>JADRCH010000074.1:4656045-4796924 GCA_019843965.1 Rhynchomys soricoides
GAGAGAGAGAGAGAGAGAGAGAGAGAGAGAGAGAGAGAGAGAGAGAGAGAGAGAGAGATCTGCCAACCCTCTGGCTTCTACCTCCCAATGACTGGATCTTGATGACCCAGTAAAAAAAACTAATCTTAGTGACAATTTCACACTATGAAATAGGGAATGATTCCAGAATTATTCCCCTGGTATTAGGTACATGACAGATAAACAGTCAGACAGACATGCACAAGTTTAGAGACACACATATAAGCAATGAGCCAATCGGGTTCTGCGCTTTGATTTTGAAAGCAGCGATTTCTCCTTAAACACACTTCAGATGAAAAGATGATACTTGCACCCCGGGCTGCATTGTCAAGGCCTCTTCACTTCTTCAGCTAGACATTTGCTGAGAACACTGATCAGAAGTTCAAAGACTCTGACTGCCTGTGAACTTGTGGTATGTTTCTCTGCAGTTGGACAGAAATTATGAATTTTTGAGAGATATTACTAAAACAATGCCTTTCCCAGTGCATCTTGTGATGTAGACGGTTGCCTGAGTAATACAGAGTCTGTCAGTTTTCTTCGCTTACTGTCTTTCCCTTCATAGTTTTAGGGCTTCAGGACAGGATATTATGGAATTAGGCAAGTAGACATCTCTTTACCTTCAATTTAACATCTATTTATCATTTTCTAGCTTCATAATTTTTATGTACATTTACCTGCTGGCATTTTTTAATATATCAACTTCCCTGAATCATCAATATTTTAGAGCTTCAGTAATGTTTTTAAATTTCTCTAATTCTTCTCTCATACAATCGATTCCAACTGCAGCCTTCCTTCCTGCCGGCCCCTTCCCATCTCCCCCCCACCCCCAAATCCACTGATTCTCTATTTCTCTTCAGAAAAGAGAAGGCCTCCTAGTGATAGCAACAGAACGTGCCCAAGATGCAATGTGACTAGGCTCTTATATCAAGGCTGGAAGAGGCAACCCAGTAAGAGGAAAAGAGTCCCCTGAGCAGACAAAAGAGTCAGAGATAGCCCCACTCCCATGGTTAGGAGTCCAACAAAAACTCCAAGCTAAACAGCCATGGGATGAATACAGAGGATCAAGCACAGACTCACACAAGCTTGGGACTGCAGTTTCAGTCTCTGTAAGCCTTCTAAGCCCAAAGCATCAATATCTATTAGTGCTTTTGAAAGGTTACTGATTTTTCTTCCTCGGGCCATTTCTGATGGAGATAGTTTTATTCTATAAGTTTAAAGCATCCTTTAGGGCTGGTGTAACAAAATACCATACTTTTGAAGGCTGGAAGTCCAAAGTCAAATGCAGGAAGATCTGATTTCTTCTAAGTGCTCCACCACCCCTCCCCCTTAGCCTGGAGACTGCTTCTTCTCTCTCCCCCCTCACATTGCTTTCCCCCACCCCAGGTGAGTGCATCCTCCACACAGCTATGATGAGCACAACAGACCTTCCTCTTCTTCCTCTACCAATCTCCTGTTGTTGTTATTTTTTTAATGGATATTTCTTTTTCTCATCAGCTCTGAAGACAATAAGTTTAACCTTACCTCTGTTTGCTAAGTCGGTTTGTTTCAACAGTCTCTTCTTATTGGTCCTTCAGGCGAGAGTCTTTTCTGGTAATTGATCGTAGTGGACATTTCATGTTCAAGCCTGAAGACCTGAGCTGATTTTTCTAGGATGATTTGTGCTATTTCCTGATGCCCTCTCACTGTTTTAAGTTGGTTTGTTTCTGTCTGAGTCTGCATTCATTTTTTCCTGAATTACGTTACATTTTTTTTTTTTTTTTTTTTTTTTTTAGAGAAAAGAACACAGTTTTGTGCAGACAGTCATCCCCAGCCTGCCTTTGCCGGTGCAGGGGAATGGCAGTTATGAGCATCAACTATCCCATTTCCCCTACCTCCTGCCTTGCCATCTCTCACTGCCACTGCCATCCACACACACAAACAACTCCTGGACCAGCAATTCCCATCTCTGTTGTGCTTCTGTGTTGAAATTATCTGGGGAAACAAGTCTCTTTATTGATCAACACATTTCCATCCACTTCCTGAATTTTCTAGAAATTAGTTTTTACCCTTGCTTGAGAGAAGGAAAAATAAAACTACTTTTTGCTACTCTTACAGCGTTCAACACATTGTCCTTCCAAAACTTGCTGTGTGTGTGTGTGCGTGCGCATGTGTAAAATACAGACTTTGAAAACAAAATTAGAGGTCATCGGAAAAGGTTTACACACACACACACACACACACTCGTATCCCAGTGCTTGATTTCCCCACCAGTGGTGCCATTTCAGGCGGAAGTCCAGCTAGAGGAAGTAGGACAATAGATGAAGTCATCACTAAAGCCCAGCTCCATTTGCTCTCATGCTTTCTCTGCTTCACCTGAATCCTCCCTTGCCATCATTGTTTGAGGAGTTCTGAACTGTGAGCCAAAATAAAGTCTCCCCTCCCAAGGTATCACCGTTATGGCGATGTGAAAGTAATTGTGATGGCTATTCCTGATTGTCATCTTGACTATATCTGGAATGAACTACAATCCAGAATTGAAGGACTGCCCTGTGATCCAGAACTTGAGGCTGGAAGACACAGGCTTCTGACCTGGATCTTGGCGTGGAGATCTTGAGGCATAGTGGCCATGAAAAGCTTAGGCCCAGGCAAAGTAATACACACTTTTAATCCCAGGAGACTAAGGCAGGGAGATCTCTGAGTTCAAGGTCAGCCTGGGACAAAACCAGTCCCAGGTCCAGGCATGGTGGTACACACCTTTAATCTGGGCCACACCTTCTGCTGGAGACCTACATAAGGGCATTGGAAGAAGGAAGATTCGCTCTTCTTTGCCTGCTTGCATTTACTTGCCAGCACACCTGTTGGAATCTATTTGCCTTGTGAGACTGAGCAACTACTAGATCCTTGGACTTTCCACTCACAGCTGCCCATTGTTGGGGAGTTGGACTACAGACTGTACATCATCATAACCAATTCCCTGACTATACAGAGACTATCCATACGTTCTGTGACTCCAGAGAACTCTGACTAGTACAGTAATTATTACAATTGTGCCATTAAAGTATAAAGTAAAAGCGCAGAAGCATGGCCTAATGAGGAAGTACATAAGGTTTGGAAGAGGCTGGAGATGTGAACCCCACTGTCTGGGTCTGTGGGTGTGCCCACCAACAGGGAAGCTCTGTGAAACCAGTAATTATTTGGGGATGTGGCTGTACTGGCTGGTTCTGTGTGTCAACTTGACACAAGCTGGAGTTATCACAGAGGAAGGAGCTTCAGTTGAGAAAATGCCTCCATGAGATCCAGCAGTAAGGCATTTTCTCAATTAGTGATCAAGAGGGGAGGGCCCCTTGTGGGTGGTACCATCCCTGGGCTGGTAGTCCTGGGCTCTATAAGAAAGCAGGCTGAGCAAGCCAGGAGAAGCAAGCAAGCCAGTAAGTTACATCCCTCCATGGCCCCTGCATCAGCTCCTGCTTCCTGACCTGATTGAGTTCCAGTCCTGACTTCCTTTGGTGATGACCAGCAGCATGGAAGTGTAAGCTGAATAAACCCTTTCCTCCCCAACTTGCATCTTGTTCATGATATTTGTGCAGGAGTAGAAACCCTGACTAAGAGAGTGGCCCATGACAGCCTTAAACTCACTGGGTAGTCAAGAGTGGCTTTGAACTTGTGACAATCACCGTCTAAATTTCTGACGTGCTAGGATTACAACAGTAACTAATTTTTTTATCCCATTTAACACCATTGGGTTTTCCAATGGAGAAGTGGGAACGATGGCTCAGTGGTTAAGAGTGCTTGCTGCTCTGGCAGAGAACTGAAATTCAGGTCCTAGCACCTATGCTGGGCAGCTCTCAGCAACCTGTAATTCCAGCTAAAATTAGATAGATGTGTTCTGGTCTCCAAAGTCACCAATGTGCACTTGCATGATTGTGCTCATACACACAGACACAAGCACACACACACACACACACACACACACAACCAGATAAATAGATCTTTATGAAATGTGTCTATGTATGATGGTTTGTATATGCACAGTTAAACCTGTACTAAGTTGCTGTCTATGAAGTTGTCTGATCTGCTAGCAGCCATGGAAAACTCTAGAAAGCACTTGGTTTTCTTGTGGAAGGGGAGTAGTGAGTACCTCTCTTAGTTACCAACCTGGAGGCAACAACATGCTGTGGGATGTTCTCAGTCTCGACAAAGCTGTAGCGTGTGCTGCAGAGCTAGGGCACCTGAGGGGATGGTGCTTATAGGACCCACACACCCTAAGACAAATACATACCGCAACACACCTGTGATCTAAAAATGTTATCCCCCACCACTCAGGGACAAGCTGGTGTATGCAAGGTTTTGTTTTGTAGGTCTGTGCATTTTTTTATACTTGGTAATAAATACAATTGTCTACAGAAAATGCTCTGTATTTTTGGCTTAACTTGGATAGAAATATACAAAATGGGCTTCAGAGCTAGAGCATGGTCCTTCCTGGAACATTATTTCTTCGAGAATTTGCATTTACTAACATCCTTTAAACAGAAACAACAAGCTTTTGCAACCAAATATCCATTGGTTTCTTGTCTGTTACGGCAGTGGCTTGAAATAAGACATGAAGGGAAACGTGAAGTTGTTAAATAAAATACACATAGAATAAGAACTGATGGCCTGTGTGAGTTGAGGGTGTAACTACCGGCTAGAAGTATGACATGTATTTCTGTACGATGTGGGCAGGGTACCATGCAGGGTACCAGGGCTTGAGATGTGGGGAAAAGCTGTATGCAGAGCTAAAGAGAGGAACAGTAGCTAGGAAATGGAGAGTAAGACTGACTTGGTCTGAGATTTTAATGTGCTGGGGTTTGAGTCCGACATGCCCCCTCAGGCTATTGGATTTGAACAGTTAGTTGGGCCCCAGCTGGCGTAGCTGTTTGGGGAGGCTGCAGAACCTTTGGTCTTCAGATGGTGGCGCTGTTTGGGGAGGTCATAAAAGCCTGGGCAGGAGGAACTGGGGCACTAGGGCTTACTTACTCTAAGTGCTTTACTTCCTGATTTTCTGCCAAGTGAGTGGCACGCTCACTTGCATGGTCCACCATGCCTTTTTCAGTGTGATGGAAACAAACCCTCTGAAGTAGTGAGCAAAACAAACCTTTTCTTACAATAGACACGTAAAGAAGCAGCCTTCCTATACAGAAGTGCGGCTGAAACAAACACGTAACAGATAAAATGACAGGGACATTCTAGGACGGTGGAGCCATGAATCAAAGTGACTGGAGGGTATGCAGACATTCAACAGTCAGGATAGCACAGAGTCCTGGGAATGATCAGAGGGGAGACTCAGCATGGTAAAGAGAAGTCGGAGCTCATGCTGGGGAACAGTTTCAGAGGCCACAGTAAATCTTCTAGGCCACGCCGTAGTGACAACCTCATCGCAGTGGGTTAAAAATGGAGACAGTGGAATTGTATGGTTTGAAGAAATGTTTATTACCTGTACTTTGACTTTTATAGTGGAAAAAATACATCTATTTGTATCAGCAACTTTAAAACATGTATACCAGTGTGCCAGGATAACTTCCATCCTTTAAAGAATGTTTTAAAAGATGTCTTCTAAATGGTGCATCCAGTAAAGATGATGTGTACAGCTGAGTGGATCAAAGCCATGCTCCCTTCAGGACACTGAATGTATAAAATTGGTCATGTGCTTTTCCTGGTAAAGGCCATAGAAGCTCAGTCCATGTTTGATGGTGCGGGCGGATATGGGGATGAGAACAGCAGAGTTCTGGGCAGGGTTGCGTCTGTCAGCATGGGCAGAGCCAGAGTCCTGGGGTTACACACAGCTCTCCTGATTCAGCTATTCCACATTATTTCAAACCCCGAAATATGTGTTGTATATTCAGCATGAAATCTTATGAAGACCTGATTTGATGAAGCATGAAAAGGGGCTATCACAGTATCCTGAAATTGAGGAGGAGGAGAAGAAAGGTTATTTTTTAAATTGATCATATTTCTAAAAATATCAGCATACTTAAAGTATGACCTATAGAAATCCTATAGAAGTTCTAATGGTGAACCAGCATATATTTCTACATGTAACACGCCAATAATTAATGCATTAACTAATACTAAAGAATGCCTCCAGAGACAAAAGGCTGCAAGGCAGTGGTTGAGGGGGTGATAGCAAGGTCTCACTGGTCTTACTTTCTATGTATCTGAACTAATGTGAGCAATGGCACACATGACTATGGCGACACAAAGCACATGCAGATCCTCACACAACAGCTAGGCTGCTGATGTTTTATGCTAGCGTTTTATTTTTATTTCTTTTATTCTTATGCTTTGTGATGGGTTAGAATTGTGAAATGTTAATAAAATAAATGAAAAACTAATTACATAAGGGAAGGAATATAATCTGATAATGGATATCAGAGTGCCCATTATCTAATTAGATTTAATGTGACACTGGCCTACAAGGGAGTCATCCACCTTCCAGTGCCTCCGTTCTTCATCTGCAAAGACAAGAGTGAACTGTGCTTCCAACAGCACAGGCTGCCAGCTGTGGGTTCAAATGGAACTGACTGCATGGAAGGCACTGAAATCTACATACAGGAGCCACACAAAGATAACATAGAGTTCTCTTTTATTTTACTCTGTGTATAATAGTAACAGGGTGCCTACTGGTCCCAAGATCAGAATCTCTCCCCAAGTAACCAATTTCTCATATTAAGATACAGTTGGCAAATGTTTCCCAGAGCTGTAATGGTGAATATAGTTGGGGCGAAGTAACTTTCCAAACACAGGGGCTTTGTTTAGTAATCCAGGCTGTACTCAGGGACATGGAAAAGAATACATCAAAAAAGTTTCTTAACCAATGAGGGAAGGTGCTAATGGAGGATTGGTAAGTGATAAACAGCATAAAATATGCAAATATGTGTATGTATTCAAATATGCAAATAATATGTGTACAGATTCAAATATACAAATGAGTACATCGAATTCTCAAACTTTTAAGTTTTTGATGTACTTTCTAATGTTTCTAAAAATAAAATTTTACAAGTTTTAAAATAAGTTATATATTGTTTTAATTCTCTAGATATACAATGATATAATTCTTGCCCTGTCTGATTCAAAGGGCTGTGTGAATAAAGAGGAGAAAATTAGAAACAGGGCCCTAACTCCCTGGTAAGGTCTGATGCTGTAGCTTTCAGTGGTAACTGTAATATGACATATCTGCCACCAGATAGCGCGCACGCTCCCAAAATAGAAAACCACTGAATTGCAACTTTGGTTTTTGCCTGTGCCTTTAGTTAGTTACCTTCACCGTTTAAAAATCACATGTGAAAATCTAAAAATGCTTGTTTACTCACAATGCCACAGAACCGTCCGAAGGGTGGTGAGTTGGCATCTGGACCATTAAAGAGTATGAGGTAGTTCTGGTCACAGCCACCTGGAGAGTCGATACTGAGAAAGGGAAACCCGACTGAGACAGGCCTTCCAGAAGGAGCAATGATGGTCCATTCACAATGAGTACTGTTTGCGTAGCTGTCAGGAAAGCCTGGGCTGGCGAACATACCTTCGTCGCCCAAAAGTGTCCCTCCACAGCCTGCAAGGAAAAAAGGCTCCATTTAGCAAAAGAGAAACCATCCAGCTTGCTTTCCCACACATGTAGGCAACTCTTCTTAAGGGGGCAGAGAATCTGTGGAAGTGCCCAACATGGAAAGCCTCCTCTTGGTTGAAAGCCCCTCCAGGTCCATGATATTCTTTTCCCAATGGCTTGTGACCCAAGGTTACTTCCTCCAGGACTGTTCTTTGCTAACTTCAGGCTAGAAACAAACTGGAAAACAATACAATAGTTGTCCTGAGGTAAAAGTCTCCATCGGCATGCCTTGAGGGTGCAGCAGACTCCCTAAGCAGAGTAGTTATCAATGACTGCCAACATCAACTCACATTCTGTGGCACACCCAGACTGATGTTACAGCTCAGATGCTGCAACAAAACTAATCTTATCAGGTCCACACTGGCAGTTCAAAGACCTACTCAACTTCTAAATCTGCTGTAATGCCTTTAGCAGGGTCTCCTTTCAGTGGGGCTCCTGTGTATAACAGCAACAGGGTGCCTATGGGTCCCAAAATCAAAAACTCTCCTCAAATAACCAACTTCTGGATGTAAAGATATAGTTAGCCAAATGTTTCCTGGACCATTGGCTGTAGTAGTAGTAAAAAGCATGCTTCAAGTCAAAGATCTCTAGGTGCTGGTGCCACTTTATTTGGTTTATACACATACACACATATCAAAGCTGCCATTAGACTAGACATCCAAGGGGATTCAGAAGAAATGGCGGAGGGTAACTGTGATTGCCCAACTTGATATTCATGCTTTATTTCCTTTGGTTTGCTTGACTCCCACCCTCCCACCCCCCATGTAGTTCAGGCTGGCTTCAAAAATTATGCCCACACCAATTCAGCCCCTCAAGTACAGGCCTGTGGCCTCCGCGCTAACACATTCATGGGCTCCTCCTCTCATCACCAATCAGGACAGTTCATTGTTGAGCTTCCTTTGGTGTGGAGATTCTGTTATCCGTGATTATTGAATGGAACCTTCTCTTACCCCTTAATATACTTAAAAGATTCCTGTCATGAGTTTTATATTGTAGGTTTTCAGATATTATAGCATTGAAGTACTGAGGGCACCCCTCTTTTCTTCAGCTGAATGTGTTCACATCACTTAAATTGCCTGCTATTTAATGAACAGTCAACCAAAAATTCAGGAGGACATTTATCACCCTGAAGAAGAAATTATGACACAGGACTGCCACCAAATGACAGGAGCCATGAAGGATGGAGCTGCTTATAGTCACATACCATCAGAAATACATACACCCAGTCATATGTGCAGTCCACTGCTCATTGTGTACACAGCCAGCTGCCTGCACACACACACACACACACAGATGTGTTTCTGATTTGTCCTTTTTGTGATTTCATTCACTGAATTCTCAAAAGGGACTCCTGAGTGATCCAGCCAGAAGAACAAGATAATGTTTATTCAGGAGTGTTTACAGTGTTTAGGTTGTCAGACCTTTTATATGTAAAATTCTATTGCTTCTCGGTCTTTTGGCTAAGATCAAGTGTAGTAAAATTCTGTCTTTTATATCATAGAAATAATAAATAACTGTAGGATTTTGGAAATTCGGTACTCTCACTGTTAAGAAATCTGCATCTTTAACAGAAAATCATCAGGCGCAGACCTAATGTGATAAAGGCCTTTTAATCTGTAACCCTATTTTCTATGGATTCCTCGTCCAGCCTCCAGAAGCCCTCAGATTGAGTATCTTACCGGAAGGAGAGGAGGTCCAGATAATTTCATATCCGTTGTTGGTGACTGAGTCATCGCTGTGAAAGTGCAGATACAGTTCGTTGCTCTGAGAGAAGATGGGGGTGGGCAGCAGGTTGCTACAATACTTGTTGAGCAGAGGTGAGCTGCTACTGCTGCCATTTCTTACCTGTGAAAACCCACCATTGGTTAGGCCATCCACATCACACCATTTCAGCTCACCATTAACGCTTGGGATAAATCCAGTAGATTTGTTTTGGTTTTGTTTTCTGCGACAGAATCACCTTCTTAGCTCAGGCTAGCCTCAGACTCCCATTCCTTCTGTCAGGCTCCCAAGGGTCCAGAATATAGAAAAGGGGCTTTACATATTCAGGTATTTGTAAATGAAGACACATTAGAATTTACACCACACACCATTTGCATTGGGATTAGAAATATCAGGTAAACTATAGCTACAGAAACACTGACATTCTTGTGATATACTAGCTGGTGCCATGGTCCTACAGAGTGTTATATGTGCACACATTTTGAGGAATGGACAGTGAGATTTCAAGGGGTGCCACTGTCTGGACTGTTTCCAGTTGTGATACTTTATTCCGGGCCCCGGGGGGGGGTCAAGGGGGGGATGGGGGGGGGGGGTGCTTCCCCACTGGAAAGCTTAAAGTGGCCACAATGCACAATGAACAAAGAACATCGAGGCTCAGAAACCAGTCTTTTCCTTGTGGGAAAAGGAAATGGCTCCATATGTACCTATTAATATTCCTGTAGACCTTCTTTCTTTCTGGGGCCTGAAGGACAAACAGGAAATGAGTTGCCGTGGGGGAGGGGATAAGCACTTGTGAATCCAAGTCCAGCCCTACTTCCTGCTTCCTACTGTGTGTTCTCAGGGCACTGCAGACGCTACACACTTGGTTCTTCTCTTAAAGGTTTAAACGAAATGGCTTTGGCTAGGACAGACTGGTCAGTTACCTCCAAGCACATGAGATAGCTGCCACATTTAAGAATGTTACCAGGCCTGACCAGCTACCCCCATAGTCTCAACGTTGAGTTTCTTTCCCTTGGGATGCTCTTTAAATCACTCCTAGATCAGGGGAGGAGAGACATACTGCTTAGAGCTTCCCACATTTACTTTTCTGAGAAGGACGAGGCATATCTGGTAAACTGGAGAGGGGAGTTGGAGGCACATTCACAGTAGGGTCTAGAGCCACGCCCTCTCTGCTAGCAAGGCACTAGAAGTCCTCAGGGAAGACTTCTATTCCCACAGTAGCTAACTGAATAGAACACCAGGGCTTCCTGCAGAGTCTCCCCTGGAGCTCCATATGCAGGTATATTTTCTAGGTCTATGTGGTAGCTTCCTGTCTCTGCTAATGGAAGTTCCTCACCCATTCTCTGGAGAGAAGGAGCGTGTCTGGGTGGCATAGCTGTTATCAGCCGATGTTAAAATGGGGAAGTCTTCACTTTCCAGCATCCAGACGAAAAATGGCCAAGGTTAAGTAGGGCCAGTCGTAGGTACCTTGGGTTAGGGGTGGATTAGGACTAAGACTTCGGGTTAGCAAGGGACTCTAGCCCCTTCCATATCCCTCTCTGCACACATCTGTTTCCTACAAACATCTGGTTTTGTGGATGTGTAAGCATGGAAGTCCAAGCCTAACCCCCCTTCTAGCACCAACAGCACAGCTTCTGGGTCTTCATTTCTGCCCCCTTCTCATTCCCTGCCATGGAAAGTATCCAAGAGGAAGACAGGAGCTTTCCCCAGGAATTCACAACTCATTAAGGCTTCTGATTAACAGCAGATTTAGTTCAATTTGAGATGGGGAGCTCTCTTATATAGTAAGGTATGGAAAGCTGGTGGGAGCTAAACACACGGGCAGAGGCCATCTACTGGGACTCCATTCTCTCCCAGGCTGAGGACTACACACAGGGTGGACAGTGGAACAGAAACAAGGCCACTGGAGATGGGCTGGCAGCCAGAAGAGCAGGAAATCTGTTAGCATCACGAAGCAGCAGGGAAAAAGGCTGACAGAAAGGTCACAAGGAAAGGGACAGCGTGAACACAGAAGTTATTTATCCTACAATGATCAGACAATTCTGGAGAGCATATTTGGAATATAAAGCTAACAAACACAGAAAATTTAACTACCTTGACTTGATTAATGCACTGTGTTTGGAATATTATACTGCACCCCAACTTATGCACAGTTAAAATAGTGACTAAGCTTTTAAGGATGTGATCAAACAGGCAGTAAAAGAAGAAATGAAACTCTGAGTTGGGTGTAGAAGCTGTGGGTATCTTCCAGAGCCTTTCCTGTAGAGCCACAAGGCCAATCCAGAGAGCCTCAGGAAATCTGTAGACTCAGTTAGCAGAACAAAGTTGCTGCTCCCACTCACTGTCCTTGGGGATCTGTGTGTAAAAATCTTTACAAGTAACCAGTCCTTGCCCACGGCATTCTATTCGTCCTGCAGGTTGGAGCTCAGATCTATGTTCCTTTGAAAAGTCTTCTCTGTCCCATTGTTGGGTGGTGCCATGACAGACGGTGACACTGCCACCCAACCATGCTTCCAGTGCTGTAACTGGAATCTGATTAGTATGCTTTTGTAAGACGAAAGAATACCAATTAACTTAATAGAATAAAGAGAGATGTTGAATTAACATTCCTAGAAAAAACTCTTCTCCATCCATCACGTCTTTATGTAATCCCTTTAAATTATATGCAAATATGCATTACCTCCAAGAAATCGTTCATGCATTGTCTTGAATCTTCCAACTGGAACCAGTAAAAAAAGAGGGAAATGCTGTGATTTTGCGGGGCTCTGAGGACGATGGTGCAGTCCAGGTTATTGTCATAGTTCTGCGGCCTCCCAGGACTCCTCAGATTGCCAAACGTTTGGTTGTATTCTCTGTTGCAATCTTAGATAAAAAACAGTATTCGTAGTTAATGTGCAGGTCCAAATATTTAGTAGTCTTTCATCTTGGTAACAACAGTGCTTTTACAGTCCACTAAACCTGAGCAACATTCAGAAAGAGCTCCAGCCTCTTGCCTTATGTTTCAGAAAACAGGGACCTGAGAGATGCTGAGAATTGCGCATGTTCGGTTGCCGTGCAGCAGTTTGCTCATGCGCAACAGCCCCATATGCAGGCTCAGCTGTTGTATAGAGGCTTGCTCAAGTGCAACAGCTCCATGTGCAGGCTCAGCTGCAGTGACATGGCTTGTTCATGCTCCCTTGTGAAAAGTGTGAGTTCACCTCCCCTTAGAAGAGCACTCTGCTATCTGCACCCTTCTGCTTACGTGAAGGAAGAGTCCCTGGCTGACACACCTTTTCTAGACCCAAAGCTCACCTTCCCAGACATCATCAGCCATCAGCGTAAGGGTTTCCTTTGGTGAACTGTTCATTCTGATTCAATTCACATATTTCTTTTTACATTTTTTTTCTTTTTTTTTTGGTAAAATAAAACCAAAACCAGAAGAGTTACTTCTGTGTTCTGTGTGTTCAAATCAAATTCTGCTTTAGTTTTGATTAAGGCAAAAACAGTCCTTACATGAAGTATTCTCTGGAAACACTTCCCAATCACTGAAATTAAGTAATTTCTTCAAGGCATCGTGGTCATTTACAAAATAATTTTCTAAGGTAAGGGGATGCCCACCTTTGTGACCACACCAAAATTCACTGAACTGTGAACTTTTTATACTTTGCACCTTGATAAAGCTTAGTTTCCAATAGGCTAAACTAGGTCTGAATCCCAGTTGAGTCTTAATTCAAACTGGTATATTTTACCTTAACAACAGAGTCATTTCCAGCAATGACGGTCATCAAAGCTGCTTTTCCCCATAAGCAAGAGGTTTTAGGCTCACCTGCAATCTCGTAGGTGAAATGCACTCTCGAGTTTCTGTTTAAAACTTCAGATTTGAAAACGACAACTGCAGTACTTGTTAAGGAATAGAACACTGGCAAGATTGTATAGTTGGCACCGCAGAACTGAGTCACCGAGTTTCCATTAGTCTGAAATGAAATGGAAGCCACATTACATGAGATTTGGCTTCAGAACAGTACAGCTACACCAGATAGTAACCTGTATTAAGCACGTGACTTCAGTATCCAACCATTACAAATAGCTCTAGTCTCAGGTGCCACAAAACACTTAGCAATAACCTGGGAATTGAGCAGTGTCCCACTGCCCTAGAGGGGTGGGGCAGAAGGAGCCAAGCTTCTGCTAAAATCATGAGAGACACATCTCTGCAGAAATCAAGGCTGTTCCCCTCAAGCCCTATCACAGCAGAAGTGTGTGTGTTCTTGTTGGAACAGAGCCAGGACACGTGAACTCCTTACAGGTCGCTTACTCTGGCTACCTCTAGTCTAGAGTTCTATTGGATTAGCCTGAGCCGGAAGGACTCCTGAGAGCTTCCCATTCTGTTGTCCCTGGCACTTGGTACCTATAAATAATGTCTTTGTTCTCTTTGGCAGCACTTTGGCAGTCCTCGTTCCCTGCTCAGGGTAAATGCCTAATAATTTCTACACATATAAGCAGGTATCCTAAAGGAATTGAACAACAAACAGCCCCTGTCACATCACCCACATGGCTGAACTACCTGCAGTTCCTGGACTCTGTCTGAAGGTGCAAGCTCCAGTCCTGTTTCCAGACTCCTATTATTGGTGTCTGTCATACATCTACCTAGCCCACTGTCTTCCATATTGACCTTGTCCTAAGTTTGTCTGATATAACCTCTCAACTTTAACTGAATTGCTAAAGCCTGCCCACAATGTTTATATCCCAAGACTTTCAACACTTATATGACTCTCATGTCTCCAGCAGCTCATGAAGGCTTTCTCCACTGTTTTCTGGGTGACCATGGTGCAGGACAGTAGGGTGGGCTCTTCTGTATTCTTCATTATAGTATCTATCCTCTGAGGTCTTAGCTCATACTAATTTTCTATGTTCCAGGTTTGTTCTGAAGCCTTAGAGACCTTGAGTATTTTTATAGACAGCATATTAAACATTCTCAATTGTAATATTTTCAACCAGTTCAGCTGTTGTTCTGTACCACAGCTGCCTGTACATGCTATTTTTGAGCCCTAATGAAGAATCTGCCCTGAAGTTATTCTAGCTTCATAAAGGGTCTCATTCTAATTGGCTCTAAGTCCTTCTGGTGGGGCTTCCACTGGGGTATAGGAATTCTGTGCTGATAACCACTGCTGTTGGAATGCTGCTAACCTCGTATCTTGTCCACCTCGGGGTCCTAAGAGTAGCCTTGGTCTCTAGGATCTATGTGGCACTCAGCTATTCTCCAGCTTGTGCATCTCTGACCCTCCACATTGAATCAAGCTAGACTTTTGTCTCCTGCAGAGAGCTAGGGACTTGTAAGAAATGATGAAGCCCAGCTTTATAATGAAGAGGAACTTGAAAACTCAGATGGTGACAAGGAGAGCTCCATTACAGCTGCACCTTTGGCATTCAAATATGGCCTCTGAGAGCGAGTGTGTTAGCTGTTTACCCAGCTGCAGATGGCAATAGTTTCAGGGTATGAGCTCAGTTTATGATCCCTGGATTTAAATATTTTCTCTGGCCAACTTATTGCTCTCCTTATTCTCATGAGGAGATGATCATGCTCAGCTCTCTGGGTCCTCCTCATGCCAGCTGTTGAGCCATCTTTTCCCATGGGAAACTAAGACTCCACTATTTATCTCTTTGAGCCCAGAAAGCTTCTGTTTCCCCTTTTAATTCTCTCATGTTGCCATAAGTAAAGCCCCACTAGATTGGTCCCAAATGGTCTCTTAGTGGCTTTCCTGTGTTCTGCATGGGTCCCTCTCGTTTACCTGTACTTAGCCTGCTAGCCACAGATGTAATTCTCCAGGTGTGACCCATGGAGCTCTGGGATTGGTGGCAGAACACAAGAGATGCTCATCAAACATTGATTAATGTGTGCTAGGCACATGATAGGTGTCTGCAGGGGGCCCTAGGAGTGTGCATTTTTAACAAGACATCCAGATGATTCTTAGATGTCACAGGACAGTTTGAAAACATCTTTCCCATGGGACTACATTTACGTTGATTAGTATGCTGGCAAGGAAGGTTTTGTCTCCTAGACACAAAAATACGATTCTTGAAACGACAGAACTTTATTTAGGCATGGCTTCATTACTTGCAGTGTTCGCAGACCTGATGGCCATCATCCTGGGATCTTTACCTGTACGGAATCCTGAAGTTCTAAGTAGCTTTGTGAGCAGTCTCGTGAGGGCAGCTGTAATTCCCACACAGTTATCTGGATCTGCTCATGTGGGGGAGCTTCAATGACCCAAGTACAGGTGGAAAATGGCCGTCTGATGTTTGACAAATGAGGTGATGACATGTTTTGAGGTGTCGAAGTTGCATTATATGTTCCCCCACAAGGCACTAAAGAGAAAGAAAATAATGTAGATGTTTCAATCATCTCTAATTATAATACAGTCTTTAATATCTTGCCTAGAAAACATTTTAATATTCTTTTAAGGATTTAGTATATGTCATGGTGACATAGGGCTGTAATCCCATCTTCTTGCAAGCTTGAGGCAAGAGGATAAAGTTCAAGGCTAGCCTGGCAACTTAGTGAATCTTTGTCAAAGAAAGGGAAACTGAGGGCAGGGGATATAGCTCTCATGAGTTTAATAATCCACTAAAACTGTAATTAATTTAGATATAATAAGCATGCATTCTTGTCAGTGCATAAGGACACATGTGTTTCGTAATATGTCAGAATACTTACTGTCCACAAAGGTATATGTTGAATTAAATCCTTTCATTTCAACAGTTATGTCAGAGACGAATTGAACCGTAAGAAAGTTGCCAGAAGAGATAAAAGGGGCAGGCACAGTGGAACCACAAAATCTTCCGCCTAAATTTGAGTTTATGCTTGCACCATCTGCTATCTGGAAGAAAAAGTTGTTTATAGTAGTTCATTGTTAATAAAGGACTTGCTATTTTGCACGAACTTACCTATGAAGACGATGGTGACAGACAGACCATAAATTAAGGATCTGTCTGTCGGTGTTCTTACATGTGGTCTTAGTTTAGAATGATAGTACTAAAATGGCTTCCCTAAAAAGCCAGCATGATGCCCAACATATATTTTTCTCTTAGGTAAAGTAATGTATAATTCAAACAAACAACAACAACAACAACAACAACAAAAACCCCAGGGCTACAGAGTCATCAAACACATGCTAATATCTCTGCTGCCTGAATTATCACCTGGGGCTCTTTCTGAAGCTTTCTAGCTAGGCTCTAACAGGCTGCTGCTAAGATGAAGTCAGACCAGGAGCTGCCTAACTGCTTACCCTCCTAATACAAAGGCTACACCCATGACAACAGCTGGCAAGGCCTAAAGGAATGGCTTCTCCTCCCACTCAGACCTCATGGGTCTCCTTTCTGAGTGTCTCTGCTTGTCTGAGATTCTTGAGCATCCCAGGCACAGCCTAGCTTTACAGCTATTGCATCTGCCTTCCTTGGCTCAGACCACTCTTGCTGGAACCCACAGAGTCTGTTGAGGTCTCGCCTCCTCTATCACCCACCAGCAATGCCTTCCTTAAAGTAAACATTATACATTTAGCTTGTTAATTCTATTGTCTTTCCTTCTAAAATGAACACCACATTCCACAGAAGCACAGAATTTGATTCTGTTCTGTCCTACTGTCCCAGCCTTTAAGAGTGTGTAACACAACGCTTATGCAATTCTTAGTAAGTGCTTTGACCCTTCCCCACTACCCACCTGCCTTGGTTTGTTCTGTGTTATTGTACCAGAGTACATAAACCAGGCCATTTGTAAACAAATAATTTGTGATAGTTGAAGTCTTCAGAATTCAAGGGCAGCCTCTGATGAGCGCCTTCTAACCTTCTGACATACGAGCATCCTAAGAAGAACATCAGAAGCATGCCAGCTCTGCAATCGCTTCCTCTCCTGGGGTGATGCTATACACCCCACGCTAGGAACCCCACTCTTATGACTTCATCTAACCCTGATTATACCTCAGCCTCCTCCCGCCATGCTACTAGCATATGGATTTAAGGTTTACATTCTAACACAGGTACTTTCTCCACGTCTTCTCTATCTCAATAAACAGCTCATGTCAAAACTTCAGGCATACTTAACTCTCCCATTCCCGTTACAATCATACGCCCTTTGTTCCACCTCCGAAATATACTGTATCAATGCCATGTGACCCCGTGCCTTCAGAACATGGCTCACAGATCAATTGCACAGAGCACCCACAGAGTTCTTCGCCATAGTGCCCAGGTGTTTGATGACCTAGAATATGTCTCTGTTCTTCCTACAAAACTATACCTTGTACCTGATGTAAAATCTTCCCTCTTTACCACTGTCTATAAGCCCTGGTCAAGCTGTTCCTCCTCTCCCATCCTGCTGCTTGCTGCTTTGGCAGTCTCCTTCCTTGGAGACATAGTCTCTCTTGAAGGACTGATAATTCCTAACCATAGAACTTCGGCTCAAATGTCACCTCCTCAGAGAGGCCAATCCCACACAGTGGGTCCCTCCTCGAGTGCCATCTTGTTTTATTTTACTGCAATCAAACTATATCCACTTACTGCTCTTTTGCTTTTACGGGGTTCCCTCTCTGCACAAGTGTGAGTACCAGAAGAAGAGGCACGGAGCTATGCTCAGAAGTGTCTCCAGCATTCAGAACACTGACGGTTTTCACAGCCTTTCATAAACACCCAAAGAAATAGTGAAGGTTTGGATGTCCCTCAGACACCTTACTAAAAAAACAAAGTATGTTTTCACTTTTATTTCTGCGTTGTTAATTTTTATTGCACTGTAGTAATAAGTTCCTGTGTTTCTGTAGCTCTGAATACGAGCTCATAACAGAGCCACATTAGATCAGAGATCTCAGAGCAGTGTGGCCACGGTGTTATAAAGTGAAGAGGGTGAACTTCCAAAGTCAAGATTAAGTAAAACTGACCACTAGATGGCACTGTCTCTCCTATATGAACTTAATTTCAATTCATGAGGAGAAAGGAAAAGTGGGGTTCTGTAATCTCATGCCCTCAATTTGTAGAAAAGAGTTGCCGAGTTTAAGACAATGTCCTTTCTCTGGTAAGTGAGGTTTCATTACAAGCACTGTGGTCTTTATGGTCATCACAAGCTTTGTACTTTTGCATCATGTACCTGGCTTGTGTTAGCTATTATGTATATGGAAAAGCGCTTTCTGTACCTTCAAGGTGCTCATGAAATAGTGAGAAGAAAGAGCCAAATGTAAGTGTGCGTGCATGCGTGCGTGCGTGTGTGTGTGTGTGTGTGTGAATCTGTGTTTGTATTGCTGTTTCCAAATATATCTACAAATATGTGTGGAAAAATACATACAAAGGAAAACAAAGAAAAGAAGAAGTAATTATGTCAAAAGAAATGAGGGAAATTCATACCAGAAAAGAATGAAGTGTGTTAGATATGAGAGAGTCAGGAAAGACAAGGATCCATCTCATGCCAAGGAGCTTGGCTTTTACTCTACAAGACCAGATGTGAGTTTTAATAGTGCCTGGTAATATGAGGGGCAGGACACGGAGAAGCCAGGGCTAACCCTGTGCTGACACGACATTCATCTAACCACAGTAAAGTAGGAGTTCTCATAACTGATTGGAAATATATAGTTACAACTAGCATGGCTCCTAGCCTCCTGAGTGATCAAACCTGAAATTCTCTCTATCTCTGTTCTGTTCCTTGACAACATCCAATCTCTACTGTAGGCAGACCCTGCACAACATTGCATGTCTATGATGACCTGAACACTAACTCAGGCATACCTTGCCTCTTAGAATCCTTTGTTTCTTTGTGTCACTGTGATAAAATGCTTACAATAGTCAACTCAAGATATACTTTGTCTCTAGGTCTCAGTCCATGCATGACTAATCTCTATATCGACACAGTCACAGAGCTCTGTGGTCCTGAGCCTGTGCTAAGGTCATTACAGAAGGACACACTGGAGGTGGGTGTTGTATACTTCATAGAAGCAGTGATGCAGAGAGAAAAGAGTGGTTGGGACTCAAGTATCTCTCAAGAGCAGGGTCCTCGGTAACCTACCTTCCTAACTGGCCTCCATGCTGGCAACCATGTCTTCTTAACTGCTGGGTTTTGGTGGGATATGCAAGACTCAAACTAGCATAGTATTAATTATTTACTCTTTATGCATTTTTTAAATGTTTGAGCTAATATCTAAAGTGAGGTAGATTAAAATTCACACTTATTTAATGAATAACTAAGTATGTGAATGCTTAATGATAGTGCTATCTCCTAACCAATGCATCTATGGGTCTACTGATGCTGTCCCCAAAGATGCACATGCCTTTCCCCAGTGTCTGATTCTATGCAGAAGGGTTAAGCCCAGTGAGTTAGCACAGGGGCCCCCAGAAAGCTCACATAAGCCTCTAGGGAATGTTTTGCTCAAGTTTGATGTTTGGGAGTTTATAACTGCCCTTCCAACAATAATTTGGAGCATTTAGTGTTTAGAAGTCACATTGCTGAATCCCGCAGAATAGTAAGTATGGACAATTTTCTCTTCAGATGGGACTGGAAACTTTAGACTATATCTGCCAATGCCAAGAGCACTTATGGAGTTGAGGGGGAAACCTTGGGAGGGTAGCAACTTCTTGCCACCAGTTTCATGTTTCCAGGCAGAGGAAACAGTGAGGACCACACTTTGATGCCCCTCAACCACCTCACTGATGCTCAGCACAAGGATGACTGAACTAATGGAGAGTAGGAGATTACATAGTACACAGCACAGTCTTTTCTCCTCATTTTTGGTCATGTCTTTCTTGTGGACATGCCTCATTGATACTGCTCTCAGTTTCATGGAGGCAACAATGTGTGTGAGCTTCCAGGTATGCTGTTACGTGCCATGGCATACTCACATCTAAGAAGCCCGACATACTCTGTTCTGATCTCCCTTTCTAGTTCAAGGGTATCTAACTTTTTTTCATGTTGTATAATGTATCAGTTTACAGCTCAGTCTTCCCCCATCAATTACATCTCCTTGGGAACGTTCACTGCCACAACTCCTATACTATGTGCCACGGCTGCCACACAACTCCGTAGGACAGATGTGACGATGGTTTCAACAGTCATTGATCAACCACAGTTCACTAGCGTACAGCAGATGTTCCCCGTGGTCCCCTACTCAACACTCTCAAAGACAGCAATGAAGGGAATAGGCATAACTCGGCAATGGGACTGGTATAATCTGCCTTACACACTACCTATAGAGCTGTCACTAGCTTTTATAGAATGTCATTTTATTGTAACATTTAACAAACAACTTAAAAGGTGAGAGTAAATACTAATATCACCTCGAAAAGAATCACCAGGGGACCAACTTCTGGGCATGCCTGTGAGGAAGTATGGAGACTGGGTTAACTGACTTAGAAAGAACCCACCTTAAATCTGAGTGGTACCAACCCATGACTTGGGGCTCTGGACTGAATAAAAAGGGAAATATAAGCTGAGTGTCAGAACTGATCCCTCTGTGCTTCCTGGCTGTGGACATAATGGGACTACTTACTATCTGCCTTCAAACCTTGTTACGTTTCAGTAACCTAGGGAAGCTGGTTTTAAATGACCTCTTAAGCAGTTCTGGCTACTTGGTCTCATTTTAGAGAAGGATTGAGCTTGAATTAATACACTTTGTCCCACATTTTGTCACCTCTAGTCCCTTATGAACTTCCTCAGAATTGCTGGATTCTAGCCCAATGTCTTAATAAAATGGCTGTCACCCAATGGAACGACTTTCTTCATCTCAGTTTTTCTTGGCCTGTGACCTGCAGCTAAATAGCACTGGCTACCCACACATCATTTGGAAAGGTGCCTTCCCCTGACTTCCGTGCAACATGCTGCTGGCTGTCACAAGCTTTTCTCTCAGTCATCCAGTCATCCATTTTCTTCCTTTCATCTTCAGTCCTCCTGGTGCATCCTGTCCTTGGCACCCTTCCTAGAGGTCAGTGGGAGTTTGGCTGTCTAGCTTCACACTGTCTTAAACAAAAAATGTTTCTTTGGAATTTTTACAAAGCTTTGCAATGCCATCTACATACATAAAAGACAAACTACGGTGTATTTTTGCAATGCAGATGTCATTTATATTAGGAATTGTCAAAGTCCTCTGACTATCTCACTCCATCCAACTAATCTTCCTATAGAACGCTTCTTAACAAGGGACTTAGGAAGACAGAATTGAATCTTGAAGCTAATGTTAGAAGTCACTTGAGATGTTTGAGCAATGATATCAGAGATGAACTTGAACAGGAGACTAGCATCTATGATATATATTGAAGCCACTGTAAGCAATAGCGTTCTCATTTTCAAGACTTGTAGATGGTAAGCTGGAACACCCTGCCTTAGAACTGTTAAGGTGCAGCAGTCTTACCTTCACGTAATCATAGATGCATCTTCCTTGTGACGATGGTCCCTCCAGAGTAAAGGCACTGAAGGTGAGCTTAACAAGTTTGTTTTCAGGTGCAATTATGTACCATATGCAGTTTAGACCTTTGCCATAACGTCCATTTGAAACCAAACTGGGAGACCCAAAGCTCTTGTTGTCCTCAGTCAGGTATCCACCACATCCATGCTGTGGTCCTGTCAAAAGAAAGACACATCACTGTGCAGAAGAACAACATGATCTTCACTTTACTGTGGAAGGAAGAGGAGAGGTTCTATTTTCTCCCACATATTTGTGAATATTGTAAAGAGGTCCCGGAATGCTGACGAGCGTGCACATGTGTTTCTCGGCATTTCCTGGCTTCTTGCTGATTCTCTTCTTTCCCTGTCTCTGGAGCTGCCTCCTTATCAGCACAGATAGATACCTGAGAGAGCTCGTAACCACACTGGGGTACATGCCTTACAACCATTCGTGCAATTTATTCAAGCTTTCCCAACCCTGAAAAACTCAATTGTGTGAAAATTGACCTTTTTGCATAATAAAGCTGGTGGAAAATGTGCACATGCCTGATTTTTATGTTCTACTTTTGTGAACACTACCAAAACTAAAAATTGAATTTATGAAGACTTAGCCAATACTTCTAAAAAACTTATCTCCCAACTAGTTTTTCCTTTAAATAATTTGACAGAAAGAAGTTGTGAGGGGACAGTCAACTCTGTCTCATACTTTACATTAAACCACATTCTGTATTTTTTTTTTCTTTTCCAAAACCAAGTCAGGAAGAGACTAAAGAACAAAAGAAATCCACCAGAGAAAGACTATCTACACTGAAATTAAACAATTAGTAATACATGTAATACATAACCAGATTAAAGAATACAGAGTGTTTTAATGGTGAGTGTATGTCTACTGTGGCAAAGAGCAGAAACAAAACCCGTGGGATTTAGGATATGTTCAGTCCACAGCCTAAAAGGTATCTCAGAAATGATGTAGGAAGAACATGAAAGGAAGAAAAGTTGGCAATTTCTAAAGAAAGAGTCAGGTTGAATTAAGCTCAAAGTAGTCACAATAAAACAATATTAGATTAGTGTTCAAATGAATGGACTACAGCCTTGCACTAGACACAAGTGCAGTTCATTTCCTCTGTCATTGGCCTTCCATTGGCATTGGTCCAATTATTTATCAGTAAAAGGATTGCCCTCTGCATTAGGGAGCGCTAAGATGCTTTGGACTTGATGAGAAATAGAAACAATGGTAGCCCTCCTCAGCTCCATCACAATGAAAAGTACAGAGAACTTACAGAGGGGCTTTCAGCACAGGTACATGCCTCAGCAGGCTAGACGACAGCAGCCCTGGCCACAGCTTCTGAGACTGATAAAACCATAGCATATTTGCACAGGCAGGGATTCCCCGTAGTTGAAAGGATTCCAAAGGCCTGATCCCTAACACGACCATATCTAGTATCCAGGTGAAGATGAATCTCGAACATAAGCACCACACAGAACCACACTGCTTAGCGCTGCTGGGTCAGCTCATGAAGCATGCCTGCAAACCCCAGAAAGAACTGGGCCTCTGTCATAGGCTGTTGTTACATATGGAAAGCAGTTAAGCTTATTTGTTTTCGTAGCAGGAAGAGACAATTACAGTATACATGAAATGGAAAAGCTCAAAACTAGAGCATAAAAAGCCTTTGATTTTATCTTATGGATGGTGAGGATCCACTTGAAATCTATTTTTAAAAACATTTATTATTATTATCATCATCATCATCATCATCATCATCATCATCATTAAATTGTATGTGTGAGCAAGTGCTACACGTATGTGAGTGCCTGTCAAGGCCAAAAGGATGCATAGTTAGACTTCTTGGTGCTAGAGATGTAGGCATTGTGAGCCGCCTCTCTGTGTATTGTGACTGAGCTTTAATACCCCGGAAGAGTAGCAAACCTTTAACTTTTAAGACATCTACAGTCTCTTAAAGGATTTTTTGAGTACAGGAGTAGTAGTATCATTTGAACTGAAATTGAATCTGGTAATAACATCTTACAGGAGAAGCTGACTAGAGGAGGTGACGCTAGAGATGAGACTACTGCTACAGTATACAATCTGGATTAGCAAGAGACAATGGAGTTCGAACTTAACATACATTACTCCATTAATATATCAGCCTTGCAAAATGAAGTGTTGCTTTAAAAATTGACCTACATATTTTATCACTATTTGTGTGTTAATTATTACCAACAGGTTAGTAAAGGAAGAACAGTGACTCCTCTCTCAGTGAATGGCATTTCACACTTACTATACAGTGGCAGCAATACCACTATTAATAAAGTAATGTCATAAGGTAGATATGCCTGGTATGGAGGCAGGCAAGAGACTCTGAGTACCATAAATGATAAAATAAATGCTTTTGTTATAAGCTACTGACACCAGGATGGCTGGCTATACAGTATCACCATACATACATACATACATACATACACACACATGTACATGTGCGTGCACACACACACACACACAGAGAAAGAGAGAGAATTTGTCTGAGCTATCAAACTATTGTAAAGAAGTCAATTCATAAAATGCAGAACAAAGAAAATGCAAAGCTAATATCACCTAATATTAGCCAATATTATCAGTCAGATAACTGTGGTCAAAATAACCAAGTAACTGAAAGAAAAACAGTATCACATGAGCAAATGGAGGTTTATGGGGTTCTGGAAATGATAATGGTAGAAAATGTTCCATTTTAGTATTTAGACACAGTACCGCTTCTCTGTGCTTCCAGTTCTCCTAAGGCAGATGGAAAAGCAAGCATGTGTGCCTTTGAAGGATGCAAACTAATGTTAACACAACAAGGATACAGTGCCACAAAGTGTTTAGGCCACATCGCTGTGCCCAAATACCTGGAGTACCAGGTTCTAATGGGACCTATGACTAGGAAAGAGTCCCATGTATTAAAAGACCTGTATTCTCTGTATTGCTAACTTGAAGTTCCTTTCCTTCTGGTAAAGACATCCTAACATTGTTCTGCTGCAACACCACAAATCAATCATTTTTCCCGTTACTGTATTCTTTTACATTTAGAAAATGTTTAGTGACTTGTGCCTTTCTCACCAGTCAGACTCTACCAGAGCCACTTTGATAACACACCTGTACCAAGAACAAATGCCACTATAGCGTTCTTTTGTATTTAACTACCAGGAGCTATTACTTCTGCTGGGAGAAAAATGTTTACACAGGGATGTAGTGTGGGGGCTGGGAGAGCTACTGGAGATATAAACCCATATTCAGCAGAGATTCTAGCCAGATCTACTTAATTGAGTCAGTAACTGAATCCTGAATGATTAAACTTCAGAGTGAAGCTGAAGGTAGCATTAATCTGATAAGAAAAGAAATAGCAGCCATATCTAGGAGAAACATCTTAGCGGCTTTAGTAGAGGGAGACAGCTTATTAAGTTATTGTGAGGACTGACAGCAACTTCTTGAGGTCATTGGGATGGTGCCTGTCTCTGGAGGTTAGTGAGCAGCTGCACTTGAGATAATCATCACCCTAACTTTAGTATAGTCCTGTCATCCAGGAACATCTGTGGCTGGAGGCAGCAGACAAAATACACCGAAAGTGTAACACAGATGCATCTAAAAGCAGTGCCCTAGTCAGACAGAGCATTCCATGGGGGATTCTCTACAAACATGTGGTGCTTGAGCTTTGGAATCCTTTTTTGGAGCAAACCTCACTGGGACTTTCACAGCTGTTGTGTCAACTGCTCCAGAGTTGTGAATTCGCTTAAGGATTCAACATGGTTTCTGCTGAACTTGCTGTTTCTATTTCTATAAAAGGATGTCATAGAATACCGTACAACCTCAGGATAAAACCTCCCAGAAAACTGGGATTAGAAGGGAAACTTCTCAGTTTGATATTTGAATATTTGTAGAGCTTAGGCTATTAGCAAACTTTAAAAAAAAAAAAGGGGTGTGTGTGTGTGTGTGCGCGCACGTGCGTGTGTTCATGCCTGGGAAGGCAAGAGGCTGATATCCATGTCTTTTTCAATGGTTCTTCATATTATATTTTGAAACAGCCTCTCACTGAATCTGGAGCTTGCTAATTTGGCTAGCCTGGCCAGCAAACACTATGGATCCTCCTGGTTAACTCTCAGCTTGAGATTACAGGTGCACACCTCTGAGCCTTGTTTTTTATCTGGGTGCTGGGGATTGCAACTTACGTGGTAAGCACTTTGATGAGCTAGCCATCTTGTGAGTCTCTAGTAGTAAAGTTAGCAGTTAGAGCAACCCTCCAAGATGAGGACAAGAAAGGGTTTTCTTACTACCCTTAGTCAACACTATTAGAGTCTTGGCCACTAATACTCAAAGGGACAAAAGCCTAGAAAGGAAGGAATCCAGTGTCATTGTTTGCAGATGCCACGTTCTCCTTATAGAAAAATTCCGAGGAATCTACAAATACACTCTTAGACCCAAGAATCCAGTCAAAACCTGAATATGTATGAGAGCACATCAAAAAAATAACATTTCTATTAACAATGTGCAAGAGAGGGACAAGACTGGAAAACATCTTCTGTAGCCACTGAAGAAAATGGAATATTGGGTACACATTTAAATGAAGGCACAAGCATAATGTTCTGAGGCCATTGAACTGATCATAAAATGGTGAAAATTCTATTTTTAGATTATAGTGAGTTATGGCTAATGTAGTGAGACTAGTCCTTCAAATCTCAGTCCACAAAAGCTACTTCTCAAATAGTCTATGTATCAAACTGCAGCATGGCAAGTCTTCCTTCTCTTGGTCAACGTTTGCCAAGACCAACAGGATCCCTATAAGGACAGGATGCTGTGCCTGTAAACACAGGTTCGGAGACTGGCTTTGTCTGTTTTGTGCACAGTCACCTTTGTCAACACTAGGTAGCAGCCTAAGCCCAGGTTTGCATTCATTCTACTGTAGACTTAGATCTATATCAAAAAGGGGCTTGGTGGGACATGGTCACTCTCAAGAAATGAAGCCATTGACTGTTGTTCACTTCTCTATTCACTGAGGTGAACTCTATCTGCTATTCTGTAGGTACCATACTAATTCAAACGGAATGCAAGCTGCAGATAAATAATATGGTCTGTAAGGTAAGAGCTAAAATAAATAACAGACTGTGTGTGAAATAACATAAAAAGAAGAGCTGTAAAAAGTGATTACTTTTTTTAAGAAGCAAAGAAAAGGAGCCAGGGAGGTAGCTCAGCAGATGAAAAGTGCATGCCACCAAGTCTGAAGCCTGGGATTCAATCCCCGGGACCCACACGGTGGGAGGACTCCTACAAAGTTCTCTTCTGATGTTCTGTGCACTGTGACACTCAAGCCCCAAACACATGTACATGCTATAAATAGAAAAAATTAAATGCAATAAAATGTTTAAAGGCAAGAAAGGATGGCTGAGGGAACATACAAAGTGGAAGGACAAACAAAAAGAAGCACAAAGGTTGAGTGAAATTGGACAAAATCAGTAATTCTTGTTGCACACAAATATATTAAATATTAAATATTAATATTAAATTAAATATTAAATTGGAAGAAAAAGCCAAACAGCAAATATGCTCTTCAGGATAGAGAAAGTTTAGAAGCAAAATGGTCAACAAATATGTCATGCAAATATATGTGCAAATGTATAATTAGAGTTTTTAACCAAATGCTTTTTGGATCCAAAAGAAAGGTTTTTTAATATATATATAATTATAAATCAAGAAAAATGAAAATGAGAGATAAGGGGTTTTCAAAAATTATTGCATAATGGTATGAATTAATCTCCCAGAAGGACACAGTAACTTTAGGCATGATCATTCTTCTTCATAAAGAGTATGGATCCCAGTATGCCTCTCTCAACCACCCAAGACAAAGCTACTGGTTAGAGCTGTACTCATTTGTCAAATAAATATAGAGGATTTTCTAGTTTAATCAACATGACAGACCTATACAAAGATGAGTGTGCCCATTTTATAGATTAGAAGACTAAGACAGCATAGCTATGCATATTGTCCAAGCCAAAGTTGTTAAGATTATAAACTGGGTCTGATAATCCAAAACTTATACTGAGATTCAGGACTGCCATTTTCATAGTTAAAAAAGAGTTATCATACTAAATTTATAAGGAGTTGTTGACTCGTGTTTTAGAGTTTGTCAAGCATAGGAACTTACTAAACTCACTTTTGCATTCTTTTTTTTGAGCACTTTTGCATTCTTAAAAGCACTGCCCACGTTGTAATTAGCTAGGAAATATGGAAAAACAATGAAGGAATACAGAGAACACAAATAGTGATTGGATCTTTGCCTTCTAGTATAAGGTTAGGAAGATAATTTTTATAATTAAATGTATTTCTTGATCATAAAATTGTTGCTGATTATAAAACGTGTATATGAACATTATGCACACATTAGCAAAATGCCTTTTTTAGCAATGAGGGTGAGCCTATTTTCAAAGCCGACTTATCTAACTGTTATGCCATATTTGACTGCATATTTTAGCAGAACACTAGTAAAAATTTCAACAAAAGATCCAAAATAGTGACTGTTTTGCCTAATGGGCAGTCTCATAGTAGGAAAATGCTTCTTTGAAACAATAAGTGACGCCAGGTCTAATAACTTAAGAAGTTTGAATCTTGGAGTATTCAGTATATCAGTATCCTCTCTAGTGTACTGATAGCACAGTATATCAGCAGGTAGAGCACATCCATCAAGTTGAAGAGTTCAGGACACACATTAATGAGCATACTCCCTATTTAAAGGAATATGACTTTACTGAATATTGACAATTACAGAAGCAGGAGTTTAAAAAGTAGAAAACATTGTTTAAAGAGAGCAAGGTTAGTAGTCATGTGTTCCTTGGATGTCTTAAACCATATGGTGATATAAAGGTGGAATTTATAAAAATCAGATTTTAATAATAATTTAAACAAGGGAATGGAACTCTTTTGTTTTCATTAATGTGTAACCTCCTACTAAGTATACTGCTGATTTTTTTTAACTTTGACTACCCTGGTGGCAGGTACTATTTAATGGTGAAAGCCATCAGTTCTCCTCTGCTCAGAACTTGCTAAGTGTCCTTGACACGTCTCTTAATTCCCTTGTGACTTACTTCCTCCACTTTTAGCCTGGACTACTTGACAGGTGAATCAATCAGAATTCCACCGTCAGAATATAGCATCTAAGTCATTTGTTTTGTCAGAATACCAAGGTAAGAAACTTCACTAAATTGAAGCCCATAATTTAGAGCTACTAAATTTTTGTTGTACATATTTATCATCCTTTATTATTACGTAGATATACTCTCTATAGCTGTGCTTAGCTGTGCTACCACCTTGCCTCTATGCCATACAAAGCCAGCAGGACAGATGTGATTTTTCTCTACCAACACCAAAAGGTAGTTTTTATAAAATATATTCATTTCTTCACAATACTCATACTTACTATGTTTATAATTATATCCTAAATTGCATAAAGTATAATTAAAGTCTAATTTTTGTTATTTATACAGTTTAATAAGTAAGTCATATATACTTAAATATTATATATTATAGCATGTATTGTATAGCATGTGAATGTGAAATGAAATATATAAAGGTTATATACTATTTATGTTATAATATTCATACACATACATATGAATATATATATTTATATATATATAATTATATCTAACATAGGACATATAATTATATATATATAATTATCCTATGTTGTATTATCATGTAGTAATGGTATAACAGAAATGTACTATTCGGGACTGACATCCTATGACTAAAAGCAGGTAGACTCAAATGAGAAGATGATCACGGAGAGAATGAGTGCTGACGCAGAGGGAGAGGAAAGCTAACTCTCCTTTTAGGAAAGCTTCTAGGGACCTGTCTTTAGCTTTGGCTATTTCTATCAGTTGCCTTGGGGAAGTATAGGCCAATTTAGGAAAGTGTGGGTTTAGGAGATAGTCAAACCTAGTTCAATGCTTGGTCTGACCACCGATTACTTCATCTCTAGTAAGTACTTCTCATTTCCTCCATTGTAAATGTGTTAGTTCCTGTCCTATGAGGTAGTCCTGAAGACTGGAAGAAACAGTCTAGAGGAGGAGGTGCTTGGTGATGGGCTCTCATTATGCTCTGTGCTTTTGTGACATATTTCTTGTGAGTGGACAGAATATGAAGCTACCACACCAAGTGAGCAGATTCCTTGCAAGTTAGATCAAAGAGAAAACCAGTCCCATAGAACTTTCAATATTTCTGAATGACTCGTTGATAACTAAAGAATGTTTAAATTTTATTGTTGATTATATTTTGCTTTTATGTACCTGAGAACACTATATCAAAATCAGTCCAGTGTGGGGAAGGATGATTTTAGGAAATTTATGGTTATAATAACTTAACCTGAACATCCAGTTGTTGGAGACCATTGGCAGAGGGTGTGGCTTCAGGCATGCCCATTCACTGCTTCCTAGCTCTTTGGCTTCTGAATGTTTTTCATGGTATTACCTTATCTGACTATTAATTTCATTACATAGTTTGGTCTTTAGAAAATCCTTTGGTTTATTTGCTCAAGGACAGACAATCCTGCCCTACCAGACTCAGGGCAAATGTAGCCATTCACAGGTAGGAAAGATGGATACTTGATTGTAACTAGAATATGTTTATTAAAACCTTTCTTTTTTGCTGATCCAAAATTTAACTCCTGTCTCTTGCATAATTCTGTAAGGTTCTGATGAACTGTGAACTATCTGGTTTCTTTATCCCATTCACACATTCAAAACCTGGCAAATACTCTTTTCACTGAATCCCCAAAGAATAGTCTGCAGATAACCTTATGCTTGTTTGGCTTTCTCTCCAGAGGATGGCTAATCAACAGTGAAAGCTAGAGTCTCACAAAGGGCGGAAATGAGCTCTGTCTAGTTCTCTTTAAATAGGTTTACAGTCTCAGCTCATCTCATTCTCAGACTTCGTAAAAGGAAGCAAATGACATTAAGGGAGCTGACAAATAGCATCCCCTGGTTGCTTTCAAGTCATAGCCCATCATCGCTTCCCAGCGAGCTACATGACTAGTGGTTTACCAAAATGTTCAACTGATAACCCAGCTCTCTGACTACCTTTGTGCTTCTCAAAGTCAGGGAAGTTGGCAGCCTTTCTCCAGCTGCTCAGAGGCACCTAGAGACACACAAACACATATTTTTAATATCAGTGAATGTTTGAAAGTGCATTCTTTTATTATTGGGCTACACACTGTTGGAGTGCCTCTCAGAGTTTAAACTTGACACCACAACTGGGAAAGCTAAATATAACTAGAAGCAGAATTCTCAAGTGGGCATGTGACAGTCTTCTCCATTTGTTGGGACTAGGTTTTTCACCTCTGGGACCCCAGGCTCTCTTCATTCAACCTTTGCCTTTTATAGCCCCCTCTAGATGTTAGCCATTTTTATCCCCTTGATTGCCTCACACTACCCCCACTGTCTGTACTGTTAGTACATTTGAGAGATGCTTGCCCAGAGTATAACAGCTCCAGAGACCAAGTTCGTGTGATCTACTATTGAGTCAGATCCAGTATCTCGAGAAGCGGATGAAAGGGATTCCATTCTCTTCCATGTAAAATAGTTTACCTCTATGAATTATGAATTAATTTCGAGAATAAGCTGAGTATAGGTATAATATATACCAGGCACATATAAATGTAATTTTAAAGTAGGCATAGCTTAACCAACTAATCTTTTAGTTTTGTTTTTTTTTATGTAACCACTAGTGACAGAGTAGTACTTATTTATGTCTGAGGCCTCTTCAAGGCCTTGGGATTTAATTAGAATTTAGCTTCTGATTTGATTTAAATTATAAATATATACTTTAGGATAGCCATGCTGTGCTCCAGGATCTGATCTACTTTACCTATAACAGATTCTTAAAAGGTAGAAAGTGCTAATATTTCAAGCTGATCTCCTTTAGTATATACAAATTGAGCGTAGAGAGGTTAGGGTTTTTCTAGAGCTCCATCACAGGCAGTACCATGGGTCACCTGCATCCTGGGTACCTACATCCTGGCATACAGTTCATCCCCTTTGGCCACATTCCTTCCTTTGTTGACCTGTGATTCATTCTGTCCGTGCTAGACATGTATTTTTTGTATTTATGCCTTCCTCTCACCACAGCCCCAGAGTTTGACCTTAAATCCACCTGACTCATTTTCTACATGACTAATAAGCCAGGTGAAGAAAGACAGATAGTGGCCTCCATTGTCAGCATATTTGATGTGATCAGCAGGAGGCAGGGAGCCTGTCATATGTCACCGAAACCCACAGAATGGGTGGGATCTCAGGGCCATCGGAAGTCTAATAAAGGATGCCCACTCACTTGGTCCAGAAAAAAAATGTTCATCTTCTTAGATAATTTCCGTTTCATGGATCCTGGAAGCTCAGTACAATCATTTCTGACTTCTCTTCTTTTAGGATCAGTTACCCATGTTGTGTTGACATTTGTGGGAATGTGAGAACATTTTATGTCATGGATAGTTCTAGCTCCTGGGTGCTGGCTTTGCCCTCACTTCTTCTCATACTGAACAGAAATTCCACACAAAAGGGAGACTCACCTCGTTATTTATTTACTGATTATCCACTAGGGATACTTCCCTGAACTTCTCTCTACCAATGAGAACTATAAATGTAGCAAATGCTCAAGGAGGTGCTACACTGTTATGTAAATTACTGGCTTTTGGAAAATTCAAGCAGATGTTCATAAATTATTGCCAGCTGTGTAATCTAAGCAGCAGAGCCTCAAATGGAGTATTTATAGGTTTAGTTGTTATAAAACTAGACAGAAACGTTAAGGGCTGCAGTGGCCTCCTCCTTACATCTATTATTTACTTAGGAAAGGTGCTGTCCTCCAGGAAGACTGGTCCTCTTGGAAATGAGTAGTCAGTCTTGTCCACGGAGTGATGTCTTCTTAAAGAAAAGATGGAGTGGCTTAATGGATGAGATGAGAAAGGAATGTGTATACTCTGAGCCAAGTCTGACCTTTTGGTTGTTTATTATTTTTTGTCAAGTCTATAATGAAAAGATTCCAGAGCCCCTAAAACTGCAACCACATTTGTTACTTCTGTTCCTTACCACACGAAACAACAAACACAGCTGAAGGCTGCTTAGACTGGCCAGGGCAGTTAGATGTTTGGGCTAAAAATCTTCGTGAGACCCAATTAGAAATTATAATACCTGACCTTTCACCCCAAAGCACAAGTAATCATTTAAATTATGTCTTATGTGCCTTGGAATGGACAGTGGTATTTATACACATGGGAAAGTGGCAAAACTCCTCATATGAAGCACAGTGGCAGCCCAACACACGAGAGCCTCTGTGCAAAATTGAAATATCCAAAGGAAAGTGGATTTTCTTTGAAAATTCTGTGTTTTACAAGTTACTTCACTTACACCATTCTGGGGAGGCCTCATTCTGTGTCCTAGGTGACCTGCTTTCAAGTTATTGTCATGACAGCTAAGAAAGGCAGGTGGCAAAGGGTCTTTCTGGTATAATTGTCCCAATGTCTACAGTTTATGAGGAGCTTACGAAACATCAATGTCTGCCTGATAACTCACTTCCAGAGGTGTGTTAATGAGGCTGGAGAGATGGATCAGCAGTCAAGATCTCTTGCTGTTCAATCACAAGAACCCAAGAACCAGAATTTGGATCCTAGCACCCACAGGGTCCAGCTCACAGATACCCATAACTGCAGCTCCAAAGCTCCAAGCACCTTCCTCTGGCCTCTGTGGATGTCTGTGGACATCTGCACACACATGTGCATATTTACTCACACAGACACATGCATACAGGCATCTGCACATAGATAAATAAAATAAATCTTTAAAACTAAATTCAGGAAAGCATAACATAGAAAATAAAACAATGTTTGAAGTGTTCTTTGTTTTCAGGTCACAGAGATGAAGGTGAATGGGCAGTGAGGCCTGGAAAAAAGAGCCCAGATGATTCATTGTGGGAAATTCCTCACATCCTTTCTGCATCTTCTCAGAGTATGGAGTTTGTTTGAGGATCCATTTAGATCTCAGAACATTAATCACATCAATATTCAAGGAAAAGTCAAAACACTTCCCAGAGTCAAATAGAAATAATAGATTAATTCAATTAGTGCAAACAGAGAACTGATTAAGTTTTATTTTAAATGACGGGTGTTCCTGTAGTAATCTTAGGTAGATAATTATCTTTCATGTGCAGTGGCCATGAGCCTGGCTCTTATTTTCAGTTTACCCCCACACGTAGCTATCCTTGCCATCTCACATGACTCTGAGACCACCATTTCCACACCAAATGCGTTTTTCAACTGTCTCCAAGATGTCTCCACTGAAGTATCTGACAGGCCTGCCAGCTACAAATATGGCAAACTAAATTCTTCCTGGAAAACACAGACTAAGGTGTCACCATTCAACAAATTGCGCTTAAGACTTCATTCTCAACTTACATCCCCTAGCAGTGTCCCATCAAGCTTCAGAGGCTACATCTCTGATGCATTTTGCCTTCTAAAGACCTTTGGGGGCTTTGGTCCTTTCTCTACCTCCATTCCTACTTGTGGCAGTTAGAGCCTAGGCCATCTCCTATCAAGACCTCTGTACTAAGTTCTTTTCCTAGGTGTTGGGTTCTTAGAGCATTCCTTTTTTTACAGTCATAAAGTCAGTGCTTAAAATTCCCAAGACTCTTTATCTCTTTAAGAATGAATGGATGATAGCCACTTAGGCCTTCTGTTTGGGCCTCCTACATGTTTACAGGAAAATCAACTGTGTTTAGCTGGGGCTGGGGGGGAATTAAGTAAAAGCAGAAAAGAAGATGTCACAAGAAAAAGACTTTCACATTTCATATGCTCACCTATCGTCTCCTGGAAAAATATTTTCCAACCTCTTGCTGTTTGAGAAGAATCTGTCTTGAAGAGCAGGGTCAGGCTGTTATTGGTGCTCTTAATAGTTTGTGGAAGCGTGGAACCACAGAACTTTCCAAGCGATTGATTTCCAATGCTGGGACCATCGAAAACCTCCAGGTAGTCGTGTGCGCAAAGGTTGGAAGGAGCCACGTCAAAATCATTGAACCTGCAAAGGGCATCTGGCCATTACTTATGTGCTTTTGTGCCCATTAAACCATACCTGGTTCTTGTAACAATAAAGGAGAAAAGCAAAAACCTGACAACACAGTGCTCAAGCTTCGCTTGGAAAGGAATCTTATAAATAAGCTATTATTGATGGACTGAAGCCAGTATTTGTTCAGTAGCTATGATAACTAATAACTGTGATAGGAACTAGGGATATCAAAGTGAATAAGATACAGCTCTACACTTCACGGTAGTCTGGGCCTATGTTCAATAGAGTTCAATTTTTAGGTCTCACAGCTCCATATCTATATAATTTATTTTTGTCATATTTTTGATTCTCACTGATCCCCATTATTATCTCTCACCCACCTCTCTTCTGCTAAACCCCTTCCTGTTTCCATCAAGTCTCCCCACTACCTCCGTGTCCTGTTTTGATGTGCTCTACCACATTTAGAGCTCAGGTGAAGGTTAGTGTTTTAACAAGGGCACATTCAAGAAGCCTGACCGCTTTCAGCATTTCTTACCATTACCTGCCTATATCTCCTAAAATCAAGTTTTCACAAGTTGGGCTATGTTATTTCCTTAATAACATGCTAGATATTTTCAGTCTCACCTAAAATATACTCTCCCCCTTTTAAGACCTTGTGCTGTATTATCATGTCACTTATCAATGACACTGTTGTTTTATTTTGGGGGGGGGGAGATGTGGAAGAAATTCTGGTTTCATATAGCTTGATTGTGGTTCTTCCAGTCTCTTGTCTCCTTCTTCTAAAATGGCCACACAAATGCTGAAAGTAAACCTCAGAGTTCATAAACTAACAGTCACAAATAGGGGACAGAGTGGGTATTGTCCCAGCTTGTCAAGCTTCTATGTAGAAAATTCTGAATTGTCATCAACTATCCTCAGATTTCTTATCACATGCTGAAAGTTTCAGGTATCAGTGAGTTGAAGAGATAAAAATAAACCATCTTAGGAGAAAGGAGACTAGCACTTTATACTTCTGGATAATGGGGGCTGCATTTTCTTTATCAGTATTGCTTGGAATAAGTAGAATTAGAAAGATAATTTACAAGTGACATATCTGTGGTGGTTTGAATATGTTTGGATGTGGCCTTGTTGGAGTACTTGAGGTCTTTTTGGAGGAAGCATGTCACTGTTACTGCCCATGAGTCACTCTTCTCCTGTTTGCCTTCTGATCAAGATGTAGAACTCTCAGCTCCTTCTCCAACATCATGTCTGTCTAGCAGCTGCCATGCTTCCCACCACGATGATAATGGACTGAACCTCAGAACCTGTAAGCCAGCCCCAATTAAATACTGTCCTTTTTAAGAGTTGCCTTGGTCATGGTGTCTCTTTACAGCAATGGAAACCCTAACTAAGGCAATATCACATCAAACAACAATTTAGAGTTACTTTAATAAACAAATAAAAATAAACTTTATGGGATTAAGTTTATCTTCAGGATACAAGAGGCGGTAAAAGTTATTTAGGAAACAGTAAATGAAAATCCAGATTTTTGCTCTTCATTTAAATATGTGTTACCTTGGAGAAGATGTGAGACCTTTTGAGACAAATATACAAGTACACACATATATTTCTCATGACAGTTTTAACAGTACAATAAAACATTCAAGTGAAGGGTTGAGCAAAGCTTCTCGTGTACAGTAAACGTTTAATAAATGGCGACTGTTTATCCTGACCCTTTATATCTTCTTTGATTTTAAGAAGGGCTTGTAACTTGACAGCTATTGTAAGAAGCTCGCTCACAACTGTTGAGAAATTACAAGGACCGTTTTAACTAGTGAAGCTTCTATTTTCACCTCAGTCTCCACTGGATTGGGTGAAGGCTTTACTGCCAGGTGGGACCCCTCTGCCTTTCTCTAGATTCCAGCTAAGCTACCATGAGAACTTATACTCTCCGTCTGCAAAGTAGCTTTCCTGTGAACAGAGCTGAAGGGATTTTCTTAAATAGACTCTTTTTTTTTTTTTTTTTTAAATCACGTACCAAAGCTTTATCACTCTGTCGCTTCTAACATGGATGCTGTAAACACAGTAGACATTGTTGGGGTAGTTGGTGTATGAGAAGGAAGGGCTCTTAAGGACTCCGAAGGATCCGAAGGATGCATTGTAGATTCCACCACAGGCTGGAACAGAAGACAAGGGAATATGCAGAGGGTTGTGATTACTCACAACATAGGCAAATCACTAGGGGATAGCCTGAGCTATTGCTTACTGTCTCCTAACAGAGTTCATATTGATTGTTCTTCAAATGAACTAAACCTCCTTCATTGTGTTTATAAATAAATTTGACTTCTCCAGGGAAGAGAAATGTAGAAGAATATTTTAAGGCACATTTTGGAAGGTAATAAATCCAAGACAAACAGTATGAGAGCAACAAGAAAGACTTCATGTGTTGAGATGTGTCTGTCCCATCACTCTAAATGACAGGCTGACAGAGAGATGACACGTCAACTGGATGCTAAAAGACAGCAGGCAGAACCCTAATTGTATTCTGTTCACAGGGAAGACTACAATGCAGAAATCTGAAACTAGATGGATTAACTCCTCTCTGATAGGGATCCACACAGGGTAAAGTGTGAGAAGTCAGTTACAGTCGGTCACGGTTACTTCTGTGGGTCAAATGCCTGGCTCTTGGGTTCTAGAGATTTGTATTTAGTTGTGGATTAGTAAAGTTTATACTTACGCACTTGTGTTATTTGTCTTCAATAAGTATGGGGATATTTGGTCCACTCCCTGCTCTAACTCCAGCCATTAACAGCCCTTTGCTACACCCCATAGTCAATAATGTAATCACTATGAAATATAATAATGTTCCATTATGAGTATTAAGGTATTTTTTTTATATAAATTTCATCTAGGAAGGATCAGATATCCCCAACTAATGCTGGTATTCTTGTTAGCATGTTTATTTGTTTTAGGATTCTAAAATTATAAGAAGCTTCTATATTTTGATTATGTTTCTATGGTTTCCAATGAACACACTCCACTAACATATCTCCAAGATTAGACAAAATTTGTGGCTTTGGCTTAACTCTGCCCATTTACTGGGCAAATTCTTTTCTGTGCCAAAATTCTTTATGCATTCAGACCCCGGGATACAGCTCATGAATTAAGTGTCCGCTTCGGTAGCAAATGCTCTATTTTATTTGAGGTTAATTACATGATCTCTAAAAGTTTATCAGTGTCTGAACAACTTTCATCTCCACACACTGCCAAGATTTGAAGGCAGTAGCAACAATATTCTTAAAACAAGACTTAAGGGGGGAGGAGGGTTGAACCATGTTCATTATACTTTAGGAAACTAAGGGGTAAAAGAGCAGAAAATATATCATGGGCTTAATTATCCAAATTATCTAATTAGTTAATTAGTAAACTAAAAGAATAAAACAAATTCTCTTCCTCTTCATCCAAGAGCACAAGAGAAGATGCATTTTATTCTGGTGATGCAATCTGGCTTAAAAAGCATCAGAGAATCATTCTTTTTAGTCACTGATGGTCAGGAACCAGATACCAGCTACTGAGAACAAATTATGAGACTCTTTTCATGCATAAGTACATGTTTGTATTCTCTGTAGATGGAAAAAGTACTTTATTTAAAGAGAAATGATTTTATTTCCTACCATTAGCCATTCGTGTGGTTAAGCAAAGACAGAACAAACTCAGGAATGGTTTTATGTGTCTGTTTCACTGAAGTGGCCATGTAGGATAAGGTTCTGTCACAAAATCAATCTCAATTCTCTGTTCTATGTTAAGAGGGTAATTTTAGCCAAATTTCAGGGGGAAAATGTCAATTTTTATTTTATTTTTAAAAAATACATTTTAAAATTTATGCACATATGTGTATGTCTGGTTGTCTGTGTGTGTGTTATATGCATACAGTACTAACAGAGGTCTGAAAAGGACATTTAAGCTGCCCTGTGAGTGGTGGGAACCAAATCTAGGTCCTGTGAAAGAGCAGCGAGTGCTTTTAGCCACAGAGATATCTCCACAGCCTCCAATGGTTTATTTTAAAGAAAAATAACTACTTTTGGATCATGTGCCTAATTAATCACTTTTAGCCTTAATGTTTCTGAACCTTCAAGTTGGTGCCATATGATGAATAATAACAAAAACTACTTATGTGAATTGCACAAGACAAGAACATTCCAAAGGACAGCAGCACAGTTTACTCACTGACGGTTCTGTAGGAAATCTTGAACCCGAAGTCTGTAGTGTATGCATCAGAATAGAAGTTGAGTAACACCGGGCCATCCACAGTGAGGGGACGCAAGGCTTCAGAACCACATATGGTCACAATAGGAGTGGAAGAGACACTATGACCTTTGATGATATGCAAGCCATCATGATCACAGGTTCCGGTGATAGCTGAGCGATCTACACAGAGCACACAACAACTAGCATCAGAACAGAAATGCAGACAAAATACTACAATTCTGTAACTGATGTAGAAATTACACAGAAATTTAGGAACTAGTTTTCTATATGTAACTTCAGCTCCACACAAAATATTTATCCAAGAGACAAAACATGGACAGACAATAATAGGCAAATTCAGTTGTTACTCAGAACATTCTTCCTATACAGAGCCATTCTGTTTACCCAGGAATTATCAACCAGAGGCAACTTGTCTCCCAGGCCATACGTGATGTAATATCTGAAGACAATTTTTGCTGTCACATTGGAGAATGGGATAGAGGACAGGGAAGCTGTTAAATGGGCTTGAACACACATGAGACCATTCCTAAACACTGAGACTTCCTACCACAAAGCAAAACAAAGCAAAGCAAAGCAAAATAAACCCCAAAACCATGCAGCCCACAATGTCACATTGCTGTTGTTAAGAAAATCTTTACACAGTGCTTGGGTACAAATAAGAGTGACCATGAGCAGAACATGAGGAATCCCTTGATATTTCCTGACAACCATGTCCAATGTTCATGTAGAACATATAACATCAATTTTAGATCTTTAGGGATTATAAACTTATATCAACATTGTCTTCTAACTTAAAGAAAAGGTGCATTCTATCTCCCCTCCTGCAAGACAACATAAAGCAGCTTCCAAAAGCATTAAGAAGACGTGTGCTGCTGTTACATACTTGTTTTTGTAGATGACAACTCTCAGAACATCATAGAAACTCAATCATTACAACCTGATTTTTATTAACATAATGCAGCATCATATGTAAATTGGTAGTCTCTAAAACATTTTATTAATGTACTCATGAAGTTCTAGTTGAAAAGTTACTATTTCATGTTCAGTTAAAGCCCTTGGGTCAATAAATTCAGCATTCTTGTAACTAAACATGTTGTGAAAGATACATCATTGTACATAAATATTTGAAGTTTCTTATTTGTTAAAACAAACTTGTAGAGTTTGCATTACTAGAACAGAGGCAGGAATGTTTTTCATGTTTCCCCAAAGGCGCTTTGGCAAAGTATTCCCAGTTAACACTCCCACAGCTCTTAAAAGATTTGATAGCCTTCCAATTCTACATTCTGACCATCCTATGGAGAGATCTGTGTCCACTGGCAATCTATCCCTATCTCTCTTCTCTTTGTCTCTTTGTTCTGTGGTTCTGGCCCACGAGACTACTTTCTCTGTGTGTGATGTCTTTATTCTAGACTTTTCTCACAAATGAAATCACGGGATATATATATTTTCTTCAGTTCTGGATAGAATATATAAAATGGTACTAATGTTCTTTAAAAACCAGAAGGGATCCAGGCCTATGACCTCAGCTTCTCTACAGACTGAAGCAGGAGTTATAGGCACGCTTGACTTACATCAAGACTAGCTTCTGCAGTTTAATGAGACCCTGTTTCACAATAAGAAGTAATGAGTGTGGCTATAGCTTGGTTGTAGAGTGCTTGCTGCTTGTGCATTAGGGCCCCAAGTTCAGTCCTCAGTATGGAGTTAAAAGGATGTAATTTTTATTTCTACGTCTATTACATTTCAGAAGATGTTTATTATTATCTTCAAGTGGAGGTTTTAGACTATCCTGCCTACATATCTCTCATTAATTGCTTGATTATTTGTAATTTGTTTGAGATAAACTGAATCCTTGGTTAGTATCAAAAGATAAGGGTTGGGTAATGGTCGCTACATGGGTATATAAATTGGTTCAGCCATTATGGAAAACAGATCTGTCTCAAAAAGTTAAAAATAGACATATCCTATTATCCAGAAACTCCACTCCTGGGCATACACCCCAAAGAAATGAAGTCAGTTGGTGAAGACTGATCTATTCCTCCATGATTGTTGCATGATTGTCCATAACAGCCAAGACATGAAATCAACCCAAATGTCATTTGCCTGGTGAATCAAGAGAATGACACACACACACAGATAGATAGATGAAAGAACACAACGGAACACTGTCCTGTTCTTAAGAAGGACATACTGTAGTTGGTGACAACATGGATAGATTTCAAAGTATTATGCTAAATGAAAGATACCAGGCACAGGAAAACATTGCCCATGTTCTTATTTCTCTGTGAAATCTAACACAGCTGAACTTGTAGAGCAGAACACTGGTTACTGAATGCAAGGAAGGGGAGATGGCTATCAAAGATCACAGTACTTAACCTTATTGTGCAGAAGGAATAACTTTAGAAAGTCTTCTGTATAGCATGGGGGTTATAGTAATAAGGATGCATTACCTTGAATATTGCTAAGAGAACAGATTCTACATATTCTCACAGTCAAGACATTGTAAGTATGTTAGTAGATCTCTTTACCAAAACCTTTACTAAAGCCATATGTCAACACTGTAGATATGTTTTTTATCAGTTAAAATTAATTAATTTTTGGAAAAGAATAAATATACCTTCCAAATGAAAGGACACAAAAGTCAGGATGACCAAAGACCGAGGTGCAACATCTATGAAGTAGGTGCAGTTCATGTTGTTGTCATAATGCTTTGGGAAGTTTGGAGAGATGATGTCACCCAAGGAGCTATTGAATGTACGTCCACACCCTACAGGAGAATAAAAAAACTCATCATCAAGATATTCATTATCATCTGTAGCACCTATTTCATAAAAAAAGATATGACTTCCATTGCATGAAGTCTCCAGAGATACTCCAAATGGAAAAGGAGCACCAAGAGGACTCTTTGATTCATAAGTCAACATGTGTGCAAAATAAAAACATTCTAGAATATCATGAGGATGCTAAGTAGTAGATATTTTGCCACACAATACACTTCAAATCTCATAACATTTTTAAGAAGATAAATTATCAACAATTAAATATAGCTCATGTAAAGAAACAACACAGATGACACCCTCTAAACTAATTTCACATTCTAGTTTTCCCTGCCTTTGCCTTATCAAGATGTAGGCATGTACAGCCATGCCTGTATCTCACTGACTATTGAAGGAAGGATATTTGTTCAGAACTGGGTGGCTTTCCAATGTTTCTTCCGGGGACCCCTATCAAGCCAATCTTGTCATGGCTCTCCCGCTGCTCTCCTCTCTCCCTCAACAGTTTAGATTCCCTTGTTACTTACGGCTAATGAAGGATGCAGAGAAGCCCTGGGCTGGTATCTCCTCAGACTGGAAGACAGCAGTGAAAATGTTCCCTGATGTGACAATGGGACTTGGTGCCACATCCCCACAGCTCATGGCTAACAGGGTATCATTGGTCTCTAACATTCCTTCCCACACCTGTTGGGGTCAAAAACATGACTTTGTACTAACAGTTTTCACCTGTCAATATTTTACCATGTTGAGGCTTGAAAATAACTGCATTCAATAAAAAACATAAGATTAAATATGTCACATGCAAATCTGGAACTTTTTTTTTTTTTCGAGAATAAAGTTTGAACCTGGGTTTTGAGTGGCTTATCGCATTCTGGTTGTTGTAAGAAGATAGTGTTCAGGTTCGTAGGGCAGAGAGGTTTTAAGGATCGATTGTGTTACTTCTGATTGGTCTATTTTAGGTGGTCCTGCCGTCTACAAGGGACAAGGGCGTTTGGCCATGAAAGTAGTCTCTTTGGGTCTGGAAGGAAGTGACTAGGGAAAATGAACCAAGATGTTGTGCACAGTATCTTCTAAAAATCTTAGGGGCTGCAGGAACATATGATGTCTCTTAATTCAACCCTATCTGATACTGGTGATTTGTGATTACACTTTTGATTTTCATCAGCCTTGCAATAAACTTATCACTTTTATTGTTTTTCCTATTGTACTCCTATCAAATTCATGGATTTTTATTGTCATCATCATTTTTCTTAACTGTTGGCTTTGACTTTATTTAAAAATAGACACAAGGTCTTTTAGTGTTATCATTTCACTTTCCAAGAGAGTTTTTGCCATAATCTATATTAAAAGGTCTTATTTTCATTGGTTCCCTTCTGTGTGGTTTTGAACTTCCTCTGAGACTTCATCTTTGACCCATGGGTTATTTTAGGGTATTTAATGGTAGTGTATTTAGAGATTTGAGGAGGTCTTTTTTGCCAAAAGCCTCTCTGAATTGTCACACCTGACCAATGGCAGTAATGCAAGTTTTCCCTGCCAAGCCCTGAGTGCACGTGCCTCATATAACTTTTCCACAGCCAATGTGTTCCAGTCTCTTAAGTGAGATGCTGTACCAGACTCAGGCCCTGGCGGCCAAGTACACTGTCACACACAGGTGTATTCCTAGTGTAGGCACCTGTGGGACCATGAAAGATAGCCCGGCTTCTGGTTGTGCTAAGGTTTAAAACCCCAGAACCCCAGTAGGGAACAACCGTACAAGGGATGGTAGACGTTTTTGCCATGCTACTGTGTTTTGCCATGCTCCTGGGCCCCAGGCTCCTGACATGAGGCTGCAGCTCTCCATAGGTCTGTGACCATCAGTCACGCAAGGGCAACGCCCAAGCCCCTCCACAGGTAGAGGTATGGTCACATTCCTATTTTAGTGAGGTACCTGGAGGCTTAGCCAATAAACTACTCTTCCCAGCCACTCCTCCCTGCAAAGGGGATTTTAACCTCACGCCTGCCCTGAGGTTGTGGGGTATGGTTTCACTCTCTACCATGACAATAAATGCCCTAGAACCATGGACTCTCTTCATCGTGATCTGCTGTGGGGAACAATGGAACAGGTCTTTGTCTAAAGAGCCAGCCATCTAGTCTCCTGCAGGAGGCCTCTCTGTGCTCCCACCTACGACCTCTACAAAACCAAACCAGCTAGCCAGTGACAAGCCAAAGATTCGGTCCTAGCAGGACCCAGCCAGGCTCCTCCCCTCCTTTTCTCCCTCAGTCCGCATCTAGATCCAGCCCACGAGCCTCAACTCCATTCTCAGCTCTCCTGCAGCATCCAGCAGCACCTGGGATACCCAAGAGCCTGAGCTGGAGAATGGAGCTGGCTCCATGAAGTCCCTGGGACCCCAGGCCATGCTCCCCCACCCCCGGGTGCTGTCCTGCAGCTTCTCACAGCCTGGTGGTGCCGTGGGGTGAGTGTGGTCAAACTTCCGCATCTCATCTCTCCCAGAGGCCCGAGCCTTAGGGCTGAAGCGGGACTCACACACCACATTAACCCAACAGGCACCTTCCCTGGGAGGTCTCTTTTTCAGCAGTCCCCAGCTGTAGGCATTCCCAGGCATCTTTGCCAAGACCTCTCTGTGAGGGAAAGGGAGGGAGTTGAATATGTTTTCCTTTACTCTTAACTGAGTATTTTCTGCCTTTGTTTGGGGCTCAAACGATTTTACATCAGTCCTCGCTCTATGCTGACCACTTGACCTTCACCAGGTGCTTATCAAAAAGTGCGATGGGAAGAGCCCCGTTTCCCTTTCACCTCTTGATTGGGCCATTTCAGGAAGCAATTAAAGATTCTACATCCACTCGGGCTGGTTTTTTTTAGTTGACTGCTTACTCTGATGTGTGGAAGGCCAGCTCTTTTTCTACTATTGCTTTGTAGTTTGCCTTTATCCTTTATCCTGTCAGTGAAAAATACTCCTTGCAGTTTAGTTCTTTGATTAGTTGATTTTTTTTTTTTTTAATCGTAGCATGTGGTCTGTCCTGGTATGTGAAAAAGGCATATGAAATATATATGCTACTGCTGATGTATGGTTTCTTTTACATCTGTCTATTGTATCCTGATGCTTCACAGTTTCAGAGCTCACTTGCACCCTGGCAAGTTGTCTAGCTGGATGCCCTATGAGTTACTGAGGAGAGCAAGTGTGGAAATCTTCACCGGACTGAAAGGCTATCTTCATAGCTCTATCTAGTTTTCTTTCTCAACTTTCCTGGCTTGATTTCTTCATGAATGCACATTTAGACTCAGTCTGACTCTGGTAGACTAATTGTGGTTAATCTACAGCAATTTATTTTTAGCTTTGAACTCCATTTTTAGCAGGTATTAATACGGCCAGTACTGATTTTTTTTTTTTTAAAAAATGAATGTTTCCATGTTTTTTCATTTTATATCCTTTTCCTTCAATCTACCTGTACGGGCTCCAATAACCTGCCTATTTTACTTGGTGTACTAAGTTATTTAACACACACACACACACACACACACACACACACAACAGAGAGAGAGAGAGAGAGAGAGAGAGAGAGAGAGAGAGACTCAATTTTTCTGCTTGAGTTCTCTTCCCTTCTCTTTGATCTGCTGTGTCTTTCTTGATTTCTTGACATATACAGTTTCTTTTAGGCCTTCCTATCTTTTGCATTAATTGTTATTGTCCTAGGTGTTAAAATGAACGTGTGTGACTACTGAAGTTTACATTCACATGGGGCCGTTTTGAGGGGAGTGTGGAAATGCAGCCTGAACTTAGTTGCCTTTCGCACCTTTCATTATCAGATACCATTATAGTCTTTGGTTTAAATTACTAAATATGAGCCATAAACTGATCTGGAAAGGCATGTTCTAACTGATGCACACATTTCTGCTCAGTTCTTGATTCCTTCCTTCTTCCTTGCACTTCAAGGTTCCCCCCCACACCATTCTATCTAGTTTGAATACGTTCCCATAAACAATCTTTAATGGTAAATACCTTATGGTTATTTCCTATTAGCTTCCTTTTGTACAGGAATTTTTAAATTCTTCCTTGTACATTAAGAGTCATTTTCAAGATGCTAAATTTGTTGCTGACAATTCTTTTACTTAAGAACTTCATTATTTTTTTGACTATCTGTCAGTTGAATTGTTTTCTTTCCTTCTAAAAATACAGTGATAGAACTGTTGGGTATTTTGTTTTTGTTCATGGTCCCTAAGGCTCTGTTCATGTTTGATTGCTATTTTAAAGTCAATTTTCTCTTTATTGTTCTAAGCAGTGACTTCTGTTGTTCTGTCTTCAATCTTACTGATTCTGCCCTTTGTCATCTCCACTTAACTATTGAGATTAAACAGTTATTTCTATTGTATTTTTTTTTTAAGTTCTATAATTTGCTTTTAGTTCCTTATTGTAACACTGGTTTTTTGTCAAGATTTTTTATTTGTCATGACAAGGCTTTAAAGAGGACTCTGGGGAGTCCTGAGGAGGTTTGATGACAGCAGTATCAAAATCCTTGTCACACATGCCCAACATCTGTTTTATCCCAGGGTTGACATAACCAATTTTTCTCAAAGTGTACTAGTCTTTGTTTGTCTGTGATGGGTTGGTTCCTCCTTCTTGTGACCTAAGCATATATTCTTTTGTGTTAGTAGGCTGTGAGTCCTATTTCTGTGTTTTATTTCAGAACAGTGTCACATGTTTTATGTTCAGTGCATAATCTTGCTCACACTCCTGGGCTCTGTTTCTAATGGTGATTGGATTTTCTGAAGATCTGTAGTATGCTTTTTTTCACCTTGGTTTTTATGGAACTTCTGGGATGTTACTCCTATTTTCTTCTTTTTATTTTATTTTATTTTTTTTGAGGCAGTGTCTCATGTTAATCAGGCTGTCCTCTACCCAAGAATGAGTTGGACACCCTGTTCCTCCTCCTGCCTCTACTTCTTTTTTTTTTTTTTTTTTTTTTTTTGAGGCAGGGTTTCTCTGTGTAGCCCTGGCTGTCCTGGAACTCACTCTGTAGACCAGGCTGGCCTCGAACTCAGAAATCCGCCTGCCTCTGCCTCCCAAGTGCTGGGATTAAAGGTGTGCACCACCACTGCCCGGCTCTGCCTCTACTTCTTGAATGCTAGGATTACACATGGGCAAAGTCAGGCCTAGTCTAGTTAATGCTTTCTAGGTCTACAGAGATCCATCCCTTCACGTGTTTTTACCTCTATATTTTTCTCCATCAATGAGGAAGGGTTGAGTAGGATTTCCCTACTAGTACCCTAGTAGGGAACCAAAAAACCATCTCTGATTTATTGAACAAAGAAGGGGATTGGACCTTTGACCATTCTGTCTACCTTTCCAACCATCTCTACAAAGAAAATAGTCCTTGACTCAACGACCCCAAGGACTGCCCACTCCGGGTAGTTTCCTATCCCTAGGTCCCTTTACTCATGACTTCCATTTATAAAGAAGTATATACAAGAATTTCATAACACAGTTATTATAATCTTGCCAATAAAATGTCTCACACTCAGTGAAATAGAGTGTTTCTTCTGTTACTTATTTTTGGCAATATTACCAATTGATCTCAATTTGGGCTGCCACTGGGCTTGCATGACACTGTCACAGGAACTTCTATTCTATCCAGAGAAAGAATGATCCCAAGTTGGTTTCCTAGATTAACTTTTTCCTGTTCAGAAATGAATAAGATGTCACAGACGCTTGTACACTTTGTATTGACTCGTCTTATGAAAAGTGAGTTTTCTTATTTCATGAGAAAACACAATTAAGGGGAATGTATATTAAACCCATTTTATTATGTGCATATCTTGTAAGTATTAGATTTTCATTTAAATAGGAAGAATATATCAGTGTGATATAAAACAATTTGGGAGATAATATGAAATAATAACATTGATTTTTAAAAGGGCATTCCCATTCATTAAATGATTTTTATATTCTAAAGTACTGTGTAGTATTTATGCTATTATGTCATATTACTTCAAATGTTTAAAACAACTCTACTGAAGTAAGGAGCATTCTCTTCATTTTATAGCTGAAGCCAACATATTAAATTGAATCATAAAAATGCATGTGGGTGGTAAGTATAAAAGAGGTGAATCTATTTCCTGCTAATGGGATTTGGGCCTATGGGTCTTTTCACTAAAAGGCATAGTCTCCCCATGAGACTATATGCAAGACGCAAAATAGCACAGCTAAAGTGAACTTACAATACAGTTATGGTCATATAAACGTAAAGTGCCAGTCAATGGCGTGTGAGCAGAGAAGCTGCTTTAGGGGATAGCTGCCTGTCTACCTTCCTGTTTGCTATCAGTTTTTAAGTGGGTCTCTCATGGATGTTTTACCGTGTGGACTCTTAATGTCCAGAATAAAGGTTGTCATTGGCTACTCCAATCTCCTGTGATTTTGATAGCATATATTAAATATTCCTTGTGAGTAAAGCTTATACCATTTTACTTTCTTTTCTGAAAGGAAGACAAAGATAGGAACAGAAAGAGAAAGAACAAGGAGGGAGGGAAGGAGAGAGGAAGTAATAAATGAAAGAGGAAAGACAAAACCATCCATCAATGCTCATGACAAATGAAGAAGGTCCGAGGAAATTTTCCTTAATTTAGTCACTCCACCCTGACCAACAGATTGAAGACTATGGGACAGTTTGTATTCAGGGGTTCAAATCTTACTTTCTATCAGCTGAGGTTTCTTCATTTCATATCTAAATAGTTCAAGCAACAAAACTATACCCTCTTATCTTTGAGAAATGACTTTGAGTCTTCCGTAACCAAAATTCTTCCATTCAGAAAACCAGTTAAACAAAGATGTGCACCAACCTTCACAAAGCTGTTTCGACACTGGCTGTCACTGCTAGGGATTCGGAAATTGCTGTCAAAGCTAATCTCCCAGTGTTTACTTTCATGAGTGATGGCTGTCCAGGAACATCTGCTGTTTTCTGGGAATGTCTGAGGCCAATGAGGAGATTTGATTGTACCATTATCTGAGTGGAGTGTTCCACCACAACCTGAAAAGTTTCCAAAGGGGGAAAAAACCATCACTCTTCAAGATAAAATACCAACTTTGGAAACCAAAGAACATTTCTACATGTGATATTATAACTCATCTTTTCTTATATCTGACTCACCTTTGGGGCATGGAATAAGCACAAGCCCATTATGTGAAGGGCTTTAAATGGATGACTGTCACCATTTTGGTACACCCACACTTAACCTATCTGAAGTCACTTAATCTGAGCCTTGCAGATCATAGCAGATAGTCTGCTCCCATTCTGTCTCCAATTTTTTCTACTTTCTTAAGACTGAGTAGTAGGTAAATAGCCAGACCACACTTACCCTGAATTTCCTTACTACTAACACAAGAGAGTACCTTATATGAGCCTTTGAAATTTTAGTTTACCACAGTGAACTAAAGAAAACTTTTTTTAAAAAAGTCCACCTACTAAGTAGTCTTGCTCATTCATTTTGAAACTGATTTATGCTTTTGAATAAATCATAGGGATATAAAGAAAGAAAATCTAGGATTATTTTCATAAGCTTAAAACATGCACTTAAGAGATGACAAAGAAAAGCATGAATTCAGAACAGAGTCAAGTTAAATTAAGGGACATTGTAGTTGAATCTTTTGCTTTGGAGCCAATGGTTCTTCTGCAACTCTCTGGTGAATTCAGGAAAAGCTAATGGTTTAATGAGGAGTTGGACTCATTCTATAGAGATCTTCATGTCAACAGACTTTGTGATGAAGAATTGTCCTGAGATAATTAGGATTTACTAAAATCCTGAATAACTATCCAATACAAGCACGGATAGTTTCTGGGACTTTTCACAATGTTCATATTGCATAGATACAATGCTACCTTTAAAAAATCACATCTCTTGTCTTCCTTTGATTGAGAATCCATAGCAGCTTTTATTTTTATTGTAAAGCACAAATTACATCTGTTTGTTTTTATCCTCAAACTACTCAATAACATACTGTGTCTGTAGGGACAATACCTGCACCAAGACTCTTCATATTGTAGACTCTGTCTTAGCTCTTTGAAAATTCTTCCTGTTAGCTGAGAATGAGACTATTTGTCTCTTGTCATTGTCCCTTGGACAATATAGTATGTAGCAACTAAATATATATCATATATATATGTGTGTGTGTGTGTGTGTGTGTGTGTGTGTGTGTGTATTATGAATTACAAATAATCTAGAGATAATGTTTTCTGGAGGACACGCATACATTATACACAAGTACGACATCATCTTGTACAATAAACTTTATCACTTGTAGATTTCGGGATTGAGTGAAGCCCTGGAACCCACACCCCTTCAGGAATGACTATACTTTAAACTAATTAAGAAAAAAAAAAATGTGTCACTGAAAAATAAATTTTAAGTATAGAGAAGATATATATTTTTTCTTTTTACCTAAAGTGTTTGTGTTCCATGTTGCATAAAATCCACGACTTTGTCCTTGGTTGTTGGTGTTAAAAGTCACTACAAGCTGGTTGGAACCAGACTGTACTGGCCCAGGGACTGACCATCCACAGTATCGTCCTATGATAGGTGATCCAGGGGAGTCACCATTCCTGACAGTGACCGAGTCTGAAGTGCAAGTTGGATGGTCCTCAAGATTAAAGTCACTAAATGTGAGCTGCAGAAGAGAAAAGACACAATGAGCCACCCTGAGCTGTAAAGAATTGTTTACACCTCCAGGCAGACGGGTTTTCTACAAATGATTTCATTTTGTTGTAAGTCATGTGGTTTTCTATTTCTGGTTCTTCTTTCACTCTCATCTCCACTCTGTTTTCCTTATTAAAGGTTCTCTTGTGAATTTGGAAAAAAGTTTAGCTTCCTCCTAGAAGTGGAGTCATTTTGGGGAACCCCAGCAACCTGTTAGGCTAAAATGGTAGCTCATGTCATTACTGAATCCACTTCTTTCCTGGAGGTCAAATTATCTTCTACTAATTTTTACTAACTTAAGAAAAGATAACATTCTTCATTAATTGTAGACTAAAATATGTACTTTAAACAAAGAATTTTATAGGAAAAACATACAGATTATAAACCTAAAGTCTAATCACTTATTTACACAGGCATACACATATGCGCGCACACACACACACACGCACATGCACATACACACATATGCATGCACACACCCACTCTCACACACACATACTCACTCTTATACACTCTTATAAACACTCATAAAGACACATACACTCACATTCTTACCCATTCACACAATTCACACACACTCACATACACATACTCATATATACACACATGAACATGCATGCACACACCCAGTCACCCACACATACATTCACACACATTCTTAAACACTCTTCCTCTCACACACACTCATAAAGACACATACACTCACACTCTTACACACTCACACACACTCACATACACATACACTCATACCCACATGCACATGCATTCACACATCCACTCACCCACACATACATTCACACATTCACACTCTTACACTTACACATTCACATACACATATACTCTCACAATACACTCATGCATACATACATACACACACTCAAACACACACACACACACACACACACACACAATTTTCCTGATTGAGTTCTGCCAACATTTAACCCAACTGTAAGAACTCACAGTGATAGTGTGTCCTTCTGGGGCTTTTAGCAGCCATGAACAGTGGGTCCATCTGCTGTACAAGTTTGGATAGTTTGGACTTGAGATCACTCCACTCTCACCTATCTGTATTCCACCACAATCTGAAATTATATTTATAAACCTCTAAATAAGAGAGAAGAAAAAACTCACAGAGCCAACATGATACTTAATTATTATCATCAAATTCTCTGGTAAAAATATACATATGGTCAAGCAATGAATCAAGAATAGAAACCTGAACAAGAACAAAGTTGGGTAGAAGAATAGGAACAAATGAACTGACTCCCAAATAGTGTTCATTAAACAGATTTCCGTAGTAAAGACAGCCTCAACTTAACAGCATATAGGAGATTGTCTTTACTATAAATGGAGAGTAATTATCTATAGTATATAGCTAAGAATGTGCTATAGAAAGTTTAAATAACATTCTTTCTTTCTTTTTTTCTTTCTTTCTTTATGTTTTGAGAACTCCAGACCATGAGAATATAAGCACCCTGAAGAAATCATCTGCCCCACAATCAAATATATCGTCATTTCATTACAAGTGCTTGGGTTTCAAAGGGTGGATTATTCTAGCAGGTTGAAAAGATGGTACAGGTCTACAACATCATATGATCTATGGTTCAATATATACAACATTGTTTCTTTTCCTGACTCTTCTTTCAATAGGATGAAAAAACAACAGATGGGTAAAAGGTTTGCACACATAGATTATGTTTGAACTTATTCCCTCCTTCAACCATGAATTTTGTTATGACACAAAGCACAGTACACAAAACTATAGCAAAACATGTTGATAATTATCAAACTCAACAGAGAGAAAAGTGGGTTTCTAAAGATCTGTAAACAACTTCACTCAAACATAGAGGAGCAGTGCCAAACAGAAAGTATGGCAGACTGAGAGGGTCAAGACCAAGACATGGGGGACTGGAGAGATGGCTCAGCAGTTAAGAGCACTGACTATTCTTCCAGAGGTTCTGAGTTTGATTCCCAGTAAACCACATGGTGGATTACAACCATCTATAATGAGATCTGATGCCCTCTCCTGGTGTGTCTGAAGATAGCTACAGCATACTCATATAAGTTAAAGAAAGAAAGAAAGAAAGAAAGAAAGAAAGAAAGAAAGAAAGAAAGAAAACAAAAAGAAAAACAAAGTCCGAGGCATGGCACAGGGTAGGAACTAAGGTTTTGGAGACAAGGCAGGTACGGGAGGTATAATTTTAGACTTTCACACAAGGGAACATTTTCACAAATTTGAAAGAATTACCATGGTAGTGAAAGGGGCCCAGAAAAAAATCCTCTGGAAACCAAGACAAGAAGTTGTGTTACCCACCTGGGATTGAATTTCTACATATAAACTCTGAATATCACAAATGCATATCCAACACAAATTATAAGTAATATTCAGTAATCTGAATAAAACATAAACTGGGACCATGTAGAATTTATCCTAAAATTCAAGAATGGTTTATAAGAGAAAATATGTCAATGTAAGTTGACCAAACTTGGGAACTAAACCAAACCATATAGAACAAAATGAAAAGATTGCAGTTTGAAGAAGACACAATTGTCTACACAGAGAAACAAATGAGAATCAATTAAAACCATAGAAATATAGTAGGGTCTCTGGAAAAAAGGACAACACAAAAACCATAAAATTCTTTTCTTGGTATTGGTAACAACTGGCTAAAAATTTAACCTGGTAAATTTCATTGAAATTAGCAATAAAACCATTATATACCAAGACATAAATCTATATAGCTACGTGTTATGTTTTAGGGCTTACCTGTAAAGAAATACTCTACATGGAATCCAGTATATTCTACACGCTCATTGCTGACAAAGTGTATCCACACCTGAGGGTAGGGGATGACCAAGGGCACTCTTGGTGCTGACAGGCTGCAAAACTTCTCTATCAGGGGCCCATCAGCATCACCTGAACAAAACAGTATACCAAGTGACATGGTTACAGGGTTTGGACAATATCATAAGATAATAGGACTAAATAATACAAATAAGAAAAATCACTCTTTGATCTATTTCAATCCTGGTATAGTAGCAGACATTTAAAAAAAATCCTCTATAATAACTGTCAGTTGCACTGGACAGAGTTCTCAGACATGCTGTTTGGGTGTAGAGACACCTTTACTATTGGTGCCAATTTGTTCCAGCTTGTGTCTTCATACATACTTTCACATATCTAAACAGAGGTGCAGCCAGCCTAATACTCCCTTCAGCTGTGTACTCTGTAAGGAGGAAGAAATGTAGGGCCAACAGTGATAACAAGTACACTCTTAGGACAAAGGTAATAATTGCCTAAGCTTCTCAAGAGTCTTCGCTGCATTTGATCAACTAAAATGAACAGAAAATTTAGCACGTGGGCCAAGACCTGCCAGGGTTGTGCTGAATAGGTTTCATGACAATTGCTTCTCACAGAAATATGATTCATATTTTCAGAGTTCCTGGATAGTGCACATTTATCTGCTCCCAATTTATCCTGTCAGATGAACACGACTGACCTTATAAATCAATGGAAGAGAGTCTTTCTACTGTCTGTCTGTAAATCAGGAGGAATAAAGAGAAAATTGAATTTAACCAACTAAAATTGAATATACAGCCATTCTCTTTACTTCCATGAATGGTCTGGCAAGCGGCAGAGATAGTAAATACTCATCAGCATTTCATGGAGAGCATTCTCTAATGGCCAGGTCCACTTTTAGACTCATTTGCCTCAGAGAGCTGGGATGATTCTCTTGCAAAAATCCCTGATCTGTTACCATATCATATCAAAGCCATATCATATCATAAAAACTCTGTCTTCAGCCAGGCAGTGGTGGTGCATACCTTTAATCCCAGCACTCTGGAGGCAGAGACAGATTTCTGAGTTTGAAGCCAGCCTGGTCTACAGAGTGAGTTCCAGGACAGCCAGGGCTACACAGAGAAACCCTGTCTCGAAAAAAAAGAAAAGAAAAGAAAAGAAAAAGAAAAAGAAAAAAACCCTCTGTCTTCTATGTTCTCAAAAGAGACCATCGGTAACTAAACAGGGCTTCTCAATTTTGGCCTTGGTGTAGGGCTGCTATGAAGATGACATGGAAATTATCTTTAAAACTTGAGAGGTGAAACACATTCTTTAACCAGTTTGATTCCTTAAACGTTCTACTTAGCCTAACAACACTACAATATTATAATCACTACATATGATATTAGAAAATTACTTTCTGCATAGACACAAATGATTCTAACTTGCTATTTAATAGCATTTATGGAGTCATATTAAGATTGTTTCTCTTCTCTGTATTTTATCCTAATCTCCATCATCCAAAAGTTTATAGGAGAACTTTGATGAATAACTCCCTCCCCTAATAGAAAAGATGTTAATAATAGCAAAATGGCAATAATAAAAAAGACATCCACCACTGAATATTATACTTGTCCACCACATTTTGCTTTCATCTTTCTTTTCTTTAAAATTGGGGATTAAGGAGACCACAACCAACATTTGACAGTATAGATCACCTATAATATTTTCTTCCTCTGTTGTCTAGGGATTTATTTTCTGGGAAGCAAGCATCAAGTGTGACAATGGGGGCAGAGTTAGATCATCTATGCCTGAACTGTAAGAAGGAGATGGAATTAGCTGTTCATGAACACAGAGTTAAAAAAAAAAAATCTTAGGAGAAGCTTAGTTCATCAGATATGCCTTGATCCTTTTGTATCATGAAAAAAGATGAATCATCAACCAAAGAATACACATGGAGGGACCCATGGTGCTGGCCACATATGTGGCAGAGGAGGGTCTTGTTAGACATCAGGGGTAGCAGAGGCCCTTGGGCCTGAGGGTGTTAGATCCCCTAGTATAGGAGAATGCCAAGGAGGGAAGACAAGAGAAGGTGGGTGGGTGGGTGGGTGAGGGAAAGACCCCCATAGTGGCAGGGGGAGGGGAAGGGAATGGGGAGGTTCCAAAGGGGAGATCTGGAAAAGGGGAAACATTTGAAATGTAAATAAAGTATGAAAAATAAAAAAAAATAAAGTAGGAATTCAGGTGAATTCAAAGAAATGAAGACACAGTAAATGTAGATAAATCTAAAAGGCAATTATTTTTCCTTTAACCTTCTAAAATTCAAATTTTATAAATGTCAAAAATGTTGAAAATGGATGATACTAGAATAGAATATTTGTCAACCACAAGTAGGTGCCTGAATGTGCTCCCCAGCACCACAATAAAATGAAGTTAAAAAAAAAAAGAAAAAAGAAAAAAGATGAATGATGTTTTTGAGGCTAATTCCCCAAATAGCTCCCATGTGCATCTCTTCATTGGTACACTGTGGAAGGTTTTTAAACTTCTAAGGCCTAAAATAAATTGAACAACCTTCTGTGAATCCTGCAAGTTCTGGAAACTATTGGCAGTGTCTGACCATAGTGAGCTTAGTCTCATTGGACCAGTGGAGCACAAACAGAGACTCTCTGGAACCAAACTCTGGTGACTCTCCCATACAGGAAACCTGAGATAGAAGCTCTCCCTGCTAAGGACCTGCTTCATTCACAGTTCATAGGTCATGCTCCCTACATGGGCACACAGGATTTCAGCATTGTATTTACAAAGTTCTTTTGTATCTTCTGTATTGAGATATTAGCCATTTGACTCCTGCCACTGTGTCTAGGAATAAGAAGAATATGCAGATAATTGAGAAAACATGTTATTTCATTGAACTCACCTACTCGAAACTCAAGTACATCAAATGTACAGTCTTGATGACTTTCAAGGGAAAGTTGTAGAAAATGGATACTAATGGATGAATTTTCCCGATTTGGATTACTGAGAGTCCATTCACAGTCCAGGTTTCTTGCATAATCACGTACTCCATTATAGCCAGGAGAAGAAAAGTTTCCACCAGAGACACTTGGAAGAAGTCCACCACACACTAAGGCAACAAAGACAGAGACAGAGTAATAAGATCCATGTTGTAATGGACGGCTTCAACAATAAAGGCATGATGAGCGGAATAATAAATGTTGTATCGATTAGCTTTTGTAGGTATAGTAAGGCTTTGTAGACAAAGAACATGAAAACTATAGGAGAAATGCCTTTGGGTTTATGAAGAAAAAACACACAAGGCAAAGTTTCTTCATTTCCCTTCTGGAAAATGATGAAGATGGAAGTGGTTTGGCTGTGCATCAGTTTCTCCAAAATTGGGCAAATTATTCATTTAATATTTAATTTGGAAAAATATCCAAATCACTGATAGGTCGAAGTGGCTTTTTGATGAACAATTTTCTATTTGATCTAATATATTTTTGCACCAAATAGATAATATAACACTGAACTGTTGACAAACCCATTCTTTTTAATATGATAATGAATGTCTCTTATATCAATAAAATAAATTTTAAGAATTTAAAGATGTATTTACTTTCATTCTTCCTGAAATACAAAACCCTTGGAAAATAACAGTAGGCCCAAAAGGAAGATGATACTTTAAACCCAGGCCATGTGTTGCATAATTTGGGGATAATCTATATTAAATGCAACCCTTTTATTATTTTCACTGAAAATACACATATAAGTAGATGAGCAAAAATAATAACATGTATCTGAATACATGTTGTATGTGAAATTAATTAATGTTTGGTCATACATTATCTAGGAGGTAAATGTTTTCTTCAAAACACAAAATAATGAATCAGACACTGTGGGCTCAGATTCAATCCTAGCAATGTTTTTATATGGAATCGTGCTAGAAGGTAATCTAATAAAATTTTCTTGTTAAAAAAAGATTCAAAAAGCAACTTTTTCCCCTGAAACTATAGTGGTTGTTCCTCCTCTCTCAGATCCAACAGATGTTTGATTTGTTCTAGATATTGCTCTTGTTTTAAAGATTCTGGGTATACTTTTCAGATGCACCAGAAGAAGGCATCGGATCCCACTACAGATGGTTGTGAGCCACAATGTGGTTGCTGGGATTTGAACTCAGGACCTCTGGATGAGCTGTCAGTACTCTTAACCACTGAACCATCTCTCTAGCCCCCAGGTGTACTTTTGATCACTACAGAAAAAACAGAAGGCTTGGCTGCTTGGGGCAGTGTTTGTGGGGATATAGAGTGAATCTGACCAAGAGGAGGTGAGTTTGTAGCATCCTATATCACCTGCATCTTCACTGGAGGTGTAGGAAGCAGTGAAGCCTCCATACGGCCGGGAGCCATCAGTGAAAAATACCACTTTCATTGTGTTTCCTGAAGATTTGAACTCGTTTGTCACATTCACACGGCTGCATAGTTTCTGTAGTTGGGGGGAGTTGCTTCTAATGCCATTGAATACCTGTTAGAAAAATAGTTTGACTTATAGCTTATTACGTTATTGCATATCCCTGAGGAGATGAGCATTCTTGGCCCAGACTCATACACTTCTAAAGAAACCATAGTCAACAATACAGAAACTTATCCCAGGACCACAAGCCACAGAGCCACCATGAGCATATTTTTCAGTCTTAGGGTCAATGTTGATAAAATTAACTATTTGGAAGTATGTTCTCCTCCTATGTGTGACAGGTGAAAGGCTACTGCACACTTTGTAAGTGGAGACCCTGCTCTATGGATGAGATAAACATTCCTTCTTTATACTTCACAGAGGTCACTGACATGTGGATTTTCTTAGTTGTGCCTTGGAAGCTTTATATGAAATTATACTCTTAGGCTATTCAAAGTGTATATAGTCACTCATCTACTATAAATGCCTTGAAAGTATTGTAAGTGGTTTTACTTTGTTGCTTTTAATTAGATGTGCTTGTGTGTTTCTCAGTATGGCCATGTGCACATCAGTACAGATGCTTGCAGAGGCCAAGAGGCCAGAGGCATTGGGTTTGCCTGGAGCTGGAGCTCCAGGCAGTTGTGGCTGTCCAAAGTGTGTACTAGGAGCTTAGCTCCATCCTCTGCAAGAGTAGTGCACGTTCTTAACCACTGAGTCAGTTCTCCAGTGCTCCTTGGAAAGCAACTTAAGAAATAAATCTTTGTGTAACTTTAATGGCTCTTTCTTAATTACTTATGGATTTAAAGCTTCTACATTCTTACTTATTTGATTTGACTCTTTATATTTGAGAGAATAATAGAATTATAACAATTCTCCCTCCCCTCCAGCCCTCCAAACCTTCCCAATTCTCCTTCCTTTTCATGACCTCTTTTTTCTTTATTAATTGTTATTGTATGCATACATGCATGTGCAGAGATAGTCCTAAATATCGTTTGTTGAGTCCATATAATGTTCATTGTATGTATGTTTTCAGGACATTCTGTTTGGCATTGGACAACCACTTGGTGTGCTCTTACTCATTTGGCTTTTTAAAACCGTGGTATTACTGGTATCAAAATATAATTAATGAGGTGGGGCAGTGGTGGCACATGCCTTTAATCCCAGCATTTGGGAGGCAGAGGCAGGTGGATTTCTGAGTTCAAGGCCAGCCTGGTCTACAGAGTGAGTTCCAGGACAGCCAGGGATACACAGAGAAACCGTGTCTTGAAAAAGAAAACTCAAGCATAATTGCTTGAGTTATGACTGGTGAAGTGTGATTGCTTCTGCACAAGGCTTGGTGAACAACTTTTCAGAATGCAGAAACAATTCTACGAAATAGATAGCAACGTACTTGGTGATTGATATTCCTCTTTTTAAAAAGGATTTGAATAGCTCACTATTGGAAATAACAGTGCTAAAAGCTTGGTTGAAGTAGGACATGCTGTATTCCCAGGGATGGAAGAGTTTTCATTTACAGTAATTAATGACTGAACTCAGCTCCTTGGTTCTTTCTGGTTTAAAATGTCTTCTAGCTATAGGAGCAGAGGAAATGTTTCCATCGCTCCTTGTGCAGATGCAAAGCCAGACTGCTAATTACATACTCAGACTATTCTATCTGATCATGACTATGCCTCTCTCTCTCAGTGATGTAGTAAGACTCTGTTTTCCAAATACAGACAGCACAGTACAAAGATTTATAGTCTGTTGAAAATCCAACAACTAGGAATACTTAAATTTGGACCCAAATTTCCCACAAGGTAAAGCACCAGAAGACGGCACATATCTCATGCTACTATGAACAGGAATGGGTAATGTGTTCTCAGAATCAATAGAATTTATAACCAACTACAAGGCTGATAGGACATGTTATAGGCAATGACCAATGGTCTTCACCGACTCTTTCTGCATCTGACGGTGGCATAGAACTGTAATGATTAGACCATGTGCAGTCACCCAGTTAGTGTATGGACTTCTTTCTGCATTTAGAAGCAACCAGAGTGTGACCTCATGTCTTGTCCTCTAACAGCTTTTGTAGTCAGAAACTACAAGCCTCAGAAGACACAAAGGCAGGAGCAGAGACATGCCAGTCAAGATTTAAGAATTGCTATGAGGAGGAACACACTTGGACATTCTTGACCCCATATGCTGTGTGGTGCAGCCTTTCCTTTCCTCCATCTGAGCCATCAGATTGGCTGCTGGGTTTGGAGGGATTTCAAACGCAGTCCAGATGGGTGTGGTGGTCAGCAAGTAACAGGATGCTCAGAGCTCACCCATGCTGCCTATAGATCTTAGGTTTTCTTTCCCTCTGTTGAGACAAGCATTCAAGTACACAGAGAGTGGGCAAAAGGCAATTCATACATTTGGTTGGAGTACAGAGGAGGAAGGTAAACATCAGTGCTTAAAAATGATTTAAAGAAATGGGATTTAAACATCCTCCTATAGAAATGAATTCCCAAAGTGACTCCTTGATGGAGTTTCATCCTCCCCATGAGGAAAGGTATGAAGCCATGATATTTTCAGATCTCTAAATACAAAGGTCTGTCTTAGTTACTCCCACAAAGCCAGGTTACCAGGCTTAGGTATGTATACAGAGCTCCCAATCAGCTTTTTGACAGATTTCTTAAACATGAGTGAAGAACAATCAGGGCTCTAGGGAAACATCTAATATGAAATTCAGAGACCAATATAAATAGAGATGCAAACTGAAAGAGCAATATGAAACTTCAAGTTTATGATTCTATAATAGTTTAATATGTGCATCAAATGATTATGATAAAGCAGAAAGCATACAGGTCCTCAAGGGTTGTCATAGATATTCATGTCCTTAGAGAGTTACAAGAGCATGTACCTCAGCAAAAACAGGAAATTGACTAAGAAAGGAAATGTACAGCATCATGGAGCCAGCTGGCCAGTTAAGAATGGAATGAAGGGACTACAGACACAATGGTGCAGGGAAATCCCAAACAATAGCTCCCAGCTGGCCTGCTGCAGATGGACAGGGATTCACAGAAGGATACTGGTGACAAAAATAGACATGTATGCCTTTGGTGGAAGATGCGTAGAAAAATTAGCGTCTAACATCCATAGAATGTAAAAATAGTACAACTGGTGTTATTGTTATTTGAAAAAGCAAAAGGAAATGTGGGCACAGCATACTACCTGGCTTAGCCTGGATGTGGTTTCCATAATCATCCGAGTGTAACCATCATGGAAACTGTGACATGTGTGTTTTGTAGGGAAGTTGACAGAACACATGAACTCTGAATTCCCTACGTGCACATCTCATGGGAGGAAGCTATTTCCTCTGTTTCTATAGTAGGACATAGCTAGATGAGACCCAAAACCAACTGAAGAGGTACAAAATAGGAAATGTTACCTAGAAACAATGGTATAAATGTTACAAGCAACTTTATTGCATTTTGATATGCCATGTTTGGTTGCCATCAATGGGAGGCCTACTTTTCTGTAGGGAAATGGAAAAGCAGTGGATCTGGGGGAGAAGGATGTGGGACAAGTAGAGGAGTAGGGAAGGCATAGAGTCAGGATATATTGTATGAAGGAAGAATAAATTTAAATAATTGTAAAGAATGAAAATGGGAGCAAGATGGGTGGAGAAATATACTAACATTAATCTAATTTGGTAGTCTATTAGACTGTGCAGAGCTATATTGATAAGTACATATATGTATATATACAAATATGTATGAGTGTACGTGTCACTTCCCAGTCAATCACATATTTGTTATTTACACTTGTGGGTCTCATTTGCTTTCTTCAGCATAGGGAAGATAGGAATCCTGACATTATACCTCTTACATTTTAAAGTGGCAACATGGCAGGCTTGCAGAGCCAGCTTCTTATATAAGGCCTCTCAATATCTCTGGCAGACAACAAGATTATGGAGAACTACTCATCTGCTTAAGACTCGATGGTGTTTGTACTGAGACTGGTAAAGTCAGTACCTGTTATCTGAGCACTCTGTCATGTTTAATGATGGTTTGCTCTGGCATAGATGGGAGGGGAGGCCCAGTCCTGTGAAGGCTCGATACCCCAGTATAGGGGAATGCCAGGGCAGGGAGGCAGGAGTGGGTGGGTGGGTGGTAGAACACCCTCATAGAAGCAGGGGTGAGTGGGGATTGGATAGGGGGTTTGCGGAGGGGAAACTGAGAAGGGAGCTAATATTTGAAATGTCAATAAATAAAATAACCAATAAAAATAAGTATATCAATATAAAAAATGATGGTTTGCTCTGAAAACTTACTGTACTGGCTGACTTTCTGTGTCAACTTGACACAAGCTGGAGTTAATACAGAGAAAGGAGCTTCAGTTGAGGAAATGCCTCCATGAGATCCAACTGTAAGGCATTTTCTCAATTTAGAGATCAAGGAGGGAGGGCCCTTTGTGAGTGGTACCATCTGTGGGCTGGTAGTCTTGGGTTCTATAAGAGAGCAAGCTGAGCAAGCCAAGGGAAGCAAGCCATTAAGTAACATCCCTCCATGTTCTCTTCATCAGCTCCTACTTCCTGACCTGCTTGAGTTCCAGTCCTGACTCCCTTTAGTGATGAACAGCAATGAGGAAGTGTAAACTGAATAAACCCTTTCCTCCCCAACTTGCTTCATGGTCATGATGTTTTGTGCACGAATAGAAACCCTGACTAAGACACTTACCTAATCAACATATAACCTGTATGCATGCAATTATTGATGACAGTCTCTGAAAGAAGTTTTATGGTGATTTCATTCTGTCTAAAATACTTAGAATTTGTGTGAAATGCAGTTACATCGGTGGTAGTAGTTTGACTGAGTTCTCATGTGACCACGTCTGTGCAAATACATTCCATACACAATGGAACACAGAGCACAGCCTCCAGGGAACACTTACGCTGAGGTACTCAGTGTGGCAGGATTGCTGGGTACTCAGCCTCAAATTGGTAAAAGTTAGGATGATGCGCCTTCCTTCTTGTACAGTGATTGTCCACTCACAGATCCGGGCATGAGGATTTGGGTTGGGGTAGTTGGGAGAAGCAAATGTCCCAGTAGGGCCACGTAAATCCCCACCACACGCTGAAAGACAGAAAGAAAAACATTTAATTGTCTTTTTGCATACAGGATGTTTTTAAAATTATTTTTAATGACCCATCTAGAAAAAGTTATTGGTCATCATTTTTGTCTCCATATATATGAGAGTGCTCATCTGTATTCATTTCTTGACTTCTTCTATCTATGTCTGTATTCAGCTCTTGTCTCTGTCAATATTTAATGTTTTCTTCTGTAGAAAACAATCCACTGGCAGCATTTAAGTAACTATCAGAGCCCAGAATAAATAAAAGACAAATAAATATAGCAAACTTAGGAAAGCTAAAGTCATTACTTTTTTTTTAGACAAGATCTTTATTTCACCCAAGTTTGTCAGGGCATTTAGGAATGTGAGTTCTTGATAGCTCTTGGGCATTATAATGGACTACTATTCTCAAGATGGGCCTTGCAGGGAAGTCTCTCTGCATTTCTCATGATACAAGTTATCTCATTTTCAGCATTTATTGGAGTGGTAACTTTTCATTAGTTGGTGAGTGTTTATTAGCATTGCCTTTCAAGTGGTAAGAGTCAAGAAGAGAGCATCACATTTTCTTTTTCAAATCATCACCATGTCAGTACCTAGCATAGTGTTTATCCTCTGGAGATCAGTATCATTTCTAACAAGACGTTGAACTCACCTTCTCTGCTGGACTTAAACCGCAGCCTAAATCCCGAGTCAGTGACAGAGTCATCTGTGACAAACCTGACTGAAGCAACATTGCTAGAAGTGTCAACACTGCTGGGAACAGAGTTTCCACAATATCTCCCCAGAAAACTTCCTGTAAGAGTCAAATAATTAGTTATGCATATGCCTGGGTGATTGATTTTTGGTAATCTTTACTTAAGTTGCTTTCCATGGACAAAAAAAAAAAAATCAAATTTACAAGGCCATCTTTTGTCTATGAAGAAATGACCACCACTGCAGAGAAAACCATGAACAGACATCAATACATTCACACAATATTCAGATGTATAAAGAAGAGAACCAATTAGGGTCTAACTCAGTCAGTTGAGGAAGGCTTGGTCACATGGTTGAAGAAATGATCCCAGTGCCTCTTCTACTGTAACATGAGGTCCACTGACCTTCCCTCTCCTTATATTCAGGAGGCTCCTCCAGTACCCACTTGTGGTACTGAGAGGTCTCCATAGGAACAGGATGCCTTCTCAATGCAAGGCTCTTTCAGTGTCCTCTCCAAGATGGCCATAGGATGGCTACTGAGATACTGAGCATCCATTGTGATTTGATAGAATCGTGGAAGAGAACTACTGATCTTGCCCACAGACCATAAATCTGCATTTCAAACACTCAGACAAACTTTTGCCTTTATCAGAAGTAAAGATGCTTCCTATGCTGAATACATTAAGAAGTAAACACCCATAAAGAAAGCGGCGTTTCACTGACCGGAGATATGATTTTCCCAGATCTCCAAAAAGTCTTTTGCACAACCAGAGGAACTCTGGAGGTTAAAATCTTCAAAATGGATAGTGAGATAGTGTCCTGGGAGGCCTCGGATATGCCACTGACAAAATACATTGTTTGCATATGGAAGGGTCGGGTAACCAGTGCTCTCGATGACTCCACTGTCCCCTGAGAGTGTTCCTCCACACAAGGCTACAAAACACACATACACAAATGATATTCTATTGTGAATTATTTTCGATTAATCCAGGATAATTTAAAACTTTCAGGAGCCAAGTGAATATTGACAGAAGTTGAACAATCTGAAAATGTTTGATTAAAGTTTTCCTAATTACTTGAAATCTATTATGGATGGAAAGAAAGATACCATAAGCCTACCTAGTAATAAGAAATGGAAAATGACTGTGGAATGTCATATTCTGTAACGCCACATTTGTTCTATTAGAACAGAATGTACGAGCTACTGTTTGTATGTAAATTTCATCCAGGAAGAAACTCATAGAATGGTAAGGCTTGGTACTCTCTGATGATGATTCCATACACTGTCCACACTCCTCTGGAAGGGGCACAGTGGTTGGCTGGCAAGAGGAGATATCTACCACTCTAGATTAACTATTAAGTACACACTGCATTGCAATAAATGGCCTATTAGGGCTTGAATACACTATTCTTTTATTGTTTATCAGTTGGATATGACAGCTAGATTAGCCTACATACAACGTAAGTTATAAGGTAAGTTATATAGACTAAATACTGTTAAAACTAGACTTTCTGAATTTTTGCTGACTTATATATTTGTTTTGAGAGCTTTTAGACTCACAAAGACACTAAATTATATGCAATATATGGTATTATATACTTGGAGTGAATCTTCAATATTGTGTGTTCATGGATCATTTTTATAAATAAAGAAATCAAACTCCAGGGAATAATGTGCTTTTCATGGAGTGACTGGCTTGGCATTGGAGATTCAGAAGGAACAGGTCCAACCCTTCTATGGATGCTATACAGTGTTTCCAAGTCATTATCCAAGTACAGTTGTTGGATCAGTAAAGAATTTTATCATTTGAAAGTATACTAGACATATTTCATGGTAAGAGAATGAAACAAAGTTTGATACAGCTGAAAAATATTTTTATACACAAATTAGGAAATACACAGTACTAAAATTTTAATAAAAATAGCATTTTAACATAATATAAAATAACTTAAAATTGGTAGCAACATTGTGAGTTAATACATGATATTCTTCTTCCTAATCTTAAAAGTAGGCCAATGGAAGGTATGGTGTAGTTAAACTTGTAGTGTTTCCCTGCACCACTTCTTTCCTACTTAAAAATAAAATATTACCTATAGAATACTTGGCCTTGAATCCCATGTTGCTGGAACCACCATCAGTATGAAATTTCAAGTACATTAGTTCTCTTGAGGATACCCAGCTACGAGGCAAAGTATGCCCACACAGTTTGGAAACCACTGGTGCATATGAGTTGGCTCCATCACGCAATTCAAGATAGCTCGCAGAACAGCTAGCAGAAAGAAATGACCGAACTTAAAAAACGGGTTTATTTGACTTATTTCATTAATGCAACACTTCTTTCTTTAAGAACATTACTTAATTATCATTTCTGAACAATAAGAGAACGTGAGTGAGTCCCTTTAAGCTTCAGAGTGTTTTGAAATGTCATATGTTTTTCTAATGACAACACTACTTTCCATGAGTGACTGGACAGCTTTTACCCCAGGAGGGAGTTCCTTCCTTGTTCTGTGTTTGTCTTAGAAACATAAAAGTCATTTCAGATGAACTATGGATTTAGCAAAAGTAGAATTTGTCAGACATGATAATTGAATCTACTTCATAGGAGAAAGACCAACCTCTGTTAGAAATCCCATGGCTGTGGCTATTTAGGGGCACAGCTGCACTCTCTATGCCCATAAAAGAAGACAAGCCTTTACTAATGTTTCCTAGTAAAGTTAAACCAGACCACCCATGCTTATTTGGTATCACATTATATTTAATATCAAAACTTGCTGAGCGGAAGCTCTGCTGTGGTATGCATCCATTCATGCAAATACAGGGATGTTTCAAATAAATGAAAAAGAAACCATAGGTCTGTGTTTCAGATTTTAGTTTTGCTTTGGTTTCACAGACTGTAGTTTCCTTGGTTTTCAGCATAGTCACAAGAATCCTGATGCAACCAAGACTGGGGCATTGCATAGTGATTGCATCAGTGCTGTTTGGGGCACTGGTGCTCTCTAGTGCCCCACCACACAAAATTTTATTTGTTAAGAAGATGTATTTATTATCTGTGATACTGAATATACAGCTAGACAAAAAATACTCATCTAAGAAAGATTGTATTTTCCTGTGAGAGGAAGAACAGGTGACATAAATCTCAAACCATCACTCTCACGTCTCCTGGAGGATGTGTTGAGGGTGAAGACAGACAGCATCTGCACACGTGATCTACTCAGCTGGGGAGGACGGTTGCTAGGCAAGGCTTTGAGGCTTCAGGCATTAACTTATCTCTTTGTCCCTACATTTTACTGGGCAGAAGGTACTGTACTGCTTCGCAGAGAAGAAATAAATTGTCTTGAGACATGACAGCTAAAAAAATAATAACTTTGGGTTGGAGGAACATTAAAATGGAGGTGACCTACTTGGGTGTTTCTTCAATATTGAATTGATCTTCAAATTGGAGCTGTATGCTTCTCCCTGAAGGTGCCTCTAGGATCCAGATGCATTCGGCATGCTGGGGATAATTAGCAGGGTAGTTGGGGGAGGTCAGGTATCCATCAGAGTTAGCATCATGGATGTAGATAGTACCCCCGCAGGCTGTCAAGAAACAGTTAAATCAATCTGCAGTCTGATGAATGAGGGCATAGCTACAACAATCTCTGTCTACCGTCAGTTTGTCTGTATCTTTCCTTCAATTTCCTCTCATCAGAACTATCTTCATGTTCTTTTTAAGCAAATAAATTCAGAATTTCCTGTAAAATGAGCTACCATGTAGGTCCCTTTTTATTCTGTCAAATAAGTATGTTCGGCTCTTTTGTTAGGTCAGGTGTTTCGCTTTAAAATGTGTGTATGTATGTGTGTGGGAAGGTGCTGTTTGCTTGCTTGTTTTTAATTTTATTTTACTTTTTAACTTTACTTTTACCTGATCTGTATGGGTGTTTTGCCTGAATGTATGTCTGTGTATCACATGCATGCCTGGTGCCATTCGAGGCCTGAAGAAAGCATCAGATCCATTGGAAATGGAGTTATAGACAGATGTGAGCTGACATATAAGTGCTGGGAATTAAACCTGGGTCCTCTCGAAAAGCAGCCAGTGCAGCTAATTTTCTTAACCACTACCCAGCTCTCTATCTAGCCTGTTTGTTTCTGAGACAGTCTTAGATAAGCCTCACCTGTCTATGTTATTGAGGCTACCTTGAATTGTTGACTCTCTTACAGCTACCTCCTATGAGCTGGAATTATAAATACGTACCACCTTGCTCATATTCAAATTATCTGTTCAGATGGAATTTTTTCACTAAAGCTAACAAAATGATGATTGTACAAAGCATATTACAGCATCAGATGAACATGTGAGCTGACATTCTACATGATAGACTGACTGATGAAACTTTTGACATTATAGAGAAGATTGGTGCAGTCTGGGCTATATTGGGATATATATATATATATATGGCTATATTTAGCTCTCTTAATTTATTGTCCTAATATGTTTAATCTAGGATCTGTTTTCATGACTACTAGGTAAATTCTTTTGAAATATACTAATAGATCCCTAGTTTTAAACCCAGTGGCTAAGAATGTCATTATTAGCATCTAAAGCCAATAGAGATTTTCTTGCTTTATTATAAACTACTTGCCTAATGTGTCCAGAAATGCATTTGCAAAGTGCCTTGACCTATGACTTCCTTTTGTTCTGTTAATACAAAAGCTTCATGATAGTGTTACTGTGTTTGTCAGGATAAAGTCACGAAGGATCTGGGGCCAGGTGTGCAGCTAAGATACCAGGCCACACAACAGATTTAAGGCAAGAGGTTTATTGGGGGAAGGTTTAGAGCAAAAGGCAGTCTTGGAGTAGGGACATGATAGAGATATAGAAAGAGACAGGCAGACAGACTGACAGATAGATAAGACAGACCAGGAGACAGAGAGAATGAATAAGACAGAATGAACAAGACAGAGGTGACAGAGATAGAAATAGATAGATAGATAGGTAGGTAGATAGACAGACAGACAGACATACAGAAGATAGATGATAGATATATAGATAAATGAGAAATATGAAAGATTGAGATAGCTAGATGATAGATATTATAGAGATAGATAGATAGATAGATAGATACATAGATAGATAAAAGAGAAAGATGATGTCAAGAGGGATATTTTAAAGAAGGTAGTGGGTGTAGTATAAAGCTCTTTATAAATGTATTCCTAACTAATTAAGAAGCAATAGAATACAAGACATCTAGCTCAGGACCACAGTAATCTCAATCAGCTATAGCCAGAGAGAAAGATGGTATAAAGCTCAGCAAGTGATGCCAAGAGCTATTCACCCAGAACACAATTGAAGACATGGGAAATGGTCTGAGGTAGACACTGCGGGAAGAGAGCCAGGGAGAAGTCTGGCTTAGTAAGTAGAAAGAGATAAGCACAATCATATTGCTTACGGCTACCCTAAGATAGCTTTTAAAATCAAAAGGCCTTTGTTTGATCTTAATATTAAGGATAGTCATGTGTTAGAAAGGCAGAGTGATGATAATGGCTGCTAGCCTAAGTGCATGACTGGTGGACCTTGAAAGGAACTAAGAAGAAAATATACCTAAGTACAGCTGAACTGTCACTAATTTAAGGTTGATCCTGACATTAACAAAGTAGGAAAGTAGGTCTTGAAGGAGGTCAAACCAGCCTGTTCAAAGTCACTGAGGACAGGGATGCCTGAGAAGATGCCAACCTCCAGCAGTGATGCAGCTGCCCTCAGAACTGCTAACAGCTCTCCTAGTGCCTGAGCTTAATGCACTAGGACGTGACTGAGCACACTGCTTGTCTTGGGCTTTGCTCAAGCCAGTGAGTGGTTTGGGGAATGACTGATTAATAGAGAGACCTGTTTCCTTTTCCCAGGTGAAGAAATGATGCCGGCATTCTGAATTCTCTCACATTTGAGATCATGTATGTTAAAACATAGTTTCAGTTGGGCATGGTGGTACATGCTTATAATTCCAGCATTTGGGATGCCAAAGCAGAAAGACAAGGGATTCAAGGTCACCTTCAGCTACACAGTGCATTCCAGGATACCTTGGGCTTCAGGAGACCTGATTTCAAACAGCAGCAGCAGGAGCAATGGCAACAACAACAAACCCCCACAGCTTTACTAAGGTCAATATACCTTTTGATGCATATTTGAGAATCTGGGATTAAGGTCACATAATCATTCATGATATTGAATTTGGGGGAACAAGTAGAGATTTAGTTCTGCTGCTTATTCTCCACTGACATTTAGTTAAAAAGTAAATGCCACAAAAATCAAATCGTTGCAGTAGAATTAAATGCAATCAAAGTTAAACATAATCAAGTAACGGTGATTGCATAAAGAGCGCTGCTGAAATAGTAATAGATGAGTAATAACTAAATAAGTAATAATAGGACCATAGGTCAGTGTATCCTATAAAGTAAGACTGCAGCGATGGTGAGCAGAGCAGTTCCAGCCCCTTCTATTTTACTGTCACTGGGTTTAACGTAGACATTTCTTCATGGAAAAAGCTAAAGGACTTCAGGGGCCAATTAAAATCAGTTTATTTGCTACACATGGATATTCACTTTCACCATTAACTAAAAACAAAAACTAAACTGACTTGTAAAACTCAAAGCCACATTTTGCTTACCTCTGAAGTATTTCTACTTAGTACATTCTTTAAGAAGCTTCAAGCTGAATAGCTGGTGCACAAAGTGTTCTCTGAGTCCTAGACCACAGGCTGCTGTCCTTAACACTGTGACTTTTACCTCAGAAAACTTTGTATTTTTTTTTCCAAAATCCCCAAACCAAACAATCTCAGGAAAAATACATATAAAATTCTCAGGGGAAATACTTACCTAAACTCTTTGCCTCGTATCTGATCTTAAATCCTTGTCCACCATTACTACTATCCGAGACGAACTGAATAAACATTTCGTTGTCTGAGGTGAACAGAGTTGATGGGGTATAAATTCCACAGAAGCGACCATTTCCTCCAGAGGGTCCCAAGGGTGGAGAATGGTTATCTGGTCCATTTCTTACCTGGAAAGACATTAAAAATTGTATAATATCCTTTATACTGCAAAATAGGATTAAAATTCCTCTCAATTTTCATACTAAAAATTTTAGATTAAGTCTGCAGAGATAATAACTACAAAGAGTAACAAGCATGACCTACCACCAAGTAATCCCCCTGGCTGCAAGAAGAGTCTCTGTTTTGAATCTGGAAAGGCTGCTCAAAATGGACCGCAATGGTCAGACCCCTCTGGACCAGAACATGCCAGGAGCAGTTGAGATTGGGAAGGTAGGTGTCTGGGTACTTGGGGGATGTGATAACCCCTCGGTCTGCATGCAGATATCCGCCACAGCCTTACCAGGAAAAAAGACAGGTAGGTTATTTAAATAATATTGACAAGGAGGTTTTCATGCTTTTCCTGACCCCACCTCCAAACTGGGGACTTTTAAAATGCAAGCAGCAGATGAGAAACTTGAAAGTAACTGGAATCAAGAAATGATTAGAGACACAGTCACTGAAGGAGTACACACTGTTGGATGCTCACGGTGTGGTGGTGAAGATCTGAGACACAGAGGAAAGAGCACTTTCTTTCACAAAGGCTGACTTTACAGAGGCAGAAGACATACTAAAAACAAATGTATACTGTGTGAAATAGCTGTGAACCCAATAAGCAAAAATGACAGAGTAAGGGAGAGGGATATTCTGCTGCTTAGGAAGTTAGGGGGTAAGACCTGAGCAGAGACCTGGATGGGAAAAGGAATCAAACTGGGAGAGCATGGGGAAGAAAACCACTGTAGTCCAGAAGTCAATATGAAGACTTGATATGGTGAGAGGAGCATCGTTGGGACTCAGAATGGAAGAGGCAGCGTGAGAACTCAGAAAGTAGCTTGGTTATGTAGGAAGCAGAGAGGGCCTGTTCTGTGTAAAAATGGGAAGGCTTTGGAAGCTACCTGTCTATCTATCCATCTAGCTAGCTAGCTAGCTATCTATCATGTATCTATCTATGAATCTATATATCTACCTATCATCAATCTACATAGCTATATATGTATCTATGTATCTATCATCTATCTATGAATCTATTTATCTATCGACCTATCATCTATCTATGTATCTATCATCTATCTACCTATCATCTATGTATCTATCTATTCAGATATCGATCATATCTATCAACCTATCTATCATTCTATTTATCACATCTATCATTTATTATCATTTATCTGCCTATTTCTCATCTATCTATTAAGATGAGCTATTTCTATATTTGATATCATGAGTTGAAGAAAGAGAATGATAAAGCAGGCCTTACATTGTCATTGTCAGATACTAGGCAGCCTGTGGCAGAAACTTCACACAAGTCAAATTGCAGAGACAGACATTTGTCTTAGCTCCAATTCCAAAACCCACTCTCATGACCCCCATACAGCCTGCTTCCATTGAGTATAAGGTATATCATTTTCCTCTGCTTGCTTGATTCTTTATAAAAAACACATATAAACTGGGAAGTAAATGCTAGATTAACTGCAGTATTAAGAATCCACATTAAAATTACATTTTTCATACATGGCTGTTTTTCAAAATTCCATAGACAATTTCTTTAATGTTAATTTATCTTACCTTCAAAGGTATTAGACTTCATATGCTGTCAGGTTTTGAAAAATCTCTGTGCTATGACTGAGAATTTACGGCTACTAGAGCATTTCAGACACAACACATGTTCTCGGACTAAACAAGTGTCTATTTCAAGAGCAACTGGCTCTCTATCACACTCAAGTCAATTAGTTTCAACCAAGGCCTTCAGGAAGGTGTCTTCGGTATCATTATTTACTAGTTATTTCTTAAAGTGGAGATAGCATCTATCCATAGTTCCTTTGATGGAAACTACAGGTAGTATCTTCTAGGTCTAAGCCTTAGCTAGGGTCAAAGTTATTCTCCAAAGATCTTTCTCTTATGTCTCCCATGAGCATATCTCTCACAGAAGTAGGAGGTACCACTCAGATACCCGTGTGTACAACCAGACAACTCTGCTTTGTGTGAGGACTTAGGAGCTGGCTCCGCGTCATAGTAGGTACCTGTGTCTTTTGATTTATAATTTGTGTCTTGGTATGAGAAGATGAGGTGGGTGATTAGGGAGAAGGTAAAGAGAACACTAGAGTGGGAAGGAGAGGGGAGAGGAGAGATCGGAGGGGGGAAGAAGACAGGAGGAGAGAAGACAGGAGAGGAGACGATAGAAGGCGAAAGAAGAGGAGAGGGAGAAGGAGGGGTGGAGGGAGACATTTTTTAAAAGAAGAGGACAGAAATAATTGAGAGAAAAGTGAGTAGGGGAGAGAAGGAAACGGGAGAAGACGGAAGGAGAAAGGGGAGGGGCGGAGGGGAGGAAATAAAATGGCAAACGCTCAGCCGAGTTACTCTTTTGAAGGGAGGCGTTGAAGCCTGCTCGCATGATGCTGCCGTTTGAGGTGAAGCGGATGTACATGTACTCTCCAGTTGACCGGATGGGCCCGGGAATGCCTCTTCCACACAGAACAGCCAACTGCGGGGATAAGTTACTGTCTCCTGTGACCAAAGAAGGGAAATGTCAGTGTAAAATAGGTGGTCTTAAGAATCCATTCTACCCTCATTTCCAGCCCAGCCAAAACTGCTCACATAATTTTCTCTGAACACCCAAGTTCCTCGGAGATAATAGTGTACTGAGTAAGTGTGGCAGCCAGCTTTGCATCATCTGGCTCCAGCCTGCCACGGTCTGCCTGGCCTTTCCTTGACCCTCTCAATAAAAAGCTTTGAGGCAAGTCTTCCTGCCTTCCTAAAACTGCCCGCCAGATCTTCCTGGCACTAAAACTCAGAAAGAGGGGCTGGAAAGGGATCAAGGACCATAGTTATGTGAGTGGCAGTAAGAGGCTCTGATCTCAGTTACTGTGATGGCTGAAGGTCGGATATTGGAAGGAGAGAGAGGCTGGCTCCTCAGTCTCAGAGCTCACAGTCAGAGATCATTCTCCAGAAGGTCCCAAAGCTTTTATAGGACCATCTCCTCAGTCTGGAGATCCTTTTTGTAGTTTGAAAATTTTGTTTTGGATTGCTGTAAACTGACAACAGTTATGTAGAAGCTGAGAAAAGATGATCCCAGCAAATGTGACCCCCAGGAGGGAACACCAGGCCAGAGTGCAGCCCCCCAGGAAGCAACACCAGGCCAACCTGAACACCCCCCCCCCCCCCCAAGGAAGGAACACCAGGCCAGTGTGCAGACCCCAGGAAGCAACACCAGGCCAGCCTGCAGCACTCCCCCCTTCCCTTTGGTTTCCTTTGTATGTAAGTTTTCATCAAACAGGCTGTCAGCTATTCCAGGCAGGAGCTGAGCAGAGAACAGGGATTATAGCAGACTCAGGGTCTCTGGCTGGGAAAATACTTGTTTTCCCCTAAAGGCAGAAAATTGATATATTTTAAACTAAGAAAATAAGATAGAATTTGAGACAAGAGGAAATAGGCTCTTTTTATCACACACACACACACACACACACACACGCATGCACGCACAAACACATGCACACACACACATTGAATACTGACAAGTCAATTTCTGTTTTCCATGTAGTTATTGATACCCTGGCAGTTATAAATATGAACTTTTTCAAGAAGTTTGGAACAGAATTCTTCGGAGAGTATCTTACATCTGTGTATGTGCATTTTTCATTCTTCGTGTGTGTGTGTGTGTGTGTGTGTGTGTGTGTGTACCTGTTTATTAAGCTTCTAGTATATAAGTATGCATGCATGTGTGTGCACAGGTCAACCTCCAGAGTTCTTCTTCAGGACCATTCACTTTGCCTTTAGAGACAAAGTCTCTTCACGGTGACATGGGGCTCACCAGTTAAGGTTCTCTCGTTGCCCACCGAGCCACCTATCTCTGCTTCCTCAGCACCAGGATTACAGTGTATACCACTACACCCAGCTTCTTTACAGGGCTGCTGAGGTCTTAAATGCTCATATTTGCAAGCATTTTATTAATTTAAGTATCTTCCATTCCTGTAAATTCATGCCTTTTTATAAATGAAATTTATTCCTTAAATTATTTTTCCACTTGTTGACTTCATTACACTATTTTAATGTACGTTTCATCTAGTTGTTTTGATGACTTTTTCTATAATTATCAAAGCTACAAAATGTTGGTTCATTCATATCAATACATGCTCTACTTGGCAAGACTGGGCTTCATCTCTTAATTTTATTTGTTTTCTAGGTACTGCCCCAGCCTGTTGGGTGAGCCATGTTAAGCCCTATATGATTACTTGTTTAGTTCATTCCTTAGTTGTTGTGCTTATAAAATAGTTCATTCTTCACTCATCTTTCTCATCTCCAAACTTAATTCTTGTAAATCTCCAAATATTAAACATGGCAATTTTAGACTTAAAAGCCATATCTAAAGGGATAGTAAGTCTGGAAAGCATAAACGTCAGGTCGAGAAGACAGGTTGATGATTCCTCAGACTAGCCCAACTGTCTTAGAGATGTGCAAATTGGCACTAAGATTATGAAAACCTGACACTCATCGAGCAGTTGCTATTAACCCTCGTCAGTGCCTGACACGTGGCTTCTAATTGTTTTCTTCACAAACATTGTAAGGTAGGTATTACTATTAGACTCAGAAAAAGAGTCTTGAAAGGGATACAAGCTTGGTTACCATATTTAAGGGCACAGAAGTCAATGACTGTAACCCTGGCAGATTAACTTTAAATACCCCAAACTTCCTCTACATGATGATATATCTGACAGGACTACAAAAAAGGAATTACTGACTGATTTATTTTTGCTTTTGAAACAAATTCTTGAGTATCCCAGGCCCACTGTGAACACACAAAGTAGCAGAGGCTGACCTGGAACTTTGACCCACCCACCTCCACCTCTTGAGTACTGGGACTGCAAGCAACCTATGATGTGAGCTATATCCCAGTGCAAAGTTACTGACTTCACATATACTTCCCCCTGCCTCTCTGTTCTACTTCCTTTTCTCCCTCCATTCATTCTTTTTTTCCTCTCTCTTCTTTCAAAAATACTTCAGTGCTCAGAATAGCTCTACGAGATCTGTTTGGCAGAATGTTTAGTATATAAAATTTGATATGTTCTGTGTGAAAAGAGTGATCCAGTTTTAAATAATAAAAAATGAATCCTAGATTGGAGACTAGCTCTGACTTATTTGCCAAGATTGCTGCTTTCTGGGCTGCTCAAGAATGCTCACAGCCACGCTATGGCCAAGTGCCAAGGACCTATGAGGACTGACCAATTGCACATGACATCTGTCTCACTGTTTTGTGGTCAATGAACTTTAGATATTTGCTTCAGAATGTTATGCATGCCTACTAATCAGAGGCAAAATAACTAGTGGGCCAAAATCTAAATAAATAAAATAATGAGTAAGTAAAATTTAATTCCAAAGAATTTTAACACAATGTGAGCGCACAAAATAGCCAAATACCGAGCAATTGACAGATGCACTCAGTCCAGGCTTTTTTGAACAATCAAAGAGACGGAGACGGAAGGAAGCTATAAGCCATCTATTCATGGCCGCAAATAAAAAGGACCCATGCCCACTTGTTACCCTAGAGATATAAAATGCTTTTGTTGTTTTGGCACAAAGCACAATTTCTGAGCTCTTTCAACTTGCCCTATGAGCAAGAAAACGGATAAAATGTGTCAGCAGTGTATACTTAAATAAAGCAAAGCTGAAAGGACTCTCAATTCTCTGCCTTTAAAATCCTCAGACTTTTGTTAGAAGTTTACATTTACTGCTTTTTGGCTACCCATAAAAGAATGCTGGGGGAGGGAAGGCCCAGGAGTGTCGTTTATCTCTTTCTCAGATGATAATACAGGCTTGTGCAAGTCACTCAGAAGAGAGGGAGTACACCTTACAGTCCAGGCTTCCAAGGCAATTTACTAAAGGGACAAAAGGCAACTCAGTAGACAGTGATTTTTAGAGAAAAAGCAAGGGACTCCATTGATTCCATTCCCTCCTGAAGATTTCTAAATGATTTCAACTGTATTGTGGATACTCAGAATTGTATGTAACAGGATACGTCCATTGAATTACACAATAAAAATAACATGTAATGTCTCCAGAGATATCTTGAAAAGGGGAGGCATTCTGGACATGAGCTGAAAGCTAGTTGTTCGCAGGACAAAAGGTCTATGATTGCATCATGTGGGCATGATTGATTGAGGGCTTCTTAGTGCCTTCTCCAGATGGGGAGATGCGTCTCTACAAAGTGATGTTTCTCGCTAGGAGCTTTGGTAGAGATGGGATTCTAAGAAAGCAATTTCTTGAATATTACAATCAAACATCTTTGCTTTTTCAATTTTTTTTTAACAATCTACATTTACAGCAAATTTTCAGATGATGCTGACACTGCTGTTCTGGGATCCACTGAGAAACACTGATATGGAGGATGTGGCCTTCCTAGTGCCCTTATATGCTTAGCCAATGCAGAGTGTGAAGGGCAACCGTATGTAGATTGTATAGTCTCATTATTCATGCCCCTTCATCACTGTCTAGAAACTCTACAACATTCTCAGTTCTATCTATTCTACCCACAGATTCTCGGGATGATGAGAAATGGATATCTGCCTTGGATACTTTTTGGCCTTTCACTTGTATCTTAAAGCCATAGGTACAAATGTCAATGACTATTTTCATTGTATCAATAAAAAGTTAGCACTGTCTGGGAATCCAGACTTATTTCACTCAAAGAGCCTTCTTTTTTCTCTGCAGAATGTGATAGGTAATATAATACTCCTCTTAAATTCTCTAAACTTTGTAGCTATTTATTCTATTTGATGACTTTATTGGTTATAGTATCTATGAAATTCTATACAAAATGTATGGAGCTAGCATAAAAACATAAAAGTAACTTCAAAGTTTAACAAGTGATTTCTATAATGTTTCTTACCATCTTTTATGATCAGCTTGTCATAGGTACATGATTGCTGATATTCAATGTCCATGGAGAGAATGTTGAGTTCCACAGTAGAATCAGGAGCATAAATGATCCATGCACAGTCAGCACTATTACCATACTGTCCAGGCCAACCAGGGGAGAAGAAAAAGACAGGAGTGTCTCCCATCACCATATACCCTCCACAAGCTCCTGTGGAATGAAAAACAACATCTTTAAGCACTCGTCCCGGAAGTGCTTCAAAAAGGTTGAGAGTAATACACAGTTAAATGCATTTCCTGCTCTTCCAAGAGACCCAAGTTGTATTCCCAATACCCATGTCAGGCAGCTCACAACCACCTCTGTCTCCAGGAAACTTAATCTCTCTTCTGGCCTGTAAATGCATAAACACACCCAACACAACACCACACAACACAACCCATCACACACTAGTCCTAGAAAGACCCAATACATTGCCAGACACACCTGGAGCAATGGTGGGAGAGGTTCCGTTAGAAACATCCACTGCAAACCACTCCAGAAGGAATCCCCTTCCTGATATGGAAGCATCAGAAGAAAACTGGAATGTCAGAGAGTTTCTACTGGAGCTAAAGGATTCTCTCTGGGTACCACAGTAAGTGCCAATCAGACGGGAATGAGTGTCAAACCCATCATAAATCTGCATGTAAAAAAACCACAATAAAGCATTGTAATAAAGCATATACTTTCTTCATGAAAAGCAAAATTTAAAGAATGGTTTGTATTTTATGATTTTACCAAAGTAGAAAGAGTATCAGGAAAATTCTTTTTATTTAAAACAAAAAGTCATGTTTAAACATATTATTATAAATATTTTAAGGTGTTCCATATAGCTTTGTTGTGGAATTACCCTAATAAACATGAATGTGGGCTATAGTTTTCTTGGTGGTTTATAGTCAAATCTGTGGACTGGGAAGTGCAAATGATTGTAAAGAATTCTGTGCTCTAAGGGGAAAAAGCAAGTAACAGGGAAAGAACGGCCTCTGGCAGGGCTCTGTATGCTTAAAAAACTTAGTAAATCTCTTACATCTGCCTTAAAAGACTACTCATATCTATTTAGAGATAGATTTTATGATAGTTTTCAAATAACTATAGCAATTTCATTGTAATAAAATTCATAAAATCCTCTATTAGGCTTATTTCTTTCAAATTATTTCAAATGCACACCTATTGGGCATCATGCCGTCAGTCACTGGGTTCTGCTTTGAGCAGTGAGCTGCCAAGAAGAATGATTAGATTATGGATTATGGCCTTAGGGGATATGATAGAGTTTTCTGGAATTCACACAGTAGCCAATGTATGGAGACAGAGACCACCATAATTTCTTCTCTTCATATTTTCTTATTTTTATACCACTCTTTCGGGTTTTAAGCCTGAAACATCAGAACAAACAGATGACTCTTTCTCTCTTGTTAAGTCTGTTGACTCTGAGTATGTACTCTGCCTCTTTCCTCTCTCTCCACCCTAACACTGGGGCTTCCATCTACAGTAAAGACTTATAGAACGCCAAGGTTGCTGTTGAGGTTTGGTCCCTTGCTCTATATTGTAATGCTACATTTTGTACCCCAAGGTCTGGACCTATGAATGAGTTCTCACATTTAAACTTTTGTTGTGCAAACTTTGTTCTTTAATTTAATACCATTGGTTTCATAAAATTGACTACAGCCAATCACTGGAGGGATTAAAGGTAGATGGGTTTTCAGTTACTTGATGGAGTGAGGACAGATTAGAGAGGAAGGAGGAAGAACGGAAGGAGATAAGGAAGCCTCCGTGAGGGGAGATGGACCATGAGAACACGGCCAGGAGAAACAACAAGTATTTGGGGTGTAACCGCTGAGGAGATAGCCAGGCCAGCAGTTGAAGACCGGATTAGGGGTTAGCCTCCCAATAATTGCCAAAGCCAAATAAAATAACCATAGCCTGAGTCTCATTTATTTGAAAGCTAATCTGGGATAAGCTTAAATTGGTTCTACTACATGTTGCTTCAACAAAAATAGCAAAGTAAGACAAGCAAATAAAAGAAGAAACAGGATAACAGGATAGAAGACAGAATAAACACATAACTAGAGCAAATAGGCATGCTCAGGCAGAATCAATGACAGTTATGATAATGCTTAAAACTAAGCTGATATAGAATAGAAAATAACAAATCCAATACAAGTATTACTTTTGCACAGGTGACAGTGAGAGGACAGTTATGAGGTCGTCGGACCATCACCTCTGTCTGCTATTTACTTGAGTAGGCATGAATTTTAACTTACTTTTGCCAACAGTATCCACCAAAGTATATAAATACCCCTCCCACATACACACAAAAGAAACTTACCTTCAGATTGTCATAAAAACAGTTCATCGTGAATTCTATGTCCATCTCTAAGATTCTACCGTGGATAATATGAGATGCATCTACATTGACTGTCCATCTGTAGTTGGAGTTATGGGGGTAATTTCTAGGCCAGAGGGGAGATGCGATTTTCCCATGTGTTCCCACAATATTATCATTGCCAAATACTAGGACAGAAAACAGAATTGTAAGTCAGACCTATTTAGAATTGTTCTTTAATCAAATGAAGAACCAAACAAAACTAAACTGAGAACAAAAACGAAGGGCAAGACTGTTGGAAAGGACGGGCTTTTAATTGACTGCTGTTTCTTTTCTGACCACTGAAAGAAATACTGCCTTGCCTTTGGTTTTCTGAACTGTTAGCTCAAGGATGACTCCTGAATGGAATTTCATCTCCTTAGAAAGCTGCAGGGTATGAAAAGATGGGGCAACTTCCCATGTAAAAAAGGATTTCCCAGAGACCAGGGGACTTAGGGAGTAGGGTGCTATCTCACACCTTAATCATAATTACTAAATTTTCTTTATTTATGAAAGAAAAGATTTTTTTAATTCTCTATGAGAATCAACACAGAATATTGCCAATCATGGAAAAACTTGTTAAGGAATAAAAATAATATTTTATCTGCATTTGGAAAAATAGCCCAGGTTTTATCTGAATGATTAAGCCAATCCTAAAATAATTCTAAAGGTCTAAGTTTGAAGAAAGTATTTAAAAGATCAATTAAACATGTTTGATAGAACTGCCTGAAGTATATTAAAAGGTCTGCTTGCACAATATCATAAACATTAATAGGAGGTGGAAACTGGAGCCTGAAAAGAACACTCAAAGCATTGAGCACACTTTCCTTTTCCATCAGTGAGCCATCCACAAATAACTGATCTTCTTCTGGCATATTATTTCACAGTCTTGGAAAAGAAGGTAGAGTGTAGGATTCTTCTTAGTTAATACATTACTAAAACTTTTATCATCATTCCTAGTTTGTAGGATACATTCTGGAAGCCATTATGGAAATAAACTATCTTACTATTTTTGAACATGGCCTGGAAGCCCATGCCAGTGCCTGAGCCATCAGAGACAAATCTGACCCACAGATTATGTCCCTCGATTGATGAATAATTGCCAGGGAGGGAGTTTCCACAGTATCGTCCCATTAAGAGGCCCGTGGCATTTCCTTCTCGGATTTCCACAAAATCCTTGTTACAGTTTAGAGAGTTCTCCAACTGGAAGGATCTAATTTGGAGACAAACAAAACAAACAAATAAACAGTTACAAAGCAAACATGGAACAAATATAAGAGTATCCTGCTCCTAATTCCAGAAGATCCAAACCCCTCTTCTGACCACGATGGGCCAAAGGGGTTCAATAATAAAAAAGTTGCCATAATTGGATATTCTACTGGAGGAAGGAAAAGAAACTCAATTTCTTTCTTTATATGCTGAAATTAATTTACATTTTTCATATATGCGCTCAAATATAAGAAATATAAATTCTTAGTACAAAAGATACTATCTTTGGAACTTTGAAATAAGCAAATGCAAAATAGTACTATATATAGATAAACAGTGTAATTCAGGGTCAATTTTATTACACTTAGTGTTACCCCCAAGGTGAAATATACTGGGGTTTTTTTTTTGGTTGTTTTTTTTTTTTCCCTGCTTCTGCGAAAAGAGAGAGGTGAATCTTCTCTCATCTCAGAAGGTGATTCCAGGACTCACCCTGAAAGCGTTCTTTCTACTGAAGCATGCAGTATGACCCAGTAACCCAGTACTACATGAGAGCTCATTTGAAATAAAGAATCTGGACCCCACATGCTTTCCTGGGCATCTTTTCCTTTTCCCTTAGAGAATTTTTCCTTGTATATTATAGCTTCTAATTTTGTTTTTATGGGTTTTCTCTATGTGTCACTGTGTCTCATACTCTGTGTTTCTTGTACTTTTTTTTTCTGTTTTGTTTTTTGCTATTCTCATTTGTTTGATTTTATATCATTTTCTTTTATAATAATTATTATTTTAGGTGATTATATTCTAATGAGAGGAAAAAGTGTGAATTTGGTTGGGTGAGGAAGTGGGGATGACCTGAAAGGAACTGGAGGCAGGGAAAACGCAATCAGAATATATTATATGAAAATATATTTTCAATTAAAAAATAGATAATTGTATATTCAGGGGATGGAGGGAGAAGAATCTAGCCCTAAATGGTAACTAAATCGGGTATGAAATTTAACACAACTCAGGTGATCTAAATGTTCCTTAAAATTCTGACCAGTGATCTGGGAGATTACACAGGGAAGGTCTCTCCTAACTATCGGACTGTCTTCCAGGAGTGAACAGCTGGAATGGCTTCCCATCAAGAATTACAGTGGTGATACTTATAAAAGCCAGACAAAAGATCTTATGAAAGCTTTATTCTTACAAGCCTTTGTTTTAGACTAGTACATTTTATAAGCAAATATACCCTTTGGCAAAGATCTGTCAGTAAAAATATAACATGTAACAAAAATAATACCCTTTCTATTTCTCATTATCTCATTTCTGTTCTGTTCCCAGAACCAGCCATTTTCTCAAAGCCTTCTGCTGGCATGAAGTACAGTTTCTGTTCATCCCTTTGAGTATCTGTTTTATATAAGTTTTATTTCTCCTCTCTCCTTTTCATTGCAAATTCAACCATCATTTATCCATTTTTCCTCACGCTCAGTTTCACCACAGCATCCATAATCTAAACCGTATGTCTGAGAACTTGATGTGGTTCATATGCCTCCCACACACCCCAGGGAAGAGTTCTAGTACACATCTGGATGTACTTTAGATCAGGCAGAAAGAACTCGCTTGGGCCTTGCCAGGAAGGCTTTCTCATTAGCATTAACACACACAGCAAAAGCGACCTGCATTCGCCAAAAGTCACTTTAACAAAAAAGACTCAAGCAAGGAACAGAAAGGCCAAAGAAACAGCACACAGGTGAGCAAGGGACCAGCTGAGTCGCCACAATTTTTCTATTTAGTAATTAAGACATATGTCTGTCAGCTGGTAATTGGATGACTCTTTCTGTCCTTGTTTGCTTTTTGTTGCTGTGATAGACACCATTATCAAGACTACCTTGACAAGGAAAGAGCTTTTTGGTTTATAGGTTACAGTCCCTCATACGGACAGGTCTGGCAGGGGCTCTAGGTAGGAATCTGGAGGAAGGAACTGAAGCAGAGACCAAGAAAAAGCCTGCTAACAGCCTTACCTCAGGCTGCCATTCTTCTACAAAACCACATTGGGCTGGGCCTGCCCACAGCGGTTAGTAATCAAGACAATGCCCTATAGACAAGCCCACAGGCTAACTTTCCATTGTTGTTCTGGTGTGTCAAGTTGAAAACCATTATAAGCACCTATGCTCTAGCCTAGTGTGGACCATGATGTGTGGTTCCTGAAACACCGCAAAGGATTCTTCAGTCATAACAAAGAATGGAAGAAACAGCCTTCACTGAACACTGCTTTAACATGGTCTTGGGCTATATATTTTAAAATTGAGTATCTTTAATCCTAATAGGGACCTTTCCAGTTTATTGGTGTCCCTCTAAGGATGAAATGAGTCTTTTGAGGTTTCAATTCAATGGCTTCTTGAAGTTTATTTATCAATAAATTTGTCAAGAACTGATGGAGATTGGTTGTAATGTGGTCTTGTCCCCAACTGGTTTTTAATTGATCAATAAACTTGGCCAGTGGCCAATGGTTGGGCAAATGGAGATGGGGCAGGACCCTTAGAGTGGCGCAGGCTAGGACACAGGGAAGAGAAAAGGGAGATTGCCATGAGTCAGGAAAGAAGGATGGGACAAAGGAGCTGCAGGAGAGAAAGCCAATCAGTCCTGTGAGAACTAGGGTGAGTGGCCACTGGCCACTTGCCCATTTGGGCCTGGGGTAGCAGGAGTACCCAGCCTTTGAGATAGCCAAGGCATTTTAAAATTAACTGGTGTGTGTGTGTGTGTGTGTGTGTGTGTGTGTGTGTGTTCCATTCAAGAATCCAAAGAGCTCCTGGGTGGGTGCACTTGGCCTGCCAGGAGCACAAAGTGGTGTAGCCCAAACTCTGCTACAAAGAACAGAGAGCATAGGTGTGCTAAATATTCCTAGGACCTACCCTAGTTCCTGGAACCACTTGACATCAGATCAGAGGGGTATACAACATAACTGTGGTAGAGGTGGGAGGAAAAAGACCAAGAAAGGAGGTTTAAGTACTTGGCAAGTTGGGAGCTATAACAAGTTACGGGGGACCTTGAACTTCATCACTAAGATAGATTCTTATCACCGTCTGTAAGACACTCCCAGAGAGGAAGCATGCATCCTCTGTGTGCTCAGGGTGCTGATAAATTTGTGCTGAATTGAAACACACATCATGGAGAGATTATTAGATGCATAGTTGTACAATTTCTTATTACAAAAGAAACGTCATGATTTCAGTGAAAACGAACCCCACACATTCCCACATGGCAGTTTAAACTGGCATTGTCTTTCAGGCACGGGAAGACTGTCTTTTTCTTATGTCAGTTGCACCCTGAGGAGGCGTAGGCTGACTGATGGGTTCAAGAAAGCAATTTGAAATGTTTGAGCTTGTCTCATTCTTAATCAGTTCTTGTTGCACAAATGGGCTTGTCTCCAAGAAAGAGCCAGCAAGGAATGCTCTTCTCTCAAGGCACTTAAGAGCCAGGCATTACCAAGAAAGGTAGGAGGATCATTGCTGTGCTATCTCCACATGGCAAGGTGAGGATCACAAGTTTTAGATCATTGTGGGCTACACACTAAGGACATATGAAAAATAACAACAGCAGCAAAGAATTAATCATTTCAACTTGACCCCAATAGCATATAATATAGTATGGTGCATGGCTTTGAACTCAGAATGGTAGCTTAAATGCTAAAATGTCTTCAGTAAATATTTCTTTGTTAGCTATCTGTCTGTCTATTTTTATTTATTTAATTTTTTGAGACAGGATCCCTCTATGTAGCCCTGGCTGTCCTGGAGCATACTATATAGACCAGGTAGCCTCAGATTCAAAGAGATCTGCCTGCCTCTGCCTCTGAGTGCTGGGATTAAAGGTTTGGTTGCTCATTGGCACCTCTCCACTGAGGAATGAGACAATCCCATATCACATAGCATCTCCTCATTACATCTACTTCTGGGAAATACCATTATGACTGTTCAGTCAAACCTAGACCTCCTTGGAACATACAAGATCTCCCATTCGCTTCAATCCATAATCCATGTCCCAAAGTGTCAAAATTCAATGAGAAACTTGAAAGTAGTTTTACAAATCAACTGCTAACTTTACAAACTAAATCAAAAACCTATCCAAGATCACTTCTCTGATAGGAAAGGAAGGGTGCATTGGGATAGAGGTATAGCATGTGGGTAAAGGCCAAACAGAGTCAGGTGCCCTCTCTCTCTATTTCTCTCTCTCTCTGTTGAAAGAAAGAATACTGTTGAGAGATTCCTAATGCTTTATACAACAGAAGCTATTAATGGAACAGAAGAAATTGGGGAAAGCCTTCCTAAGGCTCCCACGTGTTCTCTGTGCTGATGGCTTGGACACAGGCCGATGGTCAACCACTCTGTGAGTAACAGTGCTTCCTCCCTGCAGACTGACCCACACTGAGACAGTACTACCTTGAAAAGGACTTACAGAAAGGATAGCTGCAGGTAGTTGCCAGGGGAGCTGAAAATGTTCCAGACACAGTCTGCATTAGGATGGTAGTCGGCTGGGTAGCCAGGGCTATTGAAGATGCCATCAGCCATGTAGAAGGTTCCACCACAAGCTGAAAGGTGAAAGAAACAAAGGGGGTTTCAGGGTAAAGAGCAAAGGAAAGACACCACAAGATACAAGCGGAAGGGCATTAGAGCCCATCTCTGCAATGAAGGACAAAGCACTTCCATGCCACATTAAGAAGCAACTGTGTTACCTAGGGTAACAGAGGGAGGATTCTGAAAACAGAAAACCAAGAACTCCACAGTATTGTGGGCCAGATGAGACCCTTTTCTAAAAGCCTTTCTCTATGTGAACTAGGACTTTAGATAATAAAATATTTGTTTTTAAACTTGGCCAGGATGATCTTCAACCCTGGCCTTGAAGAGAAGGTACTTTTTCCTGGCTGCCATGGAAAAAGAAACTTTCCAGCTGTTCTCTCTGGGTAGGGCAGTGAAACACAACATTCCTCACCTTTCTATACTTCAGCTGTAATTGCCCCTCCTGGCCAAGAACTGCAGTGCTGGATGGCATTTCTTTCCTTTCCTGCTTATATGCTTTACTGCACAGTAGACCTATGCAGCCAGATCTACCTGGCCCCACTATCAAGCACAGAAGACAGAAGAATAACCATGAAGCTGTACCTCCATAAGAGCTTCCACCAAATTGGGAATCGTGGTGCAACTTAGCAAACACATTGCTGTGATGGTAGAGAACAGGTCTCCCAGACACTAAGGTTTAGCTAAGAGATGGCTCAGCTGAGTCTCCTCACTTCTAGACCTCATGGTTGTCAGAATGTAGACATTGAATTATAAAGAAGGTACAGGGGAAATTTCAGGAACTAGCTCCCAACTTTAAATGAAAAGAGTCCCAAATAACAAACCAAAGATTTCTATCACTTGTCTGCTAACCCTGAGGTCATCTGCTAATGCTAATACCTCTTACTTACCTGATGTTGACGCAGAAGAGATGGCATGGAAACCCTCAAAACTGTGTGCAGAATCAGAGACAAACCTCACTGTCAGAGCATTGCCAAATGATATGATAGGATGGGGCAGGGAGGAACCGCAGTAACGGCCTAAAGGGTGAAGAGAACCACATGGGGTGAATGACATAGCTCTGCCAGGCACATACAAGAAATCACATTGAGAACCACTTATATCAGCATTGTGTTTGACACAATGCCTGACCACTAAAGATATGAGCATAACCAGGATGATTTATAAACCTGATAGAAAACAATAGAACAGAAGAAAGTTGATGTGACCATGCTCCAGATGATGGACCGGGTTACATGGGTTCGACGCCTGGTTTGTCATTTACTAGCTATATAACTTAGACAAGTAACTCAAATGCTCTGTGACTCAGTTGCCCTATGTGAAGAGGAGGACATAACAGAAATAATTAAACCCATGTCATAAGGATGTAAAGACCTAGTTACCACGTATAAAGTACTTACAACAGTTCTTCACAGGAGGCAGCTGGGTAGGCGTGTGCATTATGTAACACATCCTGATTCAAGGTGAATGGATCAATATCTCAAACATTACAATGAGAGGTGTGACTGGGGCTTGTTCCTTGCCCACCATTCTCTCAGGCTCCATTCTGGGCACAGAATAAACATTGAAACCTCCTCTGATGGAGCTTGCCCTCTGCCAGGGAGATGTTTCCATAGTAAAGTCTCATGGAGAAAGCTTAAAGCACGTGAGGTTATTTTGTCTGAATCATTTTAAGAACTACATCACACACTTTATCAGGATGTCTAGCACATCAATGGGTGGACTTTTAATGAAGTCAATTAATTGAATTTAAAATGTTTCCTTCCACTGGAGACAGAAGAAACATGTCCAGTGGAATATATGAAATATTTTTAAGTACTGACCAGAAGCTTCAGAAAGAATTTTGTCTAATGCCGAAATGGTCTTTGTTCCACTACTGGCACTGCCTTGGATTGCCATTTAGGATCTGCATCTTGTATTTTAGAAACAAATTAAACTACACAAACTACATGTTGGACATAAATAAGTGGAATTTCATGAGCCCCACACTATTCTGCTTTCCTAACCTCTGATTGTTCTTATGTGGCTTATGAGGCACTTCATGCTTATTGAAAACAGAGTCACCTTGAATGTCTACACTGTGAATGCATGTGTGCATGCGTACATGCACAAACACACACACACACACACACACACACACACACTATGAGCCAAAACTACAGATGAAATGATGGAGTCTCCAATACCTTGGACAGGTGCATCATAGTCGCTGCCATCCAAAATTTCTACAAAGTCCTGTGTACAGTCTATGCTGCTTTGAAGTTGAAAGTGAGTAAAGGAGAGAGCAATGTGATTGACTGTAGAACAAAAGAGAGAAGAGCAATTGGTTATTTAATTGGTTATTAAATTGGTTATTTAATAAAACACTGGCAAGCAGAATGGAGAGATTTTTGCCCCTGGTACTCTCAGAAGAGGCTTTTCCAGCAAGGAAGCAAAGAATTTGGCAGCTTTGCACAGGGGTGGGGTGAGTAAACAGAGCTAAGGGCTCAGTTTCCTGCTAAAGAGCTTCCTTTGAAGAGTAACAAAATGGATGCTTTTGAAAATGCCTGTAGAATCCAAAATGCCAGTCATGGTAAATCAGGACTCTTGGGTAGGTTCATCCCAGGGACTTCTGGAGACATCTTATTGGAAAATGTAATTTTAGAATTGCTTTGTTTTGTTATGTTTTGCTCTATTTTGTGTTGTTTGTTAGCCACTGCTACGTTCCTCTCAGAAGCATTTTCCTGAACAGAATAGTTTTCTTAGGTTCTGATTCCTTACATGCATTTGTACTAACACATCCTTCTTCCCCTGGACATGGCTCCTAGCATACTCACATCTATTTAGGGGTCAGAAGCAGTGCCCTAGAGCTTCTGATCATCCATCAAGAAATCTTTGAATCATGTAAGGAACAGCCAGTGCCCCCGATTACATTTCCCTTTTGTTGTCCTTTATAGTGTTTCTAATCTTCAGAAAGGGATCTTTTCCTGACGCTGTCCTTGCAGCAGTGATATCTTTCATCTAGATGTTTTTGCAGCTCATTAGAAAGTAATCAGGAGGCACCAAACCGCTGAGCTCAATGCAGGGGGCTTCTTTATCTTGGCTTTGCTGGGGCTCCACCCTCTCCATGTGCAAAGTAAGGATTATATCATCCATCAGCTTCCACGTTTCATGCATGGCCATAAAATACTATCAATTTGTGAAAGTGTTAGATAATATTTAAGGCCAGCTCTTTTGCCTGCTTAGCCTAAGGGACTGTCCTGTTTTCACAAGGTTATTAATTAAAGAACAGAGAAGAGAACTTAATGGCTTTCCCATGTTGAGTCTTAAATCACAACTTCTTCTCGGAAACCTGAGAGGAGGTAGGGTTCAGATGAAACAGGATTCATAATGGGGCCTGGAATAGTCTGCTTGGAGCCATTCTGCCATGCTTGTAAGGACCATCTCATTTTCTCTGCCTGGAAAATGTGGATGGACTATTACCATGTCACATAATAGAATTTTAAGATCCCCAAAAGAAGAGAAGGTAAGCATTCACTGAGGGCTTCTAGGCCTGTACTTATTTCATAAATATATACATTGCAGGGGAGATCAGGTTTGACAATTAGTTTCCCATTTAGTGATCAATAACTTGCGACCCTGTGTCTCCAACTGTAAGGTATTTCTCCAATTGCTATCTTTATCATTCACCTATTCATTCACCATCTACTGGGATCAGGAACACATGTCAAGAGCTGTATATCTATTAATTACTTTTACATAACTTCCATCCCACATGCCTTCCAGTGCAGCAAAGATGAACACAACTACTCTTTAACAGAACTGGGGTCCACCTATGGTTTTGTGCATTGTAGGCAAGTACATGTTCTAGCAACTGCATCCTCGGTCTGTTGTCTTTGTTTGTTTGTTTGTTTGTTTGTTGCTGAACCAATGATCTCACTGATCCCAGAGTAGCCTTCAACTGGCTATGAATAGAGGATGACATTGAACTTCTGGTTCTCTTACTTTAGTGTATGTTGGAATGACACGCATGTGATACCACTTTTGATTCATTTAGTTCTGCAGATCAAACCCAGGGCTTCAATGGTGATAGGTAGGTACTCAGTCCACCAAACTCTCCCCAGCCCTTGGTTTGTTTGTTTGTCAGAGGCAAGGTCTCCATATGTTACTCAGGCTAGCCTTGAACTTACTGTTGAACCTAGGCTGGTTTCCAACTCAAAATCCTTCTGCTTTAGCCTTAAAATTTCTTTTAAATTAATACGATTCAGTTTTAAAAATGCTTCCTTACTAGCCCAGAAAATGGCTGTTTTCATGCACCTCAGGAGCCAGGACTTGCAAAAGAAGAAGCCAATCGTCAGTTGCTACCACTGAAGAGGTTAAATGGAACTCACAGACTTACCTCCCCAAATAACCCCTTGCCCCAGACTCCCCTCCTTTTTCTTTTTGTTACTTACATGGAGGCTGAGCTTCAATTATCCAGGTACAGTTTTGGTTGTGTGGATAGTTGACAGGGAACAGTGGAGAGGAGATACTATCCGAAGAGTCGGTAATGATGTGGGCTCCGCACTCTGGGAAGCACAGACACAGAAGTCATGTACTTTTGGTTCCTATCAACTATACCAAACAATCATTAGGTGTGTGAAAATGCGATATATTCCTCTTATTTCCATAGCACATGCCAAGGAAGCCGCAATAAGCCATCAGATGATGAGAATACACTTTACATTTATAATATCTTTGAATTATAAGAAGTGGGGATACATGCCATAGAACAACAATTAAATGGTTGTGAATCATCTGAATCACTCAACCAATGCTCTGGCCTTGGTTCACTTCCTCTGTTTGCTCATAAATTATAAGAGGGAATAATTTATTCATAAATGAGTTTTTCCTCTCTAGAAAACACTCCATGTATAAAGATGATTGCAAGTTAAACTTAATGCTCTGTGGGAACCAAGGAGAGGAGGGTGTGTTGCCTGGTTGAGTCCTGGTCTCCAGAGGAGGCAGTACTGAGCCAGGACATGGAGGGTGAAAAGATTGGCGAAGGGAATGTATAGCCTGAGCAAAGGCGGGTGTGTGTGTGTGTGTGTGTGTGTGTGTGTGTGTGTGTGTGTGTATTTATACAGACTTCACTAAAGCATGTGAGGCTTAAGTAGAATTGGAAGCAGCACTGTAAAAGGGTCAGGACTGGCTTGGGGACTGTAGATAACAGTTGTAGGGGCTTTCTTCATCACACAGAGAAAGGACGGCCATGAGGACTCTCAATCTGATCAGAGTGTGTCTCTTATAAGTTACTTGGGAGAAAGATGGAGCAAGGGTAGGTGAGTTTGAGGATGCTGTTACTGAAGTCCAGACAGGCTTATAGGGAAGTTTTACTCTGAAGCAGCACTTAAGGAAATATTAAGTGTAAAAAAAAAAAGGAGTGTTAAGTACTGCTTTGTCTTTGAAATCACTGAAAATGGTAGAGCACACCTAGTGTCTTGCTCCAGTGTAACTTTGGGAGGACTGACTCAGAAACTGTGTCCATCTAGAATCGTTCACTAATGCGATACCTACAAATCTCCTAATGTGGATATAGACGAGTTATGATGACTAAACAGGCAAACATTACCAGAGGTGAGGCCAGTGAGATAGCTCAGTAGGTAAAGGCACTTGCCACCAAGCTGCCGAATGAATTCAATCCCTGAGATACAGATGGTGAGAGAACTGAGTCCAGTTCTGAGTCCCATAAGTTGTCCTCTGACCTCTACATGTGCACCAACACAGACACAAGTAAATGTATATACAATTATTTTAATTAAAAAATTATTTGAAGTAGATGATCTGAGTCATCCAGATAAAAATCATGGCCCCATTCAAACCTGTTAACAATCCCTCTAATCTCTGCGTTCCTTCCCTGTCTAATGATTTGATAAAGATTAATCTCTAAGAAAATTCTGGTGAATGGCAATGGGTGAAACTGCTTGGGAGAGGAAATTGAGAAATGGCAGTGACTTAAGGACAAAAACAAGAGGAAACGATGGGATTCAGCAACAAGGAAAACCACTCTGTACAGGTAGAACCTGACTCTTAAAGTTGTGTGACTCCTTGGATAGATGCTAGGCAAATTATCTTGGCTAATTCTGTCGTACATATCACTGGTACTATACCATTAAACATTATTCTAAAAACACAGCACTGAAGAGATATACATATCCTAAGACATCATCATCATTTAGGGTAGATGAAGATAAATTAAAATGTATGAACAGTTAGAATACTTACATGTCTCCCTTTCTAAACATTTGCGTGTTAAGTTGGGAGCTGTGATCAGTTTCTGAAGTCTGGTGCCATTATACCACTAATGAGTGCTCAGATGACCCACAGGATACTTGCCTTGCCTGAATTGAGCTCGGAAGCCCCTGCTCTGGCTGGAAGATCCAGACTGGAATCTCACAAATAGGTTATTTCCTGAAGAGGTGATGGAGTTAGGTGGCTGCTGTCTTCCACACACACTGGCAACACGGGTGTTGGAGGAACTTGAGCCATCGTATGTCTACAAAGATGTAAGACAGAAAGTTGTCTTGATACTGCAAGTTTACATGTATGACTCATATTCTGTGGGCTATCTGCATATCAATGAACTAGTAAAGACTGCATTGGCTGGATCTAGAACAATTGGCTTTATTTCATTACCTTGCTGTAGAGCTCCAGGGTCACGTCTGAGTAATTGGTCATTTCTAGAGACACTATAAGGATTTCGATGTGAGGTTTATTGCTAACACCACTATCACCTCTCTAAGCTTTGAGCCTCACACAGCCCTCCTTTCTCTCGTGACTATCAGTACATGCCCACAGTGTACACTGAAAATGTTTGAGGCAAAGTTAAACACAGAAGCAAAATAGATGAGAGATAAACAGCAACCATTCATTGTTAGAAACGCAACATTCTTGGACCATTTATTGTTAGAAACACAACATTCTTGGAACCCTTTACCTCTCGGGGGATCATGGGTAATGAACAAGAGAAATGACAGAATTCTTCTAATAATGTGAGTGAGATGAGCTTGGATAAGGAAAAAAAATACCTCATTCAAAGACATCTATTAAATTCCATCTCTGTCCATGTCTATGCTGGAATTGCTCTGACCTACATTCTGTGCCAGTGTAGTGAGGTTTATATCATATATGCACAAATTCCCACATCACTCTGTGAAACTCAAATGTCCTCATCAGCCTGGTACTCTGAACTAACACAAGTTTCTGAACACTTACGTGTGAACCAGTGATAAATGAGTCCCTTGATTTTATATGGCACTACTTGCTACCACGAAGTACGTACTCTGACCAAAAAATGGATTCAGCCCTTCTCATTTGATTCTTCCAAGCAGTTTTTCTACCTTTATCTCTATCAACAAACTCACAGACCATCTAAGTAATTTATAAGTTATACAAATCCTAGGGGGGAATGAGTCACATTGAGTCAGAAAACCAGACTTGAAAATCTTATTTTGTACAATATAAGATATCAGTTGAACAGGGCAGATATATTGATATAATAAGTATCTGAAATAAGTCAAATTAAATTAATTGTCTCATTCAAAATCAATTGCCATCTATACTTTGTTAAAAATTTTGGGGAGATAACAGACTGTTCAACCAAAGTAAGGAAGGTGTTCACAAGTAACTTGGAAAATTTAGTGCTAGATACAATCAGAATTCTCTCACATAATTGGGAGGGTGTTCTGAGTTGATTTGTGCAAGCATATGAGATTTAAAGTCTCAGAAAAAGGGACCAGGCTTTTAGAGTGACAAATACAAAGTCACGGTGGTCCTAGAACAGTGCTTCTTTCTCCCTCCCTCTCTTATCATTTAATGTTCATATTTTAAATCCAAACAGTCAATAAATGAAACTTTAAAGATGATTTTTATTCAATAAACATTGGCTGAATGTTGAATTATATTCTTCTAGCCAATTCAAAATAAAATTTTCAGTACTGATCAGTTTGTCACTTATTCTCTGCAGAGAGTGTTCAGCCTTAAACAGGACATCTGGCTCACACCTTCTCCCATGAGCTCAGAGAATATCTAGGGAGAGGGGAGCAGATATGATTGCAGCATCAGCGAACAGGAAAGACTGCTGTAAAGCAGTATCTCCTGGACATGATTGAGTCTTTGCACCCACAAACTCATACTGCTGCAGTTGCCTGCATAAGACCTGTACAAGATCAAGTTAGTCAATATCCCAATGTGGATAAGGGAGGGACTCAAGAGGCTCCACCCCCTAGGTTAGGAGCTACTGGTAGCTGATAAATGACAGAAAAGGGTGAGGCAATTTTCTTGAATGCTATAGCCCTAGTTCATGTTCCAGTGTACAGCTCTCAAATATATGGGCAGCACTACACTCAGCCAGCCATTCTCAGGCCCAAAATAACCTCTAATTCCCCAAACTCCAAAGGCATTCGAATATCCAAAACTGGGCTCAACCTGGATTATAGGAGGATTTAGATATAGGTTAGTTAAAACCAGTATCCTTCAGAAGCGTGTCGAGTGAATTCCTGTCCACCAAGACTAGTCATTTCCCTTACCTCTGGCAGAAGAGAAATATGGCTACCTGTGGTGCCTATCAGCATATCGAAGCTATTGGCCTCCAAATTCCTTCAGTATCACACATACTTGATGCACATTTCAATGTCCACACTAGTGGGCTAGCCTTTCTCCCCTCCCCCTCCTTCTAAACTCCTTCCGGCCCCTGGACTTCTCTGCACAGCCCTATCCCCCAGCTACCCATTCTCTTCACAGCCCTGCTATCCTCCATGTGTTTTCTCTGTGATCTGCTCTTGCTTCTCTCACTCTGTTTTCTCTATTCTCTACCCAGGCTTCTCACCTCTCTTTTACAGATAGCCCTGGCCAGGTCTAGTCTGCTAGCTATGTTTAGTCTGCTTCTTTCTGTCTTTGTTCTGGACTCTTCCAGCTGCTTCTAGCTGTTCCCTCCCTTCTATATACAATAAAAACCTTACCCTTTACCACAACACAGAATAGACATCTTGTCAGTTTGTTTAGTTATTAAGCAAGCAAGGAACCAAACAAAGGGCATGAATTGTGAAGAGGGATTCAGGATGCGTGGGGGTCTGAGAAATGATTATGATCAAAATAAATTGTGTAAGTTTAATGAGAATTTCAAAATAAATAAATATTGTTTCCAGTCTGATATGGTTACTTCTTTTAGACAAGTAATAGCCAAAACAACATACAAACGATCACAAACACATCTCTTAATTAGTTTAATTTCTTAATCTCTGCTAAAATACTAGACTCCAATAAGTATATTCTAACTTCCCAAAAAATAGAAACTTGAACCTCTCGAAGTCCACACTTACAAAGATTAAAATGTTCTAGTTTAATTTCTGCTGCTGTGATAAAATACCTTGATAAGAAATTTAGGGAAGAAAGGGTCTTCTTTCAGATTATAATTCCAGTTTATAATCTATCACTGTGGAAAAGTCATGGCAGGAACCTCAGACAGCTAATCACAGCACATTCAAGAAAAGAGTGGAGAGAAATGAGTGGATGCAAAGCCCCTGCCTTGCTTGTGCTCAGCTTGATTACTCTTATATAGTTCAGAACATTTTCTCTAAGGAATGGTGCCACCCAAAGTGGACTGGTGCCTATGTCAATTAATTAAAACAAATCCCCTATAAACACGTCCATAGGCCAACCTAATATACACAATGTCTCCTTGAGATTCTCTTCCCAGGCAATTCTTGTAGTTGAATTGAAGTTATGTACCAATAGCATACCAAATGTGTGTGTGTGTGTGTTATAAGCACCACTACAAATCCCTCATTAGTCTGTACCAACATGTGATTGTTTTTAAGTAAAAGTGAGACTAATGTGCTTGTTGTGAAATCATGCCCTATCCAAGACAAGCTAGTAACTCATCTAAGATCACACAGCTAGTGAGCATGAATCTTCACTCATCCAATTCTGTATAATATTGCTTCTTTTAAAGCACTTGGGATAGCTGGTTTATTGTCAGGTGCTTGTAACTCCAGAACTTGGAAGACTGTGGTATGACATCATAAATTCTAGAACACAGTGGACTATAATAATAAGACACTAGCTAAATAAATAAATATTTTATGCATACTTAATCATCATTTTGTAAAATTCCAAAGCCTCAGACTATCAATGAGACAGTATTTAAAATTGCATTTGGAATATCAATTCTTCTTGAGAGTGCTTTTAACATTTGCAATATTAAGACAATAGTGTTGCATTTCAATTTTTAATTTGCAAACTTATAAGGAAACACTTCAAGAAAGAAAATATGAGAAACTCTGTTTATGCTTATTTAAAGCTCTACTGCCATAAAACTAACAATATGTGTGGCCCTTTTTTTCTGCTCAGCTCCCAAAGCAGAGCTAGCAATTGTATCACCATTGGATATCTGTCTAATATATTCATATAACTCAAGTAATTCTTACGTCTGCTGCCAAGAAAGACTAAGTTTAGGAATTGCTTTTCTGACCTGCTACTTAAGTAGGAAATGCCAGAGCAGTGCACACACAAGACAAAACTCTCTACTTACTCTTTTCCTCTAGGTGACACTAATGAAATAAGATTTTTGACATTGAATCCACAAAATTAAAAATAGCAACCATGTTCATGGGTTACAGGGAGTAGAGCTCTCAAGAAGCTGAGGCAGATCTGGTTAACGGGTAAACATTTCCACAGGAAAGGATTAGGGATGGTATAAAATCACAAGATTCTAGTGCACACATTTAATAAGCCAAATATGTAACTTTAGTGTATAAAAAGAAAGAAAAGGTACAGAGCCTGGCACATAATAGCCAGGAAAGGCCAGATGTATAAACGTGTCAGATTACAGTTTCTGAGAATAGAGGTCTGAGCTGAGAAAAAAGCCCTAAGAAGAAGCTACTCTCTCCCACATGAGGTGGATTATAAAAGCCAAAGTAGGCTCAACAGTAAGAAGCTCTTTAGACCCTCTCAACTGTTGGAGAACAGTTACCTCTTCGCTCCTCATTTTCCTGAATGTGCCTAAAACACTGCCTTATTATCCCAGGTGGGACTCAAACCCACAATCCCTGGCTTAGGAGGCCAATGCCTTATCCATTAGGCCCCCAGCATAGAAGAATGACAAGGAGGAAAGACGAGAGTGGGTGGGTGGGTGGGAGGGTGGGTTGGAGAATATCCCCATATTGGCAGGGGGAAGGCAGAGGGAATGGGGAGGTTCCAAAGGGGAGATCTGAAACATTTGAAATGTAAATAAAATAAGAAAATAAAAAATAAAAAAAATAAAAAAATAAAAAAGAAGCTCTTTAGAGGAGGTGAGGTCAAGTATGGCTGCTGCCAGGTCCCCTGTGGCTGCTGTCATGCCAGGTTTTCTATATCCTGGGTCCAGAGCATAGCCAACTCTACACACTGAGCTCCCAGGTGCCTTTCTCTGAGAAAAGAGGGAAGGATAAGGTGGGTCAAGGCTTTGGACTTATCCCACAGCCCAGAGTATGTTGAATACAGGATACATCATGCAATGTGTCAGCTCTTTCCGTAGCCTGAGCCCTAGCTAGAAGCAAGAACTGAGCTAATGGATTAGGAATTTTCATGTTTGACATTTCAATATCATGAAATGTGACTAAATGTCAACTATCTCCAAATTAATTCATGCCCCCCCCCATCACACATCAAGTGGCATTAAGAAGAAAATCATTCCAGTGAGAGACTGACATCCCTTCTGGGCACCATTTACAGTTCTGGGAGGAGGGGCTCTACGTTCAGAGTCTTACAGAATGGCTATTCGAGAAAATGCAGACAGAATCTTTTACTTTGTTGTACATGATATGTTGATGTAAATATTCATCATTAACAAACTATATAAGCTATTGAAATATTGATGGCAGATTTCTTTTAGATGGAAAGATAATCTTATTTAGCAAAACATCTTTAGAAGCTTCTATGTGGGACCAGACTAATGGAGGTAATGTTTCCTCTTTGGGGGACAAGTCCCTCCCTATCTTGTGCTTCCTAATCATCACTCAGCCACCTATTCTGTGAAATGGAACTAATATTAGTCTTTGTCACATACTATTTGAGAGAACTAAATGAGCAAAAAGAATTAAGAGAGTTTCTGGTATATGTTGGTGTGTAACAGATAATATTAAATAGTTCGGATCCTTCTGACAAAGCATTTTACACCTCTCCTCTAGCTCCCAACCCAGTGGATCAGGATGCTGTCAGTTTGCTCTGGTGTATCTTTGTTTCTGTCTCTTCTCCTCATGCCTGGAGCCCCCTCTGGGTGTCTTAGTATTTTGCTCTTTCCTCAATCACTTTTTTTTCTGCCTTCGCTTTGTGTCATCTTTCAGTTCAGTCTCCAAACAACTGCCACTGTGCCATGTTCTGTCTCTGAAGTATACCATCGGATGCAAGGGAAAGTTGAACAGCCCATCAGGTGTGCAGATTACATTAGAGCTAAGCAGTCACTAGTGGCTACCCTTGAGAATGGAAGAACATGTGCCTGATGTGACTGCTAGTAACCACTGCATCCTGGAGTACAGGCTCTGCTCTGTTCATGACCCGGAAGTGATTAAATGGCTCCTGATCACCTGATGGAACTATCAGTCACCACTTATGACCCAAAGCTCACCCTGACTGCAGGGCCAAAATAGATTTCCACTTTGACAGTAACATATAGTTAACTTTCTAAAACTTCCAAGTTGAGCTTTGCATGAGGAGAAATTGGGAATGTGTAAGTGTGGGCTTTTATTTCCATTCATGGCACTCTTGTTCCCTCATTTGCAAGTCTTCTGGGAAATAGCAGAACAATACAACTGTAGCATGATCAAATGTGTTAGGTGGGGGCTGGTGAAATGGTTCGGCAGGTAATGGCACCTGCAGACAAGCCTGATGACCTGAGTTCGAGCCGGGATCCACATGAGGGAAGGAGAGAAGCAGCTCTAATGAGTTAGTTGTCTTCTGACCTCTATATGCATACCCACATGTACACAAAATTAACACATAAAAGTGTGCTTAAAGTGTTAATGTCATTACCTTGATATGTTGAAGATTGACAAAAACCAGATATCTTAAAATTCTTAAGTGGGAACTGTTTATGATTTAATGATGGTCATGGGAAAAGAGCTAAGGATTCTTGATCCAGCCTTGTGTTCTTTTAACGATGTAAAATGATAAGTAAGACCTTAGTAGTGTGACTAACCATGCTAGAAATAGTAATGGGAACTTTGGCAATAGCAGCCAAATCACAGTATGAGGCACCTATAAGTACCACAAATACAGTTTGTAAGTTAGTTCTTCTTATGGCCCCAGATTATAGCTTGGAAATTTAAAAAACTTAGAAACTGTAAGTGAATTGGAATCAAATACTTAATAGTAGCAGCATTGAACAGTACAAATCACGTCTTCCTGACATCTTATTGACTATCATTAAATGAAGGTGAAAGGTAAATCAAATAGCATTCATTTTGCTCAATTTTAAGAGGCCAGAGTTCTGTGAAGTGACATGAGTTCCCCGTGACCTTTTAGAAAGACAATCATTGGAGCTTCCTGCTTTTCTAAGACTGCAGTAGGGCATCCTTGGGGGTTGTGATGGCTAATCTTGATTGTCAACTTGATTTCATCTGGAATTTACGAGCACCCCAGCAGCTGGGCACACCTGTGAGGGGGATTTTTTGGTTGGATCATTTGAGGCCATAAAACTCACTGAAACTCCAGGCCACACCTTCCTTCTGGTAGAAGTTCACATAAGACATAAGGAAGAAGGAAACTTTTGCCTTTTTACCTGCTTGCCCTCATTCTAACTGAACTGTTTCTTTAAGAACCCTGACTAATACAGGGGCATTTTAGAAAGCCTTGTGTTGGGCTCCTGTGGATTTCAGAGTGTTTGGTGTCTGTCATGCATTCCACTGAACAGGCACAGAATTCCCAGCATGGCTAATTCATCAGGGTGTCTAACAGACAGCCCAGTGTGTAGGCTAATAAACAAACCTAAAATTTATATTCTGACTGCTAAGACTGCTTGTGCTCTTGGTCCGGGGTATGCTCTTAGCTCTATGCTTCCTTTCCCAGGCCTAATGCAGATCTCTGGCACTGCACAGCCTCCCACTTCCATCCTGACTCCATTTGGCCACCTGGTCCTTACTCTTTATTAGATTTTAACTGTCTGGCAACTCATGTCTCTGCCTAAGTGAATTAAATCTTAACAAAGTAAAAGAAACATGGGGAAGGGCAGTATACACGGGGTGGTGGGGGTGGTAAAAGAGCTATTTATATCTGTCAGGTCCAAAGGAAACTCGGATTCCCCAAACTCCAAAAGGCACTCCAGATATTGAGAAATGAGCTCAACCTGGATTACAGGTGGGTTTCTGGAATAAAACCCAGCATTCCTCAGGAACTTGTGAAGAGTCCCTCTACCAAAAGAGTCTTTTCCCTTACTTCCAGCACAAGCAACAAAAGGATATCCAATTACACCTCTGGCACCTCTCAGCATGTCAGTGTCCACACTGGCCCTCAGGCTCCCTCAGTCCCCATTCACATGTACTTGTCATACATTTCAATTCTCTCTCCCTGGTCTCAGCCCTCCTGCACTCCTTATAATCTTGGTCTATCCTCACTAGGCTTTCTCCAATCTCTCTCTCCCCGCTACTTCCTCATCTCTCACAGATAGCACTGGTCATGTCCAGTCTGCTGGCCATGTTCAGCCTAATTCTTTTTCTACCTGCTCTAGACTCTTCCAGATGCTTCTGTATACTTTCTCTCTCTGACTCACAATCGAACCTTCCCCTATCATGAAGAAGTTTTGTCATTAGTTTATACAATATCAAGGTACAAAATCAACCATGAGAAGGGAGAACTCACGAACCACCTCCATGTTAATGTATAGTAGCAGAGCCACTAATGGAATTCCCAGCTTCAAATCCGGCCCCAAGAGAGAGGAAGTACTAAATGACAAAGAAGGGAGTCTCTCAGGATATGGTTCATGCTGTTAAGAGTCATAGATGTAATCAGGGAAGGACACAGAAACATGACTCCTTGCGGTGGCTTCTTTTGAGGGGAGAGAGGAAGGAAGCTGGGCTTCCCCATTAGTGATATTTCCCAGTACACCGTTCTGAAATGGAAAACCAAGTTAAATTAACAACCTTCTATCTCAGTTCAGGACTCCTGCCCCTAAGCTGTTATTGCACACTATGCCACTCTGCCTTCACATTTTTCAGAAGACTAGGAGATATAAAAGGGTCTGCGACCAGGGCTGTAAAGATCCCTTAAGAAGGAATCGGTTAAGAAGACTGAGCCAACATGAACATCAAACAAGATAAATACCCTGGCCCACAAATGGAGAGCTGTGGCTTCAGCTTAATTTCTTGCTTTGCTTTGGCATGGCTACTGGAGATGCATTTGACATGGGAATGGAAATGGCTAAGCAGATTATCACAAGTGAGTCACAAAACAAACATTTCAAAGCCCTTGCTCAAGCAGCTCAGTGCAACCTTAAATGTCTGATGGGGATCAAGAAAAAAGAGAAGGGACAGAAAAGAGGAGAGAATGGGGAGGGGCGATAGAGGAGGGAGAGGGGGGAGATGGGGAGGGGCGTAAGAGGAGGGTGAGGGGGGAAGGTTACTGTCCTGGATTCATTGTCAAACAGTAAATATTTAAAGAAGGCTGTTTCCCTTTTTCTCTCTCTGAAACTCCAATTATGTTATTCCTGCCTCCCTTTGGTTCCCTCTGGGAAATGACTGTGTTTTAAAAGCAAGCATACCATGGGCTGCATCTCAGGGGGGAAAAGACAAATTATGGACTCTGCCTTAGGCGCCTGTTCTGTTGAGCCCTGGGTGTTGTGGGCAGATAATGTGAGAACAGCAGACTCTGCTGCCTTGGAGTGAGGCTTGGGGTCTGGTTTATTTCAGTTTAGATCAGACACTTGGCTTCCTTTTCCTTAGATAGGCACCAAAAGCTTCAGGAAAACAAACAACCCAAAGGGAATCCCAGTGAGGGATTGTTTGCCGCCGCCTCCTCCTCCTCCTCCTCCTCCTCCTCCTCCTCCTCCTCCTCCTCTTCCTCCTCCGACTCCAGCTCTTTGCCTGAGTCTATAACTCCTTGCAAATAATAGGCAAATAATAGGCAAATAATAGGATAGCCTGTGCTCTGCTTGCTTTTTATCTGCACTGATTCTCACAGACAAACATTCTATTGCGCTGAGCACAGAGGCCGCTGGAAACAGAGGTCAGCCTCCAGGGGTCCTAGGTGTTCTTTAGCGGCCCCTCCCTTCTCCCCCTTCCCCCCTCAGTCTGTCCCTCCTCCTTCTCACATTGAGCGCAGCCATTTTCTTCCAGATCAATAAGAACTTACAGACCCTTAGGTACTCCTGAGGCTCAGAAGAGAAATTTTAATGAAGCAATTAAACTGGCGGTTGGAGGTCACTTTAACACTTAGCCTTCAGGAAAGAAAGCATAATGGAGTCACTTTCCCCTGATGACCACACAGAGCCACCCCCAGCCAGCAGCTCCTAACTGTGTAGCATTAAACACTCATGACTTATCATTCTCCAAAGCCAGAGGAGAGCTAACGCCAGCCTGGAAAGCCGGTGAGCAGGAAGCACAGACGTTTTACCACATTATATGAAGCTCAGTTCAGGTCAGCTGTGTGTGGGAGCCTCGACATTTTAATAGAAGTTCTTTATGAAATCGGTTTGCCTCCTTTTTCATTACAGCAGAATGAAATTCTAGACAATACACCGGTGCCATGTTTTCTAAGTTCTGGTGCAGCTCTGGTGAGGTCTTATGTCAATAACAGTGTCAGGAGTGAGCTGATGGCGACATACTCCCGCAGGTGTCCTCTGCTAATCTTAAAATGCACGGATCCCAGCAGGAGTACAGATGGCAAGGACTCATTCATATATTCACGGTGTGTCTATTAGGAGGAACCCATGCATCAGATAGCTGCCTTTGGGTACAGACTGCTGTGGATTACATGAAAGATGATGGACAGTGCTTATTACTTTACTGCCTCAGTTAATTGTGCATCACAGTGATAGAACACCTAATAGGAACAACGGGGGGGGGGCTTGTATTTGGCTCATGGCTCATTTTTAATTTGCTTCCTCAGCATGCTGAAGTTCGCCTTTCATTCCTGGTGCTCCAGCTTGGGGCTATCTGTGAGCTCACCCTTCCTTCTAGATGAGCTGTCATCTGTACACAGGGAGAGACAGGTGAGACTGGCACTCAAACCCCAGTGTGCTTGCATTCTAGAGACTGAATGTGAGAGGTCCTGAGAGTCAGACTTTGATAGGATATTGCCGTTACTGTCCATTGTAACCCCTTCCTTCTTCCTTCTTACAAGCACAGGTTCAATGTGCATGCTCTTCTCAAACGTCCCAGGTCTCCAGAGCCCTTAGCAAACTAAGATCCTTAGGTCAAGGGCAGATTGGTATGTGTGTGTGTGTGGATATGCCACACTCAATACCAAGGGCCTAGTGATGACTGCTCATAATCAATACCTACATTGAATGAATGAATGAGTGAATGAGTGAATGAAGCAACAGTCAATCAGCTAGCCCATGGAATATAGACCTCCCAACTTCTAAACAATGACATTTTTCCACTCGATATTTAAATATTTTCTTTCAGTGATAATTCCAGTCTAGGTTTACCAAAAATAGAAGACAATTTTTATATTTTATCACAACCCTCATTCTTACTATAGGAGTATGACAAGGGTTACCTTTGAGCACTGGGCCTGCTATTCATGTGTCCTGGACCTTGATGTAGACCCTATTAATCTCCCTGTTTTTAAAGGAGTTTTTTGATTTGGTATTTATTTATTTATTTATGTAATGGAGATGACACTAAATGATTTGTAATGTGTCCTGACTTCAGCATTCTGTGTCTTTATGGCCCATGACTGTTGATATTTTTGCTCTATTCATCCTAATTACTACATTTTCACAAAAACAGGATGACCTGTCCCTGTTTAGGCATAATTTACCGTGGTATTGATGATACACTTGAGCTTTACTAAAAATGCCCTGAATACAACCATTATTGAAAGCATCATTGGCTTCTGTTATTTTTTCCCCTTGCTAATGACTCTGTCTAAGTACCAGGACCAAGGATTTAACTTTGGTGTCTCTAAAATGAATGATTAGCTTTGTATGAGCTTAAGCTACAGAGATGATTATGTAAGGTATTGGACATTGGGGTACATTTTACATCCAGTGTCCATCTGGTCATAAAGATAAATGACTGGGTTTCAATGCTGGCCTTCATGAATCTCTGGATAACTTACTATATCTTAGAGCCAGGTTTCCAGCCCCACCAGAACATTGCCCGGACTGGCTCCAAACCTCTGTAGATCTCCTATTCCCACAATCGAGTGTACTCGTTAACTGTGCACAGCAGATCTCTATCCTAATATATCTTATACCTTTTTCATATTTAATGATGTTGTCATGAAGATGGTTCATAAATTATTTAAGAAAGATGACTTAGTTTATACAGTGTATGCCATTCACAGCATAAATGTATAAATCAGAAAAAAATTAGGGCATGTATTCTAATTTTTCATTCTAAAGATATACAATTATAGGATCCATCTGGGTCACTGCATTGTTTAATTTTGTGTTAGCAACAGAACATCTGACAAAGGCAACTAAAGGGAGGGAGGTCTTGACTCAGCTGATGATTTCCCAGCCATGTCAATTTATTATAACAGAAAAAGCATGAAGGTGGCAGAGAGGATGAACCTCTGGTTGCAAGAACACATGCGCTGGACGACTCACATAGCATAAACCAGAAACTACAAATTCAGAATGTGGAACAAGTATAACTGTCCCACGGATGTTCTTAGTGACCCACTTCTGCTGGCCCACGCCAACACCCAAAGCTCCACAGCCTTCCAAAGAGCACCACAACTAAAAACCAAGTGCTGAAATCATTAGCCTTTGGGAGATACCTCAGATTCAAACCTTAACAGTGTACTGAGAACATGACTGCAAACATTATTCTTGTCTCTTACATTTGGCTGCTCTTTTACCATAAGCACCTCATTCTTATGAGATACACACACACACACACACACACACACACACACACACACACACACATGTTGTTTTCCTATGACTTTTAACATAGAATTTTCCATTGATTTCTTTTATCTACAAATTATTGCCTTTTATAGTTCTATGTCATTTATGTCTATAATTCTTTGGAACACTCAAGAAGTTCATCACTTTCTATCCTGATGTGACCTAGAATCTTCCACCAACTGCCCACACTGAGCAGTGATTCTGTTTCCATTCTTATTACACTTTCATTTCTGGTTTGTATGACACCTTTGGTCACCCACTCTTTATATTCAGCTTCACCCTATGTGTCTCTATGACCACTCTCTTCTGTTCTCCTAGCTGTCCTTTGCCCCTTGATCAGTGGCATGATCCCTATAGAGTTTACATAGTCCTCCTATAAGTGACCACCCAAGTAAAACACATTTACATATATCTACCTAAGACCCCCACTTTGAGCATCAAACTCAAACTCTATAGGATAGTCATGTAAACACTTCCTATTCAACTCATCATAGCTTAACTGTACTCAGTTGATTGCTTTGTCATTCACGTCCTCCTTACACAAATAGCTAACTCCACTTTCTGTCACCCACCCCCCCTTCCACCATATAACTGGCCCATGGGTCGTCCTCTTGGTCACCATGAAAGATCTCTAGTATGAATGGTCTCTTGTTTCCATTCTCAAGACAAATGCCCAGATTAAGGCTTTCCCACTCAAGCACATCCTTCCGAGTCTTCATTGAACCTTTTTCTTTCTTTACTAATGTATTCCTTACACTGCTCATTGTAAATTCTGAATGAGTTATTCCTCTGTTATATGAAAAAATGTTCATGGGCTGGCTCTACTGAAAAGATAGATATATATATTTTCCTTCTAACCAAGGCATAGTAGAGCATTCGACTTGGATGGCTTCTGTTGGCTTTGGTCTCCATGCCTCTTAACAACTGTCTACACTCCAGGCACAAAGCTTGTCTTTCCTGTTCTGATGTCCATGTGCTATTTTTTCCATCCTTCCTTCTCTGGCATTCTCCCTCACCCCTTGCCTCACTCCATGATCCTTGTCACTTAAATGCCACCTCCAGTGTGAAAGCTTCCAGCACTCAGTGAATCATTCTCTGCTGCTTTCTTGTGATAATGGCAGTGTACTGAGTCCTAGGTATACTAAGTGCCAGCTGGGATCCTATAAGGAAGATTCATAACCTTCTGCATTTAAGGAGTCCGAGGTCCAATGTCAGAGATGAGAAGCCCCCTACTTGCTCCTAAGCCCAATGATTCTCCCAGCATTCCATGCTGCCTCTTCTCCTGCTTGTTGAACATGCCTGCCTGAGATCACATGTCCCATCAGTAACAGAAGCATGCCGAAGTCTACAGCTGAAAAGCTTCTCTTTGACAGCAAGCATGTCTTCCACATTTTCTCAAATAACCCAAGAACAAATGTGTCAGAAGCCCTCTCATTGACCTATTCTAGTTAATGTTGACTAAAGCTGAGTGACATGCTCTTCTCAAGCAGCACAGCTAGTAATGACCATGTCTGGGCTAGAGGCAGATTCATCCTACTGAAACATTAGATGTCCGGGCCACTGCACTACGATGTCTCGCAGTGTTGGTATGGTTTACCTTTTATATCACATCTTGATGAATGTTTCAGGGTACCTACTTCTCAGCACCCTTCTGCCCACTTGCCTAGGCTACTCCAGCTATTTCATCCTGTCAATGTTCTCTGATGATCATATTTAGTGTTTTGATGTATCTGCCAAGCTGAACCCCACCCAGCACCTGTCTGCCGGTTTACATGCCCATCTCCACCCTCTGTAGACATCCTATCTGAGGTTCACTTCCTCTTGCCCATTCTCTCCTGCTATGGTGGGTTAAGCCAAGCCCTGCTGTGCATGGAGACATGTCAGTAGTTAACATAAACTTTTGTCTGTGTATTTGTCCACAAGGTCTGTGGGGAAAAAGTCACTTCATGAACACAGAAAGGAAAAACACTCCCAACCTGGGTGTGCCTCTAACCTGGGTTTTAACCTTATCACAGTCTATATGTTGAGTTCTAGGGATCATGGAATGGATGCAGGAAGAACTGTATCTCCACTCAGCTACACTGTGGATGCTAAGGGGAGGGGGCGTGGAGAGCTGCCTGTTGCCAGTATGCTTCTAATCCTTTCTAACTTCTATTGAAGACCCTTCTTTGAATCAATATTTATTTCTATTTTGTTTGTAAAGAATTTTTACAAGCCTATAGTTCCTTTCTTTAGTCAGAACATATACTTCCATTTGCTTTTTGTTTGCTTGCTTCTAATTATTGCTATAAAAAGTCAGCATTTAGTCTGTAACATTCTGAAAGACAGTCTTTCCCTACCCCATCCCATCCCACACTTTGTGTTTTTCTTAAGTAAATATGCCTATTTATTCTGCTTGTGAACTGAGTAATTTTTATAATTTTTTAAATTTTGATCAATTTCAGAAGTTTTGATCCATCATTAGCTCACTAAATACTGCTTCTGTTTTATTCTCTGCTCTTTTCCTTCTAGGGTTTCTATGCATCTCTGATGTATCTATGCCTCTCTTGTTCACCTGTGCTTTTCTTCACAGTCATTATCTTGACTTATCTTCCAGTTCCTTATTTCTCATTTCATCTGTATCCAATTTTCTCAAACATTATCAAGTCTTCAATTTAGGCACTATGTTTTTTGTTCTAAAATTGTCAGTTGTCTCTTTTTTATGGTTGCACTGTGACTTTTTATCGTTCGCAATTCTTTACTAAAATATTTTAACTTGATTTTTTATCTTCAGGATCTCAGTAATCATGTGTCTGCTGGCCTCAACATTTGGCATACCAGCAAGTTTGTTTTTGTTTGTTGTTCTGCTGCATCTCATTTATATAAGAGTATCCTGTCAAGTAGATGAATGCCTGTGACAAGCTGCAGGCTATTGCATTTGAAAACAGGGGATCTAAGATGATTCTTTTCCCCTTCAGAAGGCTTTAGAGTGTTTCTTCCAATTATCCAAATCTAAACATACAAGCAGCACAAGATTCATTCTCCTTTATCCCCTCTCTTGAGATTTGTGGGGACACTCCGACGACTGGAAGCTGGGAAGCAGTCCCCGTGGAGGCTACTGTACCTTCATATTACTGAGGATATAATTTTTGTCCAGTACCTGTAGCTCCCTGGGCTGTGGGCTCACTCTCCTCATTGCTCCAGAAGCCCCAGACGTACTGCTGACCTTTACTGAATGGTCAAAGCCCTTCCAGGGAAAGACTTCTCCACTTTCTGTGCTCACTTTCCTCTCATATATTAAATGACACACAGCTACATTTAGAAAGATGTTTTTAAATGTCATCCAACTCTTAATATTTCTTTCAGGAGAGTTGGTCCAAATTGGCATCAAGGGGAATGAATGCCCTACATATGATACCTTGTCCAGTCCAACTAAGGGCTTGCTTAGGGTATAAGTATATAACCACAAGTCAAATAAACTTTTTCTAGTGATCCAGCCTTGGAAAAGAATACTTAAAATGCACACTAACAGACTTGGTGAATTTGAAACATGGAAAACCTTTAGGGTTTTTCTAAGTCAAATTCAGAAGAAGCTAGCCAGTTGGAATGTATATAAGGAACTGTCAGGAAGCTAAAACAGGAAGATCCATTAACCAAGAAAGCCTGCTTTGTGTTAGAATGAAATACCTATAAACAAATGAAACATGGAAAATCTTTTGCTAAAAATCAGCATCCAAAACTTTTTAAATTACAGAGATAAAGAATACCTCATTCGGTCATACATTAACTACAGCACATTAACTTCAACAGCTTTAGCTGTTGGTAGCAGCAAAAACACATTATCATAAAACCCCAAAATAGCTGCATCACTTTCTGAACCCCAACCTCCTAGCCTCTTTGGTCCTATCAGAGTATTGACTTGAATTGAAAAAAAACTCTGGTCATAAGAAAAGTAAAACTCTTCTGGGACCCCAGAAGCTTAATGATAACCTATCTAAACTAGTTATGACAAGTTTGCCCACAGCTTCCCAGATCTAGTTTGTGGCCAGTCATGTGCATGAGAAGGCTTTTGTAGAAATCATTGCTTACAGACACACACACACACACACACACACACACACACACACACAGATACATACACACACACACAGATACACACACACACACACTGTCCTTTTCACTTTTTGCCAGATAATGGACTGAGATAACACTATTGAAGCTATTTCAACACAGCTGAACAAAAACCTCTAGATCATCCACTTCCTGATCATATTTTAAGCAAATAATAATAATAATAATAATAATAACAACAACAACAACAACAAACCCCAAACAATGCCTTTAAAGTTGTTTGGAACTGGTTCTCCTATGACCTGACACTTAAAACATCTGTAACTAGTAAGTTAGTTACAAAATCTGTCCATACTGCAGTGGTAACAAATTTGTGTCACTTACTGTAAGACAAGAATCTGTGGCTTCAAGGTCAAAGTCAGTGATGTTCAAGAGAACCCGGTGATGTTTTTCAACTTGAATGGCCCAAGAGCACTCAGTGTTAGCTCTGTAGCTGTTGGGATAATTTGGAGAATGAATCTCTCCTCTGGAAACCTGGAAAATCCCACCACAACCTGCAAGTAAGAGACAGGGTTCAGCCACAAGAAAAAGCCCTGTTAAGCAATCTGGTGCTAACCACAGACGGCTAGTATCCTACTTGGCTTGACTACTGTATTGGTTCTATGCTAAAAAGTTCAAAGAGCTAAACATCCATATTAAATCATTCATCCCAACATAAATAAGGAACCATGGATAATACTAATATAATTACTTTAAATACTATAAATATGTGTGCCAAAAGTTAATTAAAATAATAATATAGGCTATAATTCACTTGATAGAGTGCTTGTATAACATGCACTCAAACCTGGTTTCAAGGTCCAGCACTGCATACACTGTGCACAGCTATGCATCCCATAATCCTACCCAGAGGTGGAGAAAGAGGATCAGAAGTTCAAAATTATCTATCACTACATGGAAAGTCTAAAGTTAGCATGGTCTATATATGACCCTGTCTCAAAATAGTAAAACCAACAGTAAACCGAAGTACAGGTGAATTCACACTTTCACAGGCTGTAAAGTACCCCTTTGTTGTTCTCTTAAACATACACCCTAAGAATTATCCTTGCCTTTCTCTTGCATTAAGAAATTGGCTTAAGGTGGTCTCATGTCATATCTGTGCACTAGCATACAGCCATGGGACCTTGGGCAAGTCAATGAGTTCTCTAAGCTTCCTGTCTGTGCTTGTAAAATGAAGGTATGCAAGAGACTTCTCACACAGTGTAAGTTGTAAAGATTAAATGAAATAATTCTTATTAGTTAGAAAAGTACCAGGGATATAGTAACCATTCCATAAACACCACTAACCTCACCAGGAGACCTAAGTGTCTATTAAAACACTTCGTGATATAATATTTAATGTTTGAAATCTACAATAAGCAACTTAATTTGACAACTCGAGTCTTGTGCAGACAATCAGTATTGCAACACTTAATCTTTGATTTGACAAACTTAATGTTTATCTCTTTTTACATTTCCTAAGAATCTAAAACCTATTACATGGTAATGTAATTGGACACTTACTGTTGTGGGAGTTTTTGCTACACTGGTTTGGTTCCTGGTGGACCACATGTGCGTACCTGCCTAGGAACTATTTTTGGATCCTCAAGTGAAAGACACACACATTAGCCTATTTTTAAATGCCTTGCCTACCCAGGCTGGGCACTTTTAAACCTCCCTCTGCTACCTCAGGCCCAATTGGGGAAGTGGCCAGTGGTTATTTACCGGAAATCTCACATGGCTGGTTGGCTTTATTTCCTGTAGCCCCTGCATCCCATCCTATTTGCTGGAGTTATAAGGAATCTCCGGTTCTTCTCTGCATTTACCCTTGGAACTCTGAGCACCCCACCCCATGCCCAGCCGCTGACCATTGGCATCTTTATTGACAGATCAAAAACCAATTGGGGATACGGACCTTCAGTGTCTAGACTTTTGGATTCACGATTGAATAAAAGCATTAGTAACAATCTCCAACAACTTACTGTTGTCACCTAGAGAACAGGAACTAATCATGTGTTCAGCTCACAATCACCTCGATTTCTGCTCTTTAGTGGACTGGTTTACATTCTTAGAAAGTTAGACCCTGTCATGATATTTAGGGAAGACCATATCTTAAAGCAATACTTGTTACTTGAGAAGTCACAAAGTTTCAGGGGATAACTCTCATGTCTTCTTCTAATTTTGTAAAATTCAACTAGGCTTCAGCTCAAAGGCTTTCAGGGTACCTCCGTATGTTTACCTACCTCCAGGGACTGCTCGCCAAGAGGCATTGAAACCTCTTCCACTTAAAGAGTTGTCTGTCTTAAATCGGATTGCTAGTTCATTATCAGTGCTGGAGATCTGCATGGGGTTCGCTGATGGTGATCGGGAACACAATTGGGCTATTCTTGGAGAGTGAAAATCAAGACCTGTGTAGATCTAAAAGGGGACATTAGTTAAAAGATACATCTAGACATATCAGCCCTGTTTTGAGCTCCTTTTTTCAACCAACTCTTGGAATCTATTATGATTGGTGATTGTACTCAGTCTCCTTTGGTGGGATGAACCATAAAACTGAACTGAGTATTTATAGGCCTTAGGAACATACCCTTTCAATCATTTACAAAATACCTATTTGCTTTATCAGATCGAAAACACCCAGATTACTCTAGAATCTTCCCTATCTTTTGCTTTTTTCTTTCTCATAGGTCTGTGGCTTCTTGCTTTCACTGGAGAGTCATTGCATATAATACAGTATAAAGATTGATTTTCTAAACCTTGGAAGTCTCAGGTCAAAGATGGTTTTGCTTTTGAATGTTGAGTCCACTGAAGGTTGTTGATTCTCTAGTTACACTTTTAGAAAATCTCATCTACCCTGAAAATTGGATATTTTGCAAGATTAGGAGTCAAACATAACAGGTTTGTTCCTTCAGAGGAAGTCAAAATACAACCTGCAAAAATGTATTCTGGACATCACAGGAGTGACATGCGTTTTCCCATGTCTGCACTGAAGAGCATTTCCAGGATCTCCTACCTCCCATGTGGAAACCCTCCAAGTCTGTCCCACATTGCTGCAACCCTCATGGGTACCTCAAAATTTGCCCAACTATATGACCGACTGGGATCCCTGAACTCAGTGGTACGATCTACAGAAAGGAATTTCTTTTCCTCTGCCCTAATCCAGCAGAACTCACTTATCTTAAGTGTGCATGGAACTAGGAGTGAAGGGAAGATGAGACTAACACCCCTATTCCCATCTCCAAGGTCACATCCAAGTTGCTTTGTAGAAGACAGTCCGCTTTGGATGACGGTTTTCATGTGAATCCTTCACCGCGCCCAGGGCCAAAACCAGGCAAGGAGAAAGCTCTGGGTAATGTCTCAATGGGCAACAACCCTTAACCTCTCACTGGGCCTTCTGCTCCTCCGGAATCCCCTCCCTTCCTTACTCACTCTCAAGCCCTCAGCTGACTGATGGGAAATTCACTGGAGAGTTTCCTGGGGGAGACAGTGAGAACAAGAAACCTACTTTGGAGGAAGAGTACATGACTTGAATCTATAATGATTTCTTTGTCTGATTAATCCACCCTCCCTTCCCCCCAGCACAGTAGAAATTAAAGTAAGAAGAAACTGCTGTTTCCCAGAGGGCTGAGCACAAGGCCAGTAATTGCAAAGGAATGAAGCCAGCAACTGCTCTGGGCTTATTTTCGTTAGGAGGAGTTGATGTTTACTGTTTGTGAGGCCCGGAAAGGGCCATAAAAAGCAGGACTTCAGGAAGAGCCTCCTTTGCTCCCTTCTACACACACATGTGAATGGAAGCTCTTCTTGTCAAGAGCCCCTTCCCCATGTCTGTCTTTCCTTCTGGCCCAGGCTACAGTCTCCAGCACATGCAGCCAGCAGCCTGTGCTCCTAATCAAGGGAGTGCAACCACCAGTATATATTTCCAGAGAACATGGAGCTGGCACTAGGTGCTGACAAAGAAACCTACAAGTCAGCAAAGCAATCTTTGTTTTGCTTGTTCGTCTATCCCCTTGAGATCATAAACATAATGGCTGTGAGTTGGCTAGGTCTTGGAGCCTCCAAAAGAATAAACACAGTCACTTCTGACATTCTTTGCTTCCCCTGGAGCTGGGCTGAACTCACAAATGACCATTGTTGAGAGGCCCTGGTTGTGCTAACTGCTCACACCGAGCAATTGTCTTGTGTTATTGTACCAGGGAGGGGATTTCCTCTCCTGGATGTGGATCCAGGCTCTGCACAGAGCTCTCTTGGAGACTGAAAACAAAATCAGCCTGGGATTCCCTAACTAAAACAACAGAATGGCGATTTTTGGTGCCCATGGATAAAACTGATAGTTAGCATATGGTCACAAGCAGGAAAGGATGGAAAGAATTTCAGGGTGTGATTCATTCCACTCCAGCATGTGACTCAACCCTGGGGGGGGGGGGATGCTGTGCTGATCAGAGATTAAAGTGGGTTTTTAGCAAATACCCAGGGTGGGGAGTATTTCAAAGCCTGCAGTGTTAATCTGTTCTGAACATTGCTTTCTGCTCTGTTAGCTCCATTGATTTTGAAGATCAAGTCAGCATTCTAGGGTTCTGAGTAGCTATATGCGGTTGCTTTGTGCAACTAGCCACCTTCTGGACAGTGATTCGTTAGGGGGAGAAACGGCTCCTGGTAAAACTTCGTGGACCCCAGAGAGTCCAATGACTAGTGATGGCAAGTTTTATTTGACTGTGCTTAGCAGGATTAAAAAACAAAAGTAAGTGTGTGAGTTGAGAAAGTTAGCCTTGTTTCTGAATCATATACCCATCTGGGTAACAGATTTAGAAACCTACTGTCAATATATTGTCAGTGACTAAAGAAAGAAAAGAAAAGAAAAGAACCTTCCTCATGCCCATTTTAACACTAACTCACTACAGAACTTTCCATCTGATCTGAACACTGGTGGAGATAAGGAAAACGAGTTACTCTTTGTAGCCTTCTGGGACTTGACATATTCAAACTGTGTTCTTAATAGAACTTAGGAGCCCACACAACTGTCAGCTTGTCCTAATAAATGTAAACTCAAACAGTCTGCCGCCTCTTGTCACAGATATCTTTGAACTGGCATAGGACCACCTCCCCCTGACAGTGCTACCTGCTGCCAGGAGACTCTGCTGCCCTAAGCTCCTGAGGCAGCTTGTAGAGAACACCCCCCAGTCACTGTTTTCTCAAGTACTGGGTGTGACAAGGCCCAAAGCACAATGAATCCATTTACATTTTGCCAAGTGGGCACCAATCACATGTACTTGAAGGCCTTGGAACCTGGAACAGTGCACGTTCCGAACAGAATCTGCGGCCAGCCTTTTGTAAGTGTGGTGGGTTCTATGCAACCATTTAGTATCCTTGTTGGAAGAGGAACCACTTCAGCATTCCACGGGCTAGTGTTGGTGGGTTTTCTTCAAGCTATGAGGGTGAATTTTGGGAGATACCTTGCTCTCTCCTCAACACCATTCCTTCTAAAGGATGGAGGCATCACCCAGCAGCAGGACTGGCACTGAGAAGGCAGTGGATTTGACCCAAGACCCCCAGCTTTGGCTCTGACTCCTTTCCTCTTACCACTGTCTCCTTGCAGAGGGAACTGGAGTGCTGGATGTAATTCCTAGTGACTGTACCCACCATTAGGGGACAGCTTGAGAACTGCATTTCTCCCTTCCACGTATTTTTTTAAGGTTATACTTTTCCATATTAACCATCTCCCATGTCTCATTTTATCCGGGCAGAGCAGAGAGGGGTGACTGGGTTCATTCCACAGACCTTCCATTTATGGAGGACAGTACTCGCTGGGAAAAGCTATATGGGGATTAGCATATGGAAGAAGTCAGCTGGCAGAGAAAGTCTTGAAATGCTTCCCCTCCTCACTGTATAGAAAAGGGCATGCCTAAGTAAAGCCCAGGGTATGCGAGCATGGGAGAGACGTGGGCTGTGTACATGACCTATGAAGGCCATGAATCCCGGGCCCAGCACCTTCAAGGGAATGCTTTTCTCTCAGTAGCCCACTCTCGTTCCCTTTCCTAATATGCTCTCTGTCTAGTTATATAGTCCACTTCTTTGCCCTGGGACATATGAAACTGGAAACTTTGGTCAATGTCATCCAAGCCTGTAACAGCCACCATCCCAGTGGTCATAGATAAGGCCATGAATGTGAGACGTGATTTTGACAACTGTAATATGTGGACAGCACCCTCCTCTTACTTCATGGGACTTTTCATTTCCAAGTGAGAATGTTGTATACAATCGTCATGAGCCCTGTGTGCTTTATTACCATGTGTCAGTCAGAGGTTCGGAGGATTTTGCTCATTCACAAGCATCAGGTGCTTACTCTATGTCATATGCTTGGCACTCTGAACACAGAGGAAAATAGAACAAACCAAATGCCCAACCTCATGGAGTCTTCACGTCATTAGCTGTAGGATTATGTGAAATAGAAGTCCCCAGCGCTGACAAGATGGGGAATTTGTGATTGCCTAGAAACCATTTAATTTTGCTGATAGGTCGAAGTTGATTATAATAAACTTTAAGGTCCAAAGTTTGAAATGGTTGCCTTAATTTTGTGAGATAAACTCATGAAGTAGTATTGGAAAGTTTTTGTAGATAAAGGCCACATTAAGTAACAACAAAAGCAAAAAACAAAACAAAACAAAAAACAAAACCAGCGCTCTGCAGCAGCTTCAGCTGTGAAGGAGGTCAGTGACACTTGCAGTCAGTGTGCTGGGGCCCATCTTCCCACTGATTCTCAAATGCAGAACGCTTTCTCTAAGGGAGATTCCTCAGGCCAGAAGTAGAAGTGTGGGCTGGTAAAGAACCCACACATAGTTTTTATCAACCGGGACAAGAGATAGGGGACCGATGAATCAGCCTCCTATCCATCCCTAAAAGAGACAAAACCAAGCCTTCCCACTGGGGCTCCTTCCCTGTTTTTTGCTCATATTGACCCCCAATTACTGCTAGCTGGCCTTACCTCCTAGTGGACTGCATCTAGCCAAAGCCCCCAGGCACTACTAGGAGAGAAACCAAACTGGTATATTAATCCCTTATGTCTACTAACATAATCCATTAAGAGAGGATACTTGCTGGAATGCCTAAGAATAAAACAGGACTAGCCACAGGAAAAGAACATAGAGATCTCTCCAGTTCTACCCAAGATTTTGTGATATACTGGAGAACGATCTGACTTCCTACCTCCAGGGTGTCATATTTGCAGCTTGAATGATATTCCACGTCAAAGTCATGGATGGTGAGATGAATGCTGTTCCCTGGGGCCACGCGAATGTTCCAGATACACTCCTTGTTGTGAGGATAGTTGTTAGGGTACCCAGGGCTGCTAAAGGAGCCCATGGTTCCAGACATCTCTCCACCACAGCCTGCCAAGAGAAAAGAATCTGTTAGCACAAAGTGGCAACAGCGGCCAGAATGCATTCAAACCTTCATCTCACCAAAGGTGGCAAAGAACGAGCCATGGCTCCTAGAGGAGAGATGTTATGCAAAAGTTTAATGTTGCCATCATAAAGCAGGAAGAAGGGCATGGGATAAAGTAAGTGGTAGAACGCATGCTTACCATGTGTAAGACCTGGGCTTTAATCCCCAGCAGAGGGGGCACGAGAAGGAAATCGTTATTACATTTAATTCATTTTAGATGAGCGTTATTTCTATAATTATTCTGAGTTCTTATTCCTACCACATCTAGACCTAAAAGGAACACAGTGGATTCTGGGAGTAGGAGTCCTGATAGAAGCCAACAAGATAATTTCCAATCTATAAAGAACCTGATGCTAGCCAGGCATGATGATGCACATCTGCAATCCTAGCAGGGGAGATGAAGACAGGATCAGTGATCAGTAGGACAAGGTCATCCTTGGATACATAGCAAGGTTGAGCCCAGCCTGTAATACCTGAGATTGCCTTGGGAGGGTGGGGGAGGGGGAGAGGGCCCAAGCCCTTGATTCTGGTTCAAAGTCCTGAGTGCTACCTCCTTCTTCATGTGCTTTTCTTCTACTTTGTCCTGAATGGGGTGCTAACACCCCAACCTGCCAGTGCACACTGGGGCGGTGATATCAAGTTCCAGATTCCAGTGCTGCTTTCAAAAGCTGCAGCCTCAGCTCTGCACACCTGCTGTACTCTCTCCTACAAGGAAACCTAAAACCACTGGGAAACATGCTAGGAAAAAGTGATGCAGAGCCTTAGATGAGTCAACTATGATTTTGAATAATGGATTCAATTGGCTGATAGACTGAACCTAAATAAAGATACAGAGATGCGCTCTCCAAGCTCCTGCTCTCCTTCTCTCAAAGGGCTTCCTCATTGGGTTATCAAGCACTCAGCGTGTAAACAGGATGGCTTCACTTACTTGCAGTTTAGGGAAAAGCTCCATGTTTGAACATAACGCAGGGTCCTATGTTGCTCAAGTTCAGGAAGTACCAGACTGTGTGTGGTGCCCCTAAAGTTCTTATATTTGTTTTGCTTTGATATTTGTTTCTTTTTATTTTCAGACAGAGTCTCATTATGTAACCTTGGCTGGCCTAGAACTCACTACATAGTTCTTCATGAGGTTGGCCTCATAAAGATCTCTCTGCCTCTCTGAGTGCTGGGATTAAAGATTAAACTACACTGGGCTTTTTGATGATCTTAACACCAACAAGAATGAATGAATGATCATGTCATAGTCTGTTAGGTTGGTGACTTTGGATATAAGACATAAAATCACAGGAAGGGGACAGAAAGCGAAAGCTGGGGACAAAGGATACTCTGGCAACGAACAGCAACCTGTACATAGCGTAGGAGGGGATCACACTATGGATACCCTGTGCATGATCACGTTGCATTTGTGGTTGAGTAAATCACAAAATGTAGATGAAATAAGGAGGTTTTTGGTAACAAGGTATTTGTAACTAAAATAGATGAAAGTTAACTTAGGAGAGGCACTCCAGGGCTCTGCATGGAGGATCTGATAAAATGATTAGCATGTCAACTAACGAGAGATGAGGGGTATGATGAATAAAATCTTTCCAGAGCTTAAACAGTGATGTGGCTCTGGCACCCAGTTTGTCAAAGGCTTCCACGGAGAGAACAAGATTTGGAACTGTTTAATTAGCATGGTAGATCAAACACTTTCATATGGGTTAAATGTGGGCTATGACATAAGACAAAATGGGCTCCAGTACTAAGACACTTTAGCAGGTAAGTGATTTACTGCCTGTAATCTTCAGATCAGCTGCTTGGTTATTAGTACCAACTTATAGTTATTATATAGGTTAATAATCAAGTCAAAATAAGATTTTTGGGAAAGTGTCTTAAATGGGAATAATTGATCTGCTTGTACTATGTACTGAGAATTTATCGAGATATAAGAATATACTACATTAAAAAAAAACCTTGGAGTTAAGAATAGAGTTATTGGCTAAAAATTTAGTTAGCAATAGAAAAAAGATGCAAAATTGGTTATTCACTAAGTTTTAAGATTTTAAAAACAGTTATATGTATATGGTAGTTACTTTCAAAATGATTTTAATAAGCACAGCATCTTGTTTGAAATTCCTAATAATATGAAGTAGTCAAGAAAAGTATGGGGCTCACTTTAGAGATGATCTGTGAGCCCAAGTCTCTTTTTGAATCCCTCTAGAGAAAATCCTGTTATTCAGATACCGCCCAGCCCCTCTACATTTCTAGTTCTGTGCTGTCTTTATTAAGCCTGTTGGTTGTGCCTGCCTAACAGTGCTGTGGTGCTGTAATGATGGCATTGTACCCTACCCTCGTGGCTGCTGTGTTCACTGAATAAACAAAGAATCACCGCAGCAACCTGGATAAAGGAAGCAAAGCAAAATCCTTTCATCGATTTTGAGACAAATCTGACACTGTCTAGTATGTTAGTGCCTAGTATGTAGCCGAACTGGACTACAATAGTGCTTTGAAGCAACTCACATGTTTCCCCAGTTTTAGACAGTTGATCTTTATAAAACTTTTCCCAGTGACTGATAATCTATTTGATTTTATTTTCCTCCAAATCCTAGTCATCAGCTGAAGGGAAGTGTTTACCTTATCAGCAGGAAGCACGCTGCCCTGCAGGCTCGGAACAAGAAAGAGTTGAAAGCTGTTGCTAAGTCTGTTTATTTTGATAGATAATTTAAAGTTTTGTTCATGAAAGAACTCAGCTAATACTGTTTTTGTTTTGCCTAAAACAAGCTATGAATTTTTAAATTGCAGCATAAAAATACAGTAAGGGTCTTCTGTGTGTTCTGTCTTTAAGACAATTATGATCAGGAACAAGATGTTTCAGTTCATCCTCCTGGGCCCCAAGGTCACTCAAAGTGTCACCGCTTCATTTTCTCTGTTTTCCAACACTATAATCTGAAAGCCAATTTGTCAGGAGAGGCCCCTGTATGGAATAAGTAAGGCTAAAGTCCACCAATGCTGGAGGAAAGGAACTATGAAGCCAGCTTTCAGGATGCCCTCATATCGTGCTCTCTGCTTCCAGGGGTCATGCCTGAAAGATCAGCCGTTCATTATTCAAAGCCCAAGAGCCAACAAATAGCAAAACCAGTAACTACAATAAAAAAAATGTTAAATACAGCAAAATGAGAAGGCTTACATACTCAACTGAATGTTGATTTATATTGTAATAGTTTTTCTATGACCTGAAACCGTACATCCTTTGTTGTGCAGTATCTTGAAACGAGCTCATTGGTCAGGACAATTTTCTCCTATTACATAAAAAGGCTTCTTAGTGCCTCTGCCTATAGTTGGCTATTTCATCTCTGGTTTGTGTTGTTGAAATTTGTTTTTATTTAAAACACACAAGCACAAAAGGCTGAAGGCAGCAGAGGATACAGAGAAGAGCCTTATTTTATTTTCTGTAGGGATTTTTAAACTCATGACTTGTGTCAGATTGAACAGAAACGATATTTAGGAGAGCCCTTTTACAAACAAGTAAGTAAGCAAGTTTAGCAACAGCCAGAGAAGAGGAGAAGGAAGAGCTGGAGAGGGCTGGGGAAGAGCTGGGAGTGGAGTTCCAGTCTTGGCAGGGTAGGTTTACTGGGAATGAGGACCGAAAAGCTGAGAACGGAGGGAAGCTCCAAACCATGGCTAAACTACTTCCTGGTTCTCTTGTTTTACTTTATTCCATGATCATCACAGATGATCATGCTCTCACAGAAAAATGCTAGCCCACAAATACTCTCTAGAAAATCAATCTGCAACTTCTAAGTTCAGGTCAGTCCTGACAAATTTGGGAGACTTTGTCTTTGCCTTGTCTTCAAAGACAAGAAATGTGACATTCTCCTAAGGACAGTGGAGGAAACAAGAAGACGGGACAAAGCCAGAGTGAAGGACAGTTGTTCAAAGACATGGAACAGAACATTCTCGAATAAGTAGAGTCATTTCCAAATTTCATGTCTGCCAGGAACCTGAAAATGTGACAGGCAGGTCTCTGCAATGTTGTCAAGTCAAGGACTGGTTACGGGGTTAGGGTGGGACTGAAATCTCTCATGAGAAGAGAGAATGAAGCAGACACCGAGGGAAGGCACGTGAGTAAAGTTAGAGGCAGAAGCTGAGGTTGTAGCTGAGGTAAGCCACAAACCCCAACACTTTACAGTAGACAACAGAAGTTGGGAAAGGCAGGAAGATTCTTCCCCAGAGCGCCATTTGATGTGCTGGTCTTGACTTTAGGTCTGTGCCTTCAGAATAAAGTAATACATTCCTGTTGTCTTAAGCTACCTTCTTTCGGTACATTATTACAATGGCCTAATGATGCTAATGCAGCTCATTCTTTTGGTCATAACTGAGGCAGCCCAAACTCCCAGGCAGGCATGAAGAGGCAGCAGCTCCAGTATCACATGGGAAGAAGGGTGATGCGTAAGTTCTCCCTGCATCTTGTACTAACCACTTCTTATTTATCATTTTGAACATTGAACGATGGTTAGAGAAGAATTAGATTAGAAATTGAAAAGATCTACCATTGAGAAAACCAGCAACAGAACAGGGTCTGGTACTACATCATGGGGAAACATGGAGTTAAAAGAGTGACTTTTTTTAAGATTTAAGAAGTCATTAAGGGTTAGACTGTTTCATCTTCCATGGGACTTCACCTCTACTCCACACTTTGTGATAGTAAATTTTACTTGATTTCTATATAGCCATATGGAGTGAAGTTACCTGTTTTTAACTGTATAGATCAAAATGCAAAACAAACAAACTCTTATCATGAAGTATGTGACTTGAACAAAAAATATCCGAAGTGCAAAGTCAATGGTACCTATAGCTATAAAATTACAGGAATGACTATGCAAGCCATCATATGGGTATGTAAGATGAAAGCAGCCACAGCCGCTAACTATCTTGATGACCTGGATCTGAATACTGAAGTTCTTCACCTGAGCACACCAGTAAAAGAGATAAATGAGAATGGCCACACTTTAGATAAGATTTAATTTCCTATACATAAAGGATAGGCATCTTTCACTTCACCCAGAGAAGTATATCCAATCTCAACACTTTTTCATTGAGACAAAGTATACTCAGTTTCTTCTAATCTACTTTTTCTATTTTGAATTTCTAGTCAGATTCAGGATGTTTTTGCAGTAGAAATTCATTGCTTACAGTTCTCTTGGATACATCAATTCATTAATTATAGTCATTCTATCTACCTATGGTCTATCGTCTCTGTCTCTTGGAGAGTTTTGAAATTATTTAGAATTTCTAAACAAAGTGTAGTATAAAATATCTTCAAAGGAAATGAAATTACTGAAATGGGAGAAAATATCTTTCAATAAGAAGTTGTACCTAAGACTAGTAACAGACACTTCATAAAGTCCTGCAAACACTCAGGCATTTGCAAGCCCAATGCTCACATTTCTGTTTTAAAGTTTGCAAACCTTCAAACCTTCAATGCCATTATTTTAGACAACTTTTTCCAAAGAGAAGCTCAGGGAGCCTCCAAGGCTCTGCCTCACCCTGTTCTCTCTAATTCTGCTGTGTACTTTGCCCTCAATTCCCAAGCTTTTCTCCACAGGGAGGTTGCTCCACACCCACAAATTGCACAAAAAACAAGCAGCACCGTGCTGATGGTGTTGCTGTAAGCACAGATGTAATCAAGGAGAGTCAAGGAGAGGCTGCCGCCGTACAGTCGGGATACAATTCAAGACTGTTCCCTGAGAGGGAACAGTTGGAGACAAACAGAAGTGGGAAGGCCATGTAAAGATGGGCAGAGATTGTCACCTGCACAGGGACAGATGATTCCAAGATCATTGTCTCTTAGTAGTATATTCAGGGCTGGAGTCAGTGAGCCAGCCTGGATCTCTCTCTAAATTGAAGCAGAACAACCACATCGGCCAAGTCTTCACACACTGCCCCCACCCTCAGGGTCTATGCTGAGCCATCCGGTCTGTTCTGAAAACAGCCAGCCTGCGACTCTCATTGTAATCTAACTTCTTGTAAGCTACTTTCTGGAACTGACCCTGGGTAACAGACTAGATAACCCTGTGTTTTCGCCCAGATGAATTAATCCCATCGACCATGTGTGGTGACTCCAGTAGAACTTTATGTAAGTGAATCAGGACTTTAGCATAGCTTGGTGGTAGGGCACATGCTTAGCAAGCATGAGTGTGTTCAACGCACGGAAAGAAAGGCAGACATTATGTGGAAAGGTGGATAAGCAGGAGCTATTTTGAGCTAGTCCAATGTGCTCAGACCTCAGCACAGGACTCCACAGGTTATAGCTACTTGAACTGAAAAAAAGGAATGAATGAATGAATGAGTGAGTGAGTGAATGGTGTAAATTTGTAAGGAGCTCTTGAAACAAGAGCATAATTTACATGGGAAAGACTCTGTAGATTTCTTTTAAATGTTTATTGGAGTTCATTTATAAAGCTAGCTATTGCAAGCTTTGGACTTCATACTGCAGTGTGATGCCACCTTTTCCTAATGAATCTTGAGGGAGAAACTGCTAATTTTAGACAGCAGGCAACTACTTAAAGCACAGACTTTGTTGACTGACACCAAAGGTTTCTGTATGCTGATCCCCCTGTCTCTGGACCTGTGAGTCTGAGTTAGTCATTTAATGTCATGAAGGTACATTTCTCAGCCATTTTTACCTACAATAGGAGACAATGTTGCTTCCTTCACAGAAGTATTACAATGATTTAGGAGATAATATTTTAAAGTACCCAGTACATGGAAATTATTATTATTTTTAAATACCAACACCAAGAGTGAAAATAAGCAACATGCCAGTAAAGTTGGTGCATTAAATATTAATCATATTTTGATTCAATTTTCATAGGACAATGTAATTTGCTTTGTCAGAATTAATAACCTGAGACAGAGAGGTGACTCAATAGCTGAAGGTTTGCTGACAGCTAACATGATGGAAGCAGAGAGATGACTGCTATAAGTTGACCTCTGACCTCAACATGCATACATGGTATGCATACCTACATACTATACACATAAATAAATGAATACTGTAAGTAAATAAAATATTTTAAAAATTCCTAAAGACTGAACATAATGACTGTCCTGTGTGAGTTTGATCATCTGCGTTTGTTACAATTTTGAAGTTGAAAAGAAATAGCCAGTCTCTTCCCTTTTCACATTGTATAAAAAAGTGAGGAATCTCCTGGAAAGAATGTGCAATTGCTATCTGGGATGTGGTTGCTAGGAAACCGGAACACAAACAAAAGATTTGAGAAAACTCTCCTTTTGGCCCCAAATCAAGGACTATTTTAAATTGTGCAATATATGATTTTGGAAGGTCATGATTGTTTGAGGGTTATTCTTTCCCCCATTTTATAACGGTTTGGAAGAGCAGCGGTGGAAATAGCCCTCAGACAGTTTCAAACAGTGGCAATGTGAGAATTGGGATATAAGGTCCTAAGGGCTCAGGTCACAGACTCAGAGTCAACACAAAATGAAAGTCAACTTTATGGGTTTGTGTGTGTGTGTTTACTGTCGTTGTCAAGGAGGCAAAACCAAATGTAAATAAAAAAGAGCTCTCGCTTTTCCATGCCTTGTGAAAGATCTGCACATGGTCACTATTGCATTTGCTCACAGAACTTGACATGAAAACTCTTGAGCCTAAGACAAAATGAGCCACAACACGTTTTTGAGAAAATTATTCCAACAGCAGAATTATTGGCAAACAGATTTCTTTGTCTGTTTCTGAGATGAGATCACTCTATATTGCCCAGACTAATCTCAAACCCATGAGTTCAAGTGAGTCTCTTGCTCAGCCCCTAAACATGTGGAAATACCAGCAGGCACTGCTGTCTGTCTGGGTAAACAGATTTTTTAAAATTAGCATCATTCGTTCAGAACGTGTTTTGAACAATGCTACATCAGAGAATTTGCCAAAAATCATAAGTCAGCTACAGGATCATAATCAAAACTCTGAACTTGTCTCAATACTAAGGCAGTATTCGTTTCTAATCTTCACCCCTAAAAATGTTTTCAAATAGCATAAAGACCGAAGTCCAAAATATCAAAGTGGGCAAAATAGAAACACATTTAGGTGTAGGGCATGCAAAAATCTGAGGGGAGATTTAGTGAGCCATTAAACAGTTACCTTTGCGCATGGATACAACCAATGGCTTCTCCTTTGTGTTTCCTTAAGTCTGTCCAAACCAAACAGAATTTACGTCACAAAACAGTGGCAGGGCTCCATCTGTTTTCTCATCTCAGGGCTGTCTGCATCACCAACCAGTCACTCTAGCCTTGTCTGGGTCTCTTTGTCGAATTTCTGTATATTATTAGCTTTTTGGACTTGTCTTTTATCAGTTGGATAGCCAGGCCTACCTTAATTTCTATCACCTGCTTTGCTTAGTGTTTTTCAATCTTTTGCTCATTATCAGCTGGCCCTCTACAGAGCCTTTCCAGATATCTTCTAATTTTTTATTTATAGCATTTGATCCTGAGATAGTCTAAATATTTCCTGTGTGCTGCATGTGCCTGTGCTATGCTAGGATAATTGCTATCTATATATTTTAAATACAATTTTTTTTCTTTTGAAGATAGGGATCATAGATGCTGTGAGCCATCCCTCTGCATCTACCCAGCTGATTCACTAACAAACGGACAATATTGAAAACTGGAGTGTTCACAGAAAGTTTACAACTCAAAGTCACAAAAACAAAAGTGTCAAATTAGACGAATTTCCCTGGAAAGAGCAACAGTAACCACACACTATTGACTGTCCCCAAGAGCTGGAATGGGGGTTGAAAAGAAACATGGCTGACACTGTAAAGGCTCCTGGCCAGTGTTCCGAAAGTGAACGTTTGAGAAGCCCTTAGTGCGGAGCTGAAAGTCCAGTTAGTGAGGGAGGCATTATCTTTTGAACCTAGCCACTCACAGAAGGTCTTGAAAAATGTTTTGAAATGTTCTCGGCAAACCAACTTCTAAAAACTCTGGAGTTGCAGAAATGTCACTAACAACTAAAAAGAAAAGAGAATGGGGGTGGCCCCCATCTGGGAGGATGATGTCATCTATCTCCCCAAAGAAAAGGCCACACTTTCTTTTGTGGAAGTCCATGGTGACATCACCTCCTGATCACATGCCACTTAGCTCTTCCCCTGCTGGGTCCCTAGCTGAAGAGCCCGCTGCCTTTGCAAATGTCACTCTCTGTTCACAAAGCTTCTTGACCTTGTTTGCATGCTATATTCCACTGCCAAGTGAGAGGAGGCCTGAGGGAGCCGCAGGGGAAGGGAGGAGGGGTGTGTGCAGCTGGCTGGCTGGGAGGTTCCTATTCACACAACTTATGGGAAGTTCTATATACCCTTCAGCAGCCCAGACCAAGGCTCCCAGGATAGAATTCAGCATTTGAACAATGCTGTCAGTGCTGAATCCTGTGAACCGATTAGCCAGACAGGGTGACTGTGGCCATTTCTTTATTTCCAGAGTGGGATTCTCTTTGAAGATCTGCATAAAGGCACTGCAGTGTGGGCTTTATTTTGCATCTACAGAGCCACTTTCAAAACGGACCCACGGAGAAAGCACACTTGTAGATCCATTTTCTCCAAGTAAAGAGAAGATTTGTGCTGTTGACAAAAAGGCTCACTGGGTAACGGATTTATTTATCATTGAGCAAAAATGAATGAAGTGTGTAGGGGCTACTGAGCCACAGTGCTCAGGATGTGACATTACTGTCAACTCCAAGCTCTGCAAGCATTTGCTGAGCTCTTATAGCGTTGGTGTAAAGGAGCCAGAGGAGAGAGGGCTTCATCTGATAGGATTCTGAGCAGAAACCCAGAGGGGCAATGCAGAGACTCATCTTTAAATGCCTGCTGATGTATTCATGTACACACAAACACATATAAGAGTATCAGTTTTGCATGGGAAGACTGAGAGTCACATGCTGCAGAATGAAGCTCAGTCATCGATGGGCAGCACAAACGTGGGCAGGCCCACAGATTAGCAGGTGACCCTGTAGCAATCTTAGTATGTTTGAGAATTCTCTGTTATGCTCATAATGATAAAATGGGCTAACAACAATGCATTGCTTGAAACACGACCCTGTTGTTTAGTGATGCATGACTATGTTTACTGTGTATTTTGTATTGCATCCTGTATTTTAAGACCCACAATTTATTGTGTTTCTCCATCCTTGCAGATGTTCCCCAGACCTGTTTGTATGAAGTATAAAGGACTTGCATGGAGGAAGACACTGTGGCTCCTATGAATTGAGTTTGTGTCTTATGGGGCCAGTTGTGGTAATTACTGCTGGACTTTCTAGTCTCCTCTAGAGCTTTACCTTTTGATCTTGATTCTCTTGCTCTCCCTGATTCCTTGTATCATGGGGTCTTTCCTTTCCCTTCTATTGCTTGGCCAGATAGCACCTGCTTAATTCTTAGGTTTTAGTTCAGAGGTTGCAATTTCATAGACGACTTCCCTGCCCGCCAGCCTGCCCGCCTGCCCGCCTGTTTGCCCACCTGCTCCAATCCTATCCAATCTCTTTCTGTGTGTTCCCTCATCCCTAATAAGATTTGATTGTGCATATTCATTTGCATGCTTAATGTTTTCTCTTTACTGCAGTGGATGTGGGAACTAAGCCATTTCAGTGTCCCTGGTCATAGCATAGGTCTCTGTGTCCCTAGTCAGAGCATGCTATCTGGTATGGAAGCATTCAACCTGTAGCTTTAACAACCAGAAGAATGACAGCTTAGTCTTTAGTTTTCCTCTAATAACTAATCAGGGTATCATTCCCAGTGAAGACCTTCTGCCTGATGCTTACCCTGTCGACTCTTCCTCTCAAGCCATCTCAAGTTACATAGGTCAGATATAGAACGTAAGATGTACTAGTGCAGTACGATGATAGCATGCCACAGCAATTCATTTTGTATTGATTTAAACTGCCCATGAGATTGCAAGCTGGTACAACCACTCAGGAAATCAGTTTGGCAGACCCTCAGAAAATTGGACATAATACTATCTGAGGACCCAGCTATACCACTCCTGGGCATGCTCCATGCCCAACATGTAATAAGGACACATGCTCCACTATGTAATAGCAGCCATATTTATAATTGCCAGAAGCTGGAAACAACCCAGATGTCCCTCAACAGAGGAATGGATACAGAAAATGTGGTACATTCACACAGTTGAATACTACTCAGCTATTAAAAACAATGACTTCATGAAATTTGCAGGCAAATGGATGGAACTTGAAAATATCATCCTGAGTGAGGTAACTCAGTCACAAAAGAAAGAACACGGTATGTACTCACTGATAAGCGGATATTAGCCCAAAAGTTCGGAACAGCTATGATTCAATTCACAGCAACCGTTGGACTGAGTGTGGGTTCCCAGGTGGAGGAGTTGAAAAAGGGACCGAAGGAGCTGAGAGAATTTGCAGCCCCATGGGGAGGGAGCAACAGTGTCAACTGGTCAGGCCCCCCTGGGTGCTCCCAGAGACTGGACCACCAACCAAAGAATGCATATGGAGGGACCCATGGTGCTGGCCAATAAGTGGCAGAGGAGGGCCTTGTTGGCCATCAGTGGGTGGAGAGGCCCTTGGGTCTGAGAGTGTTAGATTCCCCAGTATAGGAGAATGGTAGGGAGGGAAGACAGGAGAGGGTGGGTGAGTGAAGGAATACCCTCTTAGAGGCAGAGGGAGGGAGTATGGGATAGGGGTTTCCAAAGGGGAGACCCAGAAAGGGGAAAACATTTGAAATGTAAATAAAGTATCAAAAAAAAAAAGTAATAAAAATAAAGTAAACTGTCCATGATATCCTTCCAGAAGATTATTGTCAAGTACCATTTACAGAGTTAAAAAAATTTTTTTTAAGTTTTGTCCTAATTAGTAAAATATTGTTGCATAACTCTGGCTCTGAACTTAGCAAATTTTTAGCAAATGGGGGAAAATTTTGCAATAGTAAACAGGAAAAGAGAACGGACAGAGGGTGTCTTTGACTCTCTTGAAAGAAGACCTATTCCAAAAAGAAGTGAAAGAAAAATCTTGGCTCAACAAAACTTAGAGCTTTCAACAGAGGGCTTGGCATATTGGCTAGAAGAACCCAGTGATACAGTAAGTTGAGTGTAGCCAGTATTGACCATCCCAACAAGCAAGCTCTTTAGGGTGGCCTCTAGCCAGACTGGCTAGGACAGCCTGGAGGGAAGGGTGAGTGGCCTCTTGAATAAAGAGATCAGCTAGCAAAAGTACTGCCAGCATCTCTTCATTCCTCAGACCTGGGCTGCATCATTTAGGATGGGATTGAAAGTGGCAATGGTCAAACATGACCAACAGAATTCTATCACTCAGGGTTCTTGTGTGGTTAAACTCCTAGACAATTCCTATGTGTACCTAGCAATGAGGACTACATTCTGAGGCCTTACCCCCAAGACACTTCCCATGCCTAGGCCCTTTAGATCTTTGAAGCCGAAAGCTGTCTCCTCCAGGGACCCTTGCTGCCATCCTGGTGCCATTTAAACTTACTTAGGACAGTATGTGATTTGAACTCCTTAGCCAGATTCTCTGGACTCTGGGAATTCTGTCTTTCTACCATTTTATTTTACCAAGTGCAATGCCATTTTGTCTTGCTCCTAAAACCAGGTTACATGTAATAGTAACCTTATTGCCCACAGAGAGAGTCTTAGAAATTCCAGCTGGTGTGCTTCACTACTCCATAGTTACAAGACTTGCCAAGGAGAGCTAAGGATGTAACTCATCATTAGAGTACTTGCCTAGCATGTGTGAGGCCCTGATCTGGAGTCGTCAGCATTGCAAAACTAAATACAAGATAAGGAGAGCCTTAGTTGTTCTGTGGATACAAACAACTGACAAACACTGATCTCAAGAGTATCCCAGGTACCGATAGGCTAGGCTATTTTTCAAAAATTTCCTGTTTGCTCAGCCTTTTTAGATTATCTCTGAATTACTTAGAATCACAATATTGCTGAACAGCAGAATATTGGAAACACAATATACTGGGGAGAGAAATCAACCAAATCCTCTTATTAAGTCAATTAATAAAGTGACCACTGTAAGTTTAAACCACATGAGATGAAGAGGAACATCCAGAAATTCTACATGATTGACTACTATATCTCATTTACTTTTGAGAATCATAATCTGTATTTCAAGTTACCAATAGACCTGTAGATTACCACTGAACACTTAAATATGGAAAAAATCTACATTCAGATTTTAACATAAAAATATACTCAGCCCACAGTGCCCAATATCAGAAGAGTATCTAATGTTCTCTTGGCTAGAGACAATTCCCACCTTCAGATGATTGAAAGTGATAACCAATCAAGAAAAAACATATTTGGAAATTTTAATTTCTTATGAAACACTTTTTTGCTACTTTATAAAATAGGCTCTATATTCAATGAGTTTACCAATTGTAGGTTACCTAAGTGATTATTTGAGCATGTTTAAAGTAGGTTAGGCTAATAATGATATTTGTTAAGTTAGACACATTACTCTAGATATTTTCACCTTATAGTGGGCTCATTGGTGTATATCTCCACCACAAACGATAAGACTTTCATCCTGATAAATAACGGATCAACTGGGAATTGTCTGAGATTTACATGGGAGGGCTGTAACGCCAATAAATAAATTCTCATGTGCTTGCATAAGTACCTCTGATTCATGTTCTCTCTCTCTCTCTCTCTTTCTCTCTCTCTCTCTCTCTCTCTCTCTCTCTCTCGCACACACACACGCACACGAACACACACATAAACACACACACACACACATACACACACACACACACGTGTGTGCACGCAACTTGTGTTGGCTGCCACTCTCTCTGTGTTTATTTGTTTTTATGTGCATTTACACATGCATGCTCACACCAGGGCCATATATGCACTGTGCATCTGTAGATAGAGGTCTGAGAACAATGGTGAGTATTGGTGCTTAGGGATTTCCCACCTTTTGCTTAAGGCAACGTCTCTCATTGATCTAGAACTCTGCCAAACAGGGTAGCCTACCTGGTCAGTGAGCACCACAGTTCTGCTTGTCATCCTCTCCCATCTTTTCATCGCTGGTCTTATAGGAGCATGCTATTGGGCGTGGCTTGGTTTCCATGATTTAACTAGATTCTCATAGTTGTAAGGTAAGCACTTTACCGACTGAGACATCTCACTAGCCTTTACCACTGATTTTGACAGGAGGGTTGCAGTTTAGGTATCTGTAAGATTTCTGGTATACCATGCAACTCCACCTCTCTCTATTTACTGACATTCACCATGAATCCTAACACCATGTTTGCCTGGTCGAGAACTACTGTAGATGTAGGGTAGGGGCTAAGAATTCGTATTTCTGAAAAGTTCCTGTGCTCCTGCTGTTACTGGGGAGCACATTTCGAAAAACCATTGCTCTGGGACCATCAACCTGAAGATTGACCCAGAGCAGATGAGTTTTGAAATCTCATGATTCTCATTAATAACAAGTGTTAGGGAAGTACTTATTTCCACCTGCTCCTCAACCACTGGTTTGTAGATGGTCTTCAGTATGTCCCTACTCTATTTAGCAGATACAAGACACAATCCTGGATTCTTGCATCCAGTTCGAATGATCTGTTCCCACTATTTCTCTCACCACAGTCCTTTCTTTCCTCATTGACCTTTCTGACTCCCGTTCTTTACATTGTTCTGATCATTCTTTCTCTGACAAATGTCAAGGTGAGCCTTAGGTCCCTTTCTGTTCTATGGCACTTGGGACACTCACATGTCACCACCATGTAATATGTCTGCTCTAAGGCAGATTATCACTCCATTTGCTCAAGCAGTTACCCAAATCGCCTCTACTTTAACTTCATTTCTTCTCAGAACTCCAGCAAAATGTATCTCCTGGAATTCCACAGACGACTCAGTAAGTTCTCTAAAACCTAACTCTAGGTCACTACTTTGCTTTCATTATTTGCTGATGCTACTGTTTCCAGGGATGGAATTTGTAAAGAAATAATTCTTGGCCAAATAACAATTATTAATACAACTGAGATCAATGATTTGCTTACCATGAATGAACCATTGCATCTTAAATCCTTTCTCCCCAGTACCAACCCCATCTGTATGGAACAGTACATGAAGTTTGGAGCCTTTTGTAGCCCCTGGTGGAGGGATATTTTTTCCACAGTAGCGTCCCATCCGTTGTGGTCCATCATAGAGCTGAAATCAAAAAGACATTTCCTGAGTAAAACACTGCACATGCTTTTTGCTTGTGTGTGTACATTTGCTTGTTTTTCAGGAAAAGGACTTTCTCTTTTCACTTAGGAAAAAAGAATGTCTCACAATGCGGCCTCCTCTGGTGGCAGGCCATCAGATTGCTGCTGAATCCCCCTGCAGTCCATCTGTATCACTTTATTCCAGTTACCTTGGAATGAACTGCTTGTAATGGGTGATATCAGAAAATATGCACATAGACTTCCGGGACTATTATTTTTTCTTGTGGTTGTTTTTAGTTTTGGTTTGTTTGAGAATCTCTCCATATAGCCTTGGCTGACCCAGAACTCACTTGCAGACCAGGCTGGCCTTCAACTCAAAGATGCACCTGCCTCTACCTCTGAGCTGCTGGGATTAACAGCCACTACGAAGGGCCTCTGGTTATTCTTCTTCTCCTCAGGCTATTTTGTCCCTGTGTGGTTTTTCCCCTCTCCTGTGCTCGCCAAGCACCCTATTGTTCTATCATTCTTGGCTTTTTTGCTCACTGTTTAGTGACTGTACATCTGTACATCTGTGAATATGTGCATCATATGAAGCTGGTGATCTTCAAACTAATGATAAGTTCTTTTACCTACCAAAATGTGCTCTAAATTCAGCTTATAACCAGATTTTGCAAAGTACTTCTTTGGAACCTTTCCCAATTGCAATGATTAGACGTGAATTTTTCCGCCTTTGAATGAACTGCCATGCCCCTTTGGGCTTTTACTTTGGTTTGTTTTGAGACAGGGTCTTATTCTGTAGCCTAGGCAGGCTTGAAAATCACTATGTAAGCTAGCATGGCTTAACCTTGTAGTAATTTACCTGCCTCAGCTTCTCATGTGCTGGGTTTACAGAGGTGAGTCACTATGCCTAGTGAACTCTTAGTTCTTCACTTGTGCCACAAGGCAGTCTGTCACATCCCCTCCCTTCCTAGTGATGCACACAGCATCCTCTTGCGCCTATGACTGAGAGTTTCCTAAGGGCACAGACCACTCCTGGATTTCCTGTCCCTCACTGTTAAGAGCAGAACACTCTGAAGGCAGGATTCCAATAGAGCCCCAGTGAATGGGCACTTTGGTTTCTGCCACAGACAGATATACTTTAAGGACTTAATCTGCCTCACCAGTTCTATATAGTTAGATAAGAATTCGAATCACACAATTGTAAGTGTCCGTCTAATCATTTCCTGCAGTAAAGGGTTTGGATTGCTTTGCAGTCATCCTGTAGAGTGGGGACCTAGGCATTGTCTTGTTCAAGCTCATACTAAATCTCAGATTTCTGAATGTTGACCTGCCTCATCAAATTCTTAAGCAGTTGCTCATCTTGCTAGTGGGATGTGGAGATAGTCAACAGAGATTTAAATTGAGAAGCAGGTTCCAATATGCACTGCTTGGTACTAAATCCATGACTTTATAAGTAAATGGATCATGATTTCATTTTCCAAGTTTATTACCTTACCTTTCTTGTTCCCATGTTATAAATACTCTTGCTTTAAAAACCTGTATTTATTGTCAGGTTTCTAGCATACTACCTGCACTGGCTGGTTTTATGTCAACTTCACACAACCTCGAGACATTTGGGAAGATGGATCCTCAATTTAAAAATGCCCTTATCAGATTGACCTCTGGGTAAACCCATGGATCATTTTCTTAATTAATAACTGATGTGGGAGGGGGAAGGCTCACAGTGGACAGTGCAATACCTAGGCTGGCAGTCCTGGGTACTCTCAGAAAGCAGGCTAAGAAAGCCAGGAAAAGCAAGCCGATAAGCAGCAGTCCTTCGTGGCCCTGCTTCCTGTTCCTGCCTCCAGGTTCCTGCCTTGACTTCCCTCAGTGATGGACTGTAATGTGGAACTGTAAACTTAAAGTGACCCTATCCTTCGTGAGTTGCTTTTTGGCATGGTGTTTCATTGCAGTAATAAAAAGTCTGATAACGCTACATATTGACAGAAGCCAGGCAAAGGAGAGAGAATGAAAGAAAGAAGAGAAAAGAAAGAAAGGAACGAAGAAAGAAAGAAAGAAAATGAAAGAAAAGAAAAGAAACCAAACATAATAAGAAGAGACAAGAGCCAAAGTCCTTCCCTGCAGTCTTGGGCTCTATCTTCTTCTATCACCTTCTGGAAGTAGGGGCAAAATGAAGCCAAGCTATGCTGTGAGTGCTCCCAGACTGCTGTGAGTACTCCCAGGCTGTACCAGCAGTGCTCTTGAATCACTGTTTAACAGCAGAGTGTTTGTCTCGGTTTCAAGGTTTTCATCAATTTTTTTTTTTTTTAAGATTTTATTATTTTAAACTGTGTTTATCCGCTCATGAATGCAGGTGTCCTAGAAGCCAGAGGCTTTGGATTTCCCTGGAGCTAGATGTAGAGGCAGTTTGTGAGTTGCCCAACATGGGACTGGGAACAGAACTCAGGTCTTCTGGAAGAGTAAGAAAGTGCCCTTAACCACTGAGCCACCTCTTCATCCCTCTTCTCATTTTTAATGTAATCAAGGAAAGTCATTGTGCTGATGAAGTTTCATTCTGTGCATGGCGGTCACACTGTAAGTATTACATGGGCAGATGGACTTCAGTACTGACAGCCCGTGGGTGCTCCTCAGAGCTCTCCGTCTTATACATGAGCCAAATAAGAAAGATTAGTAGGAACTGGAACTCAGTGAGTCACGTTCTATTTTATAAGTCATTGGTTGACATAAGGTAGATAACAAAGACCACCAAATACATCTTAATGCTCAGAGGTTAAGAGCACTAGCTACTCTTCCAGAGGACTCAAGTTCAATTCTCAGCACCCAAGTGGAAAGTTAAAAATTAAGATTTAAAAACACTTGAATTTCCACATGGAATAGATCTGGGTACTACTTAATTACTGTCTAATATCTGAGTTTGTTTTGGAGATCAGGATGATCAAACTATGAATTGGCAAGAGCCTGGAATACATACAATCTGGTTGAGAACTTGCCTAGTATATACAAGGTCCTAGACTTAGTTTCCATTTTGGTGGCAGGTACACAAGATCATCATCATCATCATCATCATCATCATCACCACCACCACCACCACCACCATCACCATCATCACCATCACCACCATCATCATCATCATCATCATCATCACCATCATTATTATTTCGGGTCTTTTGAAGCAGGATTTCTATCTTAGCCCTGGCCACCCTGGAACTCACCCAGGATGGTCTCAAACTCAGAGATCTACCTCCTCCACCTCCTAAATGCTGGGATTAAAGGTGTGTACCACCACACTCAGCTGTTTTTTCTTTTCTTTTAAAGTTACACCTCATGTGACCACTAGTTTTCATCAATTTTATTGCATGAATTCTACTTTGAAACTAAATACAAAAACAAATGTACTGTCACCAAATACTGACTTAATAAGCAAGTCTTTCGGCTTACAGTCTTTAAACCCAAGAGATTCTAACTTTGGGTTGTGGTTTAGTGACCAAAGCTGAAATTACTTGATCTTTAACTTACAAAACTTAAGGTAAACAACTTTGTGACCAGAAGCACCCTCTAGTTGATGGATTGTAGTAAGCACTGGGTAGCAGTGAGCTGGGGACCATGGTTTATGCTACACAAGATAGAATATATATTATATTATTTATGATATATTTACATATTATATATTTATAATACATTATATATCATTCTTTTTTTTCTTCAGCTCAACAAGGTTAAGAGCTGTGGCCTTTTAAATGATGTAGAGGGTATTTTTTCTTCCTTCTAATGGGATCTTTTTCACTAAAAAAAAGCCCCTCAATTCCAGAAGCCGGTGGTCTAAAAATCACACATTGTGTGTGGGACTGGGTGGGGTAGGTGGGCAAGGAAGATGGGTTTGTGGGAACACTGAGGAATGACAACTAAATGTTGTTATCCTTTGGAAAGAATGGGATGATGCATTACAATAAACACCAAGTGGACATATTTGAAAATGCTTAAATAAAATGTCAAATAAATTAACGAACTAACTACTGCACACCAATACTTCTGCTAGAGAGAAGAGGGACAGCCCACCCTGCTCCTTCAGTTTTATGTCCTTTTAACATTGACATTTAATTAAATTGGATTGTTTGTTTGTTTGTTTATCTTCACACAGATGGCTAATGGCATCTCCACAATTCATTCCGGAGTAAACTCACCACACAAAAAGTAACAGTCATTTTTTCAAAGTATACAAATACTGGTCACCGTGGAAACCAGTGGTGTCTTGCTGCTCTTGATTCTGTTTTCAAGGCAGAATGTTAACTACAGGACATTCCAGCAGTGACTCATAGGCACAACCAGAAAGTTTGCTGGTTTTGATCTGGCAAAACTACGATTTCTTCTGCTTTCAGCAAGGCTGAGATCTATCTACTCCACAGAACCTTCGAGAATTTCTGAATTCATTGAAAGGAAACAAGAGATGATAGATAAGATTTTATCACTTTCAATATGAGTTCTAGTTTGTATCACTGCAGGTCTTTTTAAAATAAAATACTTGAAATGATTCTCACTTTGCCTTGTTGGCCATCACACACATTTCAAATGTGATACTGTGTATCATAAGACCTTTTGTGCTTAATTTTGTCAGTTTGTCTCTTAGGAGCACAATTCATGTGTGATGTTTATAATTCAAGTGTCCCTCACCCTCACTCCAACAACACCTCAGCCTTTCTCAGGACACACAGGGAAGGAGTTCATTGTCCAGGCTACACTTCCCAAAATGCTGGCCTACTTGCTTACTTCCTGTGTGTTTGACAATCTGGTGCTAACACAGAAACCATAGTAACTTCAGACTTCAGTTACAGGATGAAATGATTCACAGGCCTGTCTCAATAGTACGGTCCCAAAAAACAGATGATATAAAATTGAAGACACACACAGTATGTCAGCAACTGACAGAAACAGCCCAATTATTGTGATATTAACTGTTCTTAAAATTCTGTCCGTTTTTCCTAGTGTGTTTGATTATGATATATGTGTAGGTATGCAAGCCAGACAGCATGCACGTGGAGGTCAGAGAACAGCTCTCTGAAAGGTATTTTCTCTTTCCACCATGTATGTTCTAGGGATTGAAATCAGCTCATCAGGTATGCACAGCAAGTGTTTTTTATCTGCTGAGCCCTCTCACTGGCCCAGTAAGATAGGTTTTGTTTTGTTTTGTTTGTTTGTTTTTTATTTGTATCACTGTATGTATATTGTGTCAATGGTCTTTGTATGGGGTCCTATGTATATAAGTACATATCTAGAAGTCAGAGGACAATGTTCAAGAATTTATTCTCCCCTCTACCATGCTATCTAAGAATCAAACACAAGTTCCCAGCCTTGCAGCACAAGTGCCTTCACTTGCTGAGCCATCTCCCTGGCCCTGGAGATTAAAGTACCCTGGCATTCAGACACAGTGGTACATGCCTTTAATCAGGAGGCAGAGGTAGGTGGATCTCTATGAGTCTGAGGTTAGCCTGGTTGTCCTGAGTTCCAGGAAAGCCAGGGCTATGTAGAGAGACCCTCTCTTTAAAAACCAACCAACCAACCAATCAACCAGCCAACCAACCAACCAACCAAACAAACAAACAAAAACTCCCCTAGCTTTGTGGGCACTTCTGAATAGCTGGAAATCAGAGTCTTAGTGAGTAGAGCCTTGTACAGCATGTTTTCTAACCTGGCCCCAGCAGGTCATCCCTTCACTAAACCCAAGAACGGTCAAGAATAGAAATGTGTTCTTCAGGGGTTTCTACCTTGAGTTGTTTTATGATGCTCTTTTTGTGACTTTGAAATTTTGTGACTATAGTGAATAAAAATGGTAATTAATTGGTCTGTCACATGAGAGTAGATGCATACATACACTGACATTTTCCTAAATCTTTTGGGATGGGAATGTGACAACTACAGCAGCCTTTCTACTGCAGATGAACCCGGAACTCATTCTTTATGTGTTACCTTTCCTTTCCTTTTTAGTTTTTTCCTTTTTGATTCTGGAGTTCAACCCAGAGTCTTGCCACTGCTAGGCACCTACTGGACCACTGAGCTACAACCACAATCAGAATTTTTTTTTTTTTTATTTTCTTGAAGTGTGTCTAGAAGTAAACTTCATTTTCTCAGTCACAGATTAGTTGTAAGACATGGAGGGCAAATTAAGCCTTTCTTGTATAATACCATTAAACTTGCGAAATTTCATCACATTCTATTACATATAGAATGCTTGGAAATGTCCAAGGAAAATTGCATCAGACCTGAAGCATTTTTTTTCTTATGTGACTGAAATAACGTAAAGAACTTAAAGAAGAACCTTGAGGCGCAGCAAAGAGTCCCCTATCTTTATATAAAGGGAAACTCTAATCAATACAATGAAGCTGCTAAGACCCTCGGCAGGAGGTCGTAGATGGACTCCTTGAAGTCAAGTGTCATTGATGGAAGCAACCAAGTCACTTCCTTGTCAGGGCATTCATAGGACATGGGCAGATTCCAGCAGAGTCGAGCTACAGGAACTTAACTTCTTGAATCTGAACTCTCTTTATGAATATGTAAGTTTGGTATCACAGGGTACTTACAGCCTTGTGGCAAATGAGAAAACTACATGGCGACAAGGTAGAGTGTGGCTGAAACGCTCTTCTAACTTTGGTCTGATATAAAGGGAGCAGTACTTTTTTTTTTTTTTTCTAAAGAAACCACTCAGAAGTAGCTTTGTGCAATGAAATATGAGTCTAGACAGCCGAGGCTGACTCACACTTAACACTTTACAGATGATCACTGGCTGAGCAGACAGGGAAGAAATGAATCAAGCCTAGAGAGGGAGAGCCTTGCTTGCATCCTGTTGCCATGGTAACCTTGGTTTGAGTTGTGACTGCAGCCATTCCTGACATTCTGGGTGTAGAGCCAGATGCAAATCACCCTGAGTGTCGGGAGGGGAGTTAAGTGTGTGTGCAGGAGAAGTGTGGTCCACCATGGCAGAGGATAGCCCAACAAGAGTGAGGACATCAGAAGCTGCTGAGGCTAGCACAATGAGGCGAGAAGGGGTTGGATGAGTGGGAATGTGCTTTTTCTTATTTTAGTGGCCTTGCTTCTCTCTGTCCTTCCATGCTGTGGCTCCTGCTGCTTAAGCTCTGGAACTCAAAAGGGCAGGAGACGCTGAATTCTTGAAACACCTGTTTATTCCTCCCCCGAAAACCACAACCGCAGGATGCCCATGGCCCTGACTCATTATGTCTCCCGTGCTGTAGCTGAAGCCAGGGTGTCTCTTGTGTAAGCTGGGGAGGCGCCTCCCCTCTGAGCTGCACCCCAAGCACAAGAGTTATCCTCATGGACGTTGTTACGTTTCACACATTATCTTAGCAGGCGTGACCTTTATAGGTCACTTTAAAATGCAAAGGTTGTGTAATGTTTCTGTAATTCTGCCAAATAAAAATCACAGAGTAGGACACTAATACAGAGTTGTCATTAGGAATAGGAAAAACAAAACAAAACAGAAAACAAAAACAAAAACAGGGTGTGGGGAATCCATCATTGAAGGTAAAGGAGCCAAAGTTGCTGAAGGCTGAGAGTGCATGATACACTCAGTGCTCCACCATGGTTCTGTGGGGCCGTGCGGCCTCTCCCCACTAAATCTGCAGCTACTCACACTGGCATGGGGGGGGGGGGGTGACTCACGTGTCCTCACTACAGGAAAAGCCACAATGCCACGTGCTGTCAGGGTGGGGCAGGGCATGTGAAATGCCCATCTAAAGTCAATGGTTACTCATAATGCCAGGCTTTGCATGGGAGCAACAGACCATCAGACGACCACATTCTGAGTTATTCTGAGTTATTCTGAGTTATTCGGTATCACTTTGAATTAGAGGTTTATCTCAGATCCAGATGGAGAAGTGGCGTCTCTGTTGGCTGGTTGCTCTCGGTCTACTTCTGTTGCCTTTATGGTTTTAAGTCCTACTTTCTATGGATCACTTACACCAGAAGGCACAAAGGCTGACTTTGGTTCTTTTTGTTGTTGTTTTATTTTTTTAAAATCAATGCATGACCATGGATGTAGGCTAACATTTAACTACAAAGATGTTTACCTTAGAAAGGGTCCTAAATGTCTCACAGCAGGCTGCACTGTGGCAATGGATTGAGAACTTGCAAAGTGACACATCTAATAGATACACCCCATAGAATGTCATCACAGGGTAGAATGCATGGAATAATCTATGAATATTCAAACAAAATAAACATCAAAAGGAGAACAGGAAATGGGTGCCACTAAATATTATTAGTAGTGGTGCAATTTAAATTATTTTGTTTTGTTTCCTCTAGGCTTTTCTATGTTTTCTCAATCTCCTGAAATGACTACGTATTCTTTTTTGGTTAGATAAATCTATTTTTAATACATTATCTCTGCAGAACTATTGGAATCATAATATAAATATGTCTTGGTAATGTTTTCCCTGTTAGAATTACATACTCCTCTAGGTTTCCAGACACTCAGCTGGCCCATTAATAATGTTCTGCTATTCCCATCTCTCTTTTCTGTACATCAACATTTATGTCTTTAAAAGTTGTTACAGAAAATAATCTTTTCCAGCATTATTTTCAAACCATTTTAATCCTGAGAATATTCTTTTTAATGATAACTGTTACTAGTTATTCTACTTTTTACTTAAAATCATGCTTTCAGAAGTTCAGAGACTTCTATACATATTGGATTTTATGATCACCGATGGAGCAGTGAATACCTAATCCATCCTCAGGGAGAAGGGAAAGACTTGAGAGCCAAGAACACTCTCCTGTGGTTACATAAATGGTTAGTTCCATAAGCAGCAGCCTTCAATTGTCTTGCCAGAGTGAAATACTAAATGCTTTAAATATATATTATTGCGCCTTCCAATGACCTGAGCATCTGCTGCAGATGGACTCGGACTCTGGGAAAGAGAAAAGTCTAGTTCATAGAACAAACTAAAATCATGGAACCTTGAGCCTTAGAGACCTAAATGCTTGCACCTGCCTCTTCTTCCAGGTGGCCAAAGCAGAAAGGGTAAGCCTCCTAAGAAAGAACTAAAATTAAAGTGTTTTTACATGTTTTCAATATGCAAAATAAAAGCAGAGGGGAGCCATGAAGAGTGGCTCACGAGATAGATCAAACTGGATATAAAAATGCAGTGACTGTTTTGCAAGCCAACCTAAAAAGCTAATATATGTAGGTATGTATATATGTATGTGTGTGTGTATAGTGTCTCTAATCCTGCAGTTGGAAATCTTCCCCATTTAAAAAATTAAACCAGAATTCACAAACACGATTCATGATATTTAAAACTTAATCTTGTGACCAGCATTTCCTACTGGTGCAGTGTGCCTGTATGCATGGTCCTCCCTGTGCACTGTGCCTTTACTCAGGGTCTTCCCGATGCAGTGTGCCTGTATGCATGGTCCTCCCTGTGCAGTGTGCCTGTATGCATGGTCCTCCCTGTGCAGTGTGCCTGCACCCATGGTCCTCCCC
>JADRCH010000074.1:4796934-4824835 GCA_019843965.1 Rhynchomys soricoides
GCAGTGTGCCTGCACCCATGGTCCTCCCCATGCAGTGTGCCTGCATGCATGGTCCTCCCTGCGCAGTGTGCCTGCACCCATGGTCCTCCCCATGCAGTGTGCCTGTATGCATGATCCTCCCTGTGCAGTGTGCCTGCACCCATGGTCCTCCCTGTAAAGTGTGCCTTTAATCATGGTCCTCCCTATGCAGTGTGCCTGCACCCATGGTCCTCCCTGTGCAGTGTGCCTGCAGGCATGATAGCAGATGCCTCTGTACTTTCCTGCTTTTGGCTTAAGTATGGGAGAGAGGTGGGAAGTGTTGTGGGAAATAATTTCAAGCTTTGTGCATGTAACGGGAATTTTAAGTGGCTTAAAGGTAGTTTGGGAAACTGTGATAAGTTTTGTTCTTATTCATCTGTATCCCGTGCTTCAAATCATCCAAGAGGATATGAGAAGCAGAAACCATAGCTCATATGAACCAAGGGCTGGCTGTCTTTCAAAGGCTGATACCTTGGCATCATTATGTATAGCAAACTAATCAGTGGAAAGGGGCAGCTTTTTTTTCTTTTCCCAAAGACAGGAATCTTACGTAGCCAGTCTGGTCTTAAATAGACCCTCCTGCCTGGACCTCTAAAGTAAATCTCTAAAGTGCTGGGATTGGGTGTATATATGTGTGTGTGTGTGTGTGTGTGTGTGTGTGTGTGTATGCTACCACTCCCTGCCTGAAAATAATTTTGATCAACTTAAAATAAAGAACTCATATATTTTTACAATTTAAAAAAAAATCACATTTACCCAGACAGTTTTTTAGTCAACATTTTGTCTAAGATGCATCTTGGACTGCATAATGACATAAGAGAGATCAGCTTCGTTGCTATACTTTTCGAAGTTCTGAGTGTAGATTATCCTTGTAGAAAGCTACATTCCCCCAGCTGGTATCGAGACAAAACTGAATGTCTGGATCATAGAATGTACTTAAACTCAGTTGTGAGTGGCAGGTGCCCTACTGTAGGCAGGGCTCTCAGCAGACTGCTAACCAACTTCCTCTAAAGGACAGTTCCAGGAAGCATGACTCGTCTGCTCATCTGCTCAGGAAGTGAGCAAGGAGGAGCGCCCTGATCAAAGAGTCAGACCCATTGTGGCTCACACACACAGAACCTCTTTTGCTTCTCTGCTTTGTTCTAACCAGGAAGGGAGATTTTAATTACCAGGCTGCTCAGATTCAGACAGAGGAGCCCTGTCTGAAGAGGCAGAGGGAAGGAGCTCTGGTGTCCACACTTGGGGACACTCTGTGTACAACTCTGTTAATCATAGTGAGGAAAACTTTTGTAGACTACAGATGTGGGGTGGGTATGACAGTATTTATGTGTGGAGAGTGTTTTTTCGAGCATGTGGGTCTAAGCACACATGTTTGCTGCTGTGTACAAGTCAGAGATGAACACTGGATGTCTTCAATTGCTCTCTACTCTATTTAAGACAAAATTTTCCCCAATTTAACTAGGTTGGTTGGCCAGATCCAGGAATCCTCCTGTTTCCATACGCCTACCCTGAGTGCTGGGGTTACAGAGATGTAAGGCGTACTATCACACCCAGCTTTAACAGAGGAGTCTGAACTCAGGTCCTCGTGATTGTGTGACAAATACTTTAGTAACAGAAACAACTCTCCAGGTCAGAAATATAGCTTTTGACTTAGTGCAAAAGGTTCTAGGGGCCGAACGGTAATCTGTGAGATTCTGCTTCTGCTAGAATAATAAAGCACTATTTATGGGCACATGGCCTATGCTGAGCATTAGTGCCTAGCGACGCTGTAATGACATCAGTACTGCCATCTCCACTGAGGAGCTCCGCAAACTGAGGTGTGTGCAGGTGGAATTAATACAGAATCATGGATTGCATCAACTGTTTAAGGAAAATGTTATTGTTTCCGTCACCAAAATTTTCTTTCTAAAAGCCAAAAATTGTTAAATTGTAGCGAATATACTCACTGTCTGTTCAGGGATTCTAGAGAACCACAGAGCAGTTTAAAGCTCTTTAACAGTTTCCAAACCTTTGACGTGCCAATGGAACCTCTCCATTCTGTTCCCTCACAGAGCTTCAGTTAAATCAGGGGATTAGACTATGGGTGTTGTCATTTCTAATTTATGATTTGTGGAAGGTGTCAACATGCATTAAGGAAGCTGTCTGCAATCAGACAGCCAAAGGAGAAGGAAGAATCCTAAAGGAGGGACCACTAATTCCCTCCACCTGCAGGATGGATGCACTATGAATTCCTGTGTCTGGTGCAGGAGCTCGGCTTCGATTAGTACCACTAACAGCAGCAGGATTTGTTTGCTGTGTGCTAGGCTCTGTCCTCATTCTTTGTGCCTATAAGCTCATTTACTTTGATTGTTCCATGTTACTGACGGAAATGATGCACACAGAGACTGAACAATCCATCCAAGGTTATTCAAGCTTAGGTTTAAATCCAGGCTCACTGGCTCTAGAAGCTTCTTTCTAGAAATGTCCTGCTCTACTGGGCAGCGTAGAAAGGACTGAGCAGGACTGCAATGGAACCCAACGCCTATGTGGAGCTTCTAGCTGGGGAATATTTGAGGAACACTAAGCTTCATTCTTACCATCCCACAGCTATCAGCAGGCTCAACTGATTTGATTAAAGCCTACTTGAACAGATTTGATTCTAGTAATGGGCTCTCCAACAGCACAAGAAACAACCATTTCCAATGATGTTTTCCATGAAGAACTAAAGAAGACTACTAATAGACTGAAACCAGAATTTCTGGATACTGAGACACTGTTCTGGAGTCCTGCATGGAAGCAGTTATATGGTCATGTGACGAGCAGTTATGTGCAAATACAAACCTCCTTTTTCACTTCCCTTATTGGAGAGGTTATGAAAAAAAAACCCAAGCCAAAAAACCTCTAACTGGATAAAAAAGATTTGTCTTTAAACAGATTCCAGGAGAGAAAGAGAAGACAGAATTCTAACCAGAGCTGCCTATGTGGAATAAGGTGACATGAAGGTCAAAGGCCACCCACAGGGAGCTGTGGGAGCTGCCAAAGAGCCCAGCTCTCTGCCTTAGGAGGAAGCCAGATCTCACTGGGCTGACTTGCTGGTCAGCTGGAGGAACACAGACAGCGTTTCAAGAGAGGGATACTGTAATAAGGGTGAGAAGCATCTTCCTCCAATGTCCTAAGAAGACGTGGGATGACCAAGGATGATTGGTAAGCTGTCTCCAGGAGTGTGGGGGAATAAGACTCAAGAAAACAATTCTTGTATGTTTCTTAAAATTCCCCAGTTTGAACTTTCTTTCTCCACAGCAATGCAAGGCTTGGCCCCATCTTCTCCACTTTCTACATCAATCCCATTAATGGTTCTCCATATTATTTGAGTATCCAGAATCATCTTTATAAAATATGGATCTGAAAACAGCATGATGGTCCTTGTCTGTAGTCCCAACACTCTCAGGCTGAGACAAAAGAATTAGGAGTTCAAGGCCAACCTCGATCAACACCACCTCCCCCCCCCCCAAAAAAAAACAAACAAAACAAAACCAAAAAACCCCACACGTATTCATATAAGGGAAATATTACACTATGAAAATACCTATTTGATCATGCTATGTCTTGGATCTGGCCCTTGAGAGACTTACTGTTCTGAAAAAGAACGCTGAAATTCATGACCTTTCTACTGACACCCTGGAGGTCCCTTGTGATCCATGTTCAGGCTTGCAGATCCAGATTTCCTTTGTCAACTCTCAACTTTTATGATATCTGGGTACCCTTCTTGGGTTTGCCTTCTCTGGTCATCAGAAAAACTTGACTGATTCCCTGTCTGATGCCTTCAGAGCACACCTGTCATCTTCCCCTCTCAATAGATAACACAGCCCATAGTAGAATCTTTATTGTGTGATATGCTAGCATCTGTTTCATCTATTATGACATGAAAAACCAATGATAAACAGTTAATCTCTGTAGTCTAGGTGTCTAAAATATATTCTACTGCCTGGATGGCGAATAGCAGGCTACAGTTAAAAGAAAATAACTAGCTCTTTTAAGTTGTGTTTAACTCAGCATTTCCCTCATTCAGTACAACTCAAAGCTCCTGTTTGTGAATCATCCATCAAATTCTGTGGCATATAGGAATGTGGTTACCATGAACAGTCTTCCCTGTTGACTGTGTTCATGGATCGCTATATGTAAAGCCAATAATATGTGTTATGACTCTGACGTGACTGAGCAATGAACTTGCATGAAGCATTAGCAGATGTGTGTGAGTTCTCCACAAAACCCAGCTAGCATTGTGTTGGGTGACTATAACACCATGTGATCCACAGCTGCGGGATGGGAAATAGCTCAGGATAGATGTAGAGAGTATGGTGCCAAACTGGAGAATTCAGGGGCATTGGTGATGGGTTTGTTAATCCATTTCTTATTTGAAATGCATTGTTTTGCAATTAAAAAGAGGACATGAGAGTAAAATACATAATGACATAAACATCTGCTGATCAGGATGACATCAGTAAGAATTTGGCAAGAGATGAAATAGATTTTATACACTGGGAGGAAATGCATTTGACAGAAGGGGCTGACATAATCAGGAAGAATTTGAAACTCCCTTAAGTTGAAAAGGGAAAGGACAGAAAGGGAGGGAAGGATGGGAGAAGAGTGTGCTGGCTGGTTTTATGTCAACCTGACTCAAGCTAGAGTCACCTGAGAGGGGAAACCCAAAACCCAACCGAAGTTGCGAAGATGTCTCCATAAGTCCCGGCTGTAAGGCATTTTCTTAATTAGTGATCAAGGGGGGAGGGCCCAGTCCATTGTGGGTGGACCCGTCTCTGTAGTAGGTTTGGCCTAATGCTGCTTGTATTCTAGTGATAATTTGGGTCCCCAAAAACTTTTTGCAAGAGATAACCACCCCTCCTAGCTATGAGAAAGTAAGATTCATTTTAAAGAGAAATATATACTGTACACAAAGCTACTAAGATACCTATCCGAACACTTGTAACTTTCCAATAGAGCTTTGAAATGAAGATATTACATCAGTAATGACATAGTAATGATCAGCTACAAACAGTGTTGCCAAAGGCTTGTGGGGCCTTGCTCTGCTAGACTCCTCCTGGGTTCCAGTGAAGTCTGAGATAGAGTCTTGGAAAACACTTCTCTATCTAATGAGATTCCTAGTTGATTTTGGACTGTAGCTAGATTTAACAGCTAGTTTTAAATGTTATATATTTAAATCAGTAGAGACAATTTTTTGAAAGTTCTATCATCTATCAATCATCTACCTATCTATCAATATATGTGTGCATGTGGGTACTCTGCACACCTGAGGTGGCCAAAAGAGAATATCTGGTGTCCTTTATCATTCTCTGTCCTTTATCATTTTATTTATTTTTTGCTAGAGTCTCTCCTTGAACCTAAGTTCACATTATTCTTAGCTAGTCTGGAAGCCAGCAAACCCCAGCAATCTGCCCCAGCAAATTTTCCATCTCTTCTTCCTGTGGGATTACAGGTATCCTGTGGAATCTGAACAACTCTGGCCCACATGTTTGTGCCACAAGTGTTCTTAACCACCAAGGCAACTCTCTAACTCCTAGACTGCAGTCTTTTTATTATTATTGATTGATTGATTTTAAACTCCAAATTTTATTCCCCTCTCTGTCCACCCTTTTACTGTTCCACATCCCATACCTCCTCCCTGCCCCCTTGTCTCCACAAAGATGTCCACACCCCCACCCCATCAGACCTCTAAACTCTCTGGGGCCTCCAGTCTCTTGAGAGTTAGGTGCAGTCTTTACAAAGGAAAAAATATTGACACTACATGGGTGCATTCAAATAATCTGCAGAAATGGTAATTGGAAGACCGATCAACTACGTGGGTCCCTGTTAGATGTCATGTTTGCAGAAAACCATAGATTTTGTTGAATGATTTCCATGGTTAGTTCTCAGAAATGAGAAGCACTATTGTGGATTCATTGCAATGCTGTAAAAGGAGTGGTTGCTCTGGAAGTAACTGAATGCTTGGGCCAGGTGGTAAACTGACTGCAAGGACTGAGATAGCTGAGCATGGCAGTCATGAACCTAAGATTTGGGTGACTGAGATTTCAAAGTGAGACAATATATCTCAATATAGGTCAAGAAAGAAAGAATCTTTTGAAAAATGTTTTAAAGGAGGGGGGGGGGAAAGGAAAAGAATGTTCCAGATCAGAGATAGATTATTAAAAGGTAAATTATGCCATGAATCAGAAATGACATGGAGGTGGAAGGGTAACAAAGAGGAAACTTCTGAAGGAAGCAACCTATGAAGCTCTCTGACTATCCTATTCGTATGTGTACAAATCACCGACACTTTGGGGTTTAATGGAGGAAAAGCTTTCTGTATTTTAAAGCTATGATTGACGTAAGAAGATGACCAAGTTGGTAGTGGATACCTTCAGATAAAGAAGAACTTGACACAGAGAAGGTAGATGCGAGTTTGATCCTGAAACTGGAGGAAGAGACATAGAATTTCCATTCAGGAGATAGGCAAGCTACTTGAATTAAATCTTTTCAGGAATGAGTGAACTTTACAGTGCAGTAGCTACTCACACAGAAAGAACGGCATCTTGGTGACCATTTGGTTGTTGTAAAATATTTTAGAATGGCAGTGGAATCTTGGCCCTGCTGGGAGCTTTTGTCACTCTGACAGACACCATATATGAGGAGGGCTGGGAATACCATTTCAAGGATTGCCCTGCATAAGCAAGCTATATCTTCACCTTCGCTGCTACTTTTTAAGCATTGGACCACTGATAGTAAGTGCTTGAGGTTAGTGTCCTATGCCCAGTCATGGCTTCAGTGTTCATGGTGAAGCTGCAAGGACAAGGGCATAGAAACTGTATGGAGGAAAGACTAGAGGGAAACAGTCATGGAGAAACAACAGAGCTTCATGAGAGGATAGAGGGCAGAGTTCACTCCTGTGCCTTCCCAGGATTCTCAGCCTCTCCTGCATGACAGCAATCCCCCAGCAAACACTAACCTGCACTGACTATAAAGCGGAATAGCGAGTGCTAGGAGAACCGCCCAAGTTGTACAGGTAATGTCTTTCAGTTGGCAAAATATAGAAAAGTTCTGTTGACATTTCATAAATGAGAGTTAAGTGAATTTCAGCTAAACTTCTAAATTAGACATGGAAAGGAATTTTAGGATGTACAAGAAATCTTGATTACAGTAGAAGACTATTTCCGTGAGTAGTTCATGGTAAAACAGTGCGATGCCTCTTGACAACATCGTCACAAGCACAGATGGGAGGGACCCAGAAGCAGTCCCTCACAATTTCTGTTCAGGTGGCAGAAAGTTATGGCATGGCATCTAGGATGTGTGAAGAAGTGTTGCCGCCAAGGGCACTGGCCCAAGGCACAGTGCCTGGTGTTCAGCCTGCCTGAGTCTTAGTACTATTATGTTTAGCTATGAGAAGCCCACGTCTACACAGCTTTTCTCACCTGTAAAATGATGACAATGTTTCCTGTGTTACATAGCTATAATACATGTTTACTAAATATTATCTATTATTATTTCCTGGATGTTTAAATGTAAATATTCCCCAAATATTCAACAATAGGTTCATTTAAACTTAAACTGCTGTATGAGAATATTTAAAATAGGTGTTACCTGTGTGATGATTTTTATCAATTATTTATGAAGAATATGCCCATTTCCTAATAGATAATGAGCAATGAATATGCATTTAGAGGGATCATAATATGAAGAACTTCAAATATAACTTTACGAGGAATGATGCCCGTTGTGACTTTTTAAAACAGTATGAGCAATAGTGAATAAGATTTATAAGCCACAAAGCTTATTAGCTCTAACAGCTCACCTAAGAAACTTGGAGATTACAGGTCTTGATATAACTTGGGTGGAAATAAATCTCATGTAATGTCTACCTATAAGACCAGAAAGAGCATACTCTCATACGAGTCATCTCTGCCCCATTTAATGGGAGGTGCCATCCAATTCCAGGGTCACATTTAGGACACTCTGGCATGCAAAAGGACATGTAGGACAATCCCATGAAAGTTTGCTGCATGAGGAAAGGAAAGAGAGGGTTAGAGGAAATAGCTCATGGCCTCATATACTGGTTTGAGGCAAAGAGCTTTCTCCCCAGTATGTCTCCCCATAGCCATTTGCCTCCTGCTATTCCCCAGCCTGGTAGATCATGCTTATCTTCCACGCTAATTGCCCTCTCTGAAGGCAATCTCTTTCACCTTCCATAACCCTCTCTTTGTTCCTCTGAGACAACCCCTTTCTCTGGCTGCTTCTTCTCACCCACATGCCCCTGTTGAGCTAACACCTGCCACCAGGTTTATACTTAGGTGTCACTTCTGCCTGTTCCCTCAGTCATCTAGTAGAAATGTCTTCTAAGTGGAAACTTAGGAAGACCATGAAGACAAAAGAGTGAGATCAAGTTAGGAAACAGAACGAACTCTTGATACTGACTTCACAAAGCTGCACAGCCAATGTCCAACTTTCCTAAACAAGCAACTGTACTTGCACTGAGATGCTATTTCTAAGCCTGATGGGGTTTGTTTTGGCCAGAGGATAAAACAATAAAGGGTAGGTTTGTTTCCCAGTGAGGTGTGGGCTGGACCTAATCCAGTCTTTTTATAGTTTCAGTTTTATTAATTCAAAATAATAACTTTCTGGCTCCAGTAATTGTCACTCCTTGGGGAATTGGCTAAGTCACTTGAAGAAAAGGAAGAAAAACCTTTTAACTAGAAGTTATTAAATAATGGAAGCTAGAGTTTTTATGCCTGACTTTTTTTCTCCTTAAATGGTTGTGTTTTGAAACTTTCCACCATAGAGCAGCCTCTGTGGCTGCTCTGGTCTTGCCCCTTGGCTTATAGCAATGGAAAAAAATCTCTTCCCTCTGGCAACCATGTCATTCTTTGGAAGGCTTTTTCTGAACTTCTGGTTCTCATTCAGTGTTTGGGCGCTTTCTCACCAGTATTGCACAAGGGAAGTGACATGCCTGGAATATGACAGGCGCGCCATTGCAAGGGGCCTCTGATGAGCTGTTTTGTAGCTGTTGGAAGAAGTGTTCTTATTTGAGTTTTTAAAAACCTCTCAAAATGTCCTGAGGAGATTTTGGAGAGCATTGCACTCTCAGGCCAATCCAAAGAAGTGGGGTGTAGTTCCTGGAAATGTTTCCTCTCACTTCCTCCCCATCCTTTATCCCAAGTAAAGACCAGTCCTGTCTCTTCCTCTTCTTCTGAGCTCTCCTCATGGTACTATCTCAAATCCCCACCATGGTGCCCACTTAGCATGGTGTTTGCTACACATCCAACACTTGGCATCAGTCCCATGTTGTGGCTTGTGCTCAAAGAGGTAGGACTGTATGGAATGTGTAGGAATGTACAGAAAGATTTTCATCAAACTCAGTTCTTTCTCATCAGTTAATAGCAATTATTAGACTACAGCTGAAATATAGCTGTGACCATTCACCCTCAGTTTCTCAGACTTGTGCAGTGCCTCAGTGGAAAGTGAGCGCCTGGTCAAAGTTAATAGCAGACAGCTGGCACTTTGAGAAGTCAGGAGTCCAGGAGATGGTGAGAGTACTAACTGGTAATCCTTGTTATTTAAACCATAAGCAAAATCTCCTCTGTGAAGAAAAGTATAATTCAGTTATGGAAATAGAGAAGGCAGTTCCTGAGCTCATGGATGCCTCTGACTTGAACGGAAGAGGACCATAGAACCATTTACAAGCCAGCCATGGTGATGCACTCCTACTACCCAATCTGTGGGAGGTGGAGGCAGCAAAAACATGCTCTCAAGGCCAACCTCAGCTACATAGCAAGTTTGAGGCTAACCTGACCTATAACAGGAGGCCCTATTTCCAAACCATGAAAGTCAAGCAATAACAAACAGCATTCCAACTTCATGCTTGTAGATCTGATGTGTAGCCCCTAATATTTTCTTAGGGAACCTCGTACCTATAGCTTTCTGATGTGTGAGTACTATTTCTGCATGCTGTTGCTTCTACATATAAACGAAGGGATGTTTTATGTTTGCTTGATCACTTTCTCTTTTTTACTTCATTGAGACAGAATCTTATTATTGGCCAGGTTGGCTAACAATACTCCTACCTCAGCCTCGGAGATTACAGATATGCATCACCATGGCTGGTTAAAGGTTTTGATGATTTTTATTGTTGTTGCTGTAACCCAAGAGAACTTTTCCCCTAACAAAAGAATATCCTTATATTCTTGACTTCAAGCAAAAGTCTCTCAAAGAAAAGATGTTGTGTCTTCTTTGTGTTGAAAGCCAGTGTAGTGCTTAGAAAAGGCATGGTGATCTCAGACAACAGTGTAGTCGTATGAGTCTTTTGGTAAAATTGGTGAAAGAGAGTTAAGGAGAGTGTGAAAGAGATTACCTTCCCTGGGGGTACGGCTTCAGCTGACAGGTGTTGATACTGTCAATTTGCAAGGGAAATTTCTTAACACCACAAATCATATTTTTTTTTTTTTTGCAACAGTTATTGAATCTGGGAGTTTGAACATTCTAGGCAAGTGCTCTGCCATTAGCTACATCCTCACTAATAATCTTAAAAATACCACACTAAGTCATTGTTATATAGTTGGTGGGACGTCATAAAAATGACATATGCGGTAGGAGTGGGTACTCTACACTTCAGAAAACATTCCTAACAAAAGCACCAGAAATGGACCCAGTAGTTTATGTTAACGGCACAGAGGTAAATAAAGGAAATATGTCAGCTGACTCAAAGAGGGATGTCATTAATTATGGAAAATAGATGTCACATATATGCCAATTGTTCAGCTTAGATTGTTGTATGATACATGAGAATATAAACTAAAATCTAAACTAATAGTTACATGAGTGATTATTAATATTAAATAAAATAAAATACATTTATTATTTTTGAAAATCTATAATCCTAAAAGTTTCATCTACAAGTCATCTGAACAACTTTCTTAAGTGCAATTTTCTATGACAATAATAGCAGATTATTTCATAGTCTACACTGCCTGACTACTAAATTCCACATTTAATAGTAAAGCACCTTTGATTAACTAGGATTACATAAAGAAACTTGAATAAATGTTACATGTTAGACATATAGACAAATAAAATGTCTACTTCACAAAAGAAAAATTGTTTCAAATAAACTTGAATTTTAAAATATAAAAATAATAGTATCTGGAAAATTAGGTAGTGAGCATATTCAAACATTTTCTCTTATTCACAGATTAAGCATAAAAGTAACTAACAAGATAATAATTTTAAGTTAAGGTTAAGATGATGCAATGAGAGACATGAAGCACACCCATTCACATAACAATGATGGGTGATATACTTCAGACATACAGGGCAGGACTAAGGATTTGACCCTGAAAAGTATGAAGGACTTCTAGCATAGTTTTGTTTTCCTGATATGAACATGGAATTACTTATTGAGCTTCAGGACACTTACCTCTAAATAATCTGTGGAGCAGTTTAAGTAATCTTCCACATCAAATCCCAGAAATGTGTAGTTCACAGTATTGCCAGTTGTTGCTTGGATGGTCCAGTTACAACGTTGGTCCTTATCATATGGATTTGGGTAATTTATGCTCTCCAGGATGCCAGAGGTTTTATTCACTATTACCACATTGTCACATGCTGGGAAGAAAAAGCCATGAGTGTTAACAACTCCCACCTATATCATAATGTCTCTGAGATGCATGCGGGATTCCTTTTAAAAATACATCTAGATTTTTCCACTTTCCCCTCTAGATTAATAAATATAAATGTATAGATGGCACATCATTTTTAGGTTGAAGAAGACTCCAATTACAATAATGTAAAGTAATAGGTGAATTTAGGCATCGAAGTGTCATAAAAATCTACATTAATATAGACTTCCGATTCCTATATATTGGTGGACAAATGACTTGGCTTTACTCTAATCTCTCTGCTGGAATTAGAGATGTGTAGTGAGCAAACCTCTCCTATTTTGGAGAAATGAGCATTCTAATATTAGAAGGCAGCAGTTTAGAATACAAGTCCTTTGTGAATGTCACATGAGTAACAGAATGCACAGCTGTCATCATGAGTCCTCAACAATGGCTTCCTTATTCCTCAAGTTACTCATCATGAAGTTGTGAGTGAACAGAGGGAACATAAAATGGGAAAAAGAAATAAAATCTCTCAATTTTGAACAATTTTTGAAATGTCACAGATAGCATTTTCTAAAGATGAGTTTTTAGCAATACCATACAAGTAGCACTAGCTATGCCTAATCTTAGAGTTAAACACCAAGTCCAGCCCATCAAAATGACCTGAACAAAGTAAATGCACCACCCACCCTTCTCATTGTTTCGATAACTTTTAGTATTTTCTACTTCAATAAAACAAAATGAGAAAACAAACATTGCTTTGAAATAGTTGCCTCTGCAATGTGGATCCTAGATCATTTTTTGCTCAACGCTGTTCTGTTGGGACACCACTTAGACTTGGAGATGCATCATGTATCCCTTCAAATTCTTCCTTTGCTGAAGCAGACACAATAACCACGTGTGCTCCTGAAAATCTCTAGGCCATATTTTTGTTAACAGAGGATTTCTAAATTATATATTATATATATCTTTAGATATGTGTGGGAGAGTATGTCCATAGGCAACAGGTATCACAGGCCCAGTTGCAGGTCAAAACAATATAAGTGATGTATTTCAAACTCACACACCTGGCTCTGTTATCTCACAAATCACATCGTCTGCAAGTTTCCAATTTCAAGTGGCAAGGATTTTTTGGAAGGGAGACAGATTAGGGGAAACTCATGTAGCACAGGCTAGCATTGAAGTAGCTATATAGTTAAGGATGACCTTGAAGTTTGGATCCTCCTGCTTCTACCTCTCAAATACTGGGATTGTACACACATGCCACTACCCTTAGTTGTATGAAGTGCTGGAGATGGAACTTAGAACTTCATGCTAGGCAAACACTCTGCTAACTGATCCATATTCCTAGCCTCTGGATCTACCTGTAAGGACTGATATCCTGTGTATAAAAATAATTAGAGGGGGAAAAAATCAAAGGTGAATGGTTTAATAACCCAACAATAACCAAGGGAAAGAGAGGCAGAGAAAATACCAAAATTAAAGGAATGACCACATACTCAATCAAACAGATACACCCCGCATGGAGAGAAGCTGTTTGCATACAGAATAATGAGGAATTTCTAAAGAACTCAGCATGCCAAGGGAAGGAGATGGATGAGAGAGATCAGGAAGATATGTTCTACAGTAGAGGACATGGCTTCTTTATGAATGCTTCTCTATTTAATAAAATGCTGGCAGAAGACACAACCTAGGCTAAGAGGTACCTTTGTTCACTGGACAATGTCTAGTTAAAGGATTGTAATGTGTGGCATGACAGGAATCTATGTGTCATCAGAGTGTCACATGATCCTGAGATAAACTCCAGCTGTCTCCACAGAGTAAAAACTACTCTGAGTTTCTTGGTTTACCAGATGCTTTGGTAATATGAGATTGGATTTAATATGCGAGCATTTTCCTTTTTTATGACTTCAGGGTTTTCACGTAAGAACCCAAGACTAGTTCCTGTGGCTTAAACAACTGGTTAATGTTATCGGGGTTGTTTCTCTAAGTAAGTCTGGAGGTCTGTTGAGGGCTCTGTGATACTGGAGTTTGTACTTACTCTGCTGGTATTTGATCTCAAAGCCACGTCCTTGTTGCCCTGCATCAGTCCTCAGTTTCAATAATACGATGTCTTTACTGGAACGGATAGGAGCAGGTGTCGCATCCCCACACAGTTTATTTATCAGACGGGAGTTGGTACTTGGGCCATCAAACACCTTTAATAAGACATTTGGTGCAGTCAAGATTATGAATGCAAAGAACTCTTCAGGAAAGGAATGAGGGCAAAATGGGCGTATGCTTTCAAAACAGCTAGTCCTAAATTCTACGAAAGCGTCTCTGAACTTGGTCAATAAACCGAGATTCTTGACAGTAAGCATGTGAACTAAGGTTGTAGTCTGACTGAGACTGAAGCCTGAACATCCAAAAAGAACGTTCAATTAAAAAAAAAAAAAAAAACTTGAGACCATAACTGAGAACTGTTGCTGGTTTTTTTTGTTTGTTTGTTTTGTTTTGTTTTTTGTTTTTTAAATTCCAAAATGTATAATTTGTAAAACGTCAGCCCATTTTACTTCCAGGATCTAGAAGAACATGGTGATTTGCAGGAACTAGATACAAAGACATAGGTAAATGAGTATACCATCTCCTCTAGTTCTCCTCAATAGGAGATTTCAGTGCCTATCTAAAGTCATGGACATTGTAGTTAGGATAAAATCATAACTCCTAAGGATATTTTAAATACATCTTTATAGCGTACGGTAAATCAACTCAAATAATTACTGTATCAAGTCACTAGGTACATATCATACTTAGAAAACTGTCATTTTTACCATATTACTTTAAGATTTTACTTTGCTTAAGTCTTTTCTGTAAATGCTCCTCTTAAATCTTGCCACTTTTTAAATCTTAAAAATAGTTTTTAAATGCATTTTGTGCACTAAGTAAGGGGTGGGGGGAGCAACAGATGACATAGAGACTCATTGTACATACGGCCAAGTAATCCAGAGAGCAGCTGGGGTGGTGTTCCAGGTGGAAGTCTTGGAATTCCAGGCGGAAAGGGCTGCCATGGCTGGCTTCCAGCCGCCAGTAGCATTCGGAGCTGTGGTAGTAGGGCATTGGGTAGTTGGGCGATGTGAGCACCCCTGTAGGGGTGGTGAGATTGCCTCCACAGCCTGCGGGGACATAGTGGATGAAAAACAGTTCTCTCTTTCTGCAAGATAAACCTTGGCTAAAGCACACTACCGCTGCTCTGCTGTCCTCTGTATCCGGTGCTGGGGTCGGAGCCCTGGACCTCACACACGCTAAGCAAGAGCTCTACCACTGAGCCATGCCCCTCAAGCCTGTGGCTTTCAGAGACAAAAACTCACTTTGTAGTCCAAACTTGCCTCCAGCTTGGAATCCTCCTGCCTCTGTTTCCTGGTGCTGGGATCATAGGGGCTCACCCTTACTGCCCAACCTGTTCTTTACTTTAAAGCAGGAAGCCACCTAAGCTCTGTTTCACATTGATGTGCTTTCATTTTTCTGGTCAAGATGAGTAACTTGAAGTCTCCAGGGGAGCTAGAACTTTCCTCTTCCTTCAAAATGTATGCTGCTATGAATTCAAAGATACCCAAAATGTTGGAGCTTATTATAAAGAATGATAAAGGATAACTAGAAAAACTGAGAGGTGGCAACATAGCATGACAAATGAAGAAACCAATCAGCTTGGCTTCTCTAGTAAATGTAAGGTGCTTGCTACTTACCTGTTGATGATGCATCCCAGTAAGCTGAGAAACCCCTTGCTGTGAGTGCGGGGTCACTCTTAAACCTTAGCCATAGCTTGTTACTGTGGGAGATGATTCTAGGAGGTAAAACTGAGCCACAGTAAATCCCAACAAGCGGTGAAGTTTCAAAGCCTCCATCTCTGTGACAGGGACAGACATAAAAATGAACTGGGTTACAATTTGACCACTGCGTACAATAAACACATATGTTTAAAGTATGGGCATAGAGACGAGCAGCACATTGCCTCAGCTGGCATCACCTGGACACTACTTAAAAACACAGTGTTAAGTTCCAGGTCTTAGTTCTTTACTGATTAGGATCTGCATGGATTTAGTAAACAAAATTATTATTTATGGCTTGTTTGGCATCTTTATACCATCTGCAGAGAGAATGTATTTGAGATTCACCTTCTTAAGGCATCTGGCAAGTAGATCAGAGAATACAGAATATAGTTATTCAAAAATATAAATCGATAGTTTTAGAGAGAAATCTTATATATTTCTTACTGATTTTGAAATCAGCAAGATGCAGTATGACATATTTGTTGTGTTTGGGACAACTGTAGAAATAACTATTCTCCTAAGAAGTGTTGGAGATTTTAAATCTAAAGGTATCTTTTTAAAGGATGATCCATTGAATGGTAAAGCCAAGTGTTTAATTGCTATAAATTAAGAAAATTAAGCTGGGCATAAAAATTCACACCTATAATCACAGCACTCAGTAGCCTGAGTCATGAGGATTTCTCTGAGTTTGAGGCCAGCATAGATGATCTAGTGAATTCTTGACCATCTCAGGTTATAGAGTGAGACTCTTAAACTTCTCACCTCCCCAAAATAAAACTGTTGCTTTAGCGTGATATGGTTCAATTATAATTTGTTAACTTTGTATCTTACTTTATACCAAAGAATAAAATTTATTATAAAATGTTGAAAGATTCCAAGTTTGAAACAAGTCAAATATTTGTGATAGCTGCTTGCCAAAATAATCAGCCTAATATTACTTGATATAATGATATAAGAAAATATCTATATACTAATATACCATTGCCAATGATATAATTTTTAAAAATACATTCTTTCAAAGTGCAGTGAAAGAAAATGTCACACAGTGAAATCTAAAAGTCTATACTTCTGTTATTCAAACACAAGGTAAGGATGCTGTTGTAACAGTGATTGTAGTGATGCAGTTAAATTAGATGGATAGCAAAGACTAAAAACTTGGACTGATTTTATGTAAACAATAAAGGCACTTGACTGTGTGGTGGTAGGTATTGATTATCAGCTTGACACAACCCAGTACTACTTTGGAAAGAAATCTCAGTGCAGTAACTGGCTTGGCCAGTGGCCAACTGTCTGTGAGAGTGTTGTCTTATTTAAGTTAATCAACATGGGACGAGTCATCCCACTGTGGGTGACATCATTCCCTAGGCGGGGGTTCCTGAATTATATGAGCATAGAGAAATAGAGCTGGCCACACGCAATGAAGTAAGCTAGCAAGAAGCATGTGTACATTTATTTCTTTTTGCTCTTGACTGTGGGTGTGATGTGACTCAGTGCCTGGCACCTTGCTCACCTGCTCTGATAGACTATAACCTGAAACCATGTGCTCAATAAACCCCATTTCCCCTAAGTTTCTTTTTGTCAAGGTGTTTAATCACAGCAACAGAAATGAAACTTGAATGTCAACAGCAATGAGCATTACATTCAGAGTGGTAGCACTTCCTTTGCCTAAGTAAACTCTCACAATTATTGTAAAATACTCCAAGTACAAGAATTTGAAATAACCATCAGAGGGTGGAAAGATGGTTCAGTAGTTACAATTACTTACTGCTCTTGCAAAAGAGCAGAGTTGAATTCCCAATATTCCCAATGGGTAGCTCACAACCACCTGTAACTCCAGAGGGTCAAACACCCTCTTCCTGCCTCCACAGGACTGCACTTACATGCACACACTCACACTCACGTACAAGCATACAAACATAATTTAGATCAGGAAGTAAACCTTAACCATCAAATCTTACACAATTTCTCTTTTTCTTCTCTATCGTGTTTAAAATGACAAATTTTATATTTCATAATACAGAATGTGTAGGGTAGTTTTAAAAGACATTCCATGTTTCCATTAATCTCTTCTGAGAAGATTTTTAATAAAAATAAAGGTTATAATGAAATAAAAGCACACACCTGATTTCCACAAAATCTACACACTTTGGCCCAAAATAGTCCTCCAAGGCAAAGTCTGTGAAATGCAACGCAATCTGTTGGTTGAGCCCCACAGTGATCCTGTAGATGCATTCCCAGTTGTGAGGGTAATTACTGGGGAAGTTTGGGGAGGAGAACCTCCCAAAATTATCTGTATAGTCATGTAAACATACTGTAGAAAAAAAAAAAACAGAGAGAAAAATGGAAAGCATTATACACTTGCATGTGTTCAATAATATACAATGCATTAATTTGTGTCCCTGTACTTGAATTTCAGGAGTATTTTTTAATATTTAAAGATTGATGTCAGCCAGGCAGTGGTGGCACACGCCTTTAACCCCAGCACTTGGGAGGCAGAGGCAGGCAGATTTCTGAGTTCAAGGCCAGCCTGGTCTACAGAGTGAGTTCCAGGACAGCCAGGGCTATACGGAGAAACCCTGTCTCGAAAAACAAAAACAAAAACAAAAACAAAAACAAAAACAAAAAAATGTAAAAAAAAAAAAAAAGGATTGATACCATTTTGAAACTATGTTTTTAAAATTTCATAAGCAATCAAATGCCATAATGAGAAATTCATAATGAGAATTTCATATGAGAATCAAATGAGAAAGACATAGTTACATGTATTTTGACAGAATGATAGTTTGGGTCCTAGAAGTGTTACAATTTTTCTAATTCGTGTAAATTATCATAAACATTAAAATTAGGCTAAACTACACAGATACCAGGAGACTTAGAAATAATTCATTTCTATACTTCTCTTCATAACTTTCCTTTATAAATATATGTATTCATGAGAAGTGACCAGGTAGGAGTCTTGGCCATGCAGGAAGAATGGGAGGCCAGAGCTAGGTGTAACCATGCACATTCTCAGTTGAAGAGATCTTCTTCTATCAAAGCCTGTCTTGAATGTTGACAGGCTACTTGAGTAAGCCACAGCATCTCCCGATATCTGTTCTCTCTTTTCTATGATGGAGAGGGTTACTGACCTTGTGTATTGCTAAAGTATCTGCCTCACCATACATATGTAGCAATAATCCCCAATATAGTTCAAACAGAATAGGCCTAAGAGAAGTGCAATGATGAGGAGTAAGTTTAACTATTCCCATGAGATGATTGGCAATCTACCTGGAATTCTGCATCCTAATTAAACACTAACTGCTCTAGTTTGTTTGAACTTTGCCTATTCAGTCTCTTCAGACTTTGTTCAATAACCAACCCATCACTCCCTTATACCCTTACAATCAGAGATGTTTGACAAAGAAAGTCTGGCTTAACTATGATATACCTCTAGCTTCAAACTTCACTCAATAATAACCTAAATCTGGGACCTTGGAGTAGCAGAATCCGAACTAAGACTGTAGAGAATGAGCTTATATATATACTTTATTGCAAGTGAAATAAAGGCTGAGGATGTGCAGCTACATTTTCTCAATTGCTGCCATATACTCATCCATGATGGTGAGAATTATCATTGGTATTGGGAACACAAAGACACATATAAAATACTACCTATGTGTGTTCAATAGAGTAACAAATATTCATCAAATATTTGAGTTTACAAATCAAGGCTTTATTGTAGTGAGAAAACTCACAGTGCTTGTTCATTCAAAGGGAGGGCAAGGAAGGAGGAAGTGAAGGAAGGTAAAAGAGAGGAAGAAAAGATGGTGGGGATGAGGGGAGCAATAAAGGGGAAGGGAAGAGGCTTACTTGAAATACTTCATACTCCGTTATGAATACTACTAGAGAAAATTTACCAGGCTAAATTAGAAATATTCACCCAAATAAACTCCAAAGGAAAGTAAAGAGGACTGAGGGCCATCGGCTGTGAGGACTGCTATTTAAATCTGCCTAGGTGGGCAATCTTCTGCCCTCAGCTGCATGTACACCCTTCCCTAAGTGGCACTTGTACTCTGAGGAAATCCTCATGCAACAGGACACAGAGATCACCATGCTACAGTTGAAGATAAGACTAGCTGCATGGCCCTCCCTTTTGAACAAGTTCTCAGGGGAAACAAGTTAAACAAACAAACAGAAATAGAGTTAGAAAAAAAAAACACAGATAAGAACTGAAATCAAGTAAAAATGGAACAGAATTAAAGAATGATATAAAAAAAATACCCCCACTGTTTAAAAATTAAAACTGATAGATTTTTATCACAAGTGATCAAGTGAAGAAGAAAGAATGTGAATTGTTATTTTAAGAGTGAAGGAGGAAGAATCACTATAAAATCTACAGTCAGTAAAAGAACAGTGCAGATAAACTTGACAAATTTGTTCCCAGCTACCATCTGCCACAGCTAAATCAAAAGAAAATAATAACACTTTCCATGGTCGCAATCAGTCAAAGAAATTCAATTTGTCATTAAAACCTTTCTATAAAGAAAACAATGTATTCAAATAATAAGTGATAGTCAAGCAAATTAAAGAAATATTAAAACTGTCCAGACTCAGGAAATAAAAAGAGATGACTCTATCTAGCTGATTTAATAAGACCAAATATTATTGTTATGCTCAAACAAGGCACACTTGCAACAAAAACCCTACAGATAAACATGTCTCATAAATACAAATAAAATACCTGACATAAAACTTAAGCATACGGTTCCAGAGAATGTGAAGATGATATTATAGCAAGCATTGCTTGTCCTGGGAGTAACAGATTATTTGATGTGGGAAAATCAATCAAAGTAATCCACCATAATAGCTGGATCTTTTTAAAAAAGTCTTCTGATTAAATCATTTGGAAAAGTCAACAACCATCCTTGATGAAGGCTCTCAGTAAACAAGACTGAAACAGAAATCTATGAAATCCCATCATTGTTCTTAAAGAATAGAAGATTAAATGCTTTATTGTCAAAATGAAGAATGAGAATGTCTACATCCAGTCCTACTCACTGCAATAAGAAAGAAGGTGAAAGAACAGTGTGAATCAGCAGTTCACTGTTGGGACCATTTGTGTATATTATGTATCCAACAAAGTTGTCAGCACCAATAACTGGGTTTTAAGAGTCTACATAATACATGAGTAATATCTGGAAAATTGGTTTAGGATGCATGTACTGGCCAAACTGGAATGTAATACACAAAACAGCATAGAGCAAATGTTGATCTTAGGGAAAATGTAAAAATCAACACTCGGAGCTTTAAAGTAATGCTCATAGAAATAGAGAAAGTATGACTAAACATCAAGTTAGAATATGCTCACAGAGTGGAAGACACAGTCTGAGATATCCTGGGATTCCAGACTGATCTACGAATTCAGTAAGATTTCAGTCAATATTTTTGAAAATCATAAAAAACCGAAAGGAAGTTTCTGAAATGTGTATGGCAGTGTAAAGGATCTAAGATCACCAAAAGCAAAGTTTGAAAGGCAAATGCTGTTGTAAAAATCTCCCTGAAGCAAATAACCTTAAATAACAGACTGTCCTTTTACTATAAGGCCCAATATGGACGTCATGGGATAGAGTAGGGACTCCAGATGCATCTGCATACATACATGGACCATAGTCAGCAGTGGGTTAAAGGAAATTCAGTGTGAGTGGGCAGGTAGAGTTGGGGGGAATGAGTTCAAGACAAGGCCTGGCACTGCTAAATATCACTTTCCTAAATGAACGGACATGGAGACTTAGACCACCATACTAGGAAATTAGGATAAAATTTAAACGTAAAAATTCAAGCTAAAAAACTTCTAGAAGACACATAGAGGTATGTTCTCATGATTTTGACAAGGAAACATTTTCAATATAGAAAACAGAAGTCCATTAACCATAAAATGAAGGGAAAAGATTTGAACGTACCATCTGATCAAGAACACACTGCATCCCAAATACACACACGGAATACACACAAAGGTTAACATATACCCAACAAAAGACAATACACAACCTGTCAAAATAAACCCTGTAGACTAATACGACAATGACAAACTACACTTTTCTAAAATTTACCATGTTTTCCTGCCTGATTAAGCACTTACACAAAAGCTTTTACACCATTAAAGGTGGTCAAAGGGGAAAGTGGGACACATGGGAAGTGCTTCAACCCACAAAGCCATGACAATATCAGCTCCCTGAGATTAAGGCACAAGAAGAAGGTAGGTAGGTACCGTGGGCAGAGGAATCCATTGCACAGGGAGACGTGGTTTCCGAATTCATGTAAAAGACTTGGTTTCTGAGTGAATACGTATCACCTCAGATTCTCTAGATCACTGGTTCTCAACTTTCCTAATGCTGAGACCCTTTTAATTCCTCATGTGGTGGTGACCTCCAGCCAAAACATTATTTTTTTGCTACTTCATAACAGCAATGTTGCTACTGTTATGAATTGTAATGTAAATACCTGTGTTTTCTGATGTGAAAGGGCTGTTCATCCACAAACAGGTTGCAAGCCACAGGTTGAGAACTGCTGCTCTAAATATAAAATAAACTGATATGGGAACATCGGAGGCCTTTACCGTGAACTGGAGTCTACACTTTTAAAGCAAAGCTGTGAGGGAAGTTAAAATTACACATTTTCCTCTCTCAGGGAAGAGCAGTGTAACATTTTGCCACAGTTTGCTGCCAGCTGATTAAAGTCACTGCCTTTTTTTTGTCCCCACAGATGACCAATCAGATGATCATGAATAAAGGCAGAGCATCTATTACAGAACTATAGGGGATATTAGCAATCACATTTTAAATCTGGCAAAGCCATGCCCTTTACATATGTAATATAATTTGTGTGTCTCTGTATATATACACATGCATGTGCAAGTTTGTGTGTGCACATGAAGGCCATACGTCAATGCCAATGTTTTCTTCATCACTTGTCCACCTTAGTTTTTGAAATAGGACCTGTCACTAAACCCAAAGCTCACTGATTCTGCCTGGCTGACTGTCCAGCCAACCCCAGGGATCGTCCTGTTTCCTCCTTCCCAGCACTGAGATCACAGGTGCACACATTCATGTCTACCTTTTTAACATAGCTGGTGGGGTCTAAACCCAAGCAGGCACTATATCCCTGGACTGTCCTTCCAGCCCACCATAATGTCATTTTTATATGAAAACAGCATAGTCATCACCTCTAGTTAAAGAGGTATGGCAGAAGAATAGGAGACCTTTGAGGTTAGTTTTAAAATTCATTTAGATTGAATACCAGATAAAATTTGAACACTTTGCTCTTCAAATCTTGAACTCTTTAATGATCCCTAGTTTCACTTTTTGTGTACACGTGTGTACCTCTGTGTGGGATATGTAGAGACCAACGGTTGATTGTCAGATGGCTTCCTCAGTCATAATTCCACTTAGATTTTGAAAAAGGCTTCCTCATTTGACCTAGGACCCTGGGATTCTTCCTGCCATTAACCTTCCAGCAGTGAGAGGACAGGTGTATTCTACCAGTCTTGGCTTTATTTTTTTACATGGGTACCTGGGATCTAGACTTGGGTCTCATGCTTACGTAACAGACAGTTCACCCACAGAGCCATCTCCCAGCCTTTGATTCCTAATTGTCCACAGAGGGAATGTCAATTTAGACTAGTAAGGGATTAAGAATATCGCAATTAAGTGCTGTTTTCATTCTTAGGACCAACAAACACACATGCATACACATGCATGCATGTGCATGCACACGCACACACACACAAAACCTTGGAGAGAATTGATGGGTTATTTGTACATCCAAACATTAAAAAAAAATCGATATCTGCTAGAGGAAATTATTTTAGAGATTAATAGATTTTCTAAAACAAAACAAAACATTCTCAAAAAATATTTGAGCATGTAATATAAATTTCAGATAGAGGTATACGAGCAAGGAAGGCCTGAAACCTGTCCATGGTGTTCTAAGCCAGTATCAAGCTGTCACTCAGCTGACAGACTCTCTCTGGCCTTAGTTTCCATCTACAATGGAAGGGCCTGCAATCATGACTGTAATAGTTCTTTATTATCTTTTACAACAATTTTTAAATAAACTATAAAGGCAAAATTCAATTAGATCTGCTTGAATTGTTCAATAAAAGTATACTATAGACCTTAATCAGGATTTCTAATTGAATCATGGTACCTGAGCTTATAACCATCTTTATGAAGATGTTTTAAAATGACCATTCTAATCTGAAAATGTTGTCTTACCACACTGAGATATAAGAATAGATGCAGAATGTTCTCTGCCCATTTTCTTGAAATAAATCCCCTGGGACTCTCTTGGCTATTACTTCCTAACTTCATGCCTTCCTATTCTGGGCTCACTCCAAGGTGACTGATGAGAACTCACACTGCAGTGTAAGAGGGAAGGAGAGGCTGGCAGTGTATGACATTGGATTCACCTTTTTCCATGTATATTTGCTCATAAGATCATGCTTTGGACCATGCTGGTTATTTCTCTGGAAGCTCTTCTCTTTATAAAACGTAAGAAACATTCATCAATTCTACTGTAGCCATGGAGAGAATGACAACAGGAATCCACGGCACAGTGAAGCCTGTTTGCTTAGTTTGACTCTTAAACCAGCCAGCTGTTTATTCTTGGGAAGACCAATTCAACATTCTAGACTGATATTGCCTCCATTCAAAGATTAATTGGGGTAGATTGTACTTGTACTTTCTAGATACTTCATAAAAATAAAATTCAATTATGCTTACTGAGATTTTTTTGACAGATTTCATGAAGAGATGTCTAATTTTGTATGGTACCTCTGATAATTTCCACTCTGTTTTTCTTTTTCACATTCATATTTTTAATGAATATAGCCATGAGTGAATCAGAAATTAATTTGAAGAATAATGTAGTCATTTTATAGATACTATTTAATCTGAATGTTTTAAGTACATTTCTGCTCTCATTTATATTTGTAAAGTTTTCTCTTGCTAGTTCTATATTAAATCAGTGGATAAATAGTAGCTGTTATGGGATATCAGATTATAACTTAAATTGTAAAGTATACTAATTATACTATCTCAATATGCAGATATTTTCTACTTCATGCTAGTAAATGTTGAAAGTCATAATTAATCAGTGGTAAGGAGTTCTTGTGAGAGTCTACCAAAAATTGTTACTTTTGTTTGTCTTTTGTTTTCTTTATCTCCTCGGGAACATTTCAATGAGAACTGCAGCAGAATGATTAGGGAAAGGAGTCAGAGAATGAACAAGAAGCCAGTCTCCTTACTCCCAAACACATATTTAAGGGCTGACATCATAGACTTATTGCAGGAACTACAGTTAGAAGTGTAACAAAATTCAAATCAGGAAAATTTGACTCTATTAAATGAAAGCAAGCCAGAGTCAGGGGAAACATCCATGCACTGTGCTAAGAAACTAGACCTCAGCCATCTAAACCATCTTCAATACTCTAAAAATAACTTCTTTGGAACAAGGAAATAGCTTACAGGCCAATGATTGCCTGTCCCCTGGTGCTTTGATCTGACATGATTTCAGTCTACAGAAATTAACCAGAAGAAGATGCTAGCTGAAAAGAGAGTCCTCACCTCTGTCTATCCAGTCAGCATCTCATTTCACCCAAGCTCCTGGGAACGTTAGCCAACTGCCTGACCACCACCTCTATTCTGGTCCCCTGAGCCAGCTGTGCTTTGAGACATACTACAGAGCCAGCATCAACACCTCATGCAATTCAGCCACCCATATGACTTTCTGGGTCTCATCATCTGATTGCTATTTCAAATGATATGACTGTGTTAACCAGTCCTATGAGTTCATCTAACAAAAGGCAGACACATAGTTAGTAGTCAAGTAGTGAAAAGGATGCACTCCTTTGTCTGTGATTTCAGCTCTGTGTAGACCAAGCAGAGGCTGGAGTCATGACTAACACACATGGAAGCAGGGTTGAGTCTTTGCAGTTATTCCTTCAGGGCCTTCTTTTTGAGCCCTTGGGGTTTCCCCCACATTTCCTCCCTTTCCTTTGATCTTCTACATTAGAAGTATTTGGGAGAAACTGAACCCAGCCATGCACGCCGAGCACATGCTGGAATTGAGCACGTTCCATTTCCTAGTCTCCGTATCAATTTTCCTTCCTGTCTGCTGGACATATTGCTTTGATGAGTTTATCCAAATCTTATCCTTCTGGAAAATTTCATTAAGTTTTAAATTTATTCTCCTCGTCTCAAGTTATGTTAATGGCTCCTTGCTGTCTCTACCCTCCATACTGCCTCCCAAGCTAGTGTAAGCACAATCATTTCAGTCATTACAGAACAGTTTCATTTTGTATACTACTGCAGAGATCTCCATGATATTTTCAGGAGGTACTGCCTGAGTTACATGTTATTTAAGAAACAACCAGTTTATTCATGCAGCAAATTAAAATTATGTTCATAGAAGATTAGAACCAGAAAATATTTCAAAGATCAAATCTAATCTTTTAATTACACAGATGAGAAAATTGTACCCCACAGAGTTCAACTGACTTACTCCAAATCAAATATTTGGTGTGGTTTGGGGCCAAACATAAGAGAGATAGGAAACAACAGAAGTATGGAGAATTGTGCACACACTGTAATTTCTGAGACATCCACTTTGGTCTTTGGCTGTTAACCACTTGAATAAGGCTCAGTGAAAATGTCAACTACACAGCACAACACACCACATTTTAAATCCTTGGGCTTTAACCCTACATGTGCTTGGGCTAGAGTGAGTTCCACCAGTGATCAATATATGCATTTCTCTTGCACTTTGGATTTTTAAAGCCATCCTTCCAGAACACAGAAGCTGAACTACTTTTGTCTGGATCAAAGTATAGTGACCAATCTTCCCAGAGGAGAAATAAGTGAAAAGCTGGCTAGGGATTTTTAATAAGAATTTTTTTCTTTATTTATAATGGGAATAAAGGCTTAAGAAGATAAATACCTCGAAGCTGGCTGGACCCAAGACTCTCAGGAGGAATATGTCCAGACACAGAAAAATACCCCCAGACTGGGGAATGCTTGGCAAGCAAGGGTACCATGTATCTTCTGTGAATATGCACTGGATGCTACTTTTCTGTATCAAACCTCTTCTAACTGTGATATAAAAATTAAGTCCCAGAATCCCTAAAAAGGCACACTGTTCAGGTAACAGAATTACCCTATTTTTAATAAGGTGGATGTGGTCTCTATACTTTATTCCAAGTAAGTATTTTTGTGTTTTAGATATTAGATTTCTTTTGCAATAGAGGAACTGTTACCTGATGATGTATCAATTGCTTCATAATTTATGGAAAAGCCTTCATGTGCAAGAGCAGAGTCAGACACGAATATCAGCTTTATTGAATTAGAGCTGCTGGTAAGAGAAGGCGGGATGGATTTTCCACAGAATCTGTTCCAAGTGAAGAAAGAAGAGACACACAGATTTTTAAACATTCAGTAGATTTGAACTAATATTGCAAACAATAGGCCATGTAAAAATGATAATAACAAAGATGATATTGGGTTATCTATTTCACATCAACCTTGAAACCAAGTATATTTCAGTAATAACATAAACACACTGAAAAAGTTGTGTGTTACACTGAATGCCTTGACATACATTAAAAATGTAATGAGACTAGGAAACAGGGGCTACAGTCACTTGCTGTTAATGACTGAAGAACTTAATTATAGACCTATATTAAAGGAATCAACACACCCCACACTCATCCAGCACAGCCCTAGATAGCTCTGCCACTCAGGTGCATCGTGATTTTGGGTACATGGTTCATTTTCTCTGTAGACTTCACATTGTTCTGAATGTGTGAATCAGGTAAGACACTGTAGCTAAGGATTGAGAACAGTCCCTGGATAGTGACTCTGTGTAAGCTGCCTTTAAACAGCTCACGTATGAAGAAGTAAGAGTGTGATCAGTTAAACCATGTCACTGTTCCTTCAGAGCAAAGAAAGCTTTACTCAGAAAATCTATTCTAGTAATCCCCCAAACACAGCTGCAGCACATGACATGATGCCATGGTGTTTTACTGGAGAAACACCTGTAGAATAACGAGCTTAGAAAAATTGAAATCCAGAGCCAATGCATACTTGGAACAAGAGAGGAAAATAATATGGAACCAAAAATGAGCTAAAATGTTGAATATGAGAGACAGGAAAATTAAGTTTGGTGTAGAATAATATTTTAGGGACAGCAGAGATTTATCCTCTTAATATGACTGAAGGCAGATAGATTAAATAAGTGTGCACACATGGTGTATTGTATCCTAAGTGTCTTGTACCCTAAATTGGGACATGATCATTAAAGCTTATTGCCTTCAGCAAAAACTGCATTTTGTCATGATTAAAAATACTCATATGTTACTTTTAAAAAAACAAGAAGAAAGTTTTACATGGAAGACTAAGAAGTTTTACATGGAAGACTAAGAAG
>JADRCH010000074.1:4826670-4945767 GCA_019843965.1 Rhynchomys soricoides
TGTGTGTGTGTGTGTGTGTGTGTGTGTGTGTGTGTGTGTGTGTGTGTATGTGTGTTTGGATAGGAATTGTTGAGAAAAATAACCCTTATGTATTTTTAGGGGGTATATATATAAACTATTGTAGAAAGCTATATAAAATTAAAAATGTTACTATCTTATGCTCAAGTGATCTTACTACTGAGACTGTATCTGAAGAGAATTGACTCATCATGCTGAAGAGGTAACTACATTCTCATGCTCATTACTACATTAAGCTCAACAGCAAAGATGTAGAAACACCCTGTGTCCGTCAACAGATGACTGTACAAATAAAGAAGATGTGGTGTTGATATAAATACCATAGAACACTATTTTATAAGGAATGAAATCTTGCCATTCAGAAGAAAATAGGTAAAGTTGGAGGACATTCTATTAAGTTAAATACGCCAGGTACAGAAGCAGAAGTACCACATGATCTCACAGATACAGGCTCCTATAATTGTAGACAACATAATGAACGGTGTTCCCAGCACCTAGAGTAATTGGAGTTGGGGTAAGGAAGCAAAGGCGTTGATAAAAGACAGGTGACTCAGGCTAAAAGGAGAAGAAATTCTAAGTCTCTATTACATAGCAAGGTGACTACAGTCAGTGTCATACTGTCTGTTTAAAAATTATACACAAGGTGGATATTTTGTGTAATTGCCCATGAAGGGTGACTATGCTAAATCATGTATTCATCAGTAAGGTCGACCTTACTATTCTATGCACTTTATATCAAAATATAGTAGTATGTAAGGTCAAAATATGTTACTAATTTATAAAATAAAGTGGATATAAAATGATTTAAGTGCATTATTGCTCCTGTTCATCTATGTACAAAAATCTAAGTACTATGCTTCAAGGTTCGGCATAAAAAAATCAAAACATTCTCACCTCCCAAGAGATGTCTGAGCAACAGTGTCATAAACTTCCAGGTAGTCATTTATGCAGTTGTAATGAAACTCCAGGTAAAATGAGCTGAATACCAAACGAATCAGTTGGTCGCTCTGGACTATTATATGCCAAGTACAATTTACACCGCTTGGGTAGACATTTGGATGACCAGGACTTTCAATGATTCCTCTAGATGCTGTGAGAACTTCTCCACATTCTGTGTAATAATTAGTAGTAATAAAGCAATAGTCATCATCACAAGAGTTAATAAATGAGCTACATGAGTCCCCAAATAAAAACAATAATCATGATCACAACAGTTAATGTTAATCTGCATGGATCCCAAAATAAAATGTGCTTATCATCGATTAAAAGTGCAAAAGAAAAAAATGCTACTCTTATATATGACTTATAATAACTTAGATTTTTCTTTCATTAATAGGTACGCAATAACTATTGTTAAGTATTTGTTGAAAGCATAGTCTTTGTTTTAAATATGCTTTATAAATTTTCACAGAACAATTGACTTTTATATAATTTATTTATTGTAAGGAACGTGTATTTTTAGCAGTGGGGATTGAACCCAGAGTCTTAAACACATAAACACCCCTGTACAACTGTCCATTCATTCTGAGAACAGCATAAAAGGGGAGAGAGAAACATGCTCCTACCTAATTTCTCACTGCTGAACTCAGCCATGAAGCCACGATTTTCCACAGAAGAACTTTTCACAAATGTAACATAAAGAACATTGTATACAGATGTTATAAGTGATGGTATGTTTGTGCCACAAAACTTCTCATTTCCAGGAGATTCCAAGGCAGAGCTGGGACCAATCTAAGGGAAAATAGATATAGCTGAGTTAATTTTGTTAAATATCCATTAGGAAAATTGCTGCCCGTGGTGAAGCTCTTGGCAGCCAGTAACTGTGGAGGAAGTTCAGAATCAATCTTTTTTGGACTGTGAGGAGAAGAACAAGGTTTACTTCTTGCTTTCTATTCAGAGTACATTTTATGCTTGTATCACGGCTCTAGTGAGAGTTTCTAGTACAATGCTGAGAGTGGAGATAACAAGGCTGTCTACCAACCAGTCACCAAGGCAAAGCATTTGGTACCTCTATCACTGTGTATGACACCATCTCAGCAGCTTTGGTGCCTCTTATCAAAGTAAGAGTTTTTCTTTCCATTTTTTTTTTAACTTTTTATTATAAGATGCAGGTAGATTCTGTCAAGTGCTTTTTTTGTGCATTCTACTAAGTGAAAATGTGATCCTTTACTTTATTGATATTATTCTATTTTGTACTACAATGCTCACTGATTTTTAGGACATAATAATCTATATACATTAGATAAATTCTTTTTTTGTGATGTGATACACACACACACACACATATGCATGCATGTATACTGGATTCTATTAAGTAGCATTCTGCTAGGAAATTTTATGTCTATGTTTATGAGATATTGATCTGTACAAACAATGTTCCTTTTCACATAAATGTATATAGTGCCTTTAGTAATAATGCAGTGGTATTTCATGCTTACCTCAATGTAATCTGTATCACAGGAGGAAGAACTTCCAATCTGAAAGTCAGTGAAGTTAAGAACAACAACTTGTCTTAGGGGTTGGGAGATGGCCCACCTACAGGTTCTTTGTCCAGGATATGCATTAGGATAGAAAGGTGAGCGAATAAATCCTTTTCCTCTTAACTCACCCCCACAAGCTGTAAATAGAAAAATGATAACCATATTTGCTCAGAAATAAAGAATTCGTGACCTCAATTTCATTACTAATCTAACTCTTCCTAAAAAACACAGAAAATGACACTTCCATAGGAATATTTTTCCTGCCATTCAAGAACATACAGTAACTCAAATAAATTAAAATTAAAATGTTAGGATAATGTGTGAATTTGACATTTAAGAACCAAGTAGGAAGAGATGGTTAGGGGCTAGAGAGATGGCTGAGTAGTTAAAAGCTCTGGCTGCTCTTCCAGAGAATCTAGGTTTGATTCCCAGCACCCATACATCAGCTCACAACCAGCTATACATCCAGTCTCAAGGGACCTCACAGTTCTCTTGGCCTCCAAGAGCATAGCACACACATGCTGTGTCCAGGCATTCATGTATGCAAAAGGCCCATTCACATAAAATAATAAAATAATTTTAAAAATAGATAGGGATGAGAATATGATTCAGTCAATAAAGTCCTTGTTGTATATGCATGAATTCTGATCTCCAACACCCATGAAGCTGGGTACAGTAGTGTGTGTCTTCAATCCAAGCCCTGGGGGTCGGGGCTGAATGCATAGAAATTGATGGCTCCTTAGAGCTCACTGGTCAGCAAATCCAGCTGAATTGTAGAGTTCAATGTTCAGTGAGGGACTATGTCTCAATAAGGTGGAAAGGAAATAAGGAAGAGATTCAGTACCAACACCCTGGACTCTATCAGCACACCACAGACACACATCCATACACAGAGAGAGAGAGACAGACAGACAGACAGACAGACACGCATACAGAAGCAGAAGTTTCCTTACCAACTTGATAGCCAGCTCTGAAACTAGCCTTCTGGACTAAAGCGTCTATTCTCAATCTGATCCAGACATTATTAGAAACTGATCTAATGGGGAACAAGGATTCGTTCCCACAGATCTTTTGAAGTAAGCTGTCATGGTCTCCAACCTAAGCAGAAAATTAAAGAAGGATTTGTAATGCTAATTAGAAAGTCATTTTGGTAGATGTGGTAGTGTTTGAAGACTGGTGAATAGCACATCCAAAACAAATACAAGTTTAATTTAGTAGTATCTGTATTACATTTAGAAATAGTCAGTGGGTCAATTTTAATACAAACAACAGGTATCAAATATTGATGACAATATTAAGTCAATATAGCCTGTAACTACATGATTCTTAAAATGTCTTAATTTCCATAATATCAAAGAGGCCATACATCTGTAACTGCAGACAGTTTCACCAATCAGCAAAAAACCAAGAATACAGCATATCAAAAAATGAAAGTTTAACTAAATTTGAAACCCAAGGAATAATCTCTGTTCATTTAAACTCTGTTCATTACCAAAAGCACTTTAAAATAATAGGAAGGCCAGAGAGGAAGACAGGGGAGGAGGAGGAGAAGGAGGAGGAGGAGGAGAGAGAATCAAAGGTAAAAAGTTAGAATAAAGCCATTAAAAGAAAAAAGTAAAAAGCTAAGATTAAAACCTCATTATTAAAATACAAAAGAAAGTAGAATCATAAGTGCACCAAAGAACAGATTCTTAAAGAAGGGTTGAGAATGGGGATACCAGGGGGAGGGGGAAAGGGATAGGGGGTTCCAAAGGGGAGACCTGGAAAGGAGAAAACATTTGAAATGTAAATAAAGTATCAAAAATAAAAATAAAATTTAAAGCCAAAAAAAAGAAAAAATGCCTTCTAAGTATACAAAATAAAAAATTATAAACATGTCACAAACACACAGTCTAAGAAATATGCAATTAATTAAATGCAATCCTGTATATAGTTTTTGTCTATGTATTTGAATGCTCAAGATAGATTATTTAATAAAAATATATAAATCAGTAAAGGGATCTGAAGCAAAGGAAAACAGGAATGACTGGCCCGTGGATAAAAGAGAGCATCACTGGGTAGCTCCTCCACCTGCTTCCCCTGAGAGGGAAGTACTGTGAGAAGATGATGTGTATTTGCTAAGTCTTCTGCCCTTTTAAGAATGAGATAATTCCTCATGGATAAAGCCTCAAGTACGGCACAATTCTCTCTTATCAAATCCCAGCATAAGTAAAATTAAAACCATGAATCAATTCCACTTACTAATACAGATACAGAATCCTAAATAAAGTTCTAGAACAATAAATGCACAGACTATTACTAGCCTTATATACCCAACAACGTGATTGCTCCTCAAGTGCTAAAATGTCTGCTGGCATTCCTGAACTGTAGAGGAGGCTCGATGGGTAAAGGCACTTGATGACAACCTGAGTTGGATTCCAGGACTGATGTGGCCGAAGGAGAAAACTGATTTCTGTAAGTTGTTCTAAAGCTTCCACATGTACAGTACAACTCCCCCCACCAATACAATGAGCAAACAAAGAAATAAGGTAATAAATGTTAAAGACTAAGGACGTGAGAAGAGAAATAAACTATTCCAACACAATCCCCTGGTTTAAGGCAACAGTCTACACCTTTCAGTGCAGTGACCACAAACTGTGTCAGTGGGCCCTTTTATGTCCCCATCTGTCACTAGCCTGCTGCCTTAATAATCTTAAAAAGTTACTCCATCTAAGCCTAACTAATGAGATGGAAAGGAATATGTGAGATGGAAAGGAAGTTTCCCTGGATTTCTGGTAATAAAATATTGACTTAGGTAAGAAGAGCTCTTGATAGTTCTGACATTTGTAACGGTGAAACACTGGAGACTCTCTCCACAGTTGAGAATTGTACAAAGAGTATACATGAGATTCTAGCTCCATAAAATTATTCTAGAGGACAGAGTAGCCCAAATATTAATCTACTCTCAATTAGCATTATCAAGGTATCAGTAAGTAACCAGTCATGTGCTTACAGGAGCCCGGTGGGACAGTCAGTGCTCACAGGAAGTTGAGGCAGGCACAGACTTTCTCTGGAGTCATGAAAATGTGATGACTGTGCAGGAGCAGGCCTCAGCCCTGTCGCTTATCGCTGCTGCTCATAATAAGCACCATAATAAGCCATTTGGGAAACTGTGAGGATTTTATTTTTGTTTTTGTTTGTTTGTTTTGAACTATTATTCTGATGTCGGTGGGGTGTGACAAGCATAGAGCAGTTAAGAATCACACTACTGGTGGGGCAGTGATGGCACATGACTTTAATCCCAGCCCTTGGGAGGGAGAAGCAGGAGGATCTCCAGGTTTGAGGCCAGCCTGGTCTATATAAACCAAGTTCCACCACAGCCAGGGCTACACAGGCAAACCCTGTCTTCAAATAAACAAGAATCATATCATTAGAGAGTCTGACATGTGATGGTCATTCCCAAGGATTCCCTGACATCCTGTGTGATTGTCACTTAGGAGAAAGTATTGCTGTGAAGCACAAAATGTCATCCACATTTACATGTTAAACAAGGTACTTTTGGAAATTCTAAATATTCACAGTTTTCCAGGATGATCAATGGAACACAAATGAAAAAAGATACTGTCTCATCAGCCTGCATTTATTGTGGAGAAATCCTGGCAGTTTGGGAGACTAACAACTGACTGTATTTTATCTCAATCTGAGGCTTGCCCAGGTTTCTCACATACTGCAATAAATATGTTATTTATTTTGTTGCCTTAATTTTACTCATAATAATATTTTAATACAGTGCATGGAAATATGTGTAGATGAATTCCATTTCAAAATAGTAAACTAATGACATGCAGCAATCTTACCATAGAAAAGTGCTCTGAACACCTGCAGGACTTATGCAGTACTCAGGAGACATGTCTTTAAGCCAAGATCAGTAAATATTATTTAGGTTAAAGGCTGGCTAGTAAGGGAAAGGTTGGTGGATATTTGACATTGTTTCTCTCATCCAAAACTAGTAGTACAAAGATCAAGAAGGATGCCTGTCTGTAATACATCATGGGCAATAAACCCATAATGCTACCATAAGAACATCTGAGATGTAGACAGATTTGCATGTGGATCCATGTCCAAGGATGTTTTGTTAAGGTAAGAACTGAAGCTACTTTAAAAGCTCAACCATGTGAGAGAATCACATGCCACTTCGTTGAGTCAGGCTCATACTGGTTCCTTATTCTAAGCTCTTGACATCTGCAACACAAATTTCTTAAGTTACGTTATGCTACATGGCTGAACAGTAAGTTTCAGAGGGACGAGAAAGTGTCCCTTTAGTATCTGTCTTAGTCAGGGTTTCTATTCCTGCACAAACATCATGACCAAGAGACAAGTTAGGGAGGAAAGGGTTTATTGAGCTTACACTTCCACACTGCTGTTCATCACCAGAGGAAGTCCGGTCTGAAACTCAAGCAGGTCAGGAAGCAGGAGCTGATGCAGAGGCCTTGGAGGGATTTTACTTACTGGCTTGCTCCCCTGGCTTGCTCAGCTTGCTTTCTTATAGAGCCCAAGACTACCAGCCCACAGATGGTACCACTCACAAGGGGCCCTTCCCCCTTGATCACTAATTGAGAAAATGCCTTCATGTAGACATTTTCTCAACTGAAACTCCTTTCTCTGTGATAACTCCAGCTTGTGTCAAGTTGACACAAAACCAGCCAGTACAGTATCTAACCAAACCAAACCAAACCAAAAGACAAGCAAATCAAGGCCTTTGTAAATAAGCATTTATAGTATTTGACGAATTCCTGTTGACCAATTAACGTGAAAGTGCACAATATTCAATTCAGCCTTTAACAGAGGCAGTATACATACTACCTCTCTTGAAGGCTAGAACACAGGAAACATGAGTAAGACGGTGCCCTGCTCTAGTTTCCTAGGCTTTATTTGCTTCTTCTACAATCATTGTCTCTCCTTTCTATTAGTCCATTAGAAGATGACAAGAAGGAAGAAAAACAGCCAGACAGCATCCGAGCTAGGTGAAGTGGGCTGGTCTCCTGGGTCCTGATTAATGAAGCTCAAGGACATTAGCAAGGGAACATAGCTGCCATCCAGATTCTAAGAGAGGAGCTTCCAGGCCTCAAGGGCCCCAGTCTCGGAAGGTACAATCGATCTTGGCTGTGTTTCTCTTTGTGGAAGGAAACCTTATTAATTCTGAAAGCCTGTATTCTCTCTGGACCCCAGGCACAGCAAGACCTTAACCATCACATTTTAAAGGGAGAGACTGGACTAAAATTTATCAAGTGCTCGAACTGACCCCAAATTCATTTGCACTTAATGACTGAGCACTTGTAAATTTGTACTCTCATCCAAAAGAAATCTCTTTGCTTTGTGCTTGGAAGCTAGAATAGAGTGTTTCCTATTTCATAATTACTGGTTCCTTTGATGTGAGAGGACTGAATATCTGTTTTCTATCAGGAGACTTGCCATATCTCCCGATGGAGCATGAACACTCATCCTTTCTATTGACTATGGGCCTTGCCACAGCAGCTGCTCAGCCTTGAGGAATGTGAGTAGCCATGATGAACCTATCTCTACATAGACGCCTTGGCTGTCAGTGGGTGACCCAATCATTCTTTACTTTTCCTCTTGAAAGACCAGGAGCCTGGGTCCTACAAAGCCAAAGCCACATTAACAGAGCCTCAAGCGGAATAGATCCCAAACCAACATGTTGACAGAGGCAGGAAATAAACACACTAATGAACCATGGAGTGGTTTTTGCTTGTTATCACTTTTGATTTGCCTGGGGAACATTATTAATTGCTTACCATAACACAACCTAAAGAATGATAACTAATTTTGAAACTGGGTGTGTAGTAACCAAATTTCTCTTCTTTTAAGAAGTCATGGATATCACACAAAGGTCCCCTGCAGAGGGAGTACAGTAAATTCACCAATTTAGTGATCACATTTGCAAAGGAACCACAGGACCTGGTGCAAAACACCAGTATTCTGTGAAATAGGCTCAGGTTTCTCCAGGATTTATTTTGTTTCACTGTACACGTGTGGGTGCTTGTGTTTGTACAGGTACACATGTATGTTAGGGTGTACATACCTGTGTGTGAAGGGGTATACACATGTGGAGGCCAAGGGACACCTTAGGGTGTCTTCCTGAAAAATACCATCTGCTTCCATAGAGATGGGGCTTCTAAGTGGTCTGGAGCTCACAAATTAGGATAGATTGGCTGACCTCAGGGATCGTCCTGTCCTGAATACCCCAGGCGCTGTGATTACAAACATGTGTCCCTGCACATAGGTTAGGGATCAAATTTGGGCCCTCGTGCTTGCAAGGTAAGTTGTTTAGCAACTGATCACTGCTGCCTGCCTCTCAAGGATTTATTTTTTCATTTTGTAAATGCTGAATATTATAAACCCAGAGCCCCAGAATATAACAAATAACCCAGACTATATAGCCTATGAAATACTGCAGATGGTTCATAGAGGTTGAACTAGCTCCTAAAGAAAAACTACTCATTAAACCCTGAGTTCTTATAAAGGAACTGTTTCCTGTATAAAGAGCTAAGATTAGCTGGGTTGCGAAATGCAGTTCATACAAAATTTTAAATGTGAACTGCAGAGCTGAGTGAGCAAGAGGCTTTGACATGTGGAACAGACCAGGTCTCAAAGCCATGGCTTAATGCACACATGCATCTCTCTGTATGCTAACTATCCAGATTTGTTTTTACATTACAGATTCTAAAATCCGTTTAAGTCTGAAATTTTAATTCAAAGCAAATCAAATATGCTGAAATGCAGTTTGGCCCATCCCAGGGTGGAAAAGAGAACCTGACCATATGGTGACATTCAGTGTGTGAACTGTGAACTCATACTCCCTGTGAATTGAATTGCAGGCTGACGGATAATGCATTAGCAGAGGGACCTGATCTTAGACACTGTGTTAGGCTAATTGGGGAGAGTGGTAAAGGACTGTGGCATCACCCCAAATGAGAGAATGACATGCAATGGCTAGAGGATTAGAGATACCAGGCAGGGCATCTGAGTATAATGATAACATTAATATCATTGTCACTATCATTATCATTGCCTATTACTTTTTATTCTTCATTAGCATGTATGAATGACCACTTTTTAAGAACATGAAACAGTGTTGTTTCCAATATTTCTGCCAAGAAAATTATGTATTCGATTTTTAAATGAACCTTCTAAGATCAAGAAAATGTAATCTACGCTTTCTAGAAGTATCTTCTGATTATGAGCTCAGCACGCAATCCTCCTTCTTCTCCTCCCCATCCTTTTCACTGTGGATACGCTGTCATGGCCACTCACTGGTGTGGGCACAGTGCTAAGAGACTTCTAAGAGCCTCAGGCTCTCAGAATAACCCCAATCTCTTTATCTTTATATCTGGAGACACCGACTTAGTGCTTCCTTTATTAGTTTTTTATCTTCTTTGTGATTCTAGTCACTGTAGTCTGTTTGTAGGCTTGTTTGTTGTTTATTTGTTTGGTTTTGGTTTTGGTTTACCCTACTTTTTGCCTCATTCAGTCTCTGGGGCTGTGTTGGCCACTGTACCTGGCATCCTCATTTTTAGAATATTTCTGTTGCCAACTGCTCGACTGTATACCCATTATGTAGTGACCTTAGGGGAGCTATTTCTGACTAGTCATAGCAGGACTCAAGTCAAGAGCTCCATACTTTGTTTTCATAATATATTTCTCACATGTGTAATACATTTTTAAATTTTTAACTCATAAATATAACATTATTTCCATATCTGTGGAGAGTGAAGGAGGCCGGTGAGTGAAGTTCTGAATGAATGTGTGGTATTAACATGGATGTGGCCATGCCAAGGACCTTAGCCTCAGACCCACAAGAAAATGTCAAAGATTTCCCCTGAGATGAGGCTCAAAGGGATAGCAAAGCCTTCCTGTGCCCTGTGTGCAGATGTCGATTGTGTGTGTAGGAAATGTCCACCATACCTCTCTCCCTATCTATGGCCTGAAGTCTCCTCTCCTATGGTGATTGCTCCTACTGAGGCCAGCTAAGCCAGTCTCCTTGTTTGTCTATATACAATAGTCCTGTTTCCATGTTAGTCTGTAAGCAATAGCCCACCTCCTTCTTTTGCCCCTCTGCCCATCTGTAGATAAGTTAAGCTTCTGGGGTGCTGCAGGTTCTCCATCAGAGAGTATAGCACATCCTACCCCAGCTCTTCTGTCCGTCTATCTATCTGTGTGTCTGCTTTCTTTCGTTATCTTTCCACCCCAGTCAGAGCTCATCTCCGAAATTGTGCAAGGATGCAGCACCTTTCTAAGAAGGAAGATATGTCCCAGAAACCCCTCTGTTGGATTAGGAGGTACACCACTCCTATCCTTCAGCCTCTCCTGTAATGCTTCTTTCACCCTGAGTGGAATGCAGGTTATAGGGTTTGAAATATAAATGGGGTATAAATTCCATTCATTTCCCTCTATAGCCTACTCTCAAGCCTCTGCCTTGATGTCATAGATTTAGATATTCTTATTCAAGCCGCAGCTTGCATTTTCTGCAATAAAAATGTGAACTTTTATTATTGCCTTCTGTGTCCTTCATTCACAGTAGTTCTGATGGCTTGAGCCACTTATAAAATATTAATGAGACACTGCTTTCTATTCTGGAAAGATGATTTTGTCATATCTGTAATACTGTTCTATACAATTTAAAAGCTTTCTTGGGCAAGAACAAATGAACTAAAAGTTAATCTCTCTTTGAACCCATCTTTCTTTAGCCATACCACACTGACCATGGGCAAAATGCATTTTTAGAAGGGGAAACGTTACTTGAGGTGTGTGTGTGTGTGTGTGTGTGTGTGTGTGTGTGTTTATACATGTGTATGTGTGTAAATGGGTGGTTTTGTTTAAGATAGCAATCTTCTATAATTTCCATCAATACCTTATGAAGCTGTGCACACATCAGAATGTAAATAGGTGTATAGCTAGCTCTAGTAGATTCTTATTAGCTGATTCTGAACTGGTATGATCAGGGCAAGTGGAAAAATTTGGTCTAGGAGATCTTATATTTTTATAATGTTTTGTATTAACATTTAAGGTTTTCTTACTCATTCCTTTCCTGGATTTTATTCTCACAAAGGTTAAATGAACAGGTAAGGTATCCCACTAAAGAAGGAACTGAATATTCAAAGAGTTGGCCAATGTTATATGGGCTAAAGAACTAAATCATTAACCAAGTTCCATTCTAACTACAAAATAGTTAGTCACTCTGCTTCTCAAAATTAAGTGGCTGGATACCAGTTTTGTGATTCCTCTCCCCATAATAGTTTAAAGGAGTTCACTAGACAGGTAGGAATTCATGGAGAATGTTCATCAATGCCACAGAGGGTGTATCATTCTGAATGCTCTGACAGGTCCTACAGTAGTACAACCTCTACATAGAACATATAGCAACTCCCAGAGTCCCCTCAATATCACAGAGACATTTCTCCTTATCTTAGACAATTATTGCACCTGGTTTCCTATTTTCCTGTGATTCCAAAGCAGAGTATGGAATTCTCAAGATCATCCTCTCTAGGAAAGACTATGTTCCCTTTGTGGTTAAAGACCTGCTATTATATGTCTGCTCTTGGAATAAACCAGTGCAACTCCTAAATTCAAACAAGTACTTACTAAACACCTACTGTGGACAGCTACCATAACTTCTCTGCGACTTCTATTTCTGAGATTAAAATGGCAAACTGTGAGGATCTAATGAATTAGCATGCCCGTGTCCAGATGAGCTGGGCACCATGGGCAAATAGTGAACTCTCTCTAGGTTATGATGTCTGACATACAAATTGATCTAGAACACCTCTCTGAGGTCTTAATCCCATCAATAGATCATGTTTACTCATGCGCATGTGTCTAAGTGATTAGAGCACCATTGAACAGCTTGGAATGTAGCCCTACCCTGAGTTTCGAACTTCCACTCTCCTTTCATTGCTTCACTGCCTCCCTCATGAAGCTCCGACTCTTTTACCTTCTTAGGTCTGTTTTCGACAGATTTTTTCAGATCCTCTAAGAACACGTGTGCTCGAATCTCTGCTTTGCCTTCCCACTCCCCAGCATGCTGGTTCGGTACTGCTGAACAAAGGCAAGCATTTCTGACAAGCTCTCTGGTGATCTAGATGCACCTGGCTTGGCAGCCATGTGAAGACCACCACTCTGCAGAAGATGAAAATTGTAATTGTGTCCCCCAAGGGGAACCGAGTAGGAAGGTTACCTCGATGTAAGTGTGAGAACAGCCCCTCTGGCTCTCCAGCTCCACGTGGGTGAAGTTGAGGACTATTTGCTCTCCTTGGGGTTGTGAGATGAGATAGACACACTGTCTGCTAAGACTGAAAGGTCCAGTCAAGGGAGGAAGGAAGAGCTCACCCTCTGAGTCCGTGTAATTCCCGCCACAGTACAGATCCGCTGAAGAGAACAAACGAGGGAAGGAATGGTCATGAGGGTAGCATCCATCTGACTTCCATACATCGGGTTCAATTTTCAAAACTTTAGCTCCCCCCTACATTGAAATACCCACTCTGCCTTGTCCACCCTGTGTGAGTCCACGCCATTCATTACAAGGGTTTCCAGTTTCATATATATTCAGGATATTCCTGTAGAGACCGAAGAAGTAGATGCAGAGGTGTGTGATTGAACTTCCAATCTATAGCTCTCCTCTGTAAAATGCCTTTTAGGTACATTAATACTTTGCTTCATTCCAAAAAGATTTAAGTCACTTTATAAAATATTGTGACTGAATAATATAACTTTATAAAAGAAGCATATTGAATGAGAGGGTGGTATAGAAGAGCAACATGTCATCATTAATAGTACTTAACAACTGTAGGAATTATCAAGATTGACTGTACATTCAGCCTGAAGCCAAAGCAGAGGGAGAAGGCACCAAGGGGGGGTGCTTACTATTTTTCCTTCTACAGAGACTTACAAGGTGTTTCCCCCATGCATCCTTTCTAAAAACACAATAGGTGTCAAAAGCAAACTTCTCTAACTCACTCAAATGAAAATCATAGACTATGTCATCTTTGTCCTTTGCTTCAAGGTATGAATGCAACTGAACACATCATAGCAATGTGTGTGGGAGTGAACTCTAGAAACAGGAACAATACCTTCCTGGTCACTGACTTCTGTACCCTTCTTGATCCAAGAATGAAGCCAGTGTTTCTTAAACAGACTGTACTGTTCCCAGGAACAATCTTGCATGCAACAAAACAGCAAACACCACTAGAGAACTGTGGTTCTGAATTAGTTAATTTTAGGTACCTGTGGTCTCCATCATAGTGTGGATCCTATAATTGAAGGGTCAAGGAGTATTGTAGTATCTAATGTTATGAAGATAAAGAGTGAATCTGAAGTGGTGTAAGAAATATTCAGGAAGGTGTGTCACTAACGTAAGAAAGCCTTCAGCTTAGGCATCGCCACAACAAGCACCACACTCCGAGGTGCAGTCAGTCCTCGGTGGGCAGGTTACTTACACTGTGTGGTTAGATAGGTGATGTGGAAGCCTTTGTCACTAGTTTCAGAGTCAGAATGGAAATGAATTCTTGCTGCGGGACCTGTAGTCTGGAGAGGCGGGGTAGACAGAGAAGTGCAGAATTTCCCAAGAACAGGGTCTTGGTGGAAAGGACCATCTCGAATCTAAAACAAAACAAACAAACAAGAAAACAAACAAACAAGAAAACAAGCCATTAAGTTGAAAGTAGTCAGATTCCCATTACCCAACTCACTTGTGATATAAGCTTCAGAAAATCTGTCACTTAAGTATGGTAGCAGGACAGAGCAAAGGGTTGGTTTAGCAAACTCTATTATTTACAAGTGAAGGATGTCTCCCTGTCATATACATATTAATACAAATGCACAGTCTGTGTTCAGTGAAGAATGTATTCTCACAGTCCTGACAGATGCCTCATCTTCTGTTGGAATTTCAACTCTGGGGCTGAACACATACTTTGGATTTTTCTTAGGATGGTATAAAACTCAGTGTTTTCTTTCATTCCCAAAGTGGAAAAATCCTGGTAGTTCAGAAGAAGAAAATGAGTATTTCAAAGAAAATAGAAGAATGGGTTATCATGATGAGAACTGACCTGCAACTTGGGTGGGTACATGGGGTGTGCAGGGAGGAGCAGATGGGAAAGAAGAAATATAGTCACCTTTAAAAAGCATCCCTGGGATTGTCATCCAGCACTGAATGCAGTGCATTCTGCATGCTGCCAGTGTGAACTTACAAACTCTTTTTCTATGTGCTCATGTGTGTGAATTCTGTGTGTATATTCTTGTGAGCATGAGCATGTATTATAGGATGAGTACATATTAAATATACGTATACATATGCATATATACATATGTACTTGTGGGCAGTGGGCTCTTGTGGAGGTCAGAGGACAATATTCAGGAATTAATTCTCTTCTATTGTGAGATTAGATCATCAAATTCAGATCTTCAGGTTTGCTGAAGCCAAGTCATTTCACCTACCCAACCTATCCATGATATAACCTCAAGTGGATGGTTTCCTCTTCCTCCTCCTCTCTGCTCCTCTACCCCTATCTTCCTCTCCCCTTTGCTCTCCTTTTTCAGAAACTTAGGATTGAACCCTGGGCCCCTTGTAATCTCCAGCCCTTAAAAACCCTTATTGGCTTTCTATGTGTTGAATAAATCACATTGAGTACTCTATAATTCTGACAGAACTGCAAAAATCTATACTATATAGAACACGAAGAAGTGAATAAGCTGGAGAATATTCTCCTATGGTCTATTTCTTTCACTCAAATCAATTTTTCTATTTGCAGCAAATTTATAAGGCAATGATACTTTATTTTTTACTTGTAACTAGTTCCTTGATACACTGATGAGAAATGAGAGGGAGTTCAATATTGTCCAGGAGATTGATACTTTCTATAATATGGTACTCAGAAATTAATATGTAAAAATAAAAAGACTTTAATCTTAATTTGATAGGATTTATTGAATATTAATTTCACAATAACTCACTTAAAAGGATATTTTGCTAAGACTTTGCAAGGAGAAGCTGATATTTGAGTCATTCCCAACGGTTTCAAATCCATTATTATCACTGCTAATGACTAACAACTTCAACTTTGGAGACCTGTGTGACAGCTGCATCCTTCATCCTTTATGAATAATTCCACAGCACTTCGCCCCTCTCTAACAGACTCAGAAAGGCTCATTGTCTCTTTGGCAGTGCTGTGTGGTGCTGAGATTTACAGTAGCAAAAGTGTAGGAACTACCTAAGAACTCAATCTCCTCGGTGACCTTTCCAGTCTACAGACAGAGAACCTCATTTTTGATGTATCTAATTGTGCAGGGGATGTGAATGCAACAGCACCTTTCTTCTTTCATATTTTAACCTTTTGCTAATGGAATAGAGCAGGCTGACTCCTCTCCTCCCAAGGGTAATTGCCAACCTTTTCCAGTGATATTCAATACTGACAACCACTTCCTACAGAATCCCTACAGAATTATGACCCCCTAGAGTCAAGTGGTATGATACCCTGAGGGCTTGTCTTGGAAAACTAAATATTAAAATCTGTATTGGTAGAGATAGTCATTGCTAGGTTTTATTATTACTCTAGGAGTCTGAATTTCCAGTATGGGATGGGGGAGAGGCAAGGCAAGCTCTTCCACACTCAAATGGACCCTAGAAAATGGTATACCCAACTGGTGTAATTGAGAGTAGAGATTTAGCATCAGCTGCCTAAGCATTGGTAACAAATCAGGGCCCTCTGTGGGCATCATTAATCACAGTGTCCTGAGTGCTAATTATACCACACCAAATTCTATCTAAATGTAGGGTTTGTTTTTTCTTTTTCTTTTTCTTTTTCTTTTTTTTTTGTTTTGTTGTTGTTGTTGTTTGTTTACCTCCAAATAGTCTTTACTGCAGTCATTGTGGCTCTCCAGGCTTAAGGTTCCAAAGGTAAATGTTATCAAGGAGGCAGAATTGGCTAAAATGTGCCAGATACAATCTCTTCCTGGGGGATAGTTTCCAGGGTACCCCGGAGATGTAATAGAACCATAATTGCCAGTCAGTATGCCGCCACATTCTGAAAGAAGAGACAAAATGACGAATTCATATGTGGGCTATGAATTCTCACAGACTCTATGGTCAGAAGGTAAGCTTCATTAACATGACAATGAAGAATTTAGGATACCCTCATAAATTACACAGTACTTTGAGCTGCCCAGTTTCATGGCTATAAAGTTAGTACCAACTGATATGCAAGCAAGTCACCCATGTAGAAACTCTGTGTCTCAGAACATCATATAGTTAGTTATGTATTTAAGACACAGAGCTGACCCTTCTGAGACATAAATCATGAGAATACAGATTCAGTCCCTTACACTTAAAAGGTTAGTTTCTATATAGTAACTTTTAAAAAAAAAAATCTGGAACTTCTGTCAGCCCCTACATATTTCAATAAACCAGAACACTTTATACTTTAAAATAGTTAAGGAACACACATAATTTTCTTTTAAGAAGTTTTTCTTATGCTGTAATATATTATTAAACTTATACAAATTATATAATTACAAAATGGTCTTATAATAAATCATATATAAATTTTATAACATAAAAATTATAAAACAAATATATTGTTTCTGTTTACAAATAAATATACATGGTGATTAAGCCACTGTCCCAGGAATGAAACAAGTACAGCACTGAACTGGGCTTGTGGATGCCAGCCCCAGCACTTCCACATGCCAGGCCCAGCACTTCTGGATATCAGCCACAGAGCTTCCAGATCCAGGCCCTGCACTTCCAGATGTCAGCTACAGCACACCACACAACTCCTTATGTGGCTGCTCAGTGACTAGAATTGTCTACAAGAACTGTTTCTCTTTAATATTCATATTTATTTAGTGGAGAATTTTTAGTGATTTGTAAGAAATATTACTCTAGAATCAAAAAGTAAAAACACCAACTAATCTAGACTTTGTTAAATATACCTTGAGAAAGAAATGAACTAAGATGACATTTTAAGTATGTATAATATGATATTCATATATCTATACACATTAAGCCAAAGCTTTTGTTACCAAAGGAAAACCCAAAACTTTTAGTTTCATGGTTTTCATTGCTCCTAGCAGGGACCATCCAAGATCAGAGAGAAGTACAAATTAAAAAACCTAACTTAAAAGACTATTATGACTATAAAACTTTTGAATTTATAAAATAATATAATCAACATAAAATTTAAAGATCAAGTATAAATGTAATATCTAACATTTATCAAGCATAACATAAAAAAAAACTTCAAAAAAGAAGAGTAATATGAGGAGAGTACAGTGAAAAGATCCCAGAATCCCTTGCACACATAGAAAGATGTTCGGCATCTCTGCTACCACTGAGATAAGGTTTCTTGACTCTTAAAGTCATAAAAGTCCAGATGTTAAAAGCAACTATTAGACTGGCCGTGAAGTAGTCACTGTCCCACATTGTTATAAAAACACAGGACGTTATGAACTGCACAGAAGAAATAGAACACATAAAATAGCAAAATCTTAGGCATGCTACTGACCAAACAATCCCAATGGCACAGTGGGAGAGCTGGAGTAAGGCTGAAACCCAGGGGTTTGTAGCCATAAAATTTAGAATTCCAAAAAGGTAGAAGAAACAGATCGAGTGCCCATCAAGACGTGGGTTAACAGGCCGGGACAGCCATTCAATGCTCTGCTCCATTCAAGCTTTGGTGCAGTCTCCATGCCCAGGGAACACAAGCAAAAACCTTTCCATATGGAATGCTGCCTTTCATCTAAGAAGGGAGAATATTAGCCTATGTGATTATTGGAGGTATAAGATTTACAAACCATCTACTTATAGCAGATAGCAGGATAGAAGAGTCAGGAATGGAAACTAGACATTTGAAAAATGCATGACATTCTTAAGAATGCTTTAGCACTGTGGATACATTTTATACAATTATAAAATGACATGTATTAAAAACCTTAAGAGAGAATCTCTAAAATCACAAATAAGAGGAAATAATTTTACTGAACTGAAAAGTTAAACGTGAATACTAAAAACATGTGACTTTAAAACTCTGTGATCCTGATCAAAACAATAGGCCTTTTGTTTTATTTATTGCTTAATTAGATGGGGCCATGCTACGTATGCTACATATGTCATTCAGATTTGGGACTTGTAATCTTCCTGCCCTCCACTTCCTGAGTGCTGGGACTAGAGATGTGTACCAATGTGCCCCATGCAAAAAGGATATAAAGTATGAAACATCAACAACAAAACATTAAATAGTTTCCAATTACATTATTAGTGATAATATTGCCATTGATCTTAGGAAAATTTGTAGGATCAAATCCAGAAGTGTTACACTAATGTTGTACGCTAATGGGAATCACAGTTTTTTTGTTTGGTTGGTTGTTTTTGTTTTTGTGCAGGAGAAAAGAGCCATAAATATCAAGGAAAATAAACCTTAAAATCATAATAATAATATTGTTAAGCTCCTTTAATAACAATATTAAGATGTTTTCAATTTTTGTCCATTAAGTGCTCCAGAGACACAGAGAGACCCAGCAACAGAAATCGTTTGTAGCACCCAGATGTAGGAGCTAAAGTTTCCTATAGAAAGAATGACAGCTCTTTCTGGAAGTAGCTATTTGCAGTGCTGAGACCATCAAAATACGGAAGGGCCTGGAACATCCTTTCGAACCAGAAAGCAAAGCAAAAAGTAACTAGGGGGTCTGCTCAAACAGACTCAGAAACTAAGTAGAAAAAATATGAAAAAAATTGAAGAATCTAAAATATTTTTAAAACATCAACTTTTATCAAATATACTGATTTATGAAAAACAAAACCAAATGAAATAATAATCAATTTGAAGAATCTTAGGGAACCAAGTCATTAACTCCAATACCAATAGAAAAGGGAACAAATTAGAAATGTATCACGCATTTCCTCTCTCTTAGCCTGCTTCCTGTTCTTATAAAAGTTGAGCAAGAGCAACCTAGGGATGGATAGGATTTACTTGGCTTACAGATTACAGTCATCATAAAGGAAACCAGGGAGGAACTCAAAGCAGGAACCTGAAGGCAGGAACTGAAACATCAGAGACCCAGGAGGAATGATGCTTTCTGGGTTGCTCTTCATGGCTTGCTCAGCCAGATTTTTTACACAAATAAGGATGATCTGCCTAGGAACAGAACCACCCACAGTATGATAGTCTCACCCTACTTCCTCAATTACCAATTCAGAAAATGCCCCCAAAATGCCCACAGGCTACTCTGAAAGAGGCAATTCCTCAATTGAGGGTCCTCTTCCCAGACGATTCAAGTTTGCATCAAATTGACAAAAACTAAGCAGCACATCTAGGATCTACATGTAAGCAAATACCTGATGTAGTGAATTTATAAGCCTCTTGATAACCTGAAATGATAGATAGGTAGGTAGACAGACAGACAGACAGGCAGGCATATAGACAGACAGACAGATAGACAGATGGGAAATGATACACTTATACTCTCATCTTTTTGTGGATTCCTATTAATCTAAGAGCTGCTAAAAAACACTGCAGAAAGCACAAAAGGGATGCTTTGAAATGAGAAGATAAACAATCTGATCAATTCAGAAGTAATAATAGAGAAAAAGAAGATATGGTATGCTACCAAAAGTGTATACCTTGGCCAGAAAGAAAACAAATAATTAGACTTTTTGACCCAAGTACCAGTTTACAACATGATAAATGGCACATGGGATTTAAATACTATAATCCATAAGGGTGGATGATGTGTAGAACACATAACTAATTTATTTAACAAATAAATTCCAATGATGCTTGATTCTTGGTATAAGAATAATTGATTATTGCTATTGGAGGGGGGCTTAAGAAACAAATAACATTGTCCTGTGCTCTTTGAGCAATGGAGAAGCTTATGAGCTGAATCCTGTGCTTATCCTGGAATTCTCCCCCTGTGTAACTTCAGATGGTAACAGAAGTAAACAAGCAAGACAGTAATACTTCTGCTAGCTTAAGTAAAACAAACAAAACAAAAAACCAAAAACAAACAAACCAAAAAAAACAGAATCTGAAGCCTCTCAAGTATTCAAAATTGTAGAGCAACATATTATTGTAAGAAAGCAGTTGCATGGAGACAGTACCAAATATTTTTGTAGGAGTTTCCCAGGTATTTAGAGGAACCGTTAACTGTTGATACATAGAGGAAGTCTACAGAATGTCTAACAGAGGTGTGGAGCCAGAGAATGCCAAGGTTGAAGAGAATGAATAACCTAATGCTGTTATCATCGGCCCAGTCAGAAGGGAAAGAATTTTGTGAAGATTCTGAAAAGAACTGAAAGTTCAGAAAACCCATGCTAGAATGAACCATGTTCTTAGGAATCGTGGAACTTTGAAACACCCCTCATAAGTCTGGCATCAACTGGATCAAAGCAATCTATCAGTAACGTAACTCTCTGTTAATACAAATCTGTTTCAAAAACAGAACCCAGAGTCCTTATAACAGGTTACCTGTGATGTTCTGTTCATGATACAAATCTATTAAGCCCATGTGGCAACAAGTAAACTACTAAACAAAAGAGTCACTCTGAGCAAAGCCAGAAACAAATCTGATACTAGGGCTCCCAAACAAGGACTCCATAGTAACTGTAATGAGTCTTAGAAGGGAAAGTTGACAAAAATAGACTTGATGTTTTCAACAGAAAAAATAAAATCGATGCTAGACATGATATTAGCTGTTAAGTCAATGATAACCAAGCTACAATGCATAGAACCACAGAGGTTAGGTATAGAGTAAAGGACTAGGATGTGGAGATACATCTCCTAACAAAAGGGAAATAGAGTAGATAGCTCTAGATGGTTGGTGGGAAGAATGGAGGCTGGAACAGGAGGATCAAATGAAAGAGGGTTGGGGAGGAAATACAATGAGAGATAGCTAAAATTAAGTGCTATTTGAGGGGTAGTATAGAAGCCTAATATAGTAGAAACTCCCCAAAATGCACACACACACACACACACACACGCATGCATGCACATACACACACACACATGCACAAATACACATGAAGGAAATCTAAATGAAATCAAGTAATGGAGCACAGAGAGTCCCAAATGAGCATCTCTTTTATCACCAAATGAAACTCATAGTAACAAGATTGGGTTGAAGCTCAAAGGTCCCATGGGAGTCCAAAACACCCCCAAACAAGGTCCCATTGTTAAAGACAACACCTACACAACTGAACAGGAAGAAGTTGAGCTAATGCCTACTTAGAGCCCTAACCCCTATGTTCTAGCATCTTTGCACATTACCATAAGAGAAATGTAAGTGTCAACCTAGCCACAAATGCTTTGACCTACAATGGTGTCCTAGCATACAAGATATGCTAGGGCAATGCTGGCACAAAGCTTGTGGGAGTAACCAACCAATAAATGATTTCACTTAATGCTAAATGAGTAGTGCATCCTCACTATACACCAAACAAAAAGGAACAATAAGTATTTGAAATAATTAGGAAATGAAAATTAAATAAAATATATTAAGCAAAGTTGTCTGAATAAAATTAATAAAATCTATAATGACAGAGTGATACCTCAGTGTCGTTCTCTCATCAGAGGAGAACAGCGTCTTAAGTCACGGGAGAAATAATATGTTTCAACAACACTACTGACCAAATTGACTATGTTGACATAGACAGCCATATTCAATTATTACAAAATGCATGTTTTTCCTCACCGTATGGGAAACACCAAACTAAAAAACATATCAGTCCATGAAGCAAATTCCAAACACTTGATACACTGCATCAATACTTTGTGACCACACTCGTAGCTATGGTCACTGAGAAATGAAAATACAGATGTATTTTAGTATCTGTATTTGTATATTCAGATATGAAAGTATCTCAAACTGAATACTAGTAAAAACACACTTGAACCTATCGATGAAGATATAATAGAGTAACATGCTTCACTTCAATGCATACATTAAAAGGTGGTTTTGTTGTAGGTGTGTATGTCATGTACATGAACTTATATATGAAGAGGCCAGGGGTTTACTTCAGGTATCTCAATCACACACCACCTTACATAAGAAGGCCTCTCACTTGAACCTGGAGTTTGTGGGTTTTCTTAGTCTAGCTAGCCGGCTAGCTCTGAGGATCTACTTTCTCCACCTCCCAAGCACTGGGCATAATTATAGGCAGCTTGTCACTCTTGCCCAGCTTGTGTGCAGGTCCTTACACTTTGAACTACAGTCCTAGCACCTGGATGAGTTAGTTACTGGGGGTGGGGTGGGTAACCAATCACCTTTTGGTTAAATTTAGGACCAGCTCCATAGAAAGAAATGCATGCTTGATACAGTAAATCTGGCTAAGAACACAACTTTTGATGACTTTCTCCTCCCTCCCCCCAGCAGGCCCAGTGAGGGCTTCAGCTCTACAAGAATATGGGATGCACAAATTGAATTTAGTGTAGTATTTAAAACCGAAAAAGAAAAATACAACATAAAGTTGACTGATATACGGGTGGAGGTGGATCTGGGAGGAATTAGGGGAAGAGGGGGAGTAAATATAATCAGAATAAATTGTATTAAGCTCTGAAACAATTAATACAAATAATATAGTAAAACAACCCCCCAAATCTGTCCAGTAATTTTATAAGGGCCTCATTAATACTTATGCATTCTAGCTTTGCAATAAACCCTAGTTTTTCTGTCCTTAAATTCAAAATCAAATTCATTTTTAAATGATTTGTTCTTAAAATGACTATTTAAAATGTTGCATTATTTATAGGTCTCCAAACATGTAATAATATCATGAAAATTCATGCTGCTTTCTCTCTCTCTTTTTTTCCCCACTCACCTGGCAGCTTTGCCTCCCACCGTGCGGTAAAGCCTCTCCCACGTTTTATGTATTCAGAGTAGAGATGGAAATAGAGAGCATTGGCACTGCTGTGGACCCCCTGGGGGGGCGTGGAGCCACAGTATCTACCAAGTGGGAAATCTGCTGAGGAGTGTCCATCATGAATCTGAAGGTACTCCCGGGGACAATTGCTTGCTGATTCTAAATCGAAAAATGTGAAGGTGACATGCAGAACCTAGAAGAACATAAAAGCATTTCCATGTTAATGGTGAAACATTAGCTAGCAAGCATTCACACAAGGAAAGACAGCCATCAGTCAGTCCTTAGTTACCAATGTGGGCAGTAAGTCTACTTTAAAATCACTCAAACCAAAGTAGAATTCATACAGAAATATGAAAAAGTCTCTGGGGACTTTTGGAAATGCTATTTATCTTAATGGAAGAAATGTAATTATTTTCTTACTTGAAGAACTTTAAATGGAAATCAAATAAATGTTAATTAGTTGTTTATGCTTTCTATTATATCTTACGGTAAAGAGACTGTAAAATTGTATCGTGAAAAAACAGGCTAAATTTTCTTTAAAATGGTAATAAACATACAAAAATTTTTCACAGAGTCTTTTTCTTGGAAAAAAATATATTTTCAATGTCAGGAAATAGAATTCACTAGAACTAAATGGAAGGAAGGAAATTCACACAACATAGCCTGTGGGAAACATTTTCAGAATGTATTCCATTGTGTAATGAGCAAGCTACAACTGGTTGTCTTTCTTTAAAGGAAATAATATTTTTGACCCTTTTGATTCCTCTATAACATTAGTTTGCTGGGAAAAGTTAAGATTTCAAGGGGAAAATCTTAACTATTAAGGCTTAATACTTTATGCTAAAGAGTTGTTTGGAAAACAAATACTTTAGAAATCTGAAAGCTCAGGAATGATGAAAATAAAAATCAGTGAGCTCAGATCTCAGTTTTAGGTGTTCACGTAGTGGCTCAGAGTCATGAACTTTGGAGTCAGTTGGCTTGAAGCTAATTTTCTTAAAACCCACGTGCCATTTAAAAAAAAAAAAAACACCATACAAATCTGGATGAATGAATGTTTCAAACAATTTAGGCTCCATTTATACAAACATAAAATGGGACCAATAACTCTTAAGTTTAGAGCTTAATGTACACTGATGTATGTGAAGTGTATGGTGCCTGGCACAGAGTGGATACTGCTCAGGAAGCCACCTTAATGTACACTGATGTATATGAAGCATATGGTGCCTGGCATAGAGTGAGTGCTTAGGAAGCCACCTTAATACCAGTTGCCACCTTTTATTTCATGACAACCCCTAGGGTCAGTGATCATCTTCAAATACTATTTTTGCAGTAACAGCGTGGTTTAACAGATTAACTACTGGCCTGCAGCTAGACAACCAATGTTGGGAATCCTTCATTACCTGAAGTAAGAGAGGGCTGGGGAAGGGGTGGGGAGGAAAGAAAAAAGAAAGAGAAAACGAAAGAAAGGAAGGAAGGAAGGAAGGAAGAAAGGAAGAAAGAAAGAGTCTCTAGAATCAAATTTGACTTGGAAAGTCATTGGTTCTCCTTATAAGCTAGGTAGTATTAAAAGATAAAAACAACCCTTCCCTTCCCTTCTGTTATCTCAACTGTAAAAGAAGTATGTTGTTTATTTCAAAGAGTTTGTATGACGTTAGAGATAAACAAGATGTATAGCTCAGAGCACAGCACATAGTAAGTACACAATATATGACAGTGGAACTCTCATACATAACTTTATGTGAGTGTATACACATACACATACATGGCATATGTATCATAGTTTTGAACGTACAAGTAAGATCTGCTCATAGACAAGATTTACTATGTTTACCTTTTCTTCATCAGTTCTGATAACCCAGAAACAGTTCACATTGTGAACATAGGTATCATTCGGGCTCTGGTAGGCAAAGGTTCCTTGTGTTCCTGTAAGGATCCCTCCACAAACTGCAAAAGTAAAAGAGATGAATTGTGCGTTTCATAGATTATTGAAAAGAAGAGACCAGACAGCTCTGGCCCCCACTTGCCTCTTCTCTGGTCCCTTTGTGTTAACACCAAGCCTCCTCCCTTCTCCCTGAACCCGTAGTCCATTTCACTCCCAACAGATTTCCTCCAAACTTCAATAGATTCCTTCATCCTCCTTGGCCACTGTTCTCCAAACCACGATAGACCAGGCTTTACCCCACACGAGTCAATCACAGCATCAATTTTGCCATCTAATGCCACCTTCTGCTGCCCTGTGGTAGTCTCAGCTCCTTGACCACATGGGGAGCAGATAAGAGGAGGTGGTACTTTCTGCTTGTATATTCTATCATTGTCCTAGACATGTGGTAAGACCTCAATCAGTGCACTGATCAAAAAGCAGGAGTAAGAAGAGACAGCATGGGGTAGGTAGAGGAGACTTGGACGAAAAGGTTGAATGTGGTGTCTAAGGAACAGAAGCATCTGGATGGCAAATGAGGGAGAAATTTAACCTGGCTGAAATGAGAACATTTCTAGAGAACTAGAGAAATATATAATGAAGGAAAGAACAAAGGTCATTCATGGACAACAAATGACAGTCTAAACCTTAATTAACTGGGCAAAGTATTAGTAAGTAGGAGAGTGATGCGGCTTACAAACACCACTTTGTGGATTCTATTCTATTTCTGCAAGGAGAAATCTACTTCTCAGCATTTAAACTGGTAAAAAAAAAAAAAAAATCGGCTTACATTGTCAAACATGCAAAAGGCCTATTGGCGGGTGATACCCCTAAGCTGGAAGTATCTGGGTTGGTGGGATGTCTTCCATACCTGCCTGGGGAGTCTGACAATAATAGCCAGTCCAGGAGCTCGTGCAGTCACAGGTGAAGCCATTGACACCATCAATACAGGTGCCCCCATTCAAACAGGGGTTCCTCGCACAGTCATTAATATTTTCTGTACAGTTCTGACCAGACCAGCCTGAGTCACACTTACAGAAATAACTTGATACAGTTTCCTAAGAAGAAAACAAAACACCATACTACAAATCCAATGGACAGAAAATATAAGAGAACCAACCCAAATCATGAAAGGAAGTGACAACATAAGGTATATATTTAACAGGAATTGAACTCTACTATGTATTTTCCAGTAGACAAAATCATTAATTACTGAGAACGATTAGACATTTTATTTCCATAAAACTATAGGTTTTGATTAATAGTTTGAAAATAACTGTTTAAACTAAATGGGTGCTGAAGCTATAGCTCAGAGTTTGGAAGGGCTTGCTGCATGTTAGAGGACCAAGCTACAGAACTCAGCACCCATATCCGACAGCTTGCAACTGCCTGGAATTCTAGAACCTGGCACTCTCTTAGCTCAGCAGGCAGCTGCATATGCATGGTGCACAGAAGCCCATGCAAGGACACACACATACAGAAATAAATAGATAAATCTTTAAAAAATTAATTGATTGGTGTATTGGTTTTCCTGGAAACCAAAGTTACTACCAGTCTCTAATCTGAGAATCAGAGACCTTAACATAAAGCTTGAATCATTATCTTTAAATTTACGGCTGGGTGCTGGTGGTACATGCCTTTAATCCCAGCTCTCTGGAGGTAGAGGCATGTGGATCTTTGAATTTGAGACCAACCTGGTCAGATGAAAGGAAGGAAGGAAGGAAGATCCCCAAAACAAAGCAAAACAAGCAAAAAACCTATAACATATGAATTATATAAAATAAAATAGTGAATCTATGATTGGTTGTTTGCAAGTTTTTAATCTCCCCATGAGGAGCAAGACTCACTATGCACTGTCCATTTACACATGGGTGACTTGAGCAAATATTACTGAGGGGTACACATCCATTAGACCCGTAACCATTTCCTGTATATCCCGGAAGACAGGTACAGATAGGCAAGACGGACCCTGTTCAGAAACAAAAATGGATGTATAAGTGCAGGTATTCTTGGTTCAGAGGCAGTCATGAAACTCAATTCTGTGTCAAGACAAGAATTCACCAACATCAAGTGCATTTACTCCTATGGGCAAGCAAGCAAGGCAAAGCAAGAGGAAGCATGATTAGAATCCCTGTTTTTCCAATTTATTGTAAAACAAAGCACTAAATGTTTCTAATTTCTTATGTAAGTTTGCAATCATACTTTCATCTCGTGACAGATGATCTAAGGTTACGTACAAATAAGGGAACATGAAATGGAAAATGGCACTTCTTCATCAGAAGGGGATCTTTAGTGCAGAATGAAAGTTTATGGTAGCAGTATCTGTTGCAAGCAATTCTATCTGTATGTGTCTACACACAGAGATTGCTCAGTCCTCACGATAACCCCATAAACAGATGTTGCAAGCAATATATACCTATATGTGTCTATACATACACACACGAGAGAGAGAGAGAGAGAGAGAGAGAGAGAGAGAGAGAGAGAGATTGCTCAACCCTCCCGATAACCCTATAATCAGATGATCAGATGTTGCAAGCAATATATACCTATATGTGTCTACACACAGAGATTGCTCAGTCCTCCCGATAACCCTATAATCAGATTCTGCTATAAATATTTACACCTTTACAGATAAAAATGAAGCACATGCAGACTGTCCTGCCCAAAGAGACACAGTCTGAATGTGAAAATTCAAGAGAAACTCTATGGTGTGGGACCAGGGGTAGCACAGGATTAGCATTAAACAGGCAGTTTTCATGTTCCAGGCACATGTACATGCAGATTTCACCCATGTACAATTCCACTTAAAAAAAAGAATTTGAGGCATTCGAGGAAATTCTGTGGTGAAACTCCAGATTAAAATAATATTGTAACACAATAAACAAAATATAAACACCAATGCTATTTAATGTTTTTTCTAAACTCTTCACTCCATCTAAGTGGTTGGAGGAAGAAGTTGGTCATTTTTCTTTTTTAAAAAATATGATTGAATCTTTTAGTACCATTAATCATTATGAGTGAGATAAAAGCTAAAAATAATGCTAAAACATCCAGGATTTTCAGTTTTATTCTGTAATGCCTAGAACAAGTACCCCTTTTAATATTGTAGGAAATTCCACTAAATGTAACATCCAGAGACTTTCAGATTCCTTAATTGCTGAAGGCCACATGTCACTGCGGAAATAAGTTGCTCTTCTCACTATTAAAGGGCTGGGAATAAGGCATGAAAATTAATATGATGATGAGTGTAAACATGCTCTTCCACCAGCAAATGCTGCTGAAAATGGGCAGGAAATCTCACTGAAGAATTCAATTGGAAGAAATCATTTAACATGACAAGCATGAATGGATAGGGGTGTTTTTATGTCCCCCAGTCATAGTACTTGCAAGATTTAAAAGTAAGACATACAGGAGTCTTTCCTACATAAAGGATTGCGTAAGGTTACGTCCTTTTTTCTATTTCTCTTAAAGTATTTACTGAAGGAAACTGGGATAAGGAAACTGAGCCCCTGCTACACTTTGCCTGGATATCTGCTGCCATTCCTCAGGCAAGGGCACAGGCTGCCATAAAGATCAGTAAAGACCATGATGCACGTCACCTCATGGAAGATACGACCAGCTTCTGTCCATAAAACGTAACTATGTTCATAACTGTCTGTTCCATTTTGGTCTCTCAAGCTGACTATTACTTGAGCTACTACTGCCAGCGTTCACAGAAGGGAGAACCGGAGTGTAACAGCATGAGATGTCTTGACCATCATCAGGCAGGAGAAGTGAGATGGGACCAAGGGAGAAACCCAATGGTGTTCTCCGAGGAATGCTGCTCTTGACCACATTACTATTCTGTTAAACACTTCATGAGCACTTGGTCACTCATATGTGTGCAATATATACAACCGTGTATGCATACACCTATGCATATGTATCTATTCTCATCTATATATGCACATTAAAGATGCATTAGTAAAAATTAAAAATTTGAAACAACAAGGAAAGTGGAGTGTTATTTAATGGATGAGGTTGAGTCTAACCATTTGGACCATTTGTTGAGTCTAACATGGAAATCATCCAGGTTTCCATTTGATACATAAATGACCAATAAATTAGAAAACTGTCAAAGATCTTGACGTATCAGTATCAGGAGAAAACATAAGAGAAACGTGACTAGATGATCTGTGAAGAGTTCAATAGGAAAGTCCCTTCACAGCAGGAGGTTGGGGGAAGAGGAGGAGGAGGAGGAGGTGGAGGAGGAGGAGGAGAAGGAGGAGGGGGAACTTTGGCTTATTCTTTGGCAATAAAATTCTTAAGCCTCTATAGTGCCAGGGAAGTGTTAGTGACCTCCCCCCCCCCCAAAGAAAAACCAGGCAGGAACCCATCTCATGCAACTCACAGCAGGGTCTTTATTTTACTTGAGCTAGCTTGCCCCACCCCCAGTGCACAGTTATCAAGCAAGACAGTTTTAGTGGTTGGGAGCCCTGAATATCTATGGGGCAAGGCTTTATAGTAAGCACCAAGGGTGCAAGCATCTAATTGGGAAGTTATTATGGCCTTTAACATAACTGGCTGGTGCTGGGAGTCATATCATAAACATAATTTCTGCTTCCCTCTGCATTGGTGGTCCTTAGGCAGGGGGTGGGCTTGTAACCTGGGGGTATGGGTTTGTTGGGGGAATAACCCGAAGATGCTGGTCTTGTTGAGGGTTAGCCTAGAGACTGGAGCTAGGCTCACATTTTGTTGGGGGGTAACTTGGAAACTAATGCTAGGTACTGGCATGTTAGTTTCCCTGAGTTCAAACTTAGGTCAGGTTCTCTAAAATGAAGTCGGAATTTAAAAGATTTTGGTCTCTCACCTCTAAATAGAAAATGCTAGTAGAAAATCCAGAGAATAACATGCTGCAAATAAAGTGTTGCAAAACACAACACAGATGGCAAGATGGATTCCTCTACACAATCAAAAGTGGCAAACTCATACAAAAGCAAATGAGCAGTGCATATGAGGAACGGAAAGCTGATGCGTAAAAAATGTAAACATTATCATTCAATAGTCACACAAAAGCAGGGTTTAAGGACTAAGAGACTAACTGTTGGCTATCAAATCGATCAAGACAAAAAAGTGATAGCTGGGATTGTCAGAGCTGGGGCACATAAACATTGCATGGGCTGTTGGCTGAGACTTACAATGAGACAATTCTCAGAAAGGTGTGTTGCTGCACAGATGAGCTGGCCCTCAATGATGGGGTACCATGGCAACTACACAGTGAGATCACCCTGGATTCATTCGCCCTTTCTTACAAGTAACTTATTTTTCCAGCTGGATCTGTGATGCTTGAGATGAATGCTATCTGTTCTCTGCTGCCAGCTGTAGCCAAAGGCACAATTCCACAGTCAATGGCACAGGAATGCAAGTCATAAAAGAAGGTGAGATGTCCTTCCTCCTTTCCTCCATTCTGTAGACTAAAGTCGCTATTGATTATTTGGCTTAATTATCATGGGAAACAACTTTTAGTCAAAGGAGATCTTTCAAGAGTTTAGATTACTGCATTAAACATATGTAGGCTTTTGGGATCAGTTAGATTTTTTTATGGAAGATCAAGATAACGATTTTGACAGTTGTAAATGGTAGCTCTTTCTTATAACACCAGTACTTAGGAGTCTGAGGCAGGAGAATTATGTGATTTCAAGATTACAGAGTGAGACTGTACACTCCTGCCCAAGGAATTTCCAGAAGAAAGAATTTATTTTTAAAATATGAAATTGTGCAGAGGGTTTGAATGAAACATCCAAAGGCGATGAGTCATTACCTAGACCAGAAGATGAGGAGCAGGTTGCATCTGGATGGCAGCCTCCATTATGGATGGAGCAGATGTCCAAGGGAGTGCACACTCTCCCATCACCACTGAAACCTGACCAAAGCACAGCAGAGGGTGAGGAACAAGGTCAAGAATACGGGAGAAAGACAATGTCTGTCTAAGATTAGAATCCATGCAACCAACACTGAAGGGCCAAGTAGATAGATATATGTAACTCATCAAATGGAGTCAATCAGCAGGTAACAGGACTGACTTGGTTAAAAGAACCATAAACATCACTGTGGCTTTGTGTGATCACACATATGTGTGAAGATGTGTGTGTGTGTGTGTGTGCATTTGCAGGCTTGTGTGCACAAATATGTGTACGTGTATATATGTGTGTGCTTGAAACTGTGAGGTGACAAAGAAATGGCTGGCTCTAAATTGACACACCTTAATTTCATTGGCTAATGTCCTTGGAAGTGAATTATTACAGATGGCTAAAGTATTATTTTTCATGTTACTGAAATAACTTGGAGGACTTGAAGGAGGAGAAACCATTATTGGAATATATTATATAAAAATTACTTTCAATAAAAATATAATATATATACCTGATGACTTTGGTAATATGTATTTATACATATAATGTATATACATTATGTATATTTATATTTATTATGTATAAATTAATATATATTTATACATATATTAGTTTATTGCTTAGAAGTCGCTGAAGTTCTTGGAGACTAGTTTTATTTGAACTAGAGGACAGCCAAAATGACCTCTTTCCAGAAGACAAAAAGAAACTAACACGTATCATGTCTATAAGCCTTATCTGTGAACGGTCCACAAGCATATGTATTAAATGTATGGGCAAAACAGAGTGATGGATCTAAAGATGCTCACAGATGCATTTCCCAGTCCTGTGTTTTCTCGCTGTTTGCTGCTGACACTGTTTTCTGTCCCTTTCTTACTGTGCTGTCCTACTGCATGCTGAATCTACTCTTTAAGTTAAGCATTGTAGACCATTCCTTTTTTACTTTTCCTTAGAAATCATTTTGAAGTGAGCACAGGTTCTATTTCAAGGGCATTGCCTTGGGATAGCATCAGGAAGCCTGATGTAATACCTGCTGGACAGCTCCCACAGGTGAATGATCCAGGTGTGTTCAGGCAGGGGACCAGTGGGGCCTCGGAGCAGCCACCATTGTGGATCTCACATTCGTTGATATCCTGGCATTCATAACCATTTCCTTGCCAACCTAAAAAATATATTGAGAATACTTAAAAGTAAAGAAAAATGGAGGATGAGACTAAAGGTGAAGAGAAAGTCATCCTTAAACATTCCTGCTGTCAATCATAACAATAGTATCACTCTCATGGTTCATTATCTTCATAATAAACATGTGCACCCTTCAGAATATTTATAATTTGGGGACTACCTGGGGTACCCTTCATAAACTGACTTAAGGAAATGATGATGTCTGAGCATGGTCAGGTGCATGCAGAAGGAGGGGCTGAGATACATGCACTCCAGCCCTAATGATGGTCCTCACAGTGATAAGACATAGTATATGCTCCATGTTTTTACAGATATGCCTGTAGTTCCTAACATTTATAAGAAACATATAGAGTTTTAAGATTCAGGAAGAATAGAATGATTAAAGATGAATTTATTTCTCTTTGTATTCTTCAATTAAGAAAAGGGAAAGGCAAGCACATGCTACCCGTCCTCTATTTCCACCATTTGTTCAATCTGTTATCTACTGCTTAAGGATTGCCATCATTAATTACCTTCAAGAATTCAGCTATATGTGAGATTTTCCCCCTCGGATGCTAGAGGGGAGGACTTTCTTCTCCTTACCTTTGCTAGTTGAGACCAACACCCTGCAAGCACCTACTAAACTATAAGTCTCTAATGAAGTTCTAGGTGCACATGTGCCTCAGTGTGACAGAGCCATGGGTTACTCTGGAGCTCAGCTCAGATCCAAGGCCAGGTAGATCTGGATTTGTATCTGGCCTTGAATAAGCTTTGTGAAGAAGTTATTTAATCTCTCTAAGCCTCAACTTCTACTTGCAATGTAAATAACTCTCTAACCACGACTTGGCATTTGTTGAAGTTGTAGAGTTCTAACAATTGTTTATGGTTAAATGACATCTTAATGGCATTTCCATAAAAGAATAACTGTTATTATGGTCTTCCATCTATGCTCCACTCTCCAGGCATACTCAGGAGCAGGAAGCTGCCTTATAAGGTCCTTGATATCTGGTTAACAGCTAACCAACAGCACAGTACAGTGCTTTGCTCATGGCACATGCCTTACAAATCTGTGTCCAGTGATAGTGATGATCATTGTAGTTAAGTACACTGTAATACACTGTAGTGAGTACCGAGTTCAGATTCTTCAGCAACTTAACACAATCAGTTCCCTAAAGGCTCAATCCTTGGGACTGAGGAAGCAGAACACTTCTATTTATAGCAAGGTTAGAGGATATTCAAGAATACACAAAAGCAAGAACTGCTGGTTTGTATCAGAGACACAGAGTAGTCAAGGAATTTACCCAAATTTCTAAATACCTGGTTAGTAGGAGAAGTAGGGTTTTGGTGGATGGCTTTTTACTACCAGCTGACAGCCACAGCAATGCAAGATCAGGTCCTTCAAATTCTATGTCTAGCTATGCCCTAAAGTTGGGTGCTAGCACACTCTAGCAAATCTCCAACTCCAAAGACCTGCTCTGCATAAGGATGCTCTTGAGTAGGACATGCAGGTAGGTTTAGGCACCTCTGAAAATTTATCTTTTTATCCATCAGTGGTAGAGGGAAATTGATTCTGATACTTTTTCTATGTAATATTTAGAGCCTAGCATGTATCTCCAAGAAAGTACCTTTTGGGCAGGCCCCACAGTAGAAGGAGCCTTGTGTATTGAAACACTGTGCATGTGCTGAACAAGGTGAAGGCTGGAGGCTGCATTCATCTTTGTCCTCTGTGCAGGAAATACCATTTGGTGGTGTTGTCCACCCAGCATCACAGATGCAGTTAAAATTTGGCTGAAAGGGAAGAGGAGAGAAAAAGGTCTGAAAATCTCATCAAACCTTTAACTGTTTATTGTCCAACATTCATTTGCATCAGGCCAATTGAGTGGATTCTCTTTCTCTTCCCATATATTTTAAGCATTTAGACTAGCCCATGGAAAGGGACCATCTTTATTTCAGGATAAAGGGATCCTATAATTTATCCCAAAGATGCCCAAGAAAGAGTAATAGTAATCAAGAGCTATAATTATAGTCAATGAACTCAGCCAGCTATGTAGTTAAAGGGTAAACACACAACTAGGTACCGGCTTCGGACAATTATTTCCTTCTTAAAAATCTCTTCTCTTCATTCCTTTCCCTACACCCTTACTGCCAGAAGGGACTGCTTTCTATCTCTTAAGAATTTTTAAAAATGAATTCAAAATAACTAAAATTTATGTGACATCAAACTAGTGAGACTACCCTTAGAGTTAAGCATCTAGACCCAAAGCTGAGAGGAAGACTGGAGCTCTAGATCCATAAAGTGTGCCTTTCACAGGGACTCAAGGCCCAAAAAATCCAGACATGAGATGCTATTGCCAAAATAGGTTCTGTAATGTTTCCATGTCTTGTCACTGTTAAACACACAGGCCAGGAGGCCATGTTACACAATCTTCTGCATCCAGTTTTCTGTATAGATCACCTCCCCCTTTGCTTGTGTGTGTCCTACTAAGGGATGGAAGGGACTTCAGCTCTACAGTCACTTGTAGCAGCACAGTGCTGGTACAGTCAGCAATAGCATGAGGAGCGAGTAACTGGTTTCCACAAGAAGCATTGAGGGGCAGATACCCACCTGTCCATGGTTCACTCGCAGTAAATCCTCGCAGATGCCATGCTCACAGAGCTGCTTAGAGCCCTGTTCACAGTCGTTATATTTGGATTCACACTGAGGTCCATATGTATCAGGCGTGCACTCACATCTGTTGGTTACACAAGAGCAAAACAAACTCAGGGTTTGCAGTTTTAATACCCGAATCTGTCCACTGGTGTCATTAAAAGATATCTATCATTGCAAACCAATAATGTTAATCATAAGCCGGTCATGCAGTTTTGTCAGCTGCAACCTTAGAATAAAATTCCTTAGTCTTCCAAGCAGAGTGATCGTGTTATCTTTGCAAATTAACTGTCAGAGAGTTATTACTCAATGTTTCATAGAACTAGAGCAATAAATTCTTTTGATCTCAGTCATCAAGCAGTACTGTCAAAGGTCAGGTGTCTGTAAACCATGGGTGATGGAGTTCATTCCAGAAGGGAAAAGGAAAAGTCAGCATACCTGTCAAGAATCAAAAGTGAGCATCTTCGCAGGTGCCTTTATATTACAGAGGACTTATGTATTCTTTATATTACAGAGGACTTATGTATTCTTTCAGGAAGAGATGTAGTCAATAGTGGGGACATTTCCTTCATGTCATATTTTAATGCATAAAAAAATATAATTATCATACAATACCTAAATACTAAGAGATGCACTGCCACTAGAAAGGTAAACAGAAAACCAAATAGGGAAAGTTTGTTTAGTTGTTGTGACTTTTTTAGGTTGCTGGCTTAGTTGTATATCTGCAAAGCATAAGAAAGGGAGCTTGTAAGGTTAGTAGATGTGGCACAGCCGAAGGACTCATACAAGCTAAGCGTGAGCATATCCTAGAGAGTGCAAAAGCCAAGCACAGAGGTCATGGTTAGACTCCCACAGAAAGTCACCCCAAAGGGAACTGAATATCAATGCTGATGCCAGACAGGAGGATGAGGGAGGATCTGCAGAGCATGTCTGCCTCTCATGTTTGCAACCTAGAGCTACTTCCTGATGCTCCTGGAAAAGAAGACTTGCTACAAAGTAGAAAGGTTATTTTAGCAACGTGCATTCAGTAACAGAAGCTCAGTAAATAATCGCAGATGTCAAAGTGTGGGTAGTAGGGCAGGAAAGAAGTGAGTTTGAAAACAATCAAGGCATGCCATAGCTGGACCCAGAAACAAGTGACCCATGAGTCACTTCTGAGTAAAATGACGTCAACGTGCATTGCCAGAAACAGAGAGGACAGATGTAGGGGACCGCATCTATGCACTACCAGTTAGAGCTGCCAGACTTACCAACTAAGAACACAGGGGACATAGTTAAATTTCTATCTCAGGTAAATCAATGCTCATAAAATATGTAAGTATGATCTATGCAATTTATAGTACTACTATGTAAATATATAAAGGTTATTTAATTAATAAGTTATGTCTAATTTATTAATTCCAAGATTAATTGGAATTAATTGGAGCATTCCAAGATTTCTTTACTCACTAAAACCAGGTCATGAATTAATAATAACTAGTAATTAAACATATATTTGATGTTAGTTCCCTAACTAATAGCAACTCACCTTCTCCATGCTTTTCCTTATGTCCTGTTATCTTTCTTCTTCACTATCTCATTTTCACATACAATACTCTTCCAGTGAAGTTAATTATACTCTTTGGGATTATCATATTTTTGAGCATTTCTTATACATATTTAAGCATTTGATTCATTGCTAAATATTTACTCTGTAAGTTTGATGTGTAAAACAAAACAACTCAGAACCAATTATTACAAGTTTAGCTTGTCTAAATGCATTTTCTATGCAAGGGATATTAGGTTGGGAACCCCAGGGACAAAGTGATGCAAATTTAAATCCTGAACAAATGCACTAACCATTCACCTCTGACAAAGTACTAACTCATGATGTCTCTTCTAAAGGCCTTTCTCGCCAGGAAGTACTCAGAAGTGTGTTTCTCTTACAGCTAAGTACTTAACCATTGGAAAATTACTTACACGATGTCAGAGGAGATTGGGGTCAAGTGCCTGAGGGCAACCCTCTCTCTTTAATTCTCATTTCCTTCTTCTTAGCCATTGTCACCTAAAGCTGAGTGGACATAAATCTTATAGTCTTTTAACTAGATACAAGAAGAGGAAGAGGAAGAGGAGGAGGAGGAGGAGCAGAAGGAGGAAGAAGAGGAGGAGGAGAAAGAAGAAGAACAAGAACAAGAACAAGAAAAGAAGAGGAAATGGAGGAGGAGGAAGAAGAGGAGGAGGAAGAGAAAATAAACCAACCATGTAAATTATAGGCTTCCTTGCCATGATCTTCAAAAGCAAGTATTTTCATCTTATTTACAGGCATGCAACAAATAAGATTGCCTACAGCCACAGAACCTATGTGTGAGAAGAGATGAGCAGAAACCCAGGTCTGTTTTACTCCAGCTCCACTATTTTTCCCTGTTACATTTCTGTTCTCAAGGGTAAAGTAAGTATGACGACTTTCCATGGGTGTCTTTTCAATATAACAGCATTTGCATGTCAAATATGTTTTCAAAGTGACTTAGGATGGCTTTCAAAGGAATAAATATTTATGAAGCAATAATAAAAGTCATATGTAGTTTTAAACTACCTTAGTAATGTTCCTGCGTTTGATATTAATTCCTTTTAAATTTTATTTATTATGTATGTATGTGTATATATGATGTGTAGGTTGGTGTGTGGGTATGTTCTTACTACAGTGTGTGTATTCAGGAGTTCTCTCCTACCATAGGACCAAGGGGTCCTGTTAGGTCATTGGGTTTTCGCAGCAAATGCGTTTACCTGCTGTCCATTTCTTAAGCCCTTGGTTACTAGTTCTTGTAAAAAGCTTTTTATTGTTGGTATCATCCTAGTAAAACAAAACTAGGCTTTTCAGTCTTCAGAAAATGCACTTATCAATTGAGAAGACACCAAAATGTCCTTCCATAGTCCTAGTTAATTTGTATTAGAGTCCATGGCTCAATATCAGTATAATGAATAACTGAAAAGAATTAATAAGTTTAATACCTAACTACCATCTGATACCAAACAGAATTATCTTCACAACTTCAACTTTGCAATGCTTTAAATTCCACCAATGATACAAAGATAACATAAGATGTATCAAGTCAGCATTGTGTGCCTGGGAATAAACAGAGCTTGTTTTCTTCCTAGAAAACCTTGTAGGTCCTCACTCTAAGTACATGTACCATCTAGGGATGGTAAAGTCAGAACCCAAGAGCTATCTTACATACAAAGCAAATCAGGAAACAATCAGAAGCAACTTTTACAGTGATTAGGAGACAATAATACTAAGAAGAGAAAGCTGTCTTTCTGTTGGCTCTCATAGCAGCTGGAGATAAGACCCCAGCCTCAGGAATTAGTGAAAGCAGATGTAGGTTTATCCTGTCCTGAATGTCACTGTAAAGAAGAAATTTGGTCAAGGAAAATAAATGAAAGAAAAGAAATTGCCAATAAAACAGGGATCCCAATTAATAGTACTTGCATGATGCCTTATCTTCTCAAAGACATTTATAATTATGAATTGTTAATCTTGTGAAGAACAAATTCCATTTCCCCCACCTAAGCTGACCCACAGAATTTTCTAACTGAGGAGTCATTTCCCACCATACCTACACATTGCTAACCCAGATCATTCAACAGCAGTTCATGGTTTCCTTATCAAATCCATGGTTCAGTTTCCCAAAGGGGTTTCTGGGCCCAGTGAAACTGCTGGTAATTAAGCATTTTAACTTCACAGATTCAACAGAACTCAAGAAATGGTTTAAATGCTCAGTATTTTATTAGATACAGACTCACAAAGCAGTAACTAAATTTTGTGCTCATGAGCATTGTATATTTTATTTTACCCCTTCAAGATGTTAATTGAGGGTGGGTGATGGATTAGCCAGTGAATTGCTTGTCTTGAAAGTGTGAAGACCAGAGTTCAATGCTCAGAACTCATTTCAAACAAAGAGAGGGAAAAAAGGTCTAGGCTTTGTGGCTTATGCTAATAATCTTGGTATTGGAGCCTCAGGAAGAGGAGGACCCATGGGTCTTGCTGGTCAGCCAGCCTAGGCTACTTGGAATTTTCTAGACCAATGGGAGAGGTGCTAGAGAGATGTGTAGGCAGTGAAAAGCACTTGCTGCTTTTCCAGGGTACCTGGATGTGGTTTCCAGCACTCACAATGCAGCTCACAACCATCTGTAACTCCAGATCCAGGGGAGTAAAGTCTTCTTCTGGCCTCTGTGAGCACTAGGCATGCATGTGGCACACAGACATACATGCAGGCAAAGCACCCAGACATATAAAATTTAAAAATAAAAATTACAGCAAACAAACAAACATCAAGGTACATGACACCTGAAGAGAAACATACGAGGTTGTTCTCTGGCTGCTACATACATGGGCATCCATGCACACCCATGTATGCATACAGGAAAACATACACATAGACACAAGTTCCTGGAATACACCTCACTTCATGCATTTAAGATCCAAGTACTCAGCTTGGATTCTCAAGGCCACATTAACCATTTTCATACCAAGAAGAAGTTAAGAGTTAAATGTTCTGCTTTCAAACATCCCCCAGCAAATCTATGAGGGGGCAGCATCTAGAAACAATAAGGAGCCAAGAGTTAGCAGAAGTCCTTGTGCTTTCCTTTGAGGGGGAACAAAAGTGAGTCCAATGCTGTCTTGTAAGGGGATGCTTCCCTCTGAGAAACAACTGAGTTGTGTATTGTGAATGCTACAGGTTCCCACCCCTTTCCACTTTTACAGGGTAAGTATAAGAAATAATGCTATAAAACCAATAGCAATGGCTTGTGTGAATGGCTCCCCTTTGACTCACACAGCTTTACTGGCACAGAACGCACCAAAAGATGCTGAGATAAAGGAATATTGGAACGATATCTAATCTCCGGGACATTACTAGATATTGGGGAGGCAAACAATTATAAGTGCTAGGAGTCAGTTTGGGACACTTGTCACTGATATCTCTAGTTGGATGTTCTGCTTGATAAATGGCCATAAACGGAAACCATGCGATAATGCTTTCAAGGGAATGGAAGTCAGCTGGAGCCAGAACATGAACAGCAGCGATGTCACTGGGCATTGTTTCAATTAGATCCAAAGTCTGAACAGCAAAGTCCTCAAATGAGCTCACTGGTTGTCTTTCAAAGCTCTGGCTTTTGTTAATGTCTCCACTCATCATGCCCCATGGCCAGGCCTCTCAGAGAACATAGTATTAGACATAAGCGAAGGTGGCCACTTTTGGTTTTGCACGATTGAATTTACAAACATGCCTAGCAGAAGTTTGCCTGAGTAAAATTTATTAACCTAGAGTGAACCAAAGTTTTAAAGCTCAGATCAAAGGAACAAAAGGACCACTGTTCCTTTATGAGAAAGTGTGTTAAGAGATGACAGGGGTTAAAGCAAAATGATTATACCCGTTTCTGCAGGACACTGCTGCAAGATACCAGAGGCACGAAAAAGGGAGCAAATGATTGACTTTAATCAAGTTAGATTACTCTGCTGAGCAATGAGCAGTTCATGTGGTAGCAAAACTGGTTTCTTAATCCTCATGGAGCCTCAGAACACAGGCAGCCAGCCAAAATATAGCAAAAGATGCTGTCAAGTTCTCCTCAGAAGTGATTTTAAGAAACTATACACTAGTATATCTGACAATGATCAAGCATAAACTCCCTGACTTGATTATCAGAATGTGCTTCAGAGGCAGCTGGCTTTACTGACCAAAACTGCTAAAGCCCAGTGGGAACACAGACTTTGAAGTGTCAGCTCGGTTTAAGAGATGGTTTTCTAGGAAAGACTATGGGGGAGGTGATTGGAAGATGCCGTAAGTGCATCATTTGACCAAACTGAACCTGATAAGGAGACAAGCTGCATGGGGGACTGTGGCTGGGACCTTATGGCTAACTGAGACTCTGAACGTTCTATCGATCTTCAGTGTTTTGGTCAACATTCTTACGCAGTGTGAACGAAGCACCCATACTGCAACTGTAAGCATGCTAGTACATGAAATTAGCATAGCACTGGAACACGGGAATAGTGGGCTGTGCCCACTCCACATGAACTCATCTCATAGCTGCCCTCTAAGGACCTGATTCTTGCTCAGGCATCAGCTCAGCTTGTACCATGTTTCTCTGACCACTCTGTGGCAGTCATGATGGCCTTCTTCTTCCTCAGAGATGCTGCCAAAATGACTTCTTCATGGGATGAAAAATTTTTATTTATTTAAGCAAAAAAGTATTTATGAATGTGTTCAGTGAAAGTCAGGTAACTCCTATGGGTGCTTAGTTTTCTGGTACTATAGACATTTATTTGGATAATTTTAATTATTTGCTCTTGTTGTCCTCCAGAAATACACATGACATTTTAAAAGAAGTTACCTGAAACTCCCCATTGTGTTCACACAGGTGGATCCACTCTGGCAGCCAAAGGGTGTTCCTGAGTAAACTGCACACTCGTTAACATCCTCTGAGCAGAAGAGACCCTGCAGAGATGTAAAGAACTCAGTCAGGCACCATAGAACATGGGCGTTTATGGAATAATATTTATACAATATGTTTAATGACTTCTATGGACAATAAGTCCTTGGCAAAGCCAAATACACTATTAATAATATTAATCTTAGCCGGGCAGTGGTGGCGCACGCCTTTAATCCCAGCACTTGGGAGGCAGAGGCAGGTGGATTTCTGAGTTCTAGGCCAGCCTGGTCTACAGAGTGAGTTCCAGGACAGCCAGGGCTATACAGAGAAACCCTGTCTTGAAAAACCAAATATATATATATATTAATCTTGGGCTAAGATTCTTCTAGAACTCAGTTTGGACCCAACAGGACCAAGATGCTCCTCACAAGAGTACAGCAGTCACAGGAGATAATCCTTACATAGACGAGTCCGTATTTGAAAGGGCTGCTATGCTTGGGGTGGTTACTTAGTGATCTTGTTGATGTCCATGCCTGCAGCATTCTCACTACTGCTAAAAGAGGGCAAGAATATACACATATGCACTCCACTATTCAGTCCATGCTTTCCAGTGCTAACCTACTCAAGCCAACACTAACAGAACCATCATGCCTGACCATTCAGTTCTCCATTTGAGAGAGCTGCTCAAGATGGCCCAGGGTTTAAATCAACAACTCCGACACTAGCTGGCACAAGTCATTGTGACTGTGAGGCTACAGAATCCTAGAAACTTTGGTGGATAATTATATGCTTCTGAATGCATCGAAAAAAGCCATGGCTGGCTCCCTGCCAGCCATTCTTCGATTTTTAAGTGAAAGACAGAGTGACTCACCTTCCACTGTGAAGGGCAGAGACAAATAAAGGACTCGTGCAGGTTGACGCAGGTGCCACCATTGTGGCAGGGATTGCTGCTGCAAGCTTTTCTCTCCACATTCTGAAAATGACAGGGCAGTTAAGTCAGTGAGAGAATAGTACTTGTCCTCCCTCAGTAAACAGTGAAGAGTGCTTCAGTTAGCCTGTAGGTTCCTCCTCATCGGTGAGGGCTTCCTCCAGACTTTCTTCAATATATCTCATTCTCCTTCTAGTCAATTCTCTCGTGAAAATATCAATTATGCTCATTTTCCTTAACACTCAGCATACTTTAGGCATGGCTAGGAAAGAAGCTTCCCTGTTCTTGAGGAGCATTGCTCATCTGAGAAACATGTGTTACTAGATGGGAATAAAGATTTCAAGGGTAGGTATAAGAATGTATGTTCCTATTGCACTAAAAAAAAAATGGAATGGAAATTTCCACTCTTGCCTTAGTGGTCTTATCTCAGGTACCTCAAGATAAGCCTTTGAAAACTGATCATCTGTTATTACCACCCCTCCGGCCACTGGCTCAGATGACTGAACTCTTTTCTCTCCAAGCCCCTTTGTTTGAAATGTGGCCAGCTAAGATACACCTTTTGCCCTCTGCTCACCTGACTGCTTTTAGACCAGAACAGCAAACAGGCCTACCTTTGTCCACGAAAACTGGGGATCTCACCCTTTGTCGGCTACCGGTTTCTATTCTGTACAATTTGTAAAGATTTGAGGGTGCAGAGGCAACTGTCCCATAGAGGGCAAGTAATGATGCAGTCAAGGCATTTCGATATACTGACCTTAGTCAAATCCTATTTAAGACAGGGACAACGTGTTTGTTACACCCGTACACATGTACCAACAAAGGCTCAGAGGAAATCAACTTAGTTCTGTGGAAACAATTCAGAGCTAGTAGATCTCCAACTGGCCCAGTGCTGTTTACTGCAAAGCCCATTCTTTCTCTGCCCTTGTCATGAGTCCCAGGACTGCACATGCATGCATCTCATTATGAACTCTGTTTTTCTTCCTCCTTTGACCTGTCTTTACTTCAGAACCACAATGAGCTGTGTCCATTAAAGAGCCAAAGGACATTATTAAGAACATTTGCCACAAACCTATGAGCTTTCTGGTGAATGAAGGCAATTCAAAGACAGATTTGGGGGTGGGGGGTCTACCAGGAAGGAAAATTAGTTACTAGTCAGGAGGAAGAGGAGGGAGAGTGGCAGAGACTGTGCTGACCTCGTCCTGTCCAAAAGCAGAAGGAAGTTGACATTGGGAGCCATTAAAACCTCGTCCCAGATGGTGGAGAGGAGCACAAGTTCACTTTAATCTTAATCTCCAGTTCTTGACTAGCAATGAAACTGGGAGGCACTGTAGGAGTTTGAAAACTCCCATGATTCTTTGCTCCACAACAGCCACTGCTCTTTGCATGTTCTCATGTGCTCAGATGTTCCCTGAAGAGGTGAAGGCTGAGGTACAATCCATCGTCAGAGTGATTAACAGAGAACATGAACCTGTTCAATGAACTTAACGCCCAAAGTAGGAGGTCATGCTTGAATCCTTATGGAAGGAAATTGTGACTATCTGAGCAGTTATTATTAACCGGGAATTGTAGAAACGCCATTCAGAATTGTAAGTATTGGTAGATTCTATACATTTCTTTGGGCAGAAGGGTTATGGTTTCAACAGCAGTTTTAGTCATTTACCCACAAGAAAGGTGAAAGTCATAAACGTACACAGATGTGCCTACACATGGCAAGGTTATAGCGTATTTGCTCTGGGAAGTTTGTAGAGCTCAATTACCAGCCAGCAGAGTTTTAAGGAACTGAGAACACTTTGTACAGCCCTAATATTCTTAGCTCAGTGTGGAGAAGCTATATGACTTTTTGAGACTCAGTTATTGATGCCAACTGGGGAATCACTAGGTGACCAAGCTTACACAAGTAAAGCCACAGCAGGATGGCTAAAGGAGTCAGTAAGGGATGGGGCCGAGGGCTGTGAGCTCAGAGGTAGAAGATCTCACATTCTTAGTGACCTTAGGGTAGCATACTGCCCTGGGTTCTCACATACATCCTAGGGGACATATGTGGGAACAGGAATCAAACAATAGAAAATCAAATTCTTGGTATTAATCATCTACTGCTTAAAATGAAACTAATCATTTTATTATTATTATTATTATTATTATTATTATTAAAGATACTATGTATCTCAAGGTGGTCTGTAACTCGCTGTGTACCCTAAGCTGGATTCAAACTCTCAATCCTCCTGGTTCAGCCTCCTGAGTACTAGGCTTACAGAGGAACAACATCCATACCTATCTTAGAAATGTTGCTTACAAATTTTTAGTGACTGTCCAATCCACAGGACTTACCTGCTGTAAGCTTTCAAAATCTCTCTCAAGATCCACGAGCTGTAGTAGTGGGGAAGAAAATGCACCAATTAGCGAGCGCAGAGACATGTCACGTGATGTCAACCTCCGCTAAGTTGCTGCTCTAGGGACCCACTTTGCTTGGCTTTCATTCATTACTTTCCCCTCCTATTGCCCTCCCTTCAGGGTTTTTTTTTCCACCCTATTCCTTTCTACCTGTAAATTTTTAAAGGTCTTTTAAAAAGAAGTGCAGACCACTGATAAACTGACTCTCTGTTTCCTCCACATGGTGATTAGCGCACAAAGGCAGTGATAACCCCCTCCTTTGGCAAGGAAGATGCTATCAGGACTTGAACAAAGCCAAGTCTTGGGCAAGGGAGATGCTATCAGAACTTGAACAAAGCCAAGTCTTGTGACAAACCCCTACCATAGTGCTTCTACCATCACCACTCACTAGCCTCCATTACAGCTACGCCACTTAACCCCACAGTTCACAAGGTGATGATAAACAGCTAAGGAAAGAGCGGACAGTCCACCTGAAAAGAGCACTACTTACAAAGTTGGATTGACAAGAACTCATATTTTCTTACCATGAGCGCAACGTGTATGTCAGCCTTACCTTCGAGTTAAGTTGCTGGACTTGACTAAGTATATTTTGAGGAAGACCAGTTGTATTCTTTTTTAAATCTATAATATCATCTTTGTTTCTCTGGATCTAATATTTAAAAACGAGAAGAAAAAGAGTAACAATATGGAAAAATATTTCCATCTTACCGGAGCAAGCTCTAAAACCTCATGATTATAAATTCCAGAGCAATACCATACATAATAATAATTAGACCAAAATAGATATGGCAAAGTTCAGTTGACTCTCCTAGAGTAACATATCGATGAATTTTCTATATGCATTTTCCCATAATATGATAACGTTTTAGAGTGCATATTAAGAAGTGTGGTGGGCTGGGGATATAGCTCAATGAGAAAGAACTTGCTTACGATGTAAAAGTTCCAGGGTTCAATCCCTAATTAAATATATATATATATATATATATATATATGGTTTTGAATGAGACCTTTTGAATTTTAAATCTTGCCACAATTACTTATTGTCTATCTTTGGACATTAAACAGATTTGCCCACTTTGTAACTCATAAATGGAATAATAATAAACACCTTCATGGGGAAGTCCTGAGAGTCAAGCAATATAACACACAACTGCGTGACCCAGGCACAGCTCAAAATACGGGCTCTAACATTATGGGTGATACACAGCATGTAATATCAATACTGAGTACAGAAAGCATTCAATAAAGCATGAGAGTAACTGACTACTCTGCTGTGGCAAAAGTGCTGCAGAACACATATGCACCTGCTCTGGTTCCCTCTGTATTCCCTCCCTGGTGGAGGAGCTCTGTTTGACTTTCTGCATCTTCTCTGGGCTGTGGCATCTGTCCCTAAGCAATGAACCTCTTCTTCTGGCACGGACCCCTCTGTCCCCACCATGAAGCCTTTAAAAGGCTTCTTTTTAAGAACTGATCTTCCGGTTGTGTTTTCTATGTTCAGAATCCAAGGTGCTGATTAATATTGAGCGGGTCAATTAAGCAGTACATATTGATATACAAAGCAACATCTGTGTTCCAGTGCGTTACCTGGTGTAAACATTCGCCAAGGTCTTCATTGTTTAACTTGATTTTCCCTAGGGAACCAGTTCTAAATTCAATGTTTTGGGCAGAGCTTGTAAGAAACACCAAGTTTCCTTCCTCCGTAGCCATCCGAGGTCTATACAGTTTGAGCAGAGAATTCATCAGTAATTAGCACATAGAATTTTAAATTTTAAACTAAATTTCTTGCTGACTAATGATAGACTTGCTCCACATATCCTCACCTCGCACTCAATCCAACCGAACTGTCTCTATTCATCCATTATTATTTCTCTGAGAATTTCTTAATGATATTTCCAAGGAACTGCAGATGCGACTCATTCACAAGTGAGCAAAGACCATTTGTAAATCAGAAAAGAGTTCTTTATACCAGCCCAAATCTTCTTCCCAGTGGCTTTTTAACATCGTTGCTTTCCTCCAGAAACTCTGATTTCTCAGGTTATTTGTTACAGACAGGGAGGATAGACCCCAGTCCCTTAGCAGAAACAAGCCACCGGTCTACTTACTGGTGGAGATCAGTAATCCTTTTCTGTCGCTTCTGCTCCAGCGTTCCAGGTTCGCCATCTAATTCAGCTACCATCAATAAAGTAACAAAACCCCAGAGAAAACGTGAGGACATGTTCCTCAGCAGCCTCCTCCCAGCTTGTCAGGCAAGAGGGAGACCACTCCAGCCAACGGAGTCCAGAATTTGAGGGCTGCAAACCAGGCAGTTGCACTTTGATCAGCAGAATATTTTTTAACTTTCCAGTCTTTCCAAGAAGGCTTAAGTTATTTTGTTCCTTCCTGAAGAATGTCAATGATCTTAGATCTCTAGTACTGTTCAACTTGTAAGGGGTCAAAATCTACCTTAAGTGATGTACAACTTAATCATTATTTGTTTAACCTTTGAAACAGTAACCAGAGGCTTTGGAAACATCCACTGAAAGAATCCTTGCTTAGGAGGCACTCAGCTTTTGGTAAATGGTGCTGGAGAAATAGAATTTCTGCAAAAGAGGTGATTTCTTTATCTCATACCATGCATAAAGATTACTGCTAAGTGTTCTTCAGAGCCCCAGATTTAAGAAGAAAACAGGGAAGAAATCATACTTGTGAATTTGCACTCATTTCTTGGCCCTTAACCACAAAAGTTGGAAGAGTAAAAGCAAAAAAGAGAAGAATTCAGTGTCAAAATTTGAAGGTGCTACAAACCAGTAAGGACACTTTTCAAGAGGATTCAAAGGCAACTTTGAGGATCAGCTTACATTAGTGGGGAGCCACAGTAAGGTGGCCCCATTCTCCAGTAAATAATCCTCACCATGCTCACATAGGCATACCTAATTAAACTCAGTAGGTCACACACACAAAAAGGCATGAAAATAGTAAGAGCATTTGGTTTTTTGGGTTTTTTTTGTTTTTTTGTTTTTTTTTTTAAGAAGGGACTCAGTGGGAGCAGGGAGTGGATAGAAGAAGGCAATGGGATGAATATGATCAAAATATATGAGATACGTATATAGAAATAAGATATAATATATATAAGATATGTATATAAGATATACCAAATGAGATTAATATCCAGAACTTAAAAAAATATCCCACAATTTAAAAACAAAGTAAGCAATTTTTTAAAAAATATGAGCCAAAGAACTGAGTATGAATTTCCTCAGAAAAGACTTACAGACATTTGTGATGATACAGTCAGCAGCTCTGGTCATCAGTCAAAACCATGAGTCATAACTCCATACCCAGTAAATGGTACTGCTGCTATAGAAAAGAGCATAGAGGTCCCTCAAAAGTTCAATGAGAACTTAGCCTATGATCTGGTAATTTCACTTCCCATTTACACCTATGGTCATTGAAAATAGGGACTCAAAAGCCACCTGCACTGCCATGTTCACAGCAGTATTACTGACAATAGGCAAAGGCAGAATCATCCCAAGTGTCCACTCACAGATGACCCTATTAAAATGGGTACACACTGGCTATGGGATTTTAATTCATTTTATTGTGATCATGTAGGCTAGGCTGGCCTTAAGTTTATGATCCCTCTGCCTCCACTTCTCCAGTGCTGGAATTTCAGGTTCACATTGCCACACCCAATTTACAATAGGGTGTTTTACAGCCATTTAAAAAAATCAACATCTACTAATGTGGATAAAGTGAACTAAAAGAAACCGCTGTCTAAGATCCTACTTGAGATGCCTGGATGAGTTTGACTCATTGATACAGAAAAAGAGAATGGTGATTCCCCCGGGCTAAAGTGCAGAAGAATGAGGGCTCCCTGTTTAATGCTTGTGGAGATCCACATCAAAAAGATAAGAGGCTGTAACAGAGGAAGTAGAAGCATGGGGACTTACTGTCACTCAACTACAAAATTAAAAGATGGCTATGTATATTTCTCAGTGACTTTTACACTGAAACTAGTTAATCCCGAACTTTGGCCATCTGTAAATGCTGCTCACAGTAGAGAGAGGCTACCTGAGCCAAAGAGAAATTCCTAGGGGCATAACTGCAGGGTCTACAAGCCCAGTAGGTAACTTCCAATAGCAGCACCCCAACTTCTCTCCCAGCAAGCAGCTCAAAGCCCATCCCAGAGCTCTGGCTCAACATAGGCTTTGACCAAGACAATGGGAGCTCAAGGGAGCTGCAACTACCTGGATTGACTGGAAGAATGGCTCCTCTTCTAGAAGTTTCTGGAGAAGAATCAGCTCTGACTGCATGCTGATCATTACATCCGTACATCTGTTCTTCTGTTTCCTCCTTCTCCTTCACATGGGAAATACCCTAAATTGCAAAATTGCAAAGATCTAGGATTCATATTCTCATTCTCTCTCTCTCTCTCTCTCTCTCTCTCTCTCTCTCTCTCTCCCTCTCTCTCCTCTTGTTGGTGTTAAAAGTACAAAAAGACAGTATTTGAAAAAGTTTGCACTGCCATTTAAATTTTAAAATCTTAATTTCTCAAATACAGCTGCACAGTTTGATATAGTGAATAAGTGTGACACTGGTTTACTCCTGTCCATCTGACCACTGTAATTGAACTAACACAAACCAAAGAAAATATATTTCAACTTGATTTTCTTTTGAGCTGATGTTAAAATAACAGGTTTTGTTATTTGTTTTAAGAGACAGATGTGGTGTCATGCGCTGGGGAGATGGCTCAGTGGTTAAAAGCATGTACTGTTCTTCCAAAGGCCCAGACTTTCCATTCCCAGCACCTACATCAGGTAGCTCAGAACTGTCTGAAACTCCAGTTCCCAGGAGTTCTTACAGCTCTAGCCTAAGTGAACTCCCATACACATGCACATAGTTGCACACACATATATAACATGAAATATAAAATATTTTCCAACAGAGAGATACAATATATAATAAGTAGTACTTGAGGCTAAACAAGTTTCATTAATCCAAATTTGCTGTTCATCATTTCGCTAGACCCAAGGTCACAAACTTTTCTAAAACTCCTAGATCCTAAGACATTTTTAAAAAAGTGGAATATTTCAGGATTAGGCCTTTGGTTCAAATCCTCAAATTCTTGGGAAGTGACCAGAATAATGAGACAGAAAGAGGATCAAGAAGGGTGAAAAGGCAAAGCTTTGTTTTGTTTGGTTTGGTATGGTAAAAGAGAAAAAATTACTAGAGATGGAGCAGACGAGTAGGGATGTTTCATGCTGCTGCTACAAACCCTACTATGGAGTCCTCTTGTACTTCTTGTGTAATGTTTCTTGCACGTGTAGGCTTTCAGGGCTGACCACTTGTTATTGGGCAGCCAATTTTGTTTAAGAGTCAATGTATCTAAATTCAAGGATCTATATCTTGCAAGTATTTTCTCACAACCTGTGTACAACTATTCATTTGTTCAAGACTATTTTTCAAGTAATAAGATATAAATGAAAAAAAAGACTATACAGTAAGTGATTCCAGATGATATTATTTCAAAAGCCAAAGCTGTATCTAATAGAAAATAATTAGAAGTTGTCCAAGGTTCGTGGGTGCCCCATCAATATGAAAGCTTGAGGGACCATTTATGATAAAGATTTGATACCTTATTTGTGTGATTTCTAGAACCTCGTGCTTAAAATACATGAACTCTTATGAGTATAAGCTATAACTTTAAAAATTAATTATAATTGTTTGTCATATATTTTAAATACCACTGTCTTCGTTCGCTTTCTACTGTTAAGATAACCCACAACAAAGGTAACTTATAGCAAGGAGGGTTTGCTTGTGCTTGTGGATCCAGAGCGATAAGTGTTGATCCCCATCACGGTGAGGAAACATGGCAGCCTGGCAGGCAAGGAATCAGGAGCAGCAAGTCCAGGGCTCACACCTTGAACTGCAAGCAGAGAGAAGACATGACAACCATTGGACTCTTCAAAGTCTCAATTCCTGCTTCCAGTATTCTCTCCAACAAGGCTACACCTCGTAGACCCCTCCAAACAGTGACAGCAACTCAGCAGCAAGTGTTCATATATGTGGGCCTATGGGAGACAGTCTCACTCAAACCACCAGTTACCATATGGAAGAATGATATAAAATACTGCTGTCTGCATGGGATGCTATGAAGAACACCCACTAGCTTTCTCATATATAGTAACAGATACATGTTGCACAATGACCCAGCCTTTGACAATTTAACCTCTGGCAGGGAGAGAAGAGGGAAGTTTGACAATGGAAACTCTTTGGCAAGTTTACACAGTGATAAGATAGGCTGCCATTTTCCTGTACAGAGGACAATTCAGAATCTCCAAGGTCTGAACAAACCTAGTTCTTGATTATGCCTTTCCTAAACATCCCTGGCTCAGCAGATGTGTCTTGTGTAAGGGTTCCAGTGTTGCCTTAATAAGAACTTCCTCTTTTACAGCATTTGATACCGAGCTCATTGTTCAAAAGTAAAACCCTTACTCCAATTCTAGCCCAGGTCTGCGATTCTTAGTCATCTTCTCTGTTAGAAAAGAAAAAACTAGGCAAATTCTCCCAAGGTCGGGCTGACCTTGATGAGGAGTTGGGGAACTTTACATCTGGCTCATTGGCTTGGCTTTTCCTCAGATCAATAGACAAGACGTTGTGCTTCAGATGTCTCTGGAATCAATGTGAAAACAATCGCTCATTCTGGGACATTATCACTCATTCTGTTACCTTGCTGCATGCAGAGTTTCTTTGGCAAAGACGAAATCATTTTACAGTGCATGACATCCAGAATAACCTCTTCTCTCTCCCAAGCATTCCATCACCATGAAATTCCGGCTTTGACTAACAAAGCTCCTGTCTACCCTCTAATCCACAATGAACTTACTCAAAGTCTACACCTGCCCTTTTGTAGCAGCTACCTTCTCAAAGCTACCAACTTAATATAAGGGGAAGTTTCTTCCCTCCAAAGGCTCACTTCTACAGAAAACCACACAAATGATGGGAAAAGCCTGTGTTCTGGGAGTTATCATCCAGGTTCATGATCCCTTCTCATTTCTCTTTTATGTTTCTGCATAGCAGAAAGAGGATCTCAGCACTTAAGGGACATAAAAAGGCACAGCACATTTAATTTCTGCTATGTAAGGACTGTTCACTCCATATACAATGTTGCTATGGGGTCATGTATTAATAAACAGTTATAGTTCATCCCTCAGTCTCCTCCACCTTCCCTTGCGTTCAGGTTTCTCAAAGTAAAACAGGCAGACGAGTAAGCCAACAACAAACAACAGAATTCGTGATGGTTCACATTTTACTGTAAGAAAATATTAGGTGCAAGTAGGAGTGTATGATCTCCATACTTATGAAGGAAGATTCCAGAATGGAATTATTCCCTGTGGACTCTGAGGGAAGAAGACAGCTGACCCGGAGATCTGAGTGTAAGGCAAAGGTCAACTGCTGTCAGAAGACAAGGCAGGGTGGATCCAGGAAGCAAACAGCAAGGACACTTTAGGAGATAGAACACAAGATTAACTTCAATCCAATTATCTCCAAGAGCAGACTGACCAAACAGGAGACTGGTAAACAGGATGGAGTGGATTTTTCATGGGGTGCTGGCAGCCGAGTCCTTGAATAAGGGTTTGTTCTAGGAGCTGCCAAATACTGGGGAAAGGACCCAAATGTGAAATATGTCTAAAATACCCAAGAATGCCCTCAAAAAACATTTTTAATTCATTAAAGTAAGCTGGGCAGTGGTGGTGCACGCCTTTAATCCCAGCACTTGGGAGGCAGAGGCAAGTGATTTCTGAGTTCGAGGTCAGCCTGGTCTACAGAGTGAGTTCCAGGACAGCCAGGGCTACACAGAGAAATCCTGTCTCAAAACAACAACAACAACAAAAAAGCAGAAAGGAAAAAAAAATCATTAAAATAAACCTATTAGGCCTGACCAAGTTCCTAATGGTGTTTGTTAACACTCACTGGCCTTTATTCTTTCTTTATTCTTTTGCTTTAGCCAAGTACAGGCAAATGTATTTTGCTTTGCTGCAGACCTTAGGCACTACTAGGCTGGGATCTGCTGCTCCTTCCGAATGGTCAATGCATCACTAATAAATCAGTAATGTGTGGTTTCTTAACCTCTGTTCCCAGTCCCACCTCTGGTCTCCCCTTCTCAGAGTTTAAGCACCATAGCCTTTCGCACAGATGTCTCAATTCACTCTCTCTTCCCAGGGTGTAGTGTTAATAATCTGAACGACTTTCTCTTTTTTCTGCTCTATAACTTTTCCAAGATCTTGGCACAACTGTTTTTTGTTTTTTGTTTTTCCTGACACCAGTCCATCTCCTTTTACATTCCAAATTCTTAATTCTGCCTCCACTTTGTATCTTCATCTTTTACGAATGAAGATCCTATGGTCATCAAGAGAGTACATGAAAGTAAATATTGGTGCACAAGAACTGCACAGGATGGGGATTTGGGGTTAGGAAAGGGCCATTGTAATGAAAATACCATGGGGGGGGAGGGAGAGCGAGCAAAAATATTATTGGAACCCAGTGGGGATGTGATTTAGTGCCTATTCAGGGCAGTGTGAACTGAGCCAGAGCCCATTTGAGTCTCAAAGAATTAAGTATTTCTTCAGGTTAAGTCTTGGGGTTTGAGATGCAGAAAGAGAAATGGGGGAGCAAAGCTTCCAGGACTACAGAGCTTCCAGAAAATTTGTGTGAATCTGTGTGGATGATGAAATTTTTAAAATGGCCAGGAAGTCAGGTCAAGAAAGATCTTTAATTGCCATTTAATGAGCCTAGCTCTTAAATGATGGATAATTACACTAGTTTTCCAGGGAATCATGTTTACGTTTACAACCATCTCTGCTTAGAGAAGTCTGAGATCCAGGGTTAGGAGACTTGAACACAGGAAAGGAGACTTGGCTCGAGAAGGCCCTGGCTATGGCAGTGCTGATGGGAGACAGTGGGAAAGATATTTTAGCAATCTTATCTGCTGGGGAAAAAAGAGACAGTTTATAGTCCTTCAAGTATCAGGAGCGGTAACATCCATGTTTCTTACTTGAGGAATTGGGGGTCTAGGGTGTCATATTTTATAATCAGGGAAAGATTATGAGACAGAAGATCCAACCAATGAACAGAGACCCTAGGAACATGCACCAGCCAACTGCCTTACAGCCCTTCATCCTGCCACCTGCCTACCATGGGCATAGGAAAGGCCGGAAGTGGCCTCTACTAGAACCTTGTCACTTCAGATGCACCAGGCAACCCCAACCCCAACTCATGCTCAAACATCTGTTTCTATTGTGGGTCTACTGAATCACAATTTTCCCTCTAAAGACATCCCATTCATGATCAGTCATATATATGTGTATATATACACATATATATGATTGTCACTGTTACTATGACAGGCAAGTATCTGTATTTGTGTTTCCATATTTCTTACTCTTCAAAGTTTTCTGCAACTCTACCTCTTTGCTTTCTGTGGCTCTACTTGCTAAGAAAGTATTTTTTCTCACGATCCTAAATATTTTAATTTCACAACTTATTGTTAATAGAATTAGCATCTTCTATTAATTTAAAACTGTGAGAGCCGATTTCTGACAATTTCTTTTGTTTCCCATGAGGACTTGGTTCTAAGTTCTTTGTCTTCTCTTTGCTGGCGTGTCTAGATCTATTTCATCTGGAACTTAATTCTCCAGGACCTGTTAAACCTTTTCTGAGCACATGAGTTTCAGCCTAAGATACTAGAGATCAGACAAGCTCCATGTGTTATAAGTGCCCAGCTTATCACAGGGCAAGATGGTAATTTTATGTGAACCTCACTCATCAAAGTTCAAGGCATTTTCCCTTGAGGCATTCACTTCCTGCAAGGGAAAAAAAAAAGAATTCTTAAAATTTGCTACTAGAACCAAGGTTTGCTGTATATTTCACTAAAAAGTGTACAGATTATTCTAATTCCTTTCTCCCCAGTCTTGGAAATTACCTAATGGGCTTATCAGGACATTTTTGACAACTGCTATTTTATAGTCCAAGGCTTACTAGATAGTTCTATGAGAACTGTAAAAATTCTATTTTTCTTACACTCATAACAGATACTTGTTGTTTATACACAAAGTCCTCAATTATAAAGGGAGTTCCCAAAACAGTAATCTTTATGGCCTTCTTTGGCTTAAAGTTGCTGTGCAAATCTGTGGCATGCTAGTGAAGGTACATTACATAAACAGACATGACAACATGGGGCAGACTGTGGTCCAGCGGGCTGTTAGGAAAACAATATGCTTCAACCTGGGAAGGATGCCCAAAGCCAAGCATGTAAAGCCTAAGAAAATAGTGTTCAGTTGGTCCAGTCGTGCTGTCATTAAAGAAAAGTGGGTAAAGAAGACATGAAAAGGGGGCATATGTGCCAGGTTGGAGACCATTGGCTAAACTCTTGGTGTAACAAGGAGCTTCTCAGGTAGCTTGGATGCTGCAGTCCTTACGTGTTATTTCTGACAGACACATTTATCTGGAGAGCTGCATCTATGTAGAAGTCACAAAAGCAAAAATGGTTGAGCTCAAAAGGTGGCTTCGAGCTGCTGACAAGACTCTGACAGCCTGAGGATAATTGCTTTTACCTTCAATCTCTTTAGTATGACTTCAGTGTTTTTCTAGTTTGCTTGCACATCAGTTTAAATCAAATACTAGAATTAACCAAAAATTTAGTCATTAAATACAATATTTGTGACTAGGATGATCCTTTTTAACCTTTAAAAGCCAACTCATTCTCTTTCTTAGGATTATTGCATTGCTTTAAAGCTACATTTATGGGGATAGAGAGATGGCTGAGCAACTGAGATCTTTTACTGCTCCTATTAAGGACCTAGGTTCAAATCCCAGCATTCAGGTTGCAAGGTTCACAACCACCTAAAACTCCAAACTCAGGGAATCTAAATGGTGTCTTCTGGTCTGTGTGGACACCCAGGCATATGTATACACACATAAATACAAATAAAACCCTGCATTTATGCATGCCAACGTAGATTGGTTTTTGTTTTTTTGTTTTTTGGGGGTTTTTTTTGGTTTTGTTTTTTTAAACAAAATTTCATGGTAATACAACATTGATCCAATTGCCTATTATGAAATAATTATTGAAAAGTATTTAGCTTAAAATCATTCACTTGCTTACTTCCTGAGAAGTACATATTCACCTGAAAATGCACAAATCCACTCCTGAGTTGAGCTTTTTAAATACAAGGTGGTCTTGAGTCATCCCTGCATTTATTCCCCATGCTTGTTTCTATAGTGACTGCAATTATCACCAGGGAGAAGGAAAAGGCAGCACAGGTTAATCATTACATGTGAATAATTCAGCGTTGGCAGGGGCAGTGCCTAGCAAGTAGATTGTTACACATTATTGAGGATTTGAGAAGCGTCTTTCAAGTTGTTTTTTAAACAATAATAATCCTGCCAAGACCAGTTACAAGAATAACTCAAATTTTTCTAACTAGAGAGGGAAGGGAAGAGAATAAAGTTTGTATATGAAACCTTGGGGTGTTCATGATATGTTTGATCACATGGGCACACACAGGTACTATAGGGTTCCTCAGTTAACGTGGTCCATAAAACATAAAGATGTCCTGGGCATCTCCCATCATTGTGAGACAAGGATTTCTTACAAATACAGCATAGAGCAAAATCAATGTAAACTTCTGGGACTTGGGATTCTAAAAACGAGTTAAAAATAACACAGCTCTATAGCTCCTGCTACTCCTATAGAGCACTTCCTAGGACCAACCTAGGATTTCCATGACGGTGTACGATAATGGGGTAAGAGTTATCTTTGGTGGAGACATCCACAGATTCCCACAATAAAATAATAATTAACATTGTAATAATAAAATGAAATCCTTTCCCAATCAACTTAAAAGGACAAAATAAGCTTTTTACTTGTTGATGTCTCAGGTTCTCTGAACAGGACAGTGGTGTGACATTAGAGACTATTTGTATTATAGTTGAAGACGCCTGCACCCAGGCTCTACTGTGGATGAGTGAATAAAGGCAACAAACAGTGGCAGAAACACTTACAGTCCATGTGGGTTTTTTTTTTTTCAAGGAGGGTAAAGCCCATATTCAGCAAACGTTCCTTTTGATGAGAGGAGGCAAGTGTATGTGAGAGTTTCTCTACTGAGGGATCAATTTCTTGATCCTCTTGTGATTTTAATTAGGAAGACACAAATAAAAGCGGCACACAGAGGCACCTTTATCTTAGAGAAAGCTTTGCAAGGCCAGTGTGATTTATTATGGGGACGACTTAACAAGGCCGATGATTTCCAAAGGCCTGTCATTGCTAGGGGATTTGTTAATTGAAGTGCAGCACCACCCATGGGAAGATTTAAAGTGTCATTGAGGGCAAGAAGAAGGATGGAATGACCTCACTCCTAAGTCTTTTCTAGTATCATTATTCTAAGATCTATATAAAACAAAGCCTTTGCCCTTTGGATGTTTCCTTTATGGTGGCTTGGTCTATATTTATTACAGAGGTACTGCTCAATCAGGCTTTGTCAACAGCTCCTAGACTATGCTTAGAAGAGTCATAAACAATACCTTAAAAGCTGTACACAATTCTGGTATCAAATACTTTTTCCAATGCCATCAGCTTGCTCCTATTGTGTTGGTTCACTAATAGAATTATTAAAAACTTCCTCGAAGTCGTGAAAGAGTTTATAATGATGATACTCAGCACATTCACATTCAAGTCAGGTAACTGGACAATTCTTTATTAGGCATCTACTGTCAGCAGCCAAGAGAGGTGCCATGAGTATAGAACTGAGAAAGAAACAGCCTTTGTCCTCTAGCAAAAATGTCTAGGGCATGGGGGATTGTATTCCATTACATCAGACTGGAAATGAAGCTGAAGCTTAGCAAACCTTTTCAGTATCTGATATATCTTGCTACTGTCATGCCTTTCTTATTCCAAATGTGATTGTCCTTGTTCTGGTATGACAGATGACCAGATTACTATATACGATGAGACTCTGGAGCCTATTTTAGTGTGGTAATTTTGAGACAATAACCCAGGGTTGCCTAGAACTCACTTTGTAGGCCAGGCTAGCCTCAAACTCATAATCCTCCTGACTCAGCCTGTCAAGGGTCACATTACACAGGCATACACCCCATACATATGGGTCCCATTTAAATCTTTTATTTTAGCAGGCAGTTGGTCTACTTATATTCTCCACAGAAGTCTTAGCTTACATTTATAAGCTGTTATTCTGATGTCAGTTTAGTTTGCAAGACCTTTGTTATTTTGGCCTCCTTGCTTATCTGGTCATGCTGGGGTCTCTGTGGTCCATTGATGCTATTGTTTTAAATGAAAACATCATCTTCCTTGGGCCAGGCTAACCTGGTAACTCTGATAGACCAGAGTTTATGGCCCACCTGGGTCAGGCACCTCTGCAGTTTGGTGCCCTTGAGCAGGGAAAGGATTCTGAAGGAAGCAGAGCCTGGTGTTAAGAACAAGATGCACTATCTGGAGTGGGATGAGTCTTCCTTGTCTGTTTTCTGTTTCTACTATGTATGAAACTATGATGGACAGGTTACCTAGTGGCCAAAAAAAAAAAAAAAAAAAAAAAAAGTGGCTAGGACTTTGGTGTATGAGGTGTGAACTTGGGAGGCTTAGGAGAACTGCTGAAGTCATGAAAACCAATTTTAGAATGAAAATGTTTGTTTATTGCTATGTTTGATATGACAGCAACCCATCCCAGTTGAAAATTGCCTGGCATGAATATTCTAGAAACAGCTGATCTGGGCTCATTCAAGTGTCTTCAGTAAAGAGGAGAAGTTTAAGAACGGATGAGAATCTCTGGGAAACAAATGGCCCTGACAACATAGGGTAGTTGAAATCTTCAAGGACAGCTAAGAGTGCAGCTTCAGACCTCATTCCACCTCACCCTGTCTTGATGATCTCATCTGATTATAGAGGCCAACCCAGCTAAACAACCACATCCACTCAGTTCCAATCCTTCCCAGTAAGAACAGACGCCATCCAAAGGCAGAGTGAGTACACAGGAAGCCTTGTGTGTGCAAGCAAAGGCATGGGAATGGTGTAACACTAAAAAGGAGAATCCTGTGGGAAAACAGCCTCTCTCCTACTTTTTGTAAAACTGTCTACGCTCCTTTATAGAGAGAAAATAAGATTTTTGACACTTTAGGAAACAGTCATGTCGTATTTGAGAATGTAGGAAAAATAAGACTCAGGGTCAGAGAGGTGACTCAGCTAGCAAGCCTCATGTCCTACGTTCAGTCCCTAGGACCCACATGGCAGAAAGGGAGAGCTGACTCCTGAAAGTTGTCCTCTGATCTTTATATGCATGCCATGGAATGTACGTGCACTCAAGAACACACATACGGGCACAATAAATACATATGATAAAGAATCGTAGAAACTAAAAGAAGACTCAGAAACTACAAAAGTGCAAAACATAGGTATTTGAGAACATGAAGAAGGAGAAGGCAAAGCAGCTTCTTGCCGAAGCCTGTTTTTCTTGAGCAAATAAATATACAGCTAAGAGGAACAAAAGAGCAACTGTTAAAGCTGAGAGGAACTGTTCAGCGGGGCAGAAGTAAAGCACTTTCTATGTATGTAACAAAACATCACAGTGGAACCCACTATCCTGGAGAATTCATGTGCACTTTAACAGAGGCCATGCCTGAGCTGAGTGTTACAGTGCACTACCATAGAGCTTCACTATCTAGTATGCTTTCTGTGCTTCAGGATTTAATTGTGGTCCAAAAATGAGTAGAAAAATCCCAGAGATGACCCATAAGTAAAGAACAAACAAAAAACAGGGAGGAAAAAATGTCCAGCATATACTCCTTAAGAATTTCCTTTCTCACCAGCAGTGGGGAGGGAGAACCTCAATATTCAAGAGACACTAGAGGATGCCTCAACAATAGGTCAAAAACCAGTCAAACCAGATACAATATGCAAAGCTTACAAGCAATGTTCCAAAAGACCAGATTATTTCTAAGTAAGTTCACTGTAGTCCTGGTCAACAGAACACTAGAATTCATTCTAATTTTATACTATCTCATTGATCATTATTAAGTATAAATGTTATATTTCTGAATGTTACAACAGAAAATGAAATATTGCATAGATAAATTAAAACAAAATAAAAACTAATTATTTTAATTAAGATGCATGTATCAAACAACTCTAAAATTCTAAACATTATGCTATTTGCCTAAATGCTAAAAATTATTTGATAGTCTCTAAGGAGTTTCTCTGCTAGAGTAGGCTGGGATGCTGAAATCTGCCCCATGCATGGGCATTGGCTGAATTCTTCTTCAGGGTCTTTGTGGAGGTTCTAATAACAGAGATCCTCTTGCCTGGTAACTATGTTCAAGGACAGCTTTGTATCAGGATTCCACAGGAACAAAGCCTTCCTCATTGAGGGTTTGTGTAGATTCCACCTTAAAAGCAAATGCAGACTCCAACAGGATCTCTTAAAGAATGTATATTCACTTCCAAGTGACTGGCACCTGCCTCTTCAGTTTAATATGTACTAAGTGACACGATTTTCTTCAGATATTTATTACTTTATAGGTCTCTCTACATAGCCTTGGCTGTCCTGGAACTCATCAAGTAGACCAGGCTAGCAGAGAATGCACAGAGATCCATCTGTCTCTCGTCCTGGGATTAAAGGTGTGTGCCACCATGTTCACCTGAATATTTTAATTTGTGAGGTAAACTAACCAGGATAAGCTATAAGTTTGAATGGTGATTATAAATTTAGAAGAGCACACACATCCTATAGTAAAATATCCTTTAAGTGGCAAAAAAATAGAAACACTCAGGGAAAATATTTTTTATTAGAAACTTCAACATTTTAGTAGCAAATAGAAGAATGGGAAACATGGTGGCAACCAGTTGGCTGTTAGAAACTGAAGTTGGAAAAGGTATAGGTGTTTCCTGTCCTCTAGTAAAGCATGTGAAGTATTCTTGCAGATGACAACTTACAGGCACATGCTGGACAGAGTTGAAGAACGAGGAAAAATAGTCAGATCTCACATGACGATTGTATGTAGTGCACACAGGCAGTAAATCTGGCAGAAAGGTTTAGCTGGTCAAGGGACCCAAAGGCTGAGTCTTTTAAAAAATCCAAATCAGTGTAATGACAGGCTTCCAGAAACTGTGACCTGCTCTCCAAGTCCAAAGCCAAGGGTAGTGGCACTTACAAGTTATGTGGTTAAGCAGCCCTCAGGTGAAGAGCAAAACACATGTAGATTCTTCTCTTTATGCCCCACTGCCTTCCCTTTCTCTTGTGTGTGTGTGTGTGTGTGTGTGTGTGTGTGCAAGCTGAGATTGAGACCTCACACTCTGTCATTAAGGTACAACCCCAGCAAAAGTCAAGGTTCTACCCAACAACTTAAGCAACACAGGAAAGCATATTTTAAAAGTTGACCTGAACTCAAAACTGGAACCTTGGTTTTGACTCGGCTTGTAGAAACCTCTTGATTGTACATAAAGAAGTTATCAAAACAAACCTGTAAGCAGAATCCCTTTGGTTTGGATGGAGAAATGATGACTTACCTGCAATGCATCGCTTAGCGCGTGTACTGCTGGCTGAACATAACGTCTCTTTTATTCTGTGCTAAGCTAACAAAACTAAACTAGTTTTAGTTCTCCTTGGTGTCATTTCTTCTTCCTCAGAATCCTCCTAGCTAACATGTTGATCTGAATGATGCCAAGATTTAAGCCAAAGGATGTAATTGATTTTCAAGAACCCCACCCTCTAACTATGCAGTGTTGTCTGCATTGGGCGTGGCACCACCCATCATTATATGGGTGCTTAGTAGGGATGCAAGCTGTTAGAATTACTGACAAGCTTCTCCATCAAATACATTTACCTCTTTAAAAAGCCAAATTGGTCAAAGGGCGCACTTCTCTGGGTCATGTTTGCCTCACATTCATGCTATCAACTAGGCACATTCTCCGCAGGACATAAACCAGGCACAGTGCTACTTACCTTGTAATCCCAGCACCAGGGAGCAGAAGCAGAAGGCTCAAAAGTTCCAGGTCACTCTCATCTACATTGCAAACTTGGAGTTAGTTTCAACTACAAGAGATACTGCTTTAAAAAAGGAGGGAGGGAGGAAGGGAAGAAGGGAGGGAGAAGGAAAGAAAAGAGGAAGGGAAGGAGGAAGAGGGAGAGAGGAAGAAAGTGGATCATTCCCAACGACAATTGATCCTAGTACTTTTAGCACTGGATAACCCTTCATCATTTATTATTACAACTGTGAACTTCTTTCAGAAGCTCTAGCTGTGGAGGAGAGCAAGCTGGGCTGGGTTGGCAGCCACAGGTATCTGCTCACTTTGCCAGGCAAGAGCAGTTGTAGCAGTGGTTTAATAGCAAGAACTCAATGTGCTAGGTCCTCTGAAGAAGGTCAGCTGGTCTCATAGGAAGAGGTGACTCATTCCCTCCCCTTCTATCCTTGGACTTTACCAGCTGTGACTAATGATGGTCCAGGTTTCACTCCTAAGACTCCTCATTTTCCAAATTATATTCCAATATAAATCATCTTATTTGTAATAATTAATTTGCATCTATTCATTAGGCTTGTAAAGAACAAAAATTATGAGACGAGAAATAAGTATGTTAGAATTATATAGCATAGCATGTATGTGGTAGGAATCAAACCCCAGTCCCTGGAAAGAACAGTGAATGCTAGGAACTGCTGATCCACCTCTCCAGCTCCTTAAAAATCGTACAAAGCCATATTTGTTTCCCAATTTATTAGTAAATGCTCCCCAGACCTATCAAATGTGTTCATGATTGAGGAACTATAACTAAGCACTTATAATATTGTTCAGTGGGGCACTGGACCTTATAATTATGACATAATTGTAAGCATAGCATAATACAGTTAAACCATAAACCATTCTCTTGATAAGAATTTTTCAACAGTGAAGATAATCTACATGAACGTGCACCATGATTTCAGATGGTAATTATGAGACTTTAATGAGGTTCATCTTTAAAAACATATATAAATGTAGACAGTGACTGTTGACACATTCATAGCTTATAGCTTTGATATACCCATATTTACCTGAGTTCAGAAGTAATTTTTAAAAGTTCAGTACAATCTAAGTAATATACAATTAGCCATTCAACAGACTCTAAGTGTACAGTTCGGTGGCACTCAGCACATTGACCAGGTCCAACCAGCAGTGCCTCCCACCTTCAGAGCTTCCTCATGCTCACAAACAGAACCCTGCTAAACCCTGATTTCGTAGTCCCCTCCTCCCAAGCCCTGCAAACACTGCCCTCCTTACTGTCTCTATGAACTTGACTCACTGGGGAATGATGCCACTCTTGTCTTTTCATGGCTAGTTTCATTAGCAGGTTCCCAAGGCTCATCCAGGTCATGGCATGTTTCATAAACCCATTCCAGGTAGTACTGACTGATATTCTAGTATATTTCTGCAACACATTTTATTTACCCATTCATTTACTGATGCCATGATTGGAGAGCAACAATGTTAAATTCAGAGTCAATACAATGAAGGATGGGGTAGCAGCATCCAGAAAAAGCAGCACATTTTCCTCCCTTAACCTTACTGCCACGTAAGCCGTGCCATATTCCTTAGAGTGTAACAGCAGACAAACTTAGCTGGAGGCTGAGAAAGCAAAAGCACCCTGGTTATAGCAAACTAAAAGAAAGGATGAGCAAATGGAGGCAGGACAATGAGGCTTTATCTTCAGATTAAGATTAAAGAGGAAGCCAGGTTAAGTATTGCTGGCCTTTAATTCTAGCTAGCATACTGGAGGTTGGAGCAGACAGATCCCTCTGAGTTAGAAGCCAGACTGGATTAGATAGCAAATTCCAGGCCACCCAGTGAGACCCTGTATCAAAAAAAAAAAAAAAAAAAAAGTCACCTGCATTTTTCAAAGATTTGATTAAGAATTTATGAGCATTCTTTTCTAATATATTCTTCAGACTGATGTCTATGTTGGATGATGATAATGTGGTTTTAAATGTATGCATTTGTCTAAAAATGCCTGGAATTAAGTAAAAGACTCAATAGGCTAGAATTAGAATCAGTTTTGAGTTAGGATAAATTAGCAAAGAGAATAATATCTTGAGTCACGAAACAATTATTTTTAATATTAATTCTTTGAGAATGTCATACAATTTATTTGGATCATGTTCACACTCCCACCCCTATCCACCAAACTTTGTGTCCTCTTAAAAAAAATCAAGTCCAATTTGTGTTGCTTGAATATTGTTGAGTATAAGCCTACCATGGGGTGTGCTCCCCATAGCAGAAATCACACCCAGCAGCTACAAAAGTTCCAATAGCCTCTCAGCTAGGCGTGTGCCTCAGTACCCAGTCTACCCCTCCATGCTGGGATGCTGTCTGGGATTCACGCTCATGCGGGCCTTTTGCATGCTGTCACCTAGCTATGAGTCCACACGTGTTGTCCTGCTGTATCTGGAAAATATATTTCCCTAAAGTCATCTACCACTTGTGGCTCTTATAGTCTTTTTGCTTTCTCTTCTGCAATGATCCCTGAGCCTTGGGACGAGGGGAGTGATAGACATGTCACTTAGGGCTGAGAGCTCCAGTCTCTTGTTCTCTGGGTTTCTCTGTTGCCATCTACTGCAAGAAGCTTGCTTACCTGTTGAATGTTGAAGGAAACACTAATCTATGGTATAAGAATAAATCATCAGTAACCATTTAATACAATGCCCATTTAACAGAATAATACTAGTAGGTTACCCACTAGGGCCCATGACCTGTCTAGCCATAGGTCTTTGAGCCAGATAACAGGGCCAGGCATGTATTCTATCTCATTGATCAGGCTTTAAATCAAATCAGAGCAGTTGGCTATTCCCATGACACTCATGGACATATATTAGCTGGATAGTCACTACTGTAGCATCCTGGTTCATAGCTAGTTAAAAATGATGGTTAGTTTTGCTTCTGGTAGCATGAACAGCACCATGAAAGCTAGCCAGAAGGGATGAAGCTTCCAAGTCTACATCCACTTAGTTTCTCCCTGTTACATAAGACAATTTTTAAATTAACATACAAAAATAATTTTCTAAGGATCATTATATTATTCATGTCAAACGTTATAAAGTACTAGTATACATATAAAAATTCAAACATTCTTAAATTTGTTTATAGCATAATAAAAAAAGATATTTAATACACATATTTAAAACCTTTATAAAAATATTTGCCAGTAAAGCAAAAACAACAACATGAAATTTATTGGATACAGAAATGTAAAGGAAACAATTTGAAATACACATTTAAGTTCCCTCTGAATTACCCACTAAAATGCCATTAAAATAATGTAGTTAAATTTTCCAAGAACTAATTCAAGATCGAATTTTGGACTTATTGTCTAGAATTGCAGCCGTACTCTGATGCGTCTCAGAGGCCTTCCCACAGCCCTCACATAGGACTGTCAGGAGCTGAGCTACTACATGCACGTTGAGGCTGTTACCAAGCAGCCGGTAACGCTGCTTCACCGTTGTCTTCTCAGGAAACCCTAGAAAGCAGAGGTGGCATGTACAATGCAATTACTTATGGTCCTAATTGCCAGAAATAAAAGACTCCTTTTAGTAAAAGCACAATGGTTATTTTATAAATACATTTACACCTTCATGGTCAATGAAGGCCTTATGTATAATGGAAGGCCCACACAATGTACCACCTTATGACATTGTGGTTGTGGTTGTGTACACTTTGATGCTTATATAATGATGAAATTGTCTAAGGACACACAATTCTCAGAGAGTATACTCACTATTAAAACACAAAAGATGGTAAATTGCTAATATGCCCATGAAATTTTACTAATGAATGAGAATTTGGAGACCAAAATACTATATAACATCATTCTATAACACTAATACAATGAGATGCTGTATAACACAATATATTACATAATATCAGAGTGTGATTAATGCAAATATGTACTAGGAGAGTTTACAGAAACATGTGTGTTAATACGCTTTGGAAAAATGGCTGCTACGATTTTTCTTGGTAGTTTCTTTTACCTAACAGCACTTTTACAAAGTTCCAATTTACATCCCACAAAATTTACCTTTTAAAATATATGATTCATGCATTTGAGGATTGAGTTCACAAACACCTTTCATTTCTATTACTTGAAAAAAAAATAAAAATAAACAAAACAACAACAAACCCATGTCCCATCAACAGTCACTCCATGTTCCTTCTTTTCTGCCACCCACAGCTTCTACCCTTTGATGCTCCTGCAGAGTTGGCTATTATAGCTTCATATAAACAGAGTCAGGTGACATGTTTATGTCTGCCTTTTTACAGTCATCAAATGTTTTTAAGGTTCATTCACATTACAGCAAGCTCTAGTACTTACTTTTTATTACTTAATAATATTTTTAATGAATAAAACATATTTTACTTACCCATCCTAGTTGGTAAACATTTGAGTTGTTTCCACTTTGGGAAATTATATATAATATATATATATTATGAAGGTTTTACCTTGGATAAGTATCTGGAGGTAAAACTGCTGAGTCACATATTATGTTTAATGTTTGCAGAGATGTTAGCACTATTTTACTTCACTCTGATGGATATGAAGTAATGTTTCACTGTGATTTTATATTTCTGTGATTATATTTCTCTAATAACTAATGACGTTAAACATTCTCTTCATGTGTTTATTAGCTATCTGCCTATCTTTGAAGAAATGCATATTCAAATAATTTTCACTTTTTAAAAAATATTTATTTATACGTGCAATGATTTTTGTTGTAACCCTGCATGCATGCCTCTGTGAGTGTGTCAGATCATCTGGAACTGGAGTTACAGACAGTTGTGAGCTGCCATGTGGGTCTGGGAATTGAACACAAGTCCTCTGGAAGAGCAGCCAATGCTTTTAACTGCTTAGCAATCTCTCCAGGCCCTCATTTTCACATTTTTAAGTTGGATTATTTTCTTTTTGTTAAGTTGTAAGAGTTCTTTATATGTTCTGTATAGAGCTGGTTTTCATAGTTTCTTTCCATAAACTGATTTTTCCTATCTGATTTAATCACATTCAGTGTGCTTTGAAATAACAAGTGAAGAAAAAAAAATTATCCAATAAGATAAAGGAAATAATTAAGGAGCATTAAGAATAGTACATTCCATACATTTGCAATGAAGGACCATTAGGTGAAGTTGTTTTACCAATACTACACTCTGTGTTGATTGCAATAAGATTACTATAGTAAAGCTGTCAGCTGCAATTGAGCATATCCTACAGATAATAAGCCACAGGCAAGCACAATACTAATATCAAAGACTATTTAGTTCCAAATAACCTAACCGGGAGTACAAGTGTGCTTATAAACAATCCTTTACATAATCCTAGGGCAGGGCCCTTAGCCATGAGACTACACTAAGGAGAAAAGTGAGTTTACAAACAGAATTTTGTTTTATACTGATATTCAAGTGTAAGCTAAGTGGTGGAAAAATTATATATAGTGTTTAACTTAAAAGGTGTTGTTCTAAAAAACTTAGATCTATTAAAGTAATGATGTTTCAAAACCAGAGTCACAGAGGAAGCACAAGGTCAGGGCAGCAGCTCTCTCCAGTAAAGTCTGTGTCTCTCCTACAGCAAGCTAGTCAAGTAGGCAGTCACAAGACACCAGGACAAATGAACAGAAACATCGATAGGAATCCATTGTGGCCAGGGGACAAATGGCTCAGATGATGTACATTTTTGTGCACATAGCAGATAATGTTGGAAACACACATGAAGGACAGTTGTGTGATGGTCTATGGAAAGAGCTGGGCAAAATTGTCAGCACAAGCACAGCGTATACTCTAAGAGAGTATTCAGCAATTAAAATTTGTAACAATAACAAACAAAAAAAGAAAACCAGGGCCATGAATTTGAAAAAGAACAAGGAGGGGGTACCTGGGAGGGGCTGGGAGATGAAAGGGGAGGAACAAAATGATGTGACTATATTTTGATCTATTTTTTTAATTAAATGAAATAAAAATTAAAAGATTCTTCATATGAAGAATCACACACACACACACACACACATGAAGAACCTCAAGAAATTATATTCTACTCATTTCAAATTTTAAAACAAAAAAGTTATGAAATTTACAAAATAAAAACTAGCTATCTCTAGGGTCTATCAAGATGTCTGTAGGCTGACCCCCACTAAGCCTATAGACATGAGTTCATGGGACCTACGGTAAAAAGACAGAGCCAACGACTACAAGCTATCCTCTGACCTACATACACATCATGGCAGGTACACATATGAGAGTGCACAGGCGTGCGCACAAACAAAGTAACTAAACATCTTACACATATCCCTCTATATTTAAAAAATTAGAACCAATATAGTCTTTCTTGTGTAGGCTATTATACAAGCACCTAAATACGCTAGCTCAGTCTACTAACACTAAAGTAAGTGTTCTAATTATCCATATTTTGCAGTTCTAGTTTATTTTATAAACTAAAACAGAAAAGTTAATGTAAGGTGGAACAAGCAAAGATTCCTCTAGCATGGTCTGACCTGGTCCTGCCCCTCCACAGCCCTTACCAAGTTTTAATATTAATAGTAACTACAACTCTAGAAGTAAATAATCAGTATACTGAACCTCAGGACTCTATTTTAATTAGGCAAGCAATAGGTTTCCTTGTAAGTACTATGGAGAGGACATCTGATTGTTCAAAATACGGGAAGAGAAGTAGCTCAGAAAGCAAACTGGAAGCAGAGCTGAGTCCACCGCTCAGCTCCTCTTCTACAATTTTTTCACATCGCAACATAAACCAGGACAATGGAAGTCTGTGCCTTTCTCCAGCAACAATCTCTAAATCACCGAGGACTGAATGGGATGACCAAGAAGGAAAAATAGTAATCTTTCCATTTTTAAAATAAAAGAGAAAATAGAACACAATTGCAAAATTTCCATGTTCTCCCTCCAATCTCCCCTATGCCTCCACCCCGCTTCCTTTCAGAATTATGGTCTGTCTTTTTTAACCACTATATTACACATGTACATGCACACACACAAATTATCTAAATACATAAGTCAAAACTGCAACAATAATAAATTTTGAAAACGACAAGATGTAGAAAATAAAGCTGGTTGCTGTGATTGTGCTCACAGAAGCAAGTATCAAGAAGAGTTAAATGAAATGCCCAGCATGTTGTCAGTGTGTAGGAGGATTGGTATCCAAGACCTCATCATCAAATTTGTTATTTAGAATCTGAAACGTGATCTCTTTCACCCATTAGTCACCTCACAAACATGCATCAATAATACAACTCCACTGGATTTAATAAAGTTTCCTTCTGTAATCAAATCCTCAAGCAGGGTTCTCAGAGGCAGGCCTCTCCCTCCTTGCCCTGGAGCAGACTGGGGAGGTTGTCTATTTAGCCAGGTATGGACTGCACTTTGAGACCTTGGTGTAAGAAAACATGGATCTATCTCAGTGCTGAGGGCAGGTGGCAATGGAACTGGGAGGGGGGTCTTGGGGACACAGTAAGCACACACAGGACAGTGTCCCAGGCTTCCTGGGGCTAATCTCTGGATTTCCTGCACTATGGAGGAGTGAGGACTTTGCCTTCCCTTTATCTTTGCTTTTGTTTGTGAATTCCCCAGCTGTAGATCCCCTTCGGCTCCTGAATGCCCCTTACATTCCTGACGGTGGAGAACAAAGGCAAACAATTGATAAGAATATATCTTTACCAAAGTGAAAAAGCCACAAATACAACCCTTATCCAGCAACTAGGCAACTCAACTACTCTTTAACCTCTTCATTAGAAAAAACCAGCGGAGCCCAGCGGAGCCCAGCCAAGCCTGCTTATACTCCCTGTAATCCCAGCTACTGAAGGGGCTGAGGCTGGAGGATCATGAGTTTAAGGACCACTAGGGCTAGAGAGCAGGCTCATGATTAGTCTGGTTAACTTAAAAAGTCCGTCTCAACATAAAAATAAATACAAAGGGAAGAGCTGGGGAATGTAGTTGCTTGGTGAAGCACACTTGAGGCAGGAATTAATAAAAATAACCAAATAAGCCTATTGAAGGGGTCCTTGCCCTCAGTCTAGTGTGGAGTTACCTATGGAAACAAGAACATAAGTAGAAAAGGAATCCTACCAACCATGTGATGTGGTTAGTAACCACCACTCTGCTTGCAGCCTGACAGACCCCTACTCACTACTGGGACTTCAGGGAGAAGAAAATAAGGTTGAGAAGGGAACTGAGACATGACTGAAGTGAAGATGAGGCAAGAGCATGCCTGAAGTGTTAGCAGAATGACTGAAGTGAAGATGAGGCAAGAGCATGCCTGAAGTGTTAGCAGAATGAAATTGGGCACTCACAACCTCACCTGTCACGGCAGGGATTCATTCATAAAATAGCCATGTGAGTTCCCAAGGAAATGCTGAGAGCTTTAATGACGGAAACTTGTGCTCTACATGGATTCCACATACCAAACTCTGAAGGAAATCCCTGGAGATTTGCAATTTCTTTAGGTGTGAAATATCGTAGTTTAAGCATTGACAACTTAGCTATCTTTTCTTCTGGTGGCAAATCAGTAAGTGATTTGTAGATATTCTCAATCTGTGAAAAAAAAAAAGGTCCAAAAGAAATTAAAAAGTTCTGTATGACCAGACAGATTTCTAGTTGTTAGGCAGCTTACGAACAGTGGACAAGCAGTCTGTAGTGATGCACAGCAGTAGAATGCATAAGCAAAATATCTCAGCAACAACTGTATAACTGGCGGAATAGCGGCAACGGACTTGGAAAAGAAAGACTCATAAAACAGATTAGGACCACTTTCAGTTTATCTGTTGTTTTTGACTCCTTAAGACTAAGACATAAAGCCAGGCAGTGATGGCGCACGCCTTTAATCCCAGCACTTGGGAGGCAGAGGCAGGTGGGTTTCTGAGTTCGAGGCCTGCCTGGTCTACAGAGTGAGTTCCAGGACAGCCAGGGCTATACAGAGAAACCCTGTCTTGAAAAAACCAAAAAGAAAAAAAAGACTAAGACATATCAGTAAATACATAAATAAAAAAATTATAGAAAACTAACAACTAACAAAATCAACTTTGTAATGCTAACAAGAAAATCAACAAGCAAAAGAATCATTTCACAAAAAAGAAATTGTGTGTGTCTGTGTATGCATAAGTAAAATATATTGCCGCCATCAGTTGAACATTTAAAATCATTTTGGTATTCTACAATTAAATGTTAAACATAATGTCACTGAATGCAAAGTTTGAGTTTTAAAACATACACTGTACCTGCACATCCTCTGCCATCTGTAACACGGAGCCTGTCCCTTCTATGTAGCTTCCATACCTGAAAAAGTAACATAAATATTATGTAACACCTGATATATTTTAATGCCAAATACTAAAATTTTACTTTATGTGTATGTGTGCATGTGTGAGTGTGTGTGTTTATGCATGAGTGTGTGTGTTCATCTGTGTGTGTTTATGCATGAGTGTGTGTGTTCATGCATGAGTGTATGTGTTTATGCATGAGTATATATGTCTGTTTATTGGTATGCAGGCATGCATGTACATATGTGTGTGTGGAGGACCAAGGACAATCCTGGCTGTCATGCCTTCAAGCACAATCTAAAGTTTTTGGAGGCAGGCCTGTCACTGGTATCAAACACAACAAATAGGTTAAGTTGTCGAAGCAGCAAGGCCCGGAGACCTGGGATCACTCTCCAGAGCTGAGAACACAAATGACTGACACCATGTCTTGCTATATTTACATGTGTTCTGGGTTGTTACTGGGGCCCTTGTGCTTACTGACAATACCGTACTCAACAGGGAATCACCCAAGATCTTTTTCTAAAAAATATTTTTAAGTGATAAAATATTTATGGAATGACATACATTTATATTTTTTCTGAAACATTTTGAATAGTATCATATAAATACGCTTTGTAATTTAAAATAAGACAAAAGACATAATTCTATTTAAGCTTCTCAAAAACTAAATGTGGCAGTTGGGTTGTATAGACATCACTGAATAAATAATGTGTTAGTACTTTTATATTCATTGTTACATCTGCAACGTTCTTTGCTGGAAAATACCAACTATACTATAAAGGTCCCTGCCACATTCAACCAAATGTATAGATAAAAACATATCATTCCTATTATTTTTATAATGCCTAAATTATAATTTTTCTCAGGATCCCAAACCTTCTGCTCTGATACCACATATACACAGTCTGTGCACTGCGCCTGAGTTTATCTCCCACTAGACCTGTACTCTTTCACTGTCGCTTTCATTTAAGAATTACTTAGCTAAAAATTGTATAAGAAGTATAAAGTATTTCAGAAATGAAAGGTATGTCACCAAGCTGGCTTTCCATCCCATGAGCTCTCTCATTTCACAATAAGGACAATTTAAAATAAAAATTAGAAAAAATACATCAGGGAAAAATAACTATTCCACACCACCTTTTCATATGCTCTACACAGTTAAGTGTGTGTGTGTGTGTGCGTGCACACACACACACATGAACACACCATATTTAGCAGAAGAGACTGCCACAGTAAGGTTTACTTTATGTCATCTTTATTATAAAAGAATATCAAGGTTGCTTTTTATTACAAAATTGATAAGCACTATTTTATGAGTGTTCTAAACTGAACCTATTGGACTTGGTAATAGACCACAGCTGAGCAGAATCTTCGTAAACTAATAAATCCTTTCTCCTAGAAGCACAAGGGCGGATCATAAAAGCAGAGTGAGTCTACATGGCTGGAGGACAGCCCTGTCTTTTCCAGAGACAGAAAACTAGCAGGAAAAAAAAAAAGGGTTGATTTGTCATATCACATAACTGGCTACCCATCTGAAGACCATACACAAAATATTGATAGGGTTTTTAACTTTTTTACCCTAAAATGCCCAGTTTACCTCATCATTTGAAGATTTGAAAAATTGTTGTAAGTCAAGAAACCCAGAACAAAATCCTAAATGTTAAACAATAGGAAAGTAATAAAACAAATTATGAACCTCTTTTACCATGAACACAAAGAGGATTTTCATATTACCATAAAACAATATCCAAAGATTATGATTATCTTCCAAGCCAACAGACACCATTTTGGAAATTCCTCTGTGCCCTCTTAAAAAGATTACCCAGGCTGGACCTGTTGACTGTTTTTGCCCCTCGTGGAGGAAAGGGGAGGGTCACAGACTCCACCTGAGTATCTAGCTGCTCCCTGCCACATGACCTGCGTAACTCTGCCTTAATTGAATATTAAGGGGAGGGGTAGAGTACACAGACTACCATCCAGGGCCAGACTGGATGAAGTATCTTCCATCTGTGTAGATACAGGCAACCCGTCATCCCTACTGGGTAAAGACTTTCCAGACTTAGTCTGCTGGGAGGCAGGAGCATCCTACCCCTGAAAGAACCCCCTCCCCCATACTCTGGAAAGAAGCTTGATAAACTCACTGGTTCCTGAGAGTTAACATTGGTGGAATAAATCATGCCTCAGTCTTGGCTGGGACCTTAAGAGAACTGGCATCGCAGCCATGATGAGAAAAAGCTTTTGTATGTTCCCTCCAGGAAACAATATTAGCAACAACCCCTTTGGAAGGCCATGCAGTACACTGATAACACAGGTTGGTGGCCATAGAGAGCAGATGGCCAACAGACATATGTAGTAGCAGGTTTTATAATCTTAGCAACTTAAATTTTGAAATATGAGAATACATTATTTATTTAAGAACCTAAATGAGTTTTAAATTTTAAATTATAACTGGATGATTCAATTTTATTTCTTTAGATTAAAATATATATTTTTTAAATACACTGATAGACATCACTCAAGGTTTAATGTGTCTCACAGAAAGAAAGGTTATAAAATTAACAATTCACAAACTGTGGAAATCATGTTAACACAAGTATTTAATCTGTACAAAGGTCATTCACAAATGGCCTTGTCTTTCGTGAACACTTTGTGGGTGGTGTACAGAATGTCCCACACAAGGAATGTTCACTCTTGTTCTACTGGCAACTGGGGAGAAAAGTCAGTCTAAAAGAAACACTTTATAAAACACTTCTTGTTCTGAGAAGAACTAAAAGACTAGCTAGGAAACACGGTTCTTTTAGATACAACACAGAAGGGGTCTCTTTCAAACTTACCCTTTAGTAAAGCACATGGACCTTCTGGAAGTGGGCTTAACGATATCTAGTAAGAGAGCGTATCGCAGCAATAACTTCGGTGGTAAAAGGTACTGCTCTGTGCCATCATCTTCAAGGAAGTCTTTCAGCATCTGCACAGAGAGGTCACTGTCCTGTTGGCGTTTCCTGTCAATTTCTTCTGCAGTTTCAAGCTTAAAAAGAATGTTATCTTTTCCAGAGCACTGCGGGCTGCTGCTCTCAATGCAGATATTTGGTTCAATTCTCTTTGCTCTTAGCTTACTTTCTTCATATTTTTGTGGCTGAACAGTTACAATTTTAGGAAACTCCATCAGTATCTGGCATTAAATAAAAAAAATAAATAAATAAACTGTTAACGTTTTATTTAAAATAAGAAATAAATCAATAATTTTAACTAAACCCATGCAAAACTTTTGGCATTTATAAGGTTGATGTTAAAAATGTAGTTTGCTTATATTGACATAAATTATTGTCAGAAGTTATTAGTCATCCAGTTATATAAAACGTGAGCTTCAGAGGATTTACTTCACGGAATTCCTGTTTGTTGTACTTACTAATGTAAAAACTCACAATTTAAACACTGCAGCATGTTGGAAAAGAAATTTAAAAGCAACACTGACACTGGACAATGCACATGGAACTAGAGTTTATCCAGCTCCTGCACTAAAAAGGAAGTACGGAAGTGTCCTCGAATCTAAAACCAAACTCAGTGTGCTTCACTGAGAATGCTTATGTCCCATGGAGGGCAGGTGGGCAGGGGACTCTTTTAGAAACTTATGATCTTATAGAAACTTCTATTTTAGAAATGAGAAAATATTCAGGAAATTGTTACTGATTTAGTCTTCCTTAATATACTTTTTACATTACTTCTGGAACTGTCCAGTATGGAAGGGGACATCTATCACAGGAGACAGACAGCAAACTAGCCCTCGCTAGTCAGACTGACTAGCTGTTGAGCTTTATTCGTAGTGGTCATGCAGAGCAAAGTTTACTGAGCCACTGAAACTCTGTTATCTTTCCTCATTTCTTATGAAACATATACAATCATTCACCAAGAATCCCAGCTTAGCAGTTGAGAATTTGATGTTAGCTTCTAACTAATCATTACTACACTTTAATCAATGACGATAAATAATGTTGGTGTCAGGGACAGTATAATAAATATGTTCAAACAGGCCAATTTAAAGATAGCATATTGTATTTTATCATAAGTAATCACTGATTAATGGTTTTAACTGGGAAAAGGAAAAGACAAATGTAACAGTTATAGAAGTTGTGATGGAACACAGGAAAATAACACTAATGATAATTTTTACACTTACAAAGCCTTTGTGAGTCTTGGCTTTGTTTAGTTTAGTGAAAAGTGACATCGGGAGAAGCAGACGCCTAAAAATGGACATGAAGATGGCCTGCATTAAAACTCTATAGGCACAGGAGCCCTAAGTAGTTACTGAGAAGAAACCGGCAGACTGAGATTCATCCACAAGTAAACAGCAAAATCAGTAGCAACAACAATACCTGGCCAGGGGCCTGGAAAGGGAAAGGCTCTGACTGAAGCTTTGCAATTAGAAAATATCGTAGCCTTGAGTTTGGAATGCCTAGCTGCAAGCAAAACAGAAAGGCTGGTTACCAAATGAAATTTGGGAGATTTTAAGCATCTTCAGCACCTAGCATAACGACTCGGAAAGACATGCACATAGTTTCTGCCAAAGCAAATAATATAATAATAGTAAAAACATTAAATTCAAATATAGCTATTCTTGGCTATTATTACTTTACTTTTAAAGAGGAGGATTTACTCTACTCTAGAAGAGGTAATGATATGACAACTTAGATATTAAAATTTTAAACTAGATTTTCTTTTCATTTATGGATAAAGAACTATATAATGCAGCTAATGATGATAAGAAACTAGAAAGAACAATGACACTTAAAAACCAAATCTTTGCGAAACCAAGTGGCTTGATGTCCTACATGAAATGAAAGCATGCTTGCAACCTAATGTCACATAACGAAAAGGAATTATAAGGAACATGTCCACTTTGCTTTCAGTCTTGGATTACTCTGAACATTACTGAATACAAGACACCCAATTTTACATGTAAAAATTCCATATATTTTCAAAACTCACAATTGTTTATTTTCAAAAAAGAAAAATGCATGAGATTTAATAAACCTATATTATGTACAAGCAAATCAACAAGCATGCACCATGTTCTTCAGAAAGTAAGATCTATGTCTGAGCTAATTTAACACTTATATGAAATATTAAAAATAGACTTTATTTGTTTATTATATCAAATTCTCTTAAATGATACTTCTATAAAGATTTAAATGGTGGTACCTACAGAGGAAGGAGATAATAGAAACTCTTGATACTGAAAGCCACAGGCTTCTATTGTTTGTATCAGCAGCCCTCTGGAAAGAGAAAAAGAGTCAAGCTGTCAGCCCTTGCTTAGACATAGCATTCTTTGCTAGGGAGGAAGATGGGAGTGGGGGGGGGGGGGGGATCCCCACAAAGGGGGGGGGGGGGGGGGGGATGGGATAAGGGGTTTCCGAAGGGGAGACCTGAAAAGGGGAAAACATTTTAATAAATGTAAATAAAGTAAATATCAAAAAGAAAAAAGAAAAAGAAAGAAGGAAAAGGAAAGAAAAAAGAAAAGAAAGAAATGGCATTCCTATATAAGAGCACACATAACACTTAATGATCAGTAAAAACCTGACAGTACTCAAGCCATTTAGGGACGAAGCTTCTAAGTCATTACTTGAGAAACTGCATTTTAATAAAAAGGTAATAGAGCAATCTCTAGTACAAGTAAATAAAGCTGCCAGACAAGGTGACCAATTGCTGAACAGCTCTAGAACTGAAACTACAGCTTCCCAGGGTCACACAGGAGGGGAACAGTTACAAGTAACAGTGACTCAAGGACTCAGGTAGATGTAGATGCCGTTTTTTCTACATAGGCTACTGAACCCAGCCTCTGGCTGTCTCTCCCATCTAAGTAGGGTGGTAAGTGCTCATCATGAGATGGCTCTTACATTTCTACCTAGAGATACTTAATACTAAAATCATTGCTCTTTCTGGAAGATCAAAATGAGAACAGAACAAGATTTTGTAGTATTTCATATTATTGGTAAAAATCATACTAATTAATAAAGTCTACATCTTATAAAATGTCAGAATATATACTTATTATTGAGATCTTTATCTCACAACAATGACTATTATAAAATATAGCAAATCATATGCAAGACAAATATAGCAAAGACATATGCAAGACAAATATATATTTTACCTTGTAGAAGATACTTCAAAACCTTTGACATTTTCTAAAAGTATATACTTGGGTAATTTTTGTAATCTAAAAACCAAAAACAAACAGAAATATAAATATTGAGTTACAAAGAAATAAAAAGAAAATCACAACTTGTGAGAAATGGGATTTAAATAATTTTCTCGATTTTTTTAAAAAAAGAATTTTAACTTATTAATTTTTCTCAAGACATGATATATACTTTAAAAAGTTCACACTTGAACTTTTTAGTTCACTGGCACTGGCTGTCATTCAGTCACTGTGGCAGTGTTCACTAGCACTGGCTGTCATTCAGCCATGGTGGCATTGTTCACTATCACTGGCTGTCATTCAGCCATGGTGGCAGTGTTCACTATCACTGGCTGTCATTCAGCCATGGTGGCAGTGTTTACTAGCACTGGCTGTCATTCAGCCATGGTGGCAGTGTTCACTGGCACTGGCTGTCATTCAGTCACAGTGGCAGCATTCACTAGCACTGGGAACATCTGCAATGACTACTACTAATAAGCAAAGGCAACAGAATTTAGGTGGTTACTGAGAGTCCTGTCACTCACTATGGAGGCAAGCATAAAACTATGAAACATTTGCTGTTATTTTATTAGTTGTGGTGACAGAAGGGTTCATGTGACAACCACTAATCTCTACAACATGACAAACACTTCATCCTTTCATACCCAGAGTTTTAAATCTAAGGTAAGTGTACAAGAATCTTAAGTTTTTACCTTGGGAGAATATCTAGAATATACAAGAAGCTATTTGTTCTTGGATCAGTCATATCCCCCTGTAGGCCAATTCTAAAAAAGAAAAAAAAAAGAGTTTATCAAAAATTGTATGTAATGATATCAAAAAGACTTAGTGAGTAAGGAGAATTTAAATAAGTTGCTCTTCACCATAAGAAACAAAAGAAAGAAAAGTAGCTGGTTGGGTGGGTAGCAAGCTGGGACAGATGACACTGGTGATAAGCACTGTTCAAGCACACTCAACAATGAGGAATACCAAGATAATCTTGTCCGGTGTAAACAGACCTTTGACCTCTGGGTTTTACTTTATAAGCAGGAGTTGCAGCTTAGACAAACTAGGGTCAGCACATGTAAACAGGAGGTACTGGCCTAGCAAACAATTTGTACAAAGGTTCACAATATGGTCAAGGTTCAAGTAGGAAGGAACACTTAGATTGGGTATGAATAACAGGAACAGAGAGAGGATCAGGTTTTTAAACTTCAGTGCTTAGTAGCTATGCTCCTAAGCTATGCAACATTGCTATCATTTTCCTCATACCTGACACCAAGGCTAAATCTATCAGTAGGTCTGAGGCTTATTAACTGAGGATTAAACTGGATTTAAACAGATTCCTCAGAAATCATCAGTTTTTATATTCTGTCTCTTTCCACTCAGAGTTCAGATAACAACCACAGTCAGTTAGTGCTGGCATCAGCAGCTGGAATTAGGCTTACAATGAAGATCCTGAGCCCATTGAAGTAGTACATATACTCCGGCTGCATTCTGTTTTGTACACACTAGGCCACACCCTTCCATATGCTTAAACCCACCTTCACGTGGAATGCTTTCTGCCGTCTCTGAGAAACCCCTACTCTCCCTTCAGACACAGCTCTGATTGTGCCTCTGGAAGAATTCCCCTTTCTGGGCATGACGCACTCCATTCTTTCCTCTAAGTTCTCAAGGTACTTCCAGAGTCCTTACAGTACCAAATGTCACAATTTATGCAATACTGATTTATGAGTCATCTCTTTCAATTGTAAACTCTGAAGATCAGCAATGACAGCATCAAACACATTGCATGGCATAAAAGCACAATAAACTGTCAAGGAGATAAGCTTCCTCAAGGTCAAAGATGTTAAAAAGTAACACAAGAATATTTTCTTATATCAGAATATTTATTACATAACACTCCAGTTAGTCATATTAATTAATACAAAATATATAAATGATTAATAAATAATGGCTCTGACCTTGTCTAACTGTTTAGTCATGGGAAAGTTAACCTACCTATGCCTCAGTTTCTCACGTTCAAAATAATAGTAACAATAAGACCTTATTACTATAGCCACTTAAAATAATTTATACTATTAAATAGTGAAAATGATCTATGTTTAATTTAAGGCACAGTTCTTGTTAAAAATTACTATATAAATTTGAAATGAGAAATTATAATGTGACTATGAAAAATCTGAATTCTAATATTAATTTTGAGAGATGCACAAATTGTATATATATATGTTAATTTTTATAAGTTATTTATTTATAAAATATTTGTTAAGGAAATTCCATTTCACTGATCAGAATTAGCTATGAATGTTCAAGAGCTCAAAAGTTTAAAGCAAGTAACAATCAGGAAGAAAAATAAATGAACCTTAGATATACCTATAACATAGTATTACATATTTACTGTTGATCAAATTATTTTGCTATTCTGACTATAACTGTGGATTCCTATGCTTGATGCTGAATTACCAATATCTAAAATGAAGGGATCCATTCACAGAGTATTTTACAGCTTTGAAAGTGTAGCTTAGGTCGTCAAGGTCCTTTGCTTTTCCCTTCTCCCTTCTTTCCTCCTTCTGCCTCCTTTGTAGAGGCAGGGTGAGATATGTGTCATGATTTTAACCCAGGGTCTCATGCATGCTAGGCAAGCACTCACCACTTAGCTGTATTTTCAGCCCACTAACTCTTCCTAAGGAGAAAAACACTTATTATACATACCTCGTGAATGGCTGACAGGGAGGGCTCATTAAAATCATATTGAAAGATAGCTTGTCAAACTCTTCCAGTGAAATACCCTAAGAAATAAACAGTTGAAAGAAAACATAGATAGAATGAAGAGAAGACTACTAAACACTTAGAGCTAAAGACATCAGAAATCCCAGTTTACATTCCACAGGGCTTTACAATGCAGCTTCAGTTACACCAATGTCCCAAAGCAAGCTGTGAGGAAGGGACAGTGACTTCCTGATTCCTCTGTGAAGTCTCAGGTGTGTAACACTGCTGTCCTTGGACTTGACCATGTAGAACTTGATTTTGTAATTAACCATAGTTGGCAAAGGTCTGGGGGATCTTTAAGCGCCCATCTATCAATATGCTTCTCTGTTCAGTGAGTGTAGTAATGAGCAGCTGCACTTTTGTCTGGTGTTCTCTGTCGATATATTAGCAAATCAAAAGGCCTCAGGTTCAGATATCAGCAAGTATTTTATTGTTTTGTCCTTGGCACGAGGAACTTCAAATGATTATAGACAAGAGTAATTAAAATGACACCCAATTTGTTCCATTTACATATGCATATAAAACAGATATATGTGTACACACAGATCAGAAGATAAACAATGAGAAAACATGTCAGGGATTTGCCAGTACTCCTGAAGCACTCTTGGGCAGAAGTGTAAAAAGAACAGGGCAGCATATCAACCTCTATAATTATTATAACAAATCTCTAACAAGTTTATGTATTTTGGTAAAGCAGGAAATGTATAAAGAATGAGTTGACCTGGGAATGAGCCAGTTGTCCCTGTCAAGTTAGTGACATACCCAAGGCCAGGAAATAACATGTGGATCTTGAGGAGTACTCATTTTTTTTTCTGATTTTATTACAAGAGATTAAAATGTTCAGAAAGATACCGAATTTTATGAATGCTTTCAGATGTAGTGTTCCTCTTTCCAAAATGGGCTCATTAAATAATAGCAATAAACTCTTTACTTTTAATGCGAGTGCATTTCTGAAAGGAAGGCCACTTTGGTCACAGCACGAGCATCCTTCAGACGTGCTCCTGATCAATTTGCTCATGTTTCATTTATAGCTATGAAGTCTGTACTTGTAAGACAGTGGTTTTCCTATCTCGTAGCACAGAAATGATAAACAATGAACACTTCCAGCTGTCTTACCCTAGCCTGCGCTGTGAAGGTATTTTAGGCACCCACAGGTAGAGCAATGTGAGGTTTCCTGAGGACTATACCAGGAACCATGCTAAATCGTTTATCAATGTCAGCTGAGTCCCTTCCCTCCTTTATCCACACTTCCCTGTATTCATCATTCGCTTCCTAAGTACAATATGTTCCGTCATTCAGCAACTGTACCATTTACATGGCAGTCATTGTAGCATTGGCATCAAGGAACAAACTCCACGAAGTGTCTGCTTGTGACATTTATACACTAGTCACTAGTGATTTCCCACTTGTTGCCTAGATAAATTAACTGAGTACTCTGACTTTCTCTATAGCTTTTTGACTAAGGAGTTCCATCTATATGTGATGTGTCAGCCCGACCACAGATGACAGCAGACTTCTCTGGCAGGCTTTCTGGAGAAAGCTGCCTTCTTCAAGGCAGACCTGGTACACAGCCAGGATTGTACGCTGGTGTCTGAGGGAGCTGCAGTCAAGGTCTTGCCGCCCTGGACAATCATGCTCTTAGCACAGCTATCTTTCCAGTCTCAGAGTGTCCATTCATTCTAAATGAACCATTTCTCCATGAATCCTTATCCATCAGAAGTCACCTGCTATTGCCTGCTAGAGAAGGGGGAGGAGACTGCAGGACAATCCTGCTATCTCAGTACCAAGCACACTTCCAGTCCTGGGCCTCCCACTCACCCTGTCCTCATGCCACTGCTCCCTAAGCAGGGAGACGGCCTCCACCTCATACAAGATAAAACCATTCAGGGTCTCCTTAGAGCCTAGCTGATACTTTATGACCTCACCTGTATATGTTAACTGAAAAGGTCAAAGTCACAGAGGCAGAGTAAACTGGTTGAAAACAGTAGTCAAAGAGTACTAAGCTACCCCAGGTAAGCCCCAGGAGTGAGTCTAGGTGATCTATTACACAACATGGTGACGGACACTGTACCTGAAACTGCCCAGCAGGCTCACACAAAGGAAGAATGTAGGGAAGGAATATGTTAGTTTGCTCAGTTTAACCATTTCATAGCATTCATATGTGAATACATAAAAGTCATATGCCATAAATATACATAATAAGATACTCTTACATTCCCTTACAAATGTACATGCTAATGAACTGACCCTCCTTTAAGTGAACTGGAAAGGCCTCCCTCAGCCCCTTTCCCTGTTTCCAATAATTTTATAATTTTATGGTTACCAGTATCTATTAAAACTAATAAGGATCTATAATTAAAGTTTGAATCCCTCAAACTTGTACTGGTACAATCTGGGATCTTAATAGGTCCAGATACACAGTTTCTCACCATTTCTCTTAAAGGGTGGAGCAGATGGATATTGAATTGTTGGAACTAAAACATTCAGTGGATACTATATTGAGAATTGGTTGATTTGGGTTGTACTGGGTTAGATGTGCTCTAAAATATTTACATTAAGTCCAAATTTATAATAATTTTAATAAAATACAGAGGGATGCCATTTGCTATTTTACAGAAATTATGGGACTTAAATACACCTAAGTTTACGGTTGGATGAATTCAGAATTATGTACTTTGGGTATTCTTTCTGTGAACATACTATACTGCTACCTTCATGATGAGAAGGCTATATTGATCAGCCATGATGAATATGAAATGCACTGTTATTAGTAACTATCATACCTGGCACTGTAATCAAGGCCACAGTTCTGTAGATAGACAGGTCATGGGCCTTAGGTGAGAACCTACTACTAATACTCTGCTTAACTGACTCCTGTGAGTTGTTGTTTACCCATAGTAGTGCGTCTCTCAAGTCTCATCAGAGAAGCTTCTTTTTGCAGTAGATGGAGATTAACAGAGACCCATAACCAGTCACAGAGCAGAGAATAAGAGACTGTGCTCAGCCTTAAATTGGTGACTGTATATCTGTACATCTGTCTCTGTCCTCCTCTTTCCCTTCCTCCCCCAGGGGTCATGATGGCAGAAAGGTTGAGAGAGGCAGCAGTGGATGACTACAATGAACCAATGTTTTGTAGATACAATAGGACACATATAAACAATAGTTGTGTATATGAACTCTCAGCAGTGATAACAGCATACACAGGACTTGCAAAGCTCAGGACAGACAAAACCCCAGGATGAAGGGAGCTAGGTGCCTAGAGCCACTCCAAACTGAGTAGCTACTGGTAACTAATGGCTTGGAGTGGGTGGGTTAGTTTTCTTTAAGCATGTGGCTCCTGGTAGCTTTACCCTGATCCAGTGTGGGGCCACTTATCCAAGAATACAGAAGAGACACAAATTAGACTTGATGAGATTTTTTTTTTTTTTAAATAGGACACACAGCTGGGCTAGTGTGGAAAGAAGTCAATGTGGGAGAAATTAGGGGAGGGGTGGATATACTCACAATATATGAAATTATCAAAGAATTAATAAAAAATATTTTGTAAAGGGTGATGCTAACGTCATACGGCTCCTTCCTATACTGTGCTTGGTGGGTAACATCTGCTCTCAAAACCAGTGACAACCGCTCCTCAATATATAAACTCTGCCTGCCACCTTCCACACACTGACTCGCAGAGTAGGAAATTTTATACAGGTTCAAAATTTTTTCAACTAGTTGTTTTAAATATTTTATTTTTCTTTTGAATTCTGTATATGTATGTCTGTTGGGGCTATGGGCTCATGAGTGCAGAGGCTGGGGAGTCCATAAAGGGCTGTCAGGATAGCTGGAGCTGGAGTTACAGGCAATTGTGACCCACATGGCATGAGCACTGGGAACTGAAGGAGCATCGTCTAGAAGGGCAGTGTGAAGGCTTAACTGCTGAGCAATCTCAGGGTTTGGGGGGTTGTTTTCTGAGGGATAAGGCAGCATAAGTAACTGTGATGTGCCCATATAACTACACTAATCTTCTGGGTAAAAGGAAGCCAGCCAAGTCCTGAGTCACACTGCAGAGGGACTAAACCTTGAAAAAAGCCTGCTAAAGGAAGATGGTAGAAAAAGCTCACATGTGATTGTGCATATCAAATTTCCAGAGCAGTCAAATCCATAAAGACAAAAGTAGGTCATGGCTGTCAAGCTAGAGGTGAATAGGAGTGGGGAGTGGCTGCTAACGGCCTGCTATGACATTCTAGCACTGGAAATATTCTGGAATCACAACGTGTTGATACACAGACAACTTTGTAAAAATACTAAATCCACAAAGTATATGTTTTAAAGGTAGGCTAGATACCCAAATAGCACAGGGAAAGAGCTACCATACCAGGAGTGTGGACAAGCCTGTGATCAGGGGCTAAGGCAGGTACCTCTGTTCAGAGGGACAAACCCAGAACCTCCAGGAGACAGGTACCTACAAGCAGCCTGGGACAGCAGCCTTTTGGACTCCTTCTGCAGCTGGGGACTCCAGTCTGTGCCACAGAGCTCCATAACCAAATAGCACAAGGAGAAGGCTAGCATCCAGGGAGTGTGGACAAGCCAGTGAGTGGAGGTAAGATGGGCTCCACTGCTCAGCGGGACACGCCTGGAATCTGCAGGACATTGGGACAGAGGAACAGCTTGGGACAGGAGCCTTCCAGTTTGCACCTGTGGTCTGTGCCACCCGGCTCCATACCCAAATAGCACCGGGAAAGAGCTACCCTCCCAGGAGTGTGGACCAGACTATTATCAGGGTTAAGGTCAGCACCTCTGCTCAGAGAGACCTGCCCAGAACCCTCAGGACACAGGGACTGAGGAGTGGCCATCTGGTTTCCTTCTGAGGCCGGGGAACTGATCCCATGACATAGGGCTCCATACTCAGTGCCAGGAGATAGCTGGTCGCCCAGGAGTGCCAACACACCTTTGAGCACAGGAAGGCCACCATTTCTATTCAAATTCCTCAATCAAGAGGGACCCTTGAAGAGCCATCAGGACACAGGAACCAAGGAACAGCTGGAAACAGAATACTTCTGGTTTGTGTCTACACCCCAGAGCTGACCCTGTACCACAGCTCTCTAAACCTCAATTCCCCTCAGAGAGAGCTGGTCTCCAAGGAGTACTGACGCCTGCAGGTGAGACAAGCCACAGTCAGAGAGAGCAAGACCAGCTAACACCAGAGATAACCAGATGCGGAAAGGCAAGGGCAAGAACATAAGGAACAGAAACCAAGGCAACTTGGCATCATCAGAACCCAGTTCTCCCACCACAGCGAGCCCTGGATACCCCAATGCACCAGAAAAGGAAGTCTCAGATTTAAAATCACTTCTCATGATGAAGATAGAAGACTTTAAGAAGGAAATAAACAACTCCCTTAAAGAAATACAAGGAAACACAGGTAAACAGCTAGAAGCCCTTAAAGAGGAAATACAGGAAAACACAACAAACAGGCAAAGGAAATGAAAAAAAAAAAGCATCCAGGATCTAAAAAGGAAATAGAAACAATAACGAAATCACAAAGGGAGACAACCCTGGAGTTAGAGAACATAGGAAAGAGATCGGGAGTCATAGATGCAAGCATCACCAACAGAATACAAGAGATAGAAGAGAGAATCTCACGTGCAAAAGATAACATAGAAAACATTGACACAACAGTCAAAGAAAATGCAAAATGCAAAAAGGTCCTAACACAAAACATCCAGGAAATCCAGGACACAAGGAGAAGACCAAACCTAAGAATAACAGGTATAGAAGAGAGTGAAGATTCCCAACTTAAAGGACCAGAAAATATCTTCAACAAAATCATAGAAGAAAATTTCCCTAACCTAAAGAAAGAGGTGAATATAAACAGTCAAGAAGCCTACAGAACTCCAAACAGATTGGACCAAAAAGAAATTCCTACTGTCACAAAATAGTCAAAACACCAAATGCACAAAACAAGGAAAGAATATTAAAAAGAGTAAGGGAAAATGTCAAGTAATTTATAAAGGCAGACCTATCAGAATTACACCAGACTTCTCACCAGAGACTATGAAAGCTAGAAAATCCTGGACAGATATCATACAGACCCTAAAAGAACACAAGTGCCAGCCCAGGCTGCTATACCCACTAAAACTCTCAATTACCATAGATGGTGAAACCAAGATATTCCATGACAAAACCAAATTTACACAATATCTTTCCACAAAATCAGCCTTACAAAGGATAATAGATGGAAAACACCAACACAAGGAGGGAAACTACACCCTAGAAAAAGCAAGAAAGTAATCTTCCAACAAACCCAAAAGAAGATAGCCACACAAACATAAAACTAACATACAAAATAACAGAAAGCAACAATCACTATTCCTTAATATCTCGTAACATCAATGGACTCAATTCCCCAATAAAAAGACATAGACTAACAGACTGCACATAAACATGACCCAGCATTTTGCTGCATACAGGAAACCCATCTCAGGGTTAATGACAAACACTGCCTCAGAGTAAAGGGCTGAAAAACAATTTTTCAGGCAAATAGTCCCAAGAAACAGGCAGGAGTAGCCATTCTAATATCGGATAAAATCAACTTTCAACCAGAAGTCATCAAAAAAGATAAGGAAGGACATTTCATCCTCAACAAAGAAAAAATCTACTAAGAAGAACTCTCAATTCTGAACATCTATGTGCTGCATGCAAGAGCACCCACATTCATAAGAGAAACTTTACTAAATCTCTAAGCACATATTGCACCTCACACAATAATAGTGGGAGACATCAACACCCCACTTTCAACAATGGACAGATCTTGGAAACACAAACTAAATAGAGACACAGTGAAACTAACAGAAGTTATGGATCAAATGGATTTAACAGATATCTATAGAACATTTCATCCTAAATCAAAAGAATATACCTTCTTCTCAGCACCTCATGGTATCTTCTCCAAAACTGACCATATTAATTGTTCAAAAACAAATCTCAATAGATATAAGAAGATTGAAATAATCCCAAGCCTTCTATCATATCACTACAGATTAAGGCTGGTTTTCAATGGCAACAAAAACAGCAGAAAGCCCACGTACATATGGAAGCTGAACAATGCTCTACTTAATGATAACTTGGTCGAGGAAGAAATAAAGAAATCAAAGACTTTCTAGAATTTAATGAAAATGAAAGTACAACATACTCAAACTCATGGGACACAATGAAAGCAGTGTTAAGAGGAAAACTCAAAGCTCTGAGTGCCTCCAAAAACAAACTGGAGATAGCATACACTAGCAGCTTAACAGCACACCTGAAAGCTCTAGAACAAAAAGAAGCTAATACACCCAAGAGGAGTAGAAGGCAAGAAATAATCTAACTCAGGGCTGAAATCAACCAAGTAGAAACAAAAAGAACTATACAAAGAATCAACAACAACAACAACAACAACAAAAACACCAAGGGGCTGGTTCTTTGAGAAAATCAGCAAGATAAACCCTTAGTCAGACTAACCAGAGGGCACAGAGACAGTATCCAAATTAACAAAATCAGAAATCAAAAGGGAGATATAACTACAGAATCTGAGGAAATTCAAAAAATTGTCAGATCCTACTACAAAAGCCTATACTCAACAAAATTGGAAAATCTGGGTGAAATGGACAATTTTCTAGACAGATACCAAATACCAAAGTTAAGTCAGAATCAGATAAACCATCTAAACAGTCCCATAACCCTTAAAGAAATAGAAACAGTCATTAAAAGTCTCCCAACCAAAAAAAACCCAGTACCTGATGGGTTTAGTGCAGAATTCTATCAGACCTTCAGAGAAGACCTAATACCAATACTCATCAAACTATTCCACAAAATAGAAACAGAAGGAACACTACCTAATTCATTCTATGAGGCCACAGTTACATTGATACCAAAACCTCACAAAGACCCAACAAAGAAAGAAAACTACAGACAAATTTCCCTTATGAAAATCAATGCAAAAATACTCAATAAAATTCTTGCAAACCGAATCCAAGAACACATCAAAACGATCATTTGCCAGGATCAATTAGGCTTCATCTCAGGGATGCAGGGATGGTTCAATACCAGGAAATCCATCAATGTAATCCATTACATAAACAAACATGAAGAAAAAAACCACATGGTCATTTCATTAGATGCTGAAAAAGCATTTGACAAAATTCAACATCCCTTCATGATAAAAGTCTTACAAAGATCAGGAATTCAAGGCCCATACCAAAACATAATAAAAACAATATACAGCAAACCAGTAGCCAACCTCAAACTAAATGGAAAGAATCTTGAAGCAGTCCCACTAAAATCAGGGACTAGACAAGGCTGCCCCCTCTTTCCCTATCTATTCAATACAGTACTTGAAGTTTTAGCTAGAGCAATTAGACAACAAAAGGAGGTCAAAGGGATACAAATTAGAAAGGAAGAAATCAAAATATCACTATTTGCAGATGATATGATCGTATACTTAAGTGACCCAAAAAATTCCACCAGCGAACTGCTACAGCTGATAAACAACTTCAGCAAAGTAGCTGGATATAAAATTAACTCAAACAAATCAGTAGCCTTCCTATACTCAAAGGATAAACAGGCTGAGAAAGAAATTAGGGAAATAACAACCCCTCACAATAGTCACAAACAATATAAAGTATCTTGGTGTGACTCTAACCAAACAAGTGAAAGATCTGTATGACAAGAACTTCAACTCTCTGAAGAAAGAAATCGAAGAAGACCTCAGAAGATGGAAAGACCTCCCATGCTCATGGATTGGCAGGATTACTATAGTTAAAATGGCCATCCTGCCGAAAGCAATCTACAGATTCCATGCAATCCCCATCAAAATCCCAACTCAATTCTTCATAGAACTAGAAAGAGCAATTCGCAAATTTCATATGGAATAACAAAAAACCCAGGATAGCAAAAACTATTCTCAACAATAAAAGGACTTCTAGGGGAATCAGCATCCCTGACTTCAAGCTGTACTTCAGAGCAGTAGTGATAAAAACTGCATGGTATTGGTACAGTGACAGGCAGGTAGATCAATGGAATAGAATCGAAGACCCAGAAATGAACCCACACACTTATGGTCACTTGATCTTTGACAAAGGAGCTAAAACCATTCAGTGGAAAAAAGACAGCATTTTCAACAAATGGTGCTGGTTCAACTGGAGGTCAACATGTAGAAGAATGCAAATTGATCCATTCCTATCTCCCTGTACAAAGCTCAAGTCCAAGTGGATCAAGGACCTCCACATAAAACCAGATACACTAAATCTAATAGAAGAGAAAATGGGGAAAACCTTGAACACATGGGCACAGTGGAAAAGTTCTTGAATAGAACACCAATGGTTTGTGCTCTAAGATCAAGAATCGACAGATGGGACCTCATAAAATTACAAAGCTTCTGTAAGGCAAAGGACACTATAAATAGGACAAAATGACAACCTACAGATTGGGAAAAGATCTTTAGCAAGCCTACGTCCGATAGAGGGCTAATATCCAATGTATACAAAGAACTCAAGAAGCTAGACTCCAGAGATACAAATAACCCTATCAAAAATGGGGAAGAGAGCTAAACAGAGAATTCTCAACTAAGGAAACTCGAATGGCCGAGAAGCACCTAAAGAAATGTTCAACATCCTTAGTCATCAGGGAAATGCAAATCAAAACCACCCTGAGATTCCACCTCACACCAGTCAGAATGGCTAAGATCAAAAACTCAGGTGACAGCAGATGTTGGCAAGGATGTGGAGAAAGCGGAACACTCCTCCATTGCTGGTAGGAATGCAATTTGATACAACCTCACTGGAAATCAGTTTGGCAGACCTTCAGAAAAATGAACATAATACTACCTGAGGACTCAGCTATTCCACTCCTGGGCATATACCCAGAAGATGCTCCAATATGTAATAAAGACACATGTTCCACTATGTTCGTAGCAGCCATATTTATAATAGCCAGAAGCTGGAAACAACCCAGATGTCCCTCCACGGAGGAATGGATACAGAAAATGGGGTACATTTACACAATGGAATACTACTCAGCAATTAAAAAGAATGACTTCATGAAATTCGCAGACAAATGGATGGATCTTGAAAATATCATCCTGAGCGAGGTGACGCAGTCACAAAAGAATGAACATGGTATGTACTCACTGTTAAGTGGTTATTGGCCTAAAAGTTCAAAATACCCAAGAGTCACTTCACAGCAACAGTAGGGTGGAGTGTGCAGTCTCAGATGGAAGACTTGGAGAAGGGACTGAAGGAGCTGAGGGAGTTTGCATACCCAGAAAGGCAGCAACAGTGTCAACTGGCCTGACCCCCGATAATCCTGGAGACTGATCCACCAACCAAAGAGTACACATGGAGTGACCCATGGTGCTGGCCACATATGTGGCAGAGGAGAGTCTTGTCAGACATCAGGAGGAAGAGAGACCCTTGGGCCTGAGGGTATTAGATACCCCAGTATAGAAGAATGCCAAGGGGGGAAGATGAGAGTGGGTGGGTGGGTGGGAGAATACCCCCATAGAGGCAGGGGGAGGGGAGGGAATAGGGAAGTTCCAAAGGGGAGATCTGGGAAGGGGAAAACATTTGAAATGTAAATAAAGTAGAAAAAAAATAAACTGTTAAAAAAAAAAAAAAAAAGAATCCACAAATGGGACCTCATAAAATTGCAAAGCTTCTGTAAGGGAAAGGACACTGTAAATAGGACAAAATGGTAACCTGCAGATTGGGAAAAGATCTTTAGCAAGCCTACATCCAATAGAGGGCCAATATCCAATATATACAAAGAACTCAAGAAGTTAGACTCCAGAGAATCAAATAACCCTATCAAAAAACGGGAAACAGAGCTAAACAGAGAATTCTCAACTGAGGAAATTCAAATGGCAGAGAAGCACCTAAAGAAATGTTCAACATCCTTAGTCATCAGGGAAATGCAAATCAAAACAACCCTGAGATTCCACCTCACACCAGTCAGAATGGCTAAGATCAAAAACTCAGGTGACAGCAGATGTTGGCGAGGATGTGGAGAAAGAGGAACACTCCTCCATTGCTGGTGGATTGCAAGCTGGTACAACCACTCTCGAAATCAGTTTGGCAGACCCTCAGAAAATTGGACATAATACTTCCTAAGGACCTAGCTATACCACTCCTGGGCATATACCCAGAAGATGCTCCAACATCTAATAAGGACACATGTTCCACTATGTTCATAGCAGCCATATTTATAATATCCAGAAGCTGGAAACAACCAAGATGTCCCTCAGCAGAGGAATGGATACAGAAAATGGGGTACATTCACACAGTTGAATACTACTCAGCTATTAAAAACAATGACTTCATGAAATTTGCAGGCAAATGGATGGAACTTGAAAATATCATCCTGAGTGAGGTAACTCAGTCACAAAAGAAAGAACACAGTATGTACTCACTGATAAGCGGATATTAGCCCAAAAGTTCAGAACAGCTATGATTCAATTCACAGCAACCATTGGACTGAGCGTGGGGTCCCAGATGGAGGAGTTGAAGAAGAGACTGAAGGAACTGAGGTGGTTTGCAGTCCCATGGGGAGGGAGCAACAGTGTCAACTAGTCAGGCCCCCAGGTGCGCCCAGAGACTGGACCACTAATCAAAGAATACATATGGAGGCGCTCATGGTCCTGGCCACATATGTGGCTAAGGAGGGCCTTGTTGGCCATCAGTGGGAGGAGAGGCCCTTGGTCCTGAGGGTGTTAGATGCCACAGTATAGCGGAATGCCAAGGAAGGAAGACGGGGGGGGAGGGGGGGAAATACCTTCATAGAGGCAGGAGGAGCAGGGTAGGGGATAGGGGGTTTCCAAAAGGGAGACCTAGAAATCGGAAAACATTTGAAATATAAATAAAGTATTAAAAAAAAAAAAGGTAAGCTATATGAAGCTTTAAGGTAGGTATATAAAGCTTTAAGGTAGGCTATATAGTATATAAAGTATATCTCAATTTAAAATTTGCATCTTTCTACAGGAGTACAACTTCTAAGGACTGAACTTTCATATAAACAAAACAAAGCAAAACAAAGCAACCCTAGGAGACCTAAAAAGCTATATTAAATACAAGCTAAGAGTAATAGCTACTTTTCCTCCTGTCTAATTATAATTAGACAGCAGCGAAGGGAGGCAACTCCCAAAGAGAACCAAGTAATCTTCGTAAGTGGAGAGGAGACAGTCGTTCTGGGAAGGAGGTCAAGGGGACTGGAGCTGTGTCATGGGACGAAAGAGGCTACCCAATCTACACAGCAGTCCCACAGATCCTCTGGGAATCAGTCTGTGCATATAACAGTCACAATGTCAAAAGATGGAGCAAAGAGCAAGTGCCAGGGAAAGAACAACTACTGAGAAGATGTAATTTGCAAACTTTGCACAAGGTTAGGAATCATTTATTACCAAGCAGAGGGACCTGGTACATATGGTAATAATCCAACAGAGAATTTATATTGTCTGAATTCAGTATGTATAAAAACTATAACTATCAAAGATATGTGTTGTTGATGTAAGAACTAATTTATATATACCACTGAGAAAAGAGCCCAGAAACACATCCATAAACATGTGATCTATTTCTTGTAACATGCCAAGGAAACTGACTAGGAGAACACTCTTTTTAGTGAATGATAAACTTTACGTTCCCTTAAGGGGAAAAGTGTTTATAATCCATTCTGCATACTATACACAACTAGTAACTCTGAATGGATCATAGGTCCAAATGTAAAAACAAACCTACAAATCTAGAAAGAAAAAACCCAAACAAACAGACAAATTTGGAGAATGTAAGTTTCAGCAATACATTGAAAAAAGTCCTCATGTCGGGGAGAAAATCCTATAACTTTAACACTTTGATGGAAACAGCTAAAGAAATAAAAAGATAAGCTACAAATTCCGAGAAAATATTTGTTATGCACATTTCTAAACAAGTAAGTTTAATCCGGAAACCATATAGAGCTCATATAGCTAAGCAATACAAACCACACACACTTTGCATGTGTGCCACCTCACTGCATGTAACTTATGGCTTCATGAGAACTTTGTGTGTAAATATTTCACAGTAAGAAAGTGAAGGCCTTATTTTTACAACAAGAAATATTGGTCTTTGATGAGATTCCCTTCCCGTCCCTATGGATAAACACTTAGGAATGGAATCACTGGGTCATGTGACAATCATCTTCAAAGCTGTGAGACAATACTTTCCAAAGTGCTTTATATCTTACATGATCTCTGTCAATGTCTCAGAGAGAAAACTCACATATCAGTCAACACTTGGCTTCTGCTAGTCTTCCACAATAAGAACATGGATAAAGGCACTTGTCCCTAAGTTCAATCCTCACAAGGCACATGGAAGACATAAGAGGACTGAGGCCTGCAAGCTGTCCTCTGACCTACACACACAGACACACACATACACACATACACACACACACACGCAAACACACACACACATACACACACACGCACACACACACACACACATACACACGCAAACACACACACACAGACACACACACATACATACACACATGCAAACACACACACAGACACACACACACGCAAACACACACACACACACACACACGTACACACACACTATTGTATGCACAGTCTCTCTCTCACACACCCACAAGAAACAGGATGCTTATGTTCATATTCTTTTTACTTATTTATTTTTTGAAAATAATTTTCTCACACAGTTTATTGTAATCATGTTTTTCTTTTCTTATCTCCTTCCAGATCCTCCTCACACAGCCACATATATGTATGTATATATATGTATGTATATGCGCCTTCTTTCTCTTTAGAAAACAAATAGGCCAATGGTAAAAGCGTTTTTAAAAAATGGATAAAATAGAACAGAGAAAAAGGAAGAAAGGAAAGAAAAGCACAAGAAATACAGATAAATGCACACACACAAAACCCATAAAACAAAAACTGGGAACTATGATAGGTGAGCAAAAGACAGGTAAGGTTTAAAAAGAAGCCCAACCAAAGCAGTATAAGACAAATGTGAAAATTATGACCAAGTTCATTTTGTATTGGCCATCTTTGCCCATAATCTCTTTAAACAGAGCCATGGTAGGTGCAGGGAGTCACCTCTGGCAAGTTTGCTAATGAGCACTTGAGAAGAAACAGCCAATGAGCCTTCTTTGTTGTTACCAGGTGCTGTAAGTACACATAACTACTGAGTGTGAACCATTAAAGCTGGTATCACCACAGAACCAAGCGTCTAGAAGGTAAGCATGCGTCCAACTTGTCAATCTTTTCTTTCAGACCTTGCTCCTTAAGTGGAAAAATTCAATAACTTTTTCTCTCTTCTGATAGAATTTAAAAGATTAATTCCTCTTCTACACTTTCATTTGCATTATTTCTTTTCCAGGTAAGCCACAAGAAAGTGGTATTTAGGAATTGTTAGAAATATGCATTTTCACCACTCTAAATGTACTAGAATAATAATATATACTTACTTCAATTGTCTTTGCCAGTAAGTGTGTGTGAGGAAAATTGTGCTTGTATACTTCATTAGCAACAGTATTCACATCAATAGCAGCCACCACATGTGCAGGGATACAACTTTCTGTAATGACAAACCGAATATCTTCAGAGACCTTCAATATCAGCCCATCATCAAGTCACGCCAAAATAGAATCCAGCAGTGCGCTGACTCCTCAGCTACCCAGCTGGATCTCAAAGCATAAGAAGAACAGGCACACAGCACAGGTGTTCAGAACTACTTCCAGTTCACCGCTCTGGCAGCATTCTGAGTACTGAGAATAAGGCTTCAACCTTCTTTTTCTTTCCCTCCCTCCCTCCTTCCCTCCCTCCCTCCCTCCCTCCCTCTCTTTCTTTCTTTCTGTCCCCATTAGTTAGTTAATTTATTCACTTTACATCCAGATCACAGACCACTCCTTCCCCTCAAATAGCCCCTCTCCCACCCCCCTCTCCTTTTTGGCTGGTAAAGGGAACCCTCCCCCACCAACCCCACACTAACCTACCCTGGCACCTCACATCACTGCAGAACTAGGCACATCTTTCCCCACTGAGTTCCAGCAAGACAGCCCAGTTAGGGAAACAGGATCCACAGGGCAGGCAACAGAGTCGGGGACAGTCCTGGCTCCAAGTTTTGGGGAACCTGCATGAAGACTAAGCTGTACATCTGCTACATATGTGCAGGAAGGCTTAGGTCCAGCCCATGTATGTTCTGTGGTTGATGGTTCAGTCTCTGGGAGCCCCCAAGGGTCCATGTTAGTTGACTCTGTTGGTATTTCTGTGGGGTCTCTGTCCCCTCTGGGTACCTCAGTCCTTCCCTTAACTCTTCTGTAAGACTTTTGAGCTCTGTCTAATGTTTTGCTGTGGGTCTCTGCATCTGTTTCAGTCAGCTGCTGGGTGGAGCCTCTCAAAACTTCAACTTTTTAAAGTTGTCTTAGGAGATAGCTTTCCTTTCTCATTAAGCTACATGCTTAGGCCAAAACCAGTTTTCCAAGTTAAATAAAAACCAAGAACACATAAAACAATCTAAAAGCCCTATTATTCAGAACTTCATGTAAATAAATCACCATGTGTTCTCACATTCCCATGTTTAAAAAAGCTGGTTCACAATACCACTGAAAATTTTAATATGTTTATTTTGTAATAATAGTTTCAATGAGATATGATTTACATACAACAGAATCAGCTTGTTTAGAGGTCATTTTTTAAATGAAGTAAATTCATTAGTGTCCAAATGTAAAAGGTTCAAAATCTAAAAACTTACATTTTTGACAGGGCTGAAGAGAACAGAGAGAAGAGGCACATATGAAGGTACACCTTGCTGCTAGGAAACATGTTTTCAACACAGCTTTGATTCAAAGAATCATAACATATTTTTGGTTGTAATAAAAGTTAGACCTCTGCAAATATGGCTGTTGCTATACCTCATGGCTACCACCCTGTTACCTCAAAATGTACAAAATCAATTATGCATAGACCCTGTTCAAAATCTGGGAAAAACATGGGGAATTTTAAACATAAAAATCATCTGAAATTTAAAAAAAATCACTGGTTTACACAACAAGATTACACAGGAGATCCAAAGAGCTCTCACTATAGTAGCCAACTGTTGATTAACAACCAGCTTTCCTTGGTCTAGACATTTAAAGAGAAGGAAAATCAGGATCTAAGGAGCTAGAACTCACAAAGCAGGCACCGGCACAGATCATAGGACAAAAGGCAGAGAAGACTCACATGCTCAGAAAGCCATTGTAACCTTACTCTGAGTCCTAGGAAAGACAGGTTCAAGAGAAAAGAGGGACTTAAATGTCCCCAAGTAAATATTCCCTGTCTGATGGGCTAGAGTCACTCAGCTATTCCCCCAGGTGCTTCCTGTCTGTGGAAAATAACAGTCCTCTGTGCACTGCACATGGCACTAGACTACTTAATACCATGGGTGGCCTCCTCTGGCTGAATTTAAACTTAATAACTAGTTTCTTGATTTAGAATATTTGAGGTTATAAATTATATCTTTGTTGAAAAACATGAAAGACCTCAAAACCTAAAGCAAAAAAACCTTTAAGCCAACAGGTATACAAATTTTAATTTTAAAAGTCACAAAACTTATTAATTCAAGTCACTAATCACTCTGAGAACTCAGAATTTGGCTTTGCTAAATATGGTAAATTGCAGCCTTTCTGGTACAGCCTGCTTGCTCTCTCCAGTCAGGATTCCCCCGGGGTGCTTACTAGGACTTTCATCTTTTTTTCAGGTTGACTGAAAATCTAATCATATGCTGAATCTAGATCATAATCAATAATTAATTTTATGTTCATGTATTATATGCCTGCAGGACATAAAACCTGACTAAAAGCAATGGCCAAATGAATGTTTCATCTGGGGATGCAAACCCTGATGAACTGTTTCTCAGGGAGGAATGGAGCTTTATAGTCAATACGAAAGTGCACTGTCCTCATGGACCGATGCACAGATTTAAACTGTTATAAAATTAGAACCTACTGCACTACCAAAAGAAGTCATTTCCATTAGAAGAAAAACAAAGACACAGGCGGAGTATCTGTTTCAGATTTGGAGTATCTGCAAATATATAGTAAGATAATGTGACCCAAGTATAAACACAAAATTCATTTGTTTCCTATATGCATTGTACACATAGCCTGGAGATCATTTTAATTTTTAAATTTTATTTATTTATTTGTTTATTTATTGTGTGTGTAAGCCTTTACTCATTGTGCCAGTGCTGAAACATGTTGCTGGCCCTCATTTTTATATAAACTGTTTTGTTTCTGTGCATCTTTTATACCAACCAAGTATATGAGATCAGAGTGGAATTTTCCACTTGCAGTGTCAAGCTGATTAAGTCTTTGATTTTGGAGCACTTCACAGTTTGCTGTTTGGATTAGGATGCTCATCCAGTACCAGGACATTACTGACACTAACTTCAACTTGATTTCTCAGACAATGTTTGGGTATAGGTATACTTCTAAGGGGAAATTAAACTCAAAGATAACAGTGGGAAAACCTTTGAATGGCAGAGACAAGTTTTTAAAATGCAAAGCTGAAAATGTCAAGGTGGACAGAATGCTCTAGATTTTGCCCATGTGAGCTCTTTCACTTGAGACCCAAGAGTAATTCTCAAAGCAGCAAGAACTGGGAATGGAATCTGACAAGATTTTGGAAGTAGTAGGAGGGATGGGCTTTTTGGCCTCTGATCCAATGCTGTAACTAGATTTTATCTGTAATTATTTCAGTTAATATTCTGGACCTCATATTTACTACCAGAAAGCACTTTTGTTGTTTTTCCGAAGAGACAGTCTGGTCAGAGAAACACAACACACACCGTTGCAAAGGCTGTCAGGCTGGGCCTGCATGGGCACGATGAGGCCTCCACGTTACCGTTTCTGAGAACTAGCGTTTACGAGGCAAGCTTCCCTCTGAGCAGCAACCATTTCCCTTCTTTTTCTGCTCGCTGCTTCTGAAGACACTACAGGGAAGAACTCAGCTGGTAGTGAAAGTTACAATTTCATTCTCTGCCCAGCCTAATAAATAAACTTTTCATGCATAGTTACTAAGTGGGAGAAATACCAATAGTTTTTACACTCAAATGGAGAATTAAGCAGTTCATGTTGAACTAAACAGCTCTTAAAAACTTTTGTCTTTCTTTATCATCTACTCTCTGAGCTGGCCCTCATAAAGGTTGGGTAACCATTTGAATGACCTCACACTCACACCTGAGACATTTTACCAGGTAAATATGTTAACACTGACCTCTAGCTGTGAAATAGTAGATCGGATGACTATATCCAAGGTCTATTCTTTCATTCAGAATAACAGCCTAATTGGTAATAAAAACACTAAATATAACCTGTACAAATTTTTAATGTAAAATATTTGACAACTGGGGCCACTGAAACAGGTAAAGGCATCCCTGCCAACTGAGCCCGACAATATGCTCCTGACCTCAGGGACCACACAGTGGGAAGAACTGACCCTCACAGGAGCGAACATGGAGGATGTGGCACATGCCCTCCCCAAATACATACATACATACATACATACATACATACATACATGCGCACACACAGAGATTTATATAAAATCACTTTTAAATGTTCCTATTCCTATTAGCAAGTCTGTTTCCTGGCTTTTCTTAAAAGTTGTTTGCATCTAGATATTGCTAAGAAATTACCAGGACACATAAAATGAAAACTTGCCGCCCACCCCTCAACCATCCACTCAGTGGCCTCTGAAAGTCTTACAAGTTTAGCTAATAGTCAACCATGTTTACTTTGGGTCAAGACACTCCCCAGAGTATTGCTACCAACACCTCACTTAGGACAGTAGGCTATGCAGGAATGTGCTGAGATCTGTGAACTGAAATCTAATTATGCCTTGACTCTTCATCTTAGAACTGAAATATTGTTTTTCAACAAAATATATAAAGATAGAGCAGATCCAGAGGAGTGACACGAGAGAGAGAGAGAGAGAGAGAGAGAGAGATGACAGCTACTGTATGAAAAGGAACACATGAGGGAATTCACAAGCATAAAAAGTAAAGCTGTCACATCAGGAAATGCAGTTCAAAAAAGCATGGATGAATTCTGAAGGGAACTTCAGAAAGGAAATTGAGGCACAAAAAAATGTTTTTCCAAAAAGTGTTTGCCAGGAAGCAGCCACTAAGGCTCCCCCTTCAATACATGGCCTCCTGTCTGCTACAGCGCCCCCTTCCACACACGGCTTCCTATCTGCTCCTCACGATACCCTGAAGCTTTTTTCAGATCAGCAGAGAAAGGCCATTTAAGAGTCACTTTTGCCAGGACCACAGAGTGAGGCAGACAGTACCCTTAGTCCTTAGACATAACCCTTAGGGTTAAGGAGTATTCGTTTCCCAGGGCAGGGACTGCCCTAAAAAATGTATTTTTCAATACAGGCAACTGAAATTAAGAACTAAGCTAAACCAGCTCCTCCACCAGTAGAACTCTATGATGGACAACTGGGACATTCTATATTTGCATGGTCTGACATGATACACACCTATGGGTAGGTATTAAGAACTTCGCCTGTGACCAGCACAAGCGAGTAACTGAATTTCTCTTTAATTTCATCTTAATTTAAATGTGAATAGCTGCATGTGGCTAGTGGCATCTGTTCTGAGCTTATAGTCACCTGGTTCATCAACAAAGTCCTGGCCACAGTCAGTACTGTACAGTAGGGAAACAGTAGAAGAAAAACTCATGTTGAAATTCTCACAAGCTACATAGCTTCGGGAAATGTACTAGACTTCAATTTCCTTCAATGAAATGGATATTTAATTCCTATGGAGTTCCTATAAAGGGCTCCTATAAGCAAATGAAGTCAATAAAATATCTAGCAACAGGAGATACTCAACAATTATTAAAAATTCCATTCTCCACTTAGCATTTATCTGAAATACTGTAAGTTACAGCAAAGTGGTGATGATGGTGGTTTAATTTTTATCATTATTAAAGCTGGGAAATTCGATTGCTGAGAAATTTTACATTCTAACTATTCAGAGACAACTTTCCGAAGTATTTTAAAAGACTGTAGAGTAGCATAAGCAGAAAGCTTCACACCAGGAAGTAGAAGGCTTTAACAGGAAGTAGAAGACTTTAACAGGAAGTAGAAGGCTTTAGCCTCCACTAAAGATAGTAAGTAAAAATTGACTAAAATGTGATCTCAGAACAGACCATGAAATGTAGGATTCTCCTGGCCTTGCTATCAGCCCATGGGGTGACAAGAGGGAACATGGATGGGCGGGGCAATCCTGTCCCTCCCTCCCCAATATGTATTGCTTGTCTAACTTGTAGGAAGACAGGCCAAACCAAAAACCTCTCAAGACACTTTCTGTCCCCAGTACTCACTGGGTGTTTAGGGAAAAAGGGTGAATCTTTGGATCAGCTTCCATGATCTGTCACAACCTTTGACCCAAACCTTAGTGCTTAATTCAGTTAGAAGCAGAAAACTACTGAAAGAGGAAGACTCCTTTACTGCTGTTTTCTATTTGCTTTTTCTATACTATATTGTTATCTACATGGTGGGGTGGGAGGGCTCAGGAGATGGTTTATTTGGTAATAGTGCTTGCTCTGAAGCCATGAGGTCTTGAGTCCAAATACCCAGCTTTCACATAAAATTCCAGGGTGGCTGTGCATGCACCCAATCCATAAGGAGTAAAACTGAGACGTACAAAAGAGCACAATAATTCCTGGTGATATGACGAATCAGTATTTTAAGTTCTACTCAAAATTTACAGGTAACCTCTAAATGAGTTTATATTTACAACTTTTATGTCAACTAGTGTAGGATGAGCTTTGTCATTTGCAGAAACACTTCTACTAGCCAGTCAGGTGAATGCACACTAACACATCTTTGCTTCTATGAAGAAATGCATTTCAAATGTCAGCTTCCAAAGCAAATAATATCAATGCAACAACCTGAGTAATCAAGTAGCTATTTATCTGCAAACAAAACATATCTTTTAATCAAAATCCCCCAGGTGTCCTGAGGTAAGAAGGAAGGGTTCTTTAACTCTGGAAGCAGGAAATTCTTAGAGCAAGTCAATTAACTACTTCTATATGTGGATACTAAATATAGTAAATAGCGAGAGAGCTGTTTGTAAATAGCATCTCCAGTATTTTTTAAGAAACATGTAATATTTCCAGCTCTACAGTCTACAAATTTTTCTGGTTATTAGACCTATTTACCTGGAAATTTGCACTAGATAAAAACGTGGACAAGTGTGTATATATACATGTAAACTACATGTATGTATGGGAACAGATATATTTAAAAGACAACCCACATCTATTAGTACAAGGCAAAAACCATACTGTTCTCCGACAAAGCTAATTACAGAATATCCTGTTGAGTCATGACCCAACTGTTGAAAGTGTCTGTGTGTAGTTTACACAGACGCCAGGGAAGACAGCACAGTGTCAAAGCTATCTTCATAATGAAATTTGGAGGAGATGCAATCTTTGCTTCATTGCACTATTCAATTTTTTAAAGGCGATAAGGATGAACTGCTTCTTGGTGTTTGTTTGCTTGTTTTATTGGGTCTAATTGGTTTTGGAGACAGGGCACCACCATGAAACCCATACTGCCTTACATACTGGATCTTCCTGACTCAGATTCTAAGTTCTGGGATAACAGGCATGCCTCACCAGGACCCCAGAGTTACTACTTTTACAATCAGTACAAGCCAAACATCAAATTAACTTTTCTTATATGTGAATAAAGGGATTCAATATTCTTTTTGTTATGAGACTGAGAAATAAGAGAAAATATCAAAGATATTTACCTTGATGAATAACCAAGGACATTCCATAAACCACAACCATTAGGCTGTGAACACACATAAGCAATGGTAACCTGATGGATGACTCTGTCCCACTGACTCAATGAAAAGAAAGACAAAATGGGAGTTAAAGTTCTTTACAGAAAGAAAAGCAATTAGCAGGTGCCCAAAAAGTGTAATGCTTACATGCAGAATTCAAAGGAAATGAACTATTTAAATAATAAATAAGCAATACAAACACATGTGATACAGCCAATTTTGTATGTGTCTCTTGTAAATTTGCTTTGAGGAAACAGAACTACTTGGTAAATGTCCTGCCACTATAAAATATTTACAATGTTCTTTGCTGGTGTTTTCTCAATAATTAATAATTTCACAGTGTTTGACATATTCAGGTAAAAGTCAATGAAAACTACAGGAGAGGACAATAACAGTATTCTATCTTTAGTTAAATATCAAAAACTGTCATAAATATATACTTATAGGGGCTTGAGAGATGGCTCAGTGGTTAAGACCACTTAGTGCTCTTCCAGAAAACCCCAGTTCACTTCCTAGCACCTATGTTGGGTGGCTCACAACTACCTATAACTCCAGCTCCAGAGAATCTAACAATCTTTAATGGCTTTGTCCAGTGCTTACACACAGACAAACACACACATATATACATATATGTAGTGTATGTTGTATGATATATATACATATACAATATGTAATATATATATAATTTGTATACATATATACATATATGACATATATAATACATGGTATCACTCATAAAGATCTCCCAAATTAACATGAAAATCCTGTTTGAATGTGTCATTCTGAGTCCAGTTTGCTTAACAGTTTATTCATTTTGGAAACATATACTTTTCATTGATATTAACTTAGAATTTCCAACAATACACTATAAAATGTTATAAAGTTAGCATAATTATTGTCTGACTCTTATCAGTGAGAAACAGTAAAGTGAAAGCAGTTAACTAGGACAAGGAGAATATTACTTAGTAACATTATACTTCCTGTCTTTTTTTTTTTTTAACTCTCACAATGCATGTCCATCTCACAGATAAGGCATCTATACTTAGAAATGATAAATAACTTTCAATTTTTCACACAAGCATTATGAGTCAATTATCATTCATCTGACTTCAAAATAAAGGCATGCTTTTATCTCTCAAAGAAACTGACAGCACTTGAAGGCCAGGCAGCTTCAAACATTTATCAATTTCTTCCAAAGGTTATTTTAAACAATATACAATAACTTTCTATAACTTTATGATTTATAACAATAAGTGCATGCAGATGCATGTGTCCACGCACACAGAGACCACAACAGGATGTTGGGTGTCCTTCTCCATTGCTCTCTGTGTTAATGCTTTGAGACAAGGTCTCCCAAAGAAGCAGACACCACTTTCATCTGAGCAGTGAACTCTCAGGATCTACCTGTCTTCCCCTTGCAGCTGTGGCTGCAGTACATGTAACTATGCCTAGCTTTTTACATGGGTGCTTGGGTTTAAACTCAGGTCCTCCCCCTCCGGCTTGGAGAACAAGTGTTCTTGCCCATAGAGCCAACTTCCGGACACATAAATATTTTTTTTAATTAATTTATACTCTTACAATTCTCTTTTGATATATTAATTGTGCTCTCATTTTATAGAAGATAATGAAAGAGAAAATGTTTGGAGTTTGTCCATTCTTTTTTATCTTTAAGATTTATTTACTTATTTTATGTATATGAGTACACCATAACTATCTTCAGACACACCAGAAGAGGGCAATGGATTCCATTACAGATGGTTATGAGCTACTATGTGGTTGCTGGGAATTGAACTCAGGACCTCTGGAAGAGCAGTCAGTGCTCTTAACCGGTGAGCCATCTCTCCAGCCCTTGAGTTTGCCCATTGTTAAGAATATACCCAGGAGAATGCAAAGCAAGAATCCAAACAGATACATATATACCAATATTCAGAGAGAGATTATTCACAATAGCAAGTAGGCTGAAAATCTTTAAATATCTACTAACAATGAATAAATAGACAATATTGTTATATATATAGCAATAGATTATTCAGCCATAAAGAAGAATGAGGTATTGACACATTCTACAACACAGATGAACTTAGTAAACGTTGTGTAAATTGTTAAGCTAACCATCAAAGAACAGTTAGATTATTCTACTTGAGAGGTACCTAGAAGAGAATTCCTAAGATCAAAGTAAAATCAAGACTTCAATATCTTCAGGAAGAGAAGTGCAGAAATATTTTTAAGTGGGTGCAATGCTTATGTCTGTGATAATGAAAATGTTTTGAAAACTAATATTGTTTACGGTTGTATGACTTTGTAAGCACACTTGCTGTTGCTGAACTGTACACTGAAACACAAAATAATACAGTTGTTTGTTTGTTTGTTTGTTTTTTCGAAACAGGGTTTCTCTGTATAGCCCTGGCTGTCCTGGAACTCACTCTGTAGACCAGGCTGGCCTCGAACTCAGAAATCCACCTGCCTCTGCCTCCCGAGTGCTGGGATTAAAGGCGTGCGCCACCACAGTGTGTATATATGTGTATACACACACTTACAACAATAAAATATTCCATTGCAAGCATTATCTAGACAATGGACAACTTCGCAGCCAATATTCTTACTATTGCTCTTCGATTAAGTTGGTGAATGGCATCAATGATAGCAACAGCTCGTGGTTAAAAGATCTGCAAGACAGAACTAGGTTAGGATACTGGCTCTACCACTAAGCTAGCTTATTACAGACTCAGAACAGGCCCTGACACATAGATGCCCTTAATAAAAGTTAAAGCCAGCTGTCACTGTTATTAGCTACATAAATACAAGAAAAACACCAAAATGTACTTTGTTACAGATAAATCTAAAACCAAAGTTCATCAAACATATAAACACTAACAAACCTTAATAATTAAATATTAATTAATTGTTATTAATTAATATGATTAAGGCCTCTTTTTTAAGCAAACCTCAAACCAAAGATGAGGAGCTTTGGATAACAGGGAATGTGTCTCTGAACAGGTCATATGTTAACATGAGACGGGTGAAAAAAGCTACTGGAGAAAAGTTGGGGTTTGCAATCTCTGAGAGACAACAGCAGCAAAAGCAAAGGCTAGATAGAACTAAGAAGGGACTTACAAGAATGAAGAAATAGAAAACTCCCACTGAGCTCCATGAGGTTAGACCAGAGGACACTGGGTAGACAGAAAAAAGAGCTCATAGTCCAGCCAAGATAGGGCTGTGATTCTAATGTTCATTGTAGGATAAATTAATCTAAAATTCATAAGCACATTTGAAGAAAATAAATCAATATTTACACTTGAGTTATTTACACTATAGTTATTTGCAGCACACTGTGTTGGGGGGTGAGAAGCAAATCTACAAGTTCAAAGAGTAAATAGTTGTTATTCATGACTTATAATAAAGCACTAAGTGGCTTTTAAAATCCTGCTAATTAAAAGGCTTCCAGATATGGGGGGGGGGGGGAAGCTAACATTATACAACCTTAGAAAATTAATGAGGTAGATAGTACAAGTTTCCCTAATTTGCTTAATTTTAAATATGATAAATGAATGTAAAGACCAGAAAAGTAGTAAACCATGCAGTATTTCTAACCTAGTACAGGATTAAAAACCAGTATTTGCTGAAAAAAATGTAGATCTCCTTAGCCTCTTGTTACTCTTGATACTAAAAAGAGAAGCAAATAAGTTTCTTTTTTGCATTTCTCTTAGTCTTAGCAACTTCAGAACAGACATGCTCGCGGGTGTATACACATATACAGGCACACACAGTCACCCCATATCCCAAGTGCCTAGTGTACAGTATCTGTCAATGGAGTTCTCCAAGTAAATATTTCTGAGTTATCACAAAAGTGGATAGATACTAAAGAAATTAAGAAGCCTCAAAACCAAAGTGACAGCATACTAATTTCTAAGTAGCTACAACGTGTCAGGCACATTACTGTTTTCAATTTTCGAGGTCCCTTTCTGAAAGTTGTTTCACGGGTTTTAAAAACCAAGTAACAGTGTCAAAAACGAAAAGCCAAAGTCGCACTATAGCAAAATTTGATCTCAGTTCTCTGGCATCTGTTTAGGCCTGTAGAAGGCACCGTTTCTTTCCACAGACTTAACCTTGCACCTTCCCCCTTTCGCTCCTCCTTCACCCTAATACTTGTAAATTTCTATCTTGAAGTGTAGTTATCCCCCTGCTCCAACCCACCCCTGCCTGCTTTCGTGACTTCCTCCAAGCTCAATAACAGCCACCCTCGAATTTGGGTCTTGGAACTGGGCAAAGGGCTCGCCCCTTGCCTTAACTTTGTCTGAAGCAACTTGGGTTCATTTAGCTTCATAGGCCCAGGAATGCAGCCTTACAAAGAGTACTCTGGGGCGCCGGCCTGCAAAGGTTACAAAGCTTGGGGCCGGAGTAGGGGAATCACAGCCTGGAGGGGCGGACCCGGAGGCGCATTAAAGTGGTTTCCAGGGCAACTGAGGTCGGCTGCACCAGGTCCCGCCCCGCCGCTCCGCCCCTCCGCGGCGCGAGAACCGGAACCTGCGGCCCAAAGTGAAACCAGTAGAAGCTGTCTGTCCGCTCACCTCGCAGCGCGTGGTGCATGCCACCAATGCCACTGTACAGCTCCAGAACACGCAAAGGTTCCATCCTCTCGCAACCGCGACCGCGGTCTGGAAACTAGGCCTACCGGTTCCCCTCTTCTCTTACTCCCCCATGTCCGTACCGCTCCCTTGGCTTCTGGTTCCGCGGCTTTTCAGTTCCCCCAACCTCCTGTTCCTCTGGCTGCAGATTAAGAGAGAAGTTTGGAGCCTGGGGGCTAGCAGGGGTTAGGAAGGGGACAAAGGACAGATGACTATTAATAAGGCCTCCCAACTGAGAGGCTGCCGCTCCTTAGTCTGGTTTGTACTTTTTCTTCCTTCTTTTGTTTTCTGCAGCCTTGAGAAAGAAACCCCTCAGTAGAGAGCTGAAACCGCCATTGGCTCTGAAGTAAATTACTTATTAGAATACAGCCCCCCCTCCCCCTCCTTCTCCCCTTCCCTCTCCCTCTTTCCACCCCTCCCCCTTCCTACCCCAACTTCAGGCTCCTTTTGTTCTTTTCAAATCTGACCTAGTATTTCTTTGAGGAATCTTGGGCACATATCCACATGCTCCCTGATGTGCCTGTGCCAGAGTATGAAGTTACCAGGCTCTTCCCTAAAAAAAGCTCCAGACTTACAAGTACTTAAAGCCGGGCCCTGTGGGCCCGTTCATAATAGGGAGGATGCCTGCTATAAATGAAAACAGGATTCATCCTATTTACCCCAACATATGCTGTTTTTTTCTTTTATTGAAAATAGATTTTCTTCTTCACATATCCTAATTACAGCTCCTCCTCCTCTACTTAAGTACCCCTAATTCCTCCCCACCCCCACTAAGATCCACCCCCTTTCTGTCTCTCATTAGAAAACAAATGGCTTCTATGAAATAATAATAAAATAAAAAAAGATAAAACAAAAGCCAACACGTCAGTATTGAGCAAAGCAAACAGAAGGGAAAAAAGCCCAAGAGTAGGTACAACCACCAGAAAAACTCATTTGCACACATATAAAAACACTAAACTGGAAACCATAACGATACATGCAAAGAACAAGTAGAGTAAAAAGAGAAAAGAAAATATATAAATAAAATAAAACTAAAACATAAGCCAAAAATTAAAGGAGGAAGAGCCCTGACACAACATTAAAAGACAAAGAAACTTCAAAGATGCTATTGAGTTCATTTTCTGTTGGCTATCGACTGTTGGGCATGTGGTCTATCTACCCTTAAGAGTAGTTTGTTTCCCCAGTGAGACTCCCGTGGAGGAAGGTGAAGTTTCATTTGCAGGAGGTTACCAACTGGACATTAGTTCTGAGTTAGGGATTCGGGTTACATGTGCCCATTTCTCCTTTCAGCTCTAGGGCCCTATCTGGTGCAGGCCTGTGCATTCTGCCTCAGTCTTTTTGAGATCAGTGTGTGTTAGTCATGTTGATTTAAAAGGTCTTGGTATTTTGGTGTCCTCCATTCCCCCCTGGCTCTTACACTCTTCCCATCTCCTCTTCCATGGGATTCCCTGAGCCCTTAGGGAAGGGATTTGATGAGGCATCCCATTTATAATGTCTGGTGATGGGTCTCTGCATTTGTTCCCATCTGCTACAGGTGAAAGCTTTCACTGATGATGGTTGAGTAAAGCATTGACTCTCAAAGTCTCAAATAACCCAAGCTGTTGCTAAAACTGTAAGTTGCTCTCCAGCAAGTCCCCATTTCTGAAGACAACAGCTACACAACTCATTGAACATGAAGAAGTCAAGTTGGTACCTACCTACATAGAGCCTCTACCTCGGCATGCTAACCTCTTTGGTCTAGGAAGTTACTCTGCATGCTAGCTACCAAAGGAGAAATGTGAACACCAACCCAGCTACAGACCCTTTGATATACACTGTTGTCCTGCCTGAATGTTATGTTAGTGCAATGGTGGCATAAACTCTGTGAGAATAGCCAACCAATGTCTAATTGGGCTTAAGGCCCAATTTTTTAAATGACCAATATACATTGTCCTTTATGTTTTCTGTACTTGTTGGTCAATTATTTTCATAACAAAAGATGTTATATGGTAGAAGGATAACTTGAAACTAGAATTTAGCCTTGACATTGCCAGTAACTGGTTGTGTGACTTTGGGATAACCTGTTTTCCTCATCATGAAGAAGAAGAAGAAGGAAGAAATGGTTAGTGAGTGCTTTGCAGTTCCAACAAACCATAGTTGATTTAGTATTTGATAGAGTTAGCCCCATGTTCAAACTGAAATGTCTAGACAGAAAGCTCTTTAAATGTCTTAAGAAAATAGAATATTTAACCAACTCAGCTTATAGAAACTACATACACACTAACATGTAATTAATGAAAAGCGTTTCTAACACTGATTATATAATATTAATATTATCAATAAATATCCGTATGTAAAATTTAAAACTATAAATAGGAAGCCACATAGTCTCAGATATTTGTGTATATATATACACACAATATATTAATTCACAACAATCAGTATATTAAGTAAATCTAGAATAGTGGTTCTCTACCTTCCTAATGCTGCGACTCTGTAATACAGTATCTCATGTTGTGGTGACTCCAACCATAAAATCATTTTGTTGCTACTTCATAGCTGTGATTTTACTATTATTATGACTTGTGATGTAAATATTGGCTATACAACCCCCAAAAGAGTCTCCACTGACAGGTTGAGAATTGCTAGTCTAGAATTTGTTCAGCTGTAAACTGAAGTAATTATGACCAAAGGTCTTACTCCGTAGGGGACGTCAATACATACACAAATGGCAGAGTTAATGAAGCTAATAGCTTCCTGGATGGGAAAGGGTGAGACCTCACACAGGCTGGTGACATTCTGATGACAGTACCATTGAAGGGTCTCCACACTGTGGCCTCAATGTCCTCTTGTCTCTTCATTTTATTTTCTTCCCGTCTTTATCTCTGTTGTAGTGCCTGCTTGGTGTTCCTTGTACATTCCCTCTCTTCTCTGCTTATACTGGATGCTATATTCTTTTCCTTGCCTAGAAATCCTGTGGAAGCTTCTTAAATGGATTCCTAGGATAAAAATTCAGTTCATTTCCATTTCTCAGGTTAAAATGGAGGTCTTGTTTCTAGAACTACACCCTTTCCATTTCCTGTGGCCCAGTTTTCACCTCACAGAAAACATGTCTTTTCTTTAATGTAATATTTCCTGTCTAAAGTTATCCACGCCTGATAGTTACTTCAAGAATGGAAACTAGGGCTAGAGACACTGTTCATAGGGTGAAGGGTTTTGGGGGGGTTTTTTTGTGTTTTTTTTTTTTGTTTTTTTTTTTTTTTTTTTATTTTTTGAGACAGGGTTTCTCTGTGTAGCCCTGGCTGTCCTGGAACTCACGCTGTAGACCAGGCTGGCCTCGAACTCAGAAATCCGCCTGCCTCTGCCTCCCGAGTGCTGGGATTAAAGGCTTGTGCCACCACTGCCCGGCAGGGTGAAGGTTTTTGCTACCAACCTTGACAATTAGTACCTAGGCCCCACATGGTGAAGGAGAGAGCAGGACACCATAAGCTGTCCCCTTTACTCGCAGACAATGACACGCATGCGCACACATTGATACCAGGACACATGCTCTTTTTTACATTTCAGAGAAGAGTGGAAACTTTACAGTAATAATTTACGATGATTTCCATAGAAACACTTGTAGATGTTAAGGCCCTCTAGAGTCCAGTTGATGCTACTGACTGTGTTCGTTGAGAGCAATGGGGAGGCTTGGACAGTGGTGGCCCAGTGGGAAATCACGGAATCAGACAGTCAGATTAGTAGATGGAGGGACAAAACAGAAGGTAGAAACAAATACCAAAACTTGCAATTTTTAGTGAATTTTCTCTCAAAAGGGATAATCTATCTCTAAATCAATGTACATGAATACCGTGAAAATAAAGGTACATATGTAAAATATATCATAAATAGTTGACACATTATAATACAAGGAATAAATTAAAATAATAATAGCCCACTCTTGCTCATTGAGAGGCTTCATTGCATTTCTTAGAATATAATTACGTGTCCTCCGTTCTCTCTTTCCTGTCACTAATAACTTCCAAAACTCACCAAAGTCTGCCAAATGTTTAAAATATGTTTGGCAGCCATCTTTGAGTTTCTGTTATCCAAGTGAGTCTTTATTCACAAAGGAAATGGGATCTGAATTCCTATATAGGTTCACATCTAAAGAGACAATACCTTGCTTATGCCAACTTCAGGAATGAGCAAGTAGAATTTTGGCTTACACAGAAAAAGGATGGTTCTTATCAAATGCAAAGGAAATGAAAGGTCATCATTTAGAATAAATTAACAATAAATGTCCTCAAGAGAGGAAATTATATCCAGAAGAAATGTTCAGAGTTACTTTTAGAGTATGTCTCTGCATGACTTTGAAGAAATGACTCTATAATGAATCCTGTCATGGATAAAGTTGCAATCTCAAGTGCCAGAATATGGATGGAATTTCAGGCCTGAATTTCCTGCCAATCTGGTTTGAGGAAAGTTGTTTAACTTCTGAGACTAAGTGAATATATATATATATGTACATATATACATACATATATATATATATAATGTAGCAATAATAGAATGCATGGCTCTAAAAATTAAGTGAGGATTAAAAATACTTAGTCTAAAGTTATAGTTTAGAAGTAAAATGCCCCCAAAGTGCCATGCGTAAAAGACTTGCATGATGCTATTATTGAGAAGTGATGCAAACATGATGATGCTAACTTTGTCAATAGACTGCTCATAGGTGAGTGCACTGTTGGGTTGTGAGGACTAAGTGACCTAAGTAGGTCACTGGGTTTCAGTGTTTGATGTGCACATCTTGTTCCTGGTCCCTCAACACTGTAAAGTAAACAGCTTCCTCATATCCCTTACTTCCAGAGTCAAGGCAATGAATCTAGCCAACTTTAGTCTGAAATTGTGAAACTAAATCACATTTCATATTAAAACCATTAATTAATAATTGAACATTGGTTATCAACTGAACATTTAACTGTCAACTGGACATAGTCTAGAATCACTTGAGAAGGAGTCTCAATTGAGGAGTTGCCTAGATAAGACTTGCCTGTGGGTCTTTCTGTGGCAGATTGTTTGGATTATTTATTGATGTAGGAGGGTCCAGCCTACTGTGGGCAGCTCCATTCCCTAGGTAAGCAGCTCTAATTTATATTTAAAAAGCCAGCTAAGCATGTGTCTGAGAGCAAGCCAGCAAGCAGCCTTCACCCATGGTTAAGACTTTCAGCTTCTGCTCAAGTTTCTGCCCTGATTTTCCTGAATGATCGACTGTGAGCTGAAACTGTAACTACACTCTTTCCTCCCTTCCCCTAAGATACTCTCAGGCAGCGTTTTCACACAGCAACAGAAAAGAAGCTAAACATTGGTTTAAAATAGAAATCTCCAAAAAAAAAAAAATCCTTTTATGGAGGAAAAGAAACACAAAAGCAAAAATTTTGGACAAACATTCCATCTCCTTTCCAGTATCCAGTCACCTTGGTGATAGATTGTCACCTAGGAAAAGAAACAGGGAAGGAAATGTGTTCTATCTGGGACAGGATAAACTCCCAAGAGAAAAAGACCAGATGGAAAATGAACTTTCTGGTGGCTTTAAGGAGAAGTAATTTCCTGTTGAAAAGTATATTCTACAACATACAGCTCTGCACATTACTGTCTTGTGCTTACCACCAAGAGAAGAGCAATACATTTGTAAAAGGCAGAATCCAGAGGAAACTAAACATGTAGATGCTATGGGCCTGCTTGATTACCTCACTTAGAGGTAATAATACTGATTTTTGTCCTTTGACATTTCTAAGATTCCTAGTTTAAAAATGTCTTAGGAAAAACTTCAAGACTGTGTTTTAGTTAAAGATAATGGGGTTCTGTCTTTAAAATCTCTTCCATGGTCTCATAGACAGTGTGAGCAGGAAGGAACCTTAACAATTACTTGGCCCAGTGCTTTTCACACTACTCTTTGGAGACAGAGCATTGTTTTCAAAATAATTTTTAGTTAGAATTGGTGTAGAGAGATACGGTGAAACAGAGCAGGTACACACAAGGAGACACACAGACACACACACTCACACACATATACATACATACACATATACACACAGAGATGCCCGCACAGAAGCATCCATGTGTGCCACACACAGATATACATGTACTTGGACACACAGGCTTACAGATACATATACATGCACACAGATATACAAATGCACATAGACACATGCACACAGATGCATACACAAGCACACACAGAGACACACACATGCACACATATGTACATAGACACACACAGAGAAACAGTGTGCACACACACACACACACACACACACACACACACACGCACACTGCTCCAAAGAGTGTACTACCAAGAGGTCAACCTGTGAGTTACTTTACAAGACATCATCCCTTATTGTTTCTTACTACAGCCTTTATTCTTCCAAGTGGAAAAATACAGCAAATGTTGGAAAGAGTTTAATGGCACGGGGAGCTATTTCCTCTTGCTCTAGTAAATTCACCTGAGCATTTAGAACTCACTAGAAGTATTAACATACAAACAGACCCAGCGATGTGCAGAGAAATAAGCACACTTGTGCACACAGACTCCATAAGAGCCTTCTATTCTTCATTGTCAGTTTTGATGGCTACATTATCAAAACCGATAAACTACAACCGAAGAAAGAGCCTATACAAGAATTGTCTATTTCGCCCTTGTTTCTTTAGGTATTAGTTTGGATACACACCAGTATTATTTGCCATCTTTTGCATATGTCCCAACAGTTATATCAAACAATTAAAATGCAATAACACTTCTTTAGACTCGGCTTCAGTACATCTACTTATTCTATATAAGAAAAGCTGCATGTGTTTTAATTTGTTAAGAATAATGTGTTCATCTTTCCAAGTAACCTATGTGAGTCTGAAACAATATACCTCTTCCTCAAAACTGTCTTTCACAGTTGCTACAGAGAGACCAGCAACCCTTATTGCACAAAATCAACTTTTTCCTTCAGATGGACTTTGGCATCTCCCTTCCATCTAAGGTAGTCAGTACTAAATTAAAATACCTAAATTCGCCAAAGGGATTTGTACTGTGTTTGGTCAGCCAAAAATATCAAGTGGCTAAAAGCGGCTACATTTTTTATAGATGGTAAAAGAATGCTCTACTAAGATGATATTAAGTCAGGCAATATTGACTAATCTATTTCAAGAAGGGTAGAGATGTTTAAAATGTTTATAAACCAGTGTTGATCTTCCTAACTTTTTAAAATATGTGGTTTTTTTTTTTTTTTTTTTTTTTAGAAAGAAACAGGATGCCTGTTAGTATGATGTTGCAAGCCTGCAATCCTAGCACTTTGCCAGCTCACGCAGGGAAATGGTCACAAGGCATAGGTACTTCTTCTAGCAAGGTCCAAAGCAATGTAGGCTATAAGACTGTTTCAAAACGGAATGATAACTTGAGATTCATCCCATAGAGAAGAACCAACAGCTGACACTATTAATGATACTCTGTTATGCACACAGACAGGAATCTAGCATAGCTGTCCTCTGAGAGGCTCCACCCAGCAGCTGACTCAGATAGATGTAGACACACACAGCCAAATAGTGGATTGAGTTTGGGAACTCTTATGGAAGAATAGGAGGAAGATTTGCAGGCCCCAGAGGGGATAGGAACTCCCAGGAAGGCCAACAGAGTCAACTAACCTGGACCCTTGGGGACTCTCAGAGACTGAATCACCAACCAAAGAGCATACACGGGCTGGACCTAGGCCTCCCTGCACATATGTGATGTGCAGCTTGGTCTTCATGTGTGTCCTGAACAACTGGAAGCAGGGGAGGCAGCTATCCCAAAAGCTGTTGCCTGTCCATGGGATATGTTCTTCTAGTTGGGCTGCTTTGTCTGGCCTCAGTGGGAGAAGATGTGCCTAACCTGGCAGAGACTTGATATGCCAGGGTAGGGGGATGCCAAGGAGGATCCCCCTCCACTCAGAGGAAATGGGGAGGGGGAGAGGTGGGATGGGTTGTGAGAGAGAATGATGAGGAGGTGGGCAGCATGTGGGATGTAAAGTAAATAAGTAAAAAATAATTAAATTTTAAAAAAATAAAAAGGAGTAATAACAGTAATAGTAATGGTAGTAACAATAGTAAATAAAAATAAAAATATTAAAGAATGACATCTGGTGTGGTTGGGTGATACAGTACTTGCATAGCCTATGCAAGGCCATGGGTTTGATCCAAGAGAACAAAAAGCATCAAGAGATGAAGCTCGTGATTGGCTCAGGGTCACATTAGTAGATGTTCGCCAGGCAAACAGATTTATTTGCAAATCACATGGTCAGATTTTTAAAGAAGGGAGTTAATCAAATAGCATTAGTTTTGAAAAAAAAAAAATATGAAAGTCACCCAGTAACAAAGGAGGAGGAGGTAGCTATATTTTGAGGAAGAATTTCACACTAGCTGTTAAAAATGATTCTGGTTAGGAAGGAATGTCAGGAATCTGCAGGGCACAGCTCTCTTCACCCCTTTCATTTGAGACCTGAATGCTAGAACAGGGAGGGAAAGGATAAATCAAAGAACAGTGCCTATGTGTCCTTGCAAAGTTGAGGGTTTTGAAAACGCAAACAGGTAATATCCTATTAACCTGATCCATGCTTTTTAAAATTCTCCTGAAGGAAAGGGGCTAATAAACACACACCGGGAATGCCCAGAGTGTGGGAAGCTCCGTCTGAATGACAGTCTCTCTTCTGCCCAGGCTTTCTCCCTTTCCTTACTGATAAAGCATTCATGCCGCTATGCATAGTTAAGAATACAGAGACTACACGAAAATAAAAGTGGATGCAAGAAGCCTGTGGCTGACGTTTTGATGTTGCTTCTTAATTTTCACTAATTATCTTTTACCCAAATCAGAATCTTGGACATAATCTCTCTCTCTCTCTCCTGAGTCTCTTCACATTTTATCATTATTGGCTCTGCACTTCATTAGACACACCGGCCTTTGAATGTCATCTTTCCTACCTGTTGTGAGATAAAACAACAAGGGTATAAATCAAAAACATCTCGAAACCCCGACTGTGTCCGGTCCTTTCCTCTCACATACCAATTTCACACACTCTAGGTATGTTTTTCATCTTCTTTCTGTGCCTTATGAAAAACCAAAACTATATTTTCCTATTTTCTTTGTATTAAATATTTAGAAAATTCCTCTGTACAAAGGTCAATATAAATGAACATTCCTGCTTATTAACACTCAAAGCTTTCTGATAGCTTAATCGGAGACTCTAAACTTGAGGTTACTGTGTAAAAGATATACAATTATTTCCTAAACTTGTGATCAGAACTGATTTCTAGAATGAGAAGAACCCCAAATCCTACCAGAAATGGGACCTGTTGTCTTCTTCATCCCTCACAGTAAACAAATGCTTTTTTTGTACAGGCTAAAGGAAGAAAAGTCTTGTTTCCCTTGCCATGTTTTGTATTGATATCAAAGATGTTTATTCTTTTACTAGTCACATAAATTTTTTTAATTTTGTCAATTACTTGTGATATTTGTAATTTCTTTGCAGAAATAATATATACTTCTATTCAATTATCACATTTTATTTTCGTTTGTTCACATTGTTCTTCTATTATATTATAAACAATCCCCATTCTATCATTCTTCCACTTGGGTTTTATGAAGTTTAGTGTTTTATGAAACACAAAATATTTCGTTTTCTGAATCAAGTATATATATGTGCTTTTCCTTCCCTGTCTACCTCTTTGCTGAATCAGCATAGGAGTTCCTTCGGAAGATGAGCACAGTTCATGTTTATGTTCTTGTCTTAGCCAGGGTTTCTATTCCTGCACATACATCATGACCAAGAAACAAGTTGGAGAGGAAAGGGTTTATTGAGCTTACACCTCCATGCTGCTGTTCATCACCAAAGAAGTCAGGACTGGAGCTCAAGCAGGGCAGGAAGCAGGAGCTGATGCAGAGGCCATGGAGGGATGTGACTGGCTCGCTTGCTTCCCCTGGCCTGCTCAGCCTGCTTTCTCATAGAGCCCAAGACTACCAGCCCACAGATGGTAACACCCACAAGAGGCCCTCCCCCCTTGATCACTAATTGAGAAAATGCCTTACAGCTGGATCTCATGGAGGCATTTTTCTCAACTGAAACTCCTTTCTCTGTGACAACTCCAGCTTGTGTCGAGTTGACACACAAAACCAGCCAGTACAGTTCTCTTTCTGTCTGATTTTCATATGTAATGTAAAGTGATGAAATGAGACACACTTTAAAATAAATATCTACTTCTCTCTTCCATATTGGTTTATGATAGTTATTTTGAGAACCTTATATTCTTAATCATATAGCCTAAGTGAGTCCTCTTCTTGTCTCCTGACATGTCAGGAATATTTGTATCTGTATTTCCCTTTGAGCTCCACGCCCGTGTCTCCTGCTTTAGTTTGAAATCCATCTCAAGCCCTTCAGCTCTCCCTGAAAGAATCAACGGGGTATCTCCCACTTGAAATAGTACAAATTTCAGACTCACTGTATTCAATGAAACAAATATGGATCTCTCCCATTTCATGAGAAAATTGAAACATTCCATTTAAGCTGAATTAGTATACAAATAAACTCAGATAATCTTCGTGATCATAAAATCTGCTGATCTGCTCTCTACTCCCTGGTGATGTCATTATGTCAACATTCATGAGCCCTCTTCAACCCACACATCAAATAACAAAGATCCCAAGGATGACATCTAAAAATGGTAATGTCTGCTGTTTAAAAACTGGGGGAGGGGGAGAGGAGAGGTGGGAGGAGGGACGGGGAGAAGAGGAGGAAGGGAAAACTGCAGTCGGGATGTGTGAATAAATAAATAAAATTAGAATAAAAAACCTACTTTCTCAACTTATCTAATTTTATTTTTACAATAATTCTGCACATATCTTTCACTAGTGTTATTTTGATAGAGAAATGAAAATTAGAAATTCATAAAATTAGGTTAAAAATTTTAAAATAACACATGACCAAATAAAAACCAAAAGTCATATAGATGACAGCGAAATTAGAATAAGCAGGTAAATTTTGTGTCAAATTCTAACTATTTCCTCAGCAACAGTGTCTACATGAATCATCCTCCATCTTTGTGGCTTTCATTTCTTGGTAGTCCCAATTCTTCACAGTGTCTCACACACACTGAATCCCTTGCCACATTCCAATGGGATAAGTCATGCAGAATGGTAATGCATATGGTCTTCAGATGTAGAAACTGGGGTCTCTAGAGGCAGATGCAGTTGGCTAAGTCAGCAGAATGTAAAAATAGCATATGATTTTATAAAGCTGGGTTAAATCTCTGCCCTAATATGGAAAAGACTGTATTCTATTAATAGAACAATTACTCCAGAATTTCAGACCCATGTCATGGTGTGTGTCAAAATAACCTATTGATCTTGATTGCTCCTCTTGAAGACTAGTGCAAGCAACTAGTCTACAGATTAAAGCTCAGATTATTATTGCACATTTTCTATGTTTAGATCAAGTATTAATGCTTTTTAAAGTACATGTTACATTTTTGAGATAGGGCTTTGGAGCTGAGGGAATGACACTGACAGTGTTTGCCTTGCAAGCCTGAAGATCTGACTTTAGATACCTAGAGTCAGGTAAAGCTTGTTCACCTGTAGTCCCAATGCTGGAGGTGAGAAGCCAAAGACCGGAAGATGCTTGGTGCTTGCTGCTCAGCCTGTCTAGCTGAATCAATGGGTTTCAGAGTCAATGAAAGAACCCGTCTTAAAAAACCTCAGGTGGAGTGTGAAAGAGGGTGGACCCTGATGGACATCTCCAGCCCTCACACATATATGCAGACATGCACACATACCCAAACACTGACTAACAATTCATGAAATACGAACAATTCACGCATGAACAATTCACGCATGTGTACGTGCACACACACACACAGACAGAGACAGAGAGAGAGAGAGAGGTACACCAGAGGAGACCAGAGGAGGAGGCTGTCTATTATAGCCCAGGCTAACCTTTAATTCACTATGTTGTGAAGACTGTCTTTGAATTCCTGATTCTCTTGTCTTTAGCTCCCGTGTGCTGGGATTACAGACAAGCACTATGACACCCACCTAAAGTCTGATTTTTATAAAATCATTTCGTCCTTTCTTAATAAGCAAAGACTGACCAATTCTCCTCAATCACCAACCACTATATGATTCATAGTCTATGTGCCCACAAGCACCACTGATTCACTAGAATCAAAGTTCTGGAAACCACGCTTATTCTTCTTAAAACACAGCTTACCGCCCCATGGGTGGGGACGGTTCCTAACAAATCCCCAGGTGGTGCTGATGCTGACCAGTCAGGGTACCACTCTTTGAGAACCACTCTACTAGCTTCCCCTACCCCCAAGTGTGCTTTCATAGCTCCTGCCATAAAGTGCTTCAGAGGGCAAGACTCAGGCATGTATCAACCACATGACTTGGCTTCTCACTGGAAGCTTCTATCTGGAAGAGAAAGAGAAATATTTATCATGACTCATTGCCTCTTTCAAAATCTTCCAGCCACCAAATTAGAAACAGAAAAGAGTTACAGGGCTGAAAGGGAAGTTGAAAGGACACTGTCAAGATCTCAGGACCGTCAAGCATGGGTCCTCAAATCAGTCCT
>JADRCH010000074.1:4945777-4976069 GCA_019843965.1 Rhynchomys soricoides
CTGTCAAGATCTCAGGACCGTCAAGCATGGGTCCTCAAATCAGTCCTACTAGGTGTCAGCAGTCCAAGCCACAATGGAGGGGGGTACCACCATGTTCCCAGCAAAGCCAGAGGACTCTGGGGGCTGGAGGGGCATTCAGAAGCCAGCTCACATCCTTGGGTTTGGCTCCTTGTGTCAGTCAATGGTAAGATTGTTTCCCCTTGTAATTAGACAGATATATTATTGGAAATCCATTCTTTTTTTTTTTTAATATTGGTTATTTTATTTATTTACATTTCAAATGTTGTCCCCCTTTCTGGTTTCCCCCCCAAAGACCTCCTTATCCCATCTCCCCTCCCCCTGCCTCTATGAGGGTGCTCCCCCACCCTATAACTTCTTTTTTTTTTCCCACAGAAAAGTATCAATTGTCAATAAGCAACATCTGTGAAATCAAGTAGGTAAATCCTGAAGAGACTGGCAAAGTAGTTTCCTTAGTTTCTTTATGTAATTATTACCTCTCGACACCTCCCAGGAGAGTTTTTAAGTTCCATTTTTATCTCTATGGAGGAAAATGAGGCATTTTATGCTATGCTATAAAACAATTCTGTGTTCATACCATAATTTTAAATAGCATATAACATTCAGTAAAAAAAAAATAATTGGCAAGAAGTGTTTATCTCATTTTATTTCTTGTTAGGAAATAAGCTGCTAGCAGCACCATTAAGGCAATCACACACTGAGGGAGCCACGGGTCTTTTATTCTCATCAGCGTGAGTTTATTGCATTATAACTATGGGTCAGCCAATGAATAACATGCGGTCCAAATGTAGTTTTTTCTGACTTAGTCCGAAGAGTAGAAAACAGAAGCATCCCAGTCACTGAACACTCCGATTTTTAAATAAGTCTCTGGGTATGAGGATGAGTCACAAGCACTTCCTTAGTGATAAAGTTGTCTGAGTAACAGAGATGCTTCACTAAGTGAAGAACAGGACAGTACGTTGGTTTCAAACCCACAGTCATTTCCTTTACTTAATTGCTAACTGCCCTTCCCTGGCTACACTGTGGTGCTTGTGTTTGAGCTGGTAACCCAGCAACGAAGACTCACACTGCAGTTTGCGAAGGAGAACAAAACAGGAAAGCTCACATTTCCGTGGATTTTGAGGGAGTAAAAGTCAATGTTGTTTCCTGGGGCCTTCTGACTTTACGAAGAAATTCACTTGGATCTCAGAGCGACCACATTATGCAAGCCTTAGAGAAGGAGAAGACCCAGCAGCTTCTCAGAACAATGTTGTGTCCTGAGCCCCCAGCAGGGAGCCTGGACCATGCAAGTCCTCCAAATGCACCAGCAGGGACAGATCCTGGTTCTCTCAGAAGGATCTAACCAATCCATTAGGAATCATGCCGTTATTGCTTTAGAACTGTAAGGAGATTTTAATATATGAATTTAAATATATGAACGTGTGCTTTTCCTTTTATTTACACCTTGGTACTGCTGTAGGCACTGCTGCTGTGTGTCGCGACCCCTCTCTATGCACAATACCCTAACCATCCTCTAGTTTTTGACCGAAGCAAATGAGGATAACCATTCCTTAAGAAAAAAAAAAAAAAGATACAAAAAAGCAAGAAGATGAATGAGAAAAGTTGGAAACTAGATAGCAGCCAAATTGAAAACTTACTTATCAGTAACGCTTTGGCTGGGCCTTGAACACTCCAGATTCTCAAACACCTCAGACTTCTTGAGCTTCCTCTCACTTTTGGCAGCTCTAGCGTTATTCGTAGATTGCATAATGTGTAGCCTGAAGGACTGAGCCGCCAAAACTCTTCCCTTCCATTCAAGCTAACGGAAAGTGCATAACCAACGGGAATTGTTCATACTTGAAGCAATACACTGTCAAACTTTGCTCCCTTTATCCCATTTCCACTAGCAAAGAGAGGCTAGTGTTTTTTATTCACTGAATTGTATGGAAGGGTCAGGTGACATCACTATCAACTCACGTCGATGGGTCAAGTCAAAAGTAGAGAATGAGTTTTATACAGAAAAACCCTAAAATGTCCACAAACCTGTGATGATTCAGTAAGGGCGCAACATTCTCTGAATTAAAAATTAGTCCCAGTGCTTTCTCAGAACAGGGGGAAATGCAAAGACAGACACTGTACTAAGAATGCCAATGAGACTCCAGCCTCCCCCCCCCCCCCCCAGCAGATGAGCATTCATCCTACCACAAAGGCGGTGTGTAGACTGCTGGAGGAGGAAACGCATCAACAGTCTCACAAAGCATACTACTCTGCTGTGCTACCAAGCAAGGTGTAAGCACTGGTGTGGTGGTGGCACTACTCTTTGGTAGACAACCAACAATGTTGTGACTGGATAGGAGCACTGCCAAATGCAAACGAATTTACATCTGGTGTTATAAGCCTGTCCAAACGTCTGGAGTGGGAGATCCCATAGGCTGAAGGGCGTGGTACTACTGCTATATCCATAGAAAGGATATATTGTCAAATGCCTTCAATATATTTATGCTTGTGTCCCTCTGAATCTGGAGCAGAAAAGTTCCACTTAGCAAAAAATGGCAGCGAATGCAGAAACTCATCTATAGACAAAGTTCTGGAATTAAGCAACTGTTGAATGCACAGCCCTAAATGGCTGTGACATTTATATCATCTGTATTCCCTAAGGCCCAGGGGACATCACAAAACAGGAGACAGAAAGAATTAACAGCTAGGAGATGGATAAAAACTTCATGAAATGCTGTTGTCACTCAGCATGATATAGCTATGGTGACCATGAACACCAGGCAGCTATGGTTTCCTGAATAGGATCAGGCCCTTCAGCATTTCATCATGGAGAGAGAAGGTGACAGTGAGGCTCTATCTCTTTCTAAGAAACTATTGGCTATTGTCCCTGGAGTAGAGGGTGTCATTTTCTTTCACGGTGTAGCCATTGGGAATCAGACGGGTTTCAGATAGGAAGGAAGGCATTATAACAGAGGGTTAATGAGCGTGTTGATATAATCACAATACAGTGCATACATGTATGAGACTTTCAAAACTAAAGAAGAGGAACAAGAATGTTTTCAGCTCTGTAAAAGAAAACTGTGTTTCAAAAAAATTTTTTTTGCTTTATTATTACCTGATCTCTCACATAAATATTCCAGGAAAAATAATATTAATTTCTCACCACTTAGGAACTATATGACCTCCACAAATTAGAAATTTCCCAGAATACCCATGTAATTGGCGAAATTTCTAATCCTAGCATGACCTCTTCCCCCAGTCTTTAAAAAGTGATTAAAAGCAACATTATAAACCACTGGAAACATGTATATTAGTTTTGTTACGGGTAGTCTGGATAAGTAACTATACTGCAACAATTTCTTTTAGGACTCTTTTAAATGTCATATCAATTTTATAAGTAGACTGGCAGGGATTTTGCTCTACTATCTTCTTTCTCTTCCACTCCTACCCCCTCCCCCCAGTGAACTGGGGAAACCCAAAGAATCCAGCTTCACTTCTTCATGTAACGTTCCTGGGATTGTTTTGGTGTCTACACGAGGAGGAATCCTTTCTGCACTAATGGTTTTGTTCTTTCTACCCACTCTCTACCTTCTTCCTCTATTTCAGATTGCAAAAAGACTACTAAGAAGTTAGACTTTATGTATAAATCTATGGAAAACTGCTTTCCCTTCTCAATGCTGAAAGACATCTCTGCAAGAATATCTTGGAGTTTATTTGTCCCCTATTCTTTTAAGAATAATATTTTATCATGTTCATAGAAACCAAACACACCAAAAGCAGATAGCAGGAAGTAATAGCCAGCCAGCATGAGCTATCATCCCTGTGAGTAGTACAGAGTGTGAAGACAGTTCTACCTTACCTCTATGAGATGTTGATCTACATTGAGCAGAGTAGTAAACAGCCAGCTTGGTGGGAGACCTTAATAAACAACAGGTTTGCCACAAATTAATTTCCCACCTAAATTGTTCTGCATAGAATATGCTAATTTTTAAATTGCTCTGTCTGGAAAGCCCCAAGGTGTGTTAGCTTCTGTCTTTCTTCTAACTCCAGCCTCTAAGAATCATCTTCCTTTCAGTTTCCTTTGATCTACAGACAGCTCTCGAGACAGTCTCCCCATTTCATCCTGGACAACATGTTGCAACAAGTGTGCCTTTCTCCTCAGAAGCCACAGTGAATTCCCACTGCCCACTGCATCAATTACCAACTCCTCTCCCTGGCATTTGGTCATCCAACGCATGGTCCCATGTTGCCTTCCAGTTCCCTTCCCCCATCCCTGCTTCACAGTCCAGAGACTCTGAGATTCTTGGTATTCCTTAAAGCTCCCAGCACTCTCTCCCCCATCTGAGCAATCTTTGCTTACACTGATTGGTCAGCGTAGGAAATTCTTTCTCCACCGTGACCTATTGTAGAAACCACACAATTCTTCAAGCATCTCTTACTATATACATCTTCTGGTCTTCATCATACTGATATGATTTCTCCATCTAAACTCTCCAGCATCTTATGCATGTCCTGTGGTGCTCAGGCTGGCCTTGAACTAGCTATGTAATCCAATGTTTCCATTTTCCAAGTGCTGAGATTAGGAGCAAGAGCCATCAGACAAGACTTCTCACCTGCTTCTTAATTCTTCCCTACAGGTGAGAAAAGTGTCTGACTTTCTTCACTCTACCAAGAAGTGTGGGACACAGTGGAGAAAATGAATACAAATTATTTTTTTTCCTGTGGGCATCATGGTCTTTATTTCATCTTAAAGTTTTTTTTTTTTTTTGAGTACTGTCTCTGTTGTACTACATGTACATTCACACAGACTCAATGTAACGTTGCAAGAAGACATGGGCCAGGGCTGGAGAGATGGCTCAGTGGTTAAGAGCACTGTCTGCGCTTCCAGAGGTCCTGAGTTCAATTCTCATCAACCACATGGTGGCTCACAACCATCTGTAACGGGATCTGATGCCTTCTGAAGACAGTGACAATGCACTCATATAAATAAAAATAAATCTTTAAAAGAAGACGTAGGTCACACATGCCATCTCTAGTTTGTGACAGCATGCCTAGCGCTGGCTAACTACTCAATAAATATGTTCTGAATAAATTAATAAACGATATTGATCATGACTTGCCATAAAGGTTAAACTCCATCACATCAGACATGACAAGCATAGTGTAGGAACGTGATAAATGACACTAAATATTAGCCTCATTCCCTTTTCTTTCATTCACAGACTCAGCAAATGTTCTTATCTCACCACTGGAAAAATAATAGCGAGAAAAAGAGTGAAAAAACTTTCATCTCTTGGAGCCCATGTCCTGGCAAAGGGATAAATGATCCTCTCTAGACCAGCTTGGGGCTTTAAGAAAAGGGGGTTATGACCCGAGACAGATGCTTTGGTGGAAATACTGAACATCTGGATGAAGGGGAAATCCAGCTGTGGTATCACAGAAAGGAGGTACAAAGGAACTTACGCACCTGAACCTGAGGGACAGCAACGTAACGGATGTGTAGCTATGGGTATCGGGGAGACACTGTCCCCACTGGACCAAAGAGATGTAAAGTAAGGGGATAGTGATGCTAAAGTGTCCAGTCCTGTTTCCTCAGGCTAGTGCCCCAACAAGTGAAGGTGAGGAAGATGCTGTGGATGGTGGGTTTTAGGGTGTGAGATGAGTTATTTTGCTCAGAATACTACTTAAGAAACAGGGCAGAGTTTAGCTAAAGGTATGAATATAGAGTAAAGGTGAAAACACATCCCCATCATTATTGACTATGTGTATTTATAGGATGCTACATGATATTTATGCCTTTGTGGGTATTTTGTTTGTTTAGATGGAAAACAGGGCCCCATGGATCCTTGGCTGTCCTTGAAATAGCTATGTAGAAAAAAAATGGCCTCAAACTTCTGATTTTCCTGGCTCCAGCTTCCAAGTAGTAGGTAGGATTACAGCTTTGTGTCACTTTGCCTATTTTACCCATCATCTCATTTCTAATATTCAGGAAAAAGGATCTGCTACCTGCAGTTCTCTTGACATGACTTCCTGTAGGCAGCTCTCCCAAAACTCAATAGGCCACTAAGCTCCTGTCCTCACGGCTGGCTGCCCAGTCAGCTCAAGTCACCACGTTAAACTGACATGGCCGTAGCTTGCAAATTCCAAAATCACTCTGCTAAGTACTCTGATAGCATTTGTGCCTGACCTACAAATCATATGACCATTTACTTATTTATGTACAAACTTGCATCACACGTAAGTCCAGATTTAAAAATACTTCTCAGATAGGTTTTCATGGCAATCAAAAATAAATATGAAAACTAAGAAAGCTTTGTTCATAGACTGTTTTCTTCCAAAAATAAGCACACAGTAAATACACACTCCAATATACTGATTTCTCTTTTTTATGATTATCATCTAGTGGATAGAGTACTCTGTGTGTGTGTGTGTGTGTGTGTGTGTGAGAGAGAGAGAGAGAGAGAGAGAGAGAGAGAGAGAGAAAGAGAGAGAGAGAAAGAGAGAGAGAGAGAATAATAGAGATAAAGAGACACAGAGAGAGATGAGTGTGTTTGGTATGAGTGTGTGTATATGCGTGTGCAAATGTACATGTGTGCATATATGTGTGAGTATGTGTGTGATGAAGCAAATCTTTTCCAAGTCTCATGACTTCTCCTCTTCTCCATGAATGAGTAAAAAATACTTTTGTAGCAGTTTTTATTTCTCTACCCTCTAAAAACTTTTTGAAAGGAAGAATGAATTGAAGATAAACACACAGCTTCATTTACTACCATACCAGCAAACATATCAACAGTAGAAGGAGAATGTTCATAGATGTCCCTGAAGCTACAAAAGGGAAACAGGCCAGGAAAAAGGGCTACCCTTCAGGTAATGAAGAGGACCAGAGCCTACTGAAGAAGTCATCACAACCAGAGGAATTTGCAGTGGGTGCCTACATGGCACACTGCCACACCACACCAGAATCCAGTCCTTATTTTCTACAGTGACTCATTCAGCAAGAGTCCCCTGACAAAGCCACTGCACTGCTCTGGGATCAACAAACCATGTAGGAGGAAGGTTACCCTCCCTCCTCCCCACAGGGAAATCACTTTCCTCATCCTGAGCCATTCCAAGCAATCTCACAATGGTGACATTTGCTGAACAGTGGCTTGAATAAAAGGCTCTCAGTATGCAGAATGGTAACGTGAGGCACAGGCTAACCTCGGGAATGCTCTCTGGGAAGGACCCACAGCCTCTCATTGAAAGGAGAATAAAGAAAGCCACAGCAGGAGAGCTGGGTCCCAGAGGGTACTGTAGCCGCAACCTTGGCAGCAACGTTCCCCAGAGCTGACTGAGCTGAGGTAACCGCAGGGTTGCTTCAAAGAGTCTTGTACAAAAAAGCTAGCATAAATCCTGCACGTGTCTCTAAACTGTTTTTCTTAAGTGCCAGGTAAGCTGGGAACACTGTGCTCCAAAGAAACATAAGAGCAAAAACACAACACAAGCTCCTTTTCCTTCTCTGTTCACTAATGAGCCCATCTCCCCCCCCCCTTTTAAAAAAAATTAATTGTCTCAGTATTCCACAAGTTCCCACCAAAAGCAACTGTAATTTTTCTATCGGTGCCTAATCACAAAGGGCCAGACTTCCCTTTCCTGAAAACACCATCTTCCTCGGAGAACTGAGACCCCTTAGTCTTGCCTAGTAGCAAAGAGTGAAGCAATAGCCTTGAGTTGGGCGTTTTCTCTCTGAAAAGGTGACAGTCGCTGGATCTTTGAACCATTTGTTCTGTGGACAGTTGTCTCCATTTCAAGTTAGATTTCATGGTTTTTCTTTGTGGAAAATAGGATCTGTGACATTGTCCAGAGGAGTCTCTGGAATCTTGTCCCCTGCATCGCTGCTCTAAAATCTACAGAAATCTGTTTCTTCAGTTTATCACTTGAGTTACATAAAATGCCTTTCACCCGAACTCATTCATCGAATTGGATTTTTTAGCAAAACCTAATGAATTCTTGTCCGGCTTGAGTTATCTTCTAACGAAGTCCACTTTCAGAAAAGCCTGTGATCACTGAATTTGCTTTTGAAACTACCAAAGCAGTTTCCTCTTTCACCCAGAATTTAGGGTGTGGTTTCAGGCAGGAAGAAGAGAGGGAGGGAAGCGCAGCAGGGAGACTTAGCAAGAAAAGTCTTTCTGAGTGCTTTTGCGGTCGGGGGGGGGGGGGGGGAGGGATGTGTTTTGCGGCTCTCTCGGGTCTGCAAGAGTTTCTTTCTAAGAAGAACTCTCTACCCTTCCATAACAATCACAAGAATGGTCACGATCAAACTTGGTTTAAAAGTTGGAATAATGAGTTTAGCTGGAGTCAATCTCAACTAACGGTTTTCCTGAACCGCTAGACGATCTCACCCTCAGGGTTCCATGAGTCACATCACTGACTCAGCGACCCCACCCCTGTCTCCTGGGCTTTACTCCAGAGGCGGTGGATCCTGATCCTCTGGAGTTGAACTGAATCCGTTAGATCAGGGGATATGACCACCTCAAACAATCCCTTTGCAAAGGATCCTAGCAAGCGCCCGGCCTTGAGACAGATATCTTGAGCTGTGTGCTTCTCCAGCCCCAATCTCGGGCCCTCTTTGTTTCTCTCTCCCCGCCTTCCGATCTGCAAGACCTCTTTTGCAGGCTCTTCCTGCTCCTCCGCTTACGGATCTCCCCACCCACCCAGTCCCAGAAGACCGCAGCTCTGAGACCGCGCCCCTCCTACCGGCGCGCCTAGTCCCACGCCCCTTTGGCCCAGTGCCAGGGACCGCTTTACTCAACTTTCCGGAGCCCCCTTCCCCCACGAATCCTTCCCGCGATCCCTTATTTCTCAGCACCCAAGGGTGAGCAGAGAGTTTGGGTGATCACCAGGAAAACCCCTGACAATCCTAGCTCTTCCAAGTAGTAACGGGACTGTACTCGATCCCCGACAGTCCAGGAGGAAGGCTCCAGGGGAGCTCCCCCGCCCCCCTCCTTCCTCACTTCTCTCCCATCCCCATTGGCTGGCTCGCTTTGTGGTTAGGATGGCAGTGGGAGGGGACCCTCTTTCCTAACGGTGTTATAAAAGCAGCTCCCTTGGCTGGGTCCAGTCCTCTGCCACTCTTGCTCCGGGACCCCAGAGACCCCAGCGCTCCTACGGTTCACAGCCACCGCGCCCTCACTCTCTTCTTGCAGTTCTTGCAGCCGCAGCAAGCCAGCCAACCCTCGTCCTTCGAAGCCATGTCCACCAGGTCCGTGTCCTCGTCCTCCTACCGCAGGATGTTCGGTGGCTCCAGCACATCGAGTCGGCCCAGCTCCAACCGGAGCTATGTGACCACGTCCACCCGCACCTACAGCCTGGGCAGCTCACTGCGCCCCAGCACTAGCCGCAGTCTCTATTCCTCGTCCCCTGGTGGCGCCTATGTGACCCGGTCCTCCGCCGTGCGCCTGCGGAGCAGCGTGCCGGGAGTGCGGCTGCTGCAGGACTCGGTGGACTTCTCGCTGGCCGACGCCATCAACACTGAGTTCAAGAACACCCGCACCAACGAGAAGGTGGAACTGCAGGAGCTGAATGACCGCTTCGCCAACTACATCGACAAGGTGCGCTTCCTAGAGCAGCAGAACAAAATCCTGCTGGCCGAGCTCGAGCAGCTTAAGGGCCAGGGCAAGTCGCGCCTGGGCGACCTCTATGAGGAGGAGATGCGGGAGCTGCGCCGGCAAGTGGATCAGCTCACCAACGACAAGGCCCGTGTCGAGGTGGAGCGGGACAACCTGGCCGAGGACATCATGCGGCTGCGAGAGAAGTAAGGCCTGACCCACGCGAGTGGTGGGGTGTGGGAGGGAGGGGAGTCCTGGGCCCTGCACTGGGGCTGCCACGCCCTTGGGGATGTGGTTGGGGTGTCGGTTGTCTGCAGGATAGCAGAGGAAGCGGCCCCACCCTGAACCTAAACTTTGCAGTGAACATTTCTCTTTTCGCTCCACTCAGGCACTTCCATTGAAGTTTTAGAAAGTTTGTTCGGTCCTTCTGGTGGGCTTACAGTTACCAGACTGGAGGAAAGAATGGGTGTGAAGAATTCCAGACAAAGAGATGGAAAAGGCATCTGGGATGCTGGGACAGGGGATTGGCCGTAATTGTAGGAAAGGGCAGTGATTGTCTTTCAGTGTGCCCCAACTCAGGCTAACACCTGCAGAGAGCTGCCAGCTCGACAAGTTGCAGTCACTGCTGTGGGTGGAGGTGTCACAGCAGCCCTGGCCTCAAGGCTTGGCTGCGGTAGTGGTTGGGTGTGGCCTCCCCGCCCTTGGCGGTTTCCCAGTTCCCCTTTGGTTAATGTACTGCTGCTTCAGATTGCAGGAGGAGATGCTCCAGAGAGAGGAAGCGGAGAGCACCCTGCAGTCATTCAGACAGGTCTGTAGACTTCTTTTTCACTTGCAGCCTGCAGCCCCGTGGAGCCAACCCGCCGCACGGTTCTAAAAGTTACTTTGCCCAGGTTTTTAAAAGATGCAGAACTTCACGTCTGCGTGTAAAGCCCCCTGGTGGCGGAAAGTGCACAGATTGAAAAACTCCACTATTTAGGCCAATCCTTGGAAACGTGCAGGCTTTATTTTTTGCTTCGTTTCCAGATTTTCCTTACTCCCCCCCCCCCCACATACCTCCAAAAACATTTTCTCCCTTCATTTTTTGAAACATATCGACATTCTGATATTGATTGGTTACAATTTGATTACATTGTGGATTGTGAAGGTGAATTTGGCTAACTTTCACAAGGTCATAAAAAGCACAGTTGCTCCCTCCAGTTGGAAATGTAGAATACTCTGGAGGATGAGAAAGTTTAACTGGAATTAAGCCAAGTTCCCTTTCTTCCTTCGAAGTTCGGCACTGCGTGAAAGTTAGCCGAAGAGTCATTGCACAACCATGTTTTTGTAATCTAACAAGGGTGAAAAGAAGCCATCTGTTCCCGTGGCTCAAGGGTGTTAAAGGTTTCTATGGGCTTCACTATGGAATGTAGATAGGGACATTCTGGCAAATGCGGTGGCTCTGGATAGAAATAATAGGGGCCTTTGTGTTCCCAGGGCAGCTTTGCAACAGGCTACATTCTTATTGAATATGTAATGATGTAACCACAGTTCCAACTGGACACAAATATTTGCTAACATGCGTTATCTAGAGTCTGGGCCAGGCTGTGAGGTATGTAGTGTATAAACTTCTTAAAGCCAAAGTCCTCCCTCACATTTGGAAAGGCCCCTTTTTATGGGGCTATAGACTCATTAGCGCCCTCCACAGACAAAATTAAACCCTAAACTGAAAAATGGAGTGTTACAAGAAGGGGGGATTGGTTTGTTTTTGTTCCAAAGTTAGGCATTACCTTAGCATCCCAAAGCAGACAATGGCCAGTACAGCCTTGCTCTTTGGGACACTTGTTAGGATCAACAGCCAAACTCTGCAGATTAATGTTCTAGGGTAACATTCTGAAGGTATTTTTGTCCTTAATGGCAGTAGACGAATATGCAGCTCCTTTTAGTCACTGGGTATTTATGGCCATCACCCAAGAAATCCATTCTGCAAAGCACTGAGTAACTATGCGACATCTCTTATTTGTGGACGAAATAAAATTGTTGCATTAATTTAAATGAAACGGCATGATTCATTGAACATTTTCAAGGAGGTTAATCCAATATCATTTATATCTTGTTGAGGGTTTAGTGGGAGTCAGAAATGAATGATACTACTATTTAGGCTCTTATATATATATATATATATATATATATATATATTTTTATTAATTAGTATTTTCTAATGTTGAGTATAACTCAACATTATGGCTATAAACTATAGTGCAAATACAATTGCTTACGAGAGAAGGAATCTAAGTATCCCAACATTTCCTTGAAAGGAAACACCACTTCACATGTAAGATTGCACATTCTGTCTTAAAATAGATCATTTTATAAACTCTGTGCAGAAGTCTGTCTACAGTTTCTTTATAAGTGTTTTGACCTGTCATCCAACAGGCAAAGTCACTGAAATGATACGGTGATGGCTGGGAAAGACAGAAATACTTTGTAGGCTGAGCCGGTGGTGTTTTATACATAAAAAAAAAAATCAGAGAAGGCAAAACAATACAGTTAAGGATTATGTTTCTTTTCCTTCTTGCCTGCTGAGCATATCTCTGCAAATGCATGGCCTGAATTTGAACAACAAATTACTATTTGATAAGGGTCTAGCCTGGGAACCTGGATACCAGATAACTGAGCACTCTTTCTAAATCCCAAAGATAAGTATCCAAAGGTTTGAATACAGGAAAGAAAAAGAGCTTGCATATATGTTAACCATTTTGAGCTCAATTTTAAATGATTTTTTAACTTGTATGTGTTTGTATCTGTGTGAGTGTATAGGACATTTATACAGGCATGCATGTGGCCAGAAGAGGGCATCTGATCCCCTGGAGCTGGGAGTATAAGCCTTTGTGAACTGCTGGGTATGGGTGCTGGGACCAAACTCAGAGCCTTTGAAAGGACAGCACACTCTTACCACTGAGCCCCGCGTTAAAAAACATTTTATTTTTGTTTTTGAAGTTCTCATTTTTATACTGTGTGTACTCATGAAAACATGAAATTGCAGAATCTCAACTACTATCAACACAAAACTGCAAAACTATTAAATGTGACACTGATTTTCAGGTTTAAAACGGAAAATGTAATTTTGTATAAAGAAATGTGGACTCAATATATTATGTCATCGTGCATATATTTGTATTTATTTTTAACTTGTCTACTAGTTAGATTCAATGCAAAAAAAAAAAATGGCTTTCTATTCATTTTCGTAGCTAAGAATGAATATTGGAATGTGACCCTAAATGACTTATAAATTTATCAAGGGCCATGAAATTTTCAGCACCCTTTCTATAATAAGAAGAATTGGCTAGAATAGTTAATTTTTGAACAAATAAATAAATAAATACGGGGCTGTAGAGATGGATAAGTGGTTAAGAGCACTGGCTACTCTTTTAAGGGACCTGGGGTTTAATTCCTAGCACTCACAGAGCTGCCCACACCATTCTCCAGTTCCAGGGGATCTGATGCTCTCTTCTGGCTGTCATGAATACCACATCCCTATGGTATACTTACATATAGCAGGCAAAACACTCATATACATAACATAAAATGAAAAAAAGAATTAATATAGATAAGTTAGATAAAGAATAGACTTTAGCACCCTCCACGTCATCTTTTCTCTTTTCTAAATAGGATGTTGACAATGCTTCTCTGGCACGTCTTGACCTTGAACGGAAAGTGGAATCCTTGCAGGAAGAAATTGCCTTTTTGAAGAAACTGCACGATGAAGTAAGTGACACCAATTTCTGTGGGTGAACAAAGCTGCCACCGTGTTGTCTATGACCTCTCTGTGTCCGTTCTTTTCTCAGGAGATTCAGGAGCTGCAGGCCCAGATTCAGGAACAGCACGTCCAGATCGATGTGGATGTTTCCAAGCCTGACCTTACTGCTGCCCTGCGTGATGTCCGCCAGCAGTATGAAAGCGTGGCTGCCAAGAACCTCCAGGAGGCCGAGGAATGGTACAAGTCCAAGGTATGAAATGAGCCAGAGTGGCTAAAATCTCTAGCTCTCACATGCCTCTGATTCCATTAGTAACCTTCAGCTCAGAATCCACTTTAGCTTGTACCGCCATTGTTGTCCCAGAGCTCCCCTCCCCCCAACCCCACTCCCAAAGCTTCCTTTTCCTTTAGTATGACAGACTCCCTTTCCACTCATTGTGTTCCGTGACTTCAAAGAATATCTCAATAGACATTCAGACAAATTCTAAGAAACGCAGAGGCAGGATGAAGATGACTCTTCTAAGAGAGTGAAAAGTCACGGAAGTGAGCAATCTCCATTTCTGATTCCTCCTTGACAGTTTGCTGACCTCTCTGAGGCTGCCAACCGGAACAACGATGCCCTGCGCCAGGCAAAGCAGGAGTCAAATGAATACCGGAGACAGGTGCAGTCACTCACCTGTGAAGTGGATGCCCTTAAAGGCACTGTGAGTACCACGTAGCAGCAAAGGGGTGAAAATGCCGTGCTCAGTACTCTTCTACTGACTAGGTTAACAGTAAGACCTCTACAGATAAATTAAACACACACATGCATACACACACATACATACATGCATATACATGCATACACACACACACTCACACTCTCACACACACAGACTCACACACATATACACCTACACACACATATACACACACCTACATACACACACTCACACACACATACAAACCTACACACACACTCACATACACATACACAGATACACACCTACACACACTTACATGCATACATACCTACACACACACACACATACACACACTTTTCCAAAGAGAGTGAATTATCAAGATAGTTTTGAGAATTATTTGATGGGTACCTTGAAAGTATTAGCTTACATACGTTATTGAGGAATAAGAGGAATTTTAGAGTTGGGCACAAGAGTACACTCCTGTAACCTCAGCACTTTGGAGAATGAGGCAGGGGGATTATAACTCAGGGTTAAGCTAGGCTGCATGTAGAAAATGTTATCTCAACAAAGAAACATGGAAGTGTGTGCTGTGTTCTCCGTTCGAAGCTAGTGGGCACCTACCATTAAGAGAATTACTGCATGTTACTGATGCATATTTCTGGGGACAGACTGATTTTCTGGGAAATCACATGAGCAGCCATTCTTCCTTTCTGCAGAACGAGTCCCTGGAGCGCCAGATGCGTGAGATGGAAGAGAATTTTGCCGTTGAAGCTGCTAACTACCAGGACACTATTGGCCGCCTGCAGGATGAGATCCAGAACATGAAGGAAGAGATGGCTCGTCACCTTCGTGAATACCAAGACCTGCTCAATGTTAAGATGGCCCTTGACATTGAGATCGCCACCTACAGGAAGCTGCTGGAAGGCGAGGAGAGCAGGTACAGAAGCCAAACGTGCATGTGTGAGTTAATAACTCACAGTCGTCTTTCTAGGTCCATCTCATATAACCTAGAAACCATATAGATGAGGAACTTAAGGTTGAAAGAGAATAACTTGCTGTGGTCAGAGCTAGCTAATAGCAGAGTAGATCTGAACCCACAGCCATGCTAAAGTCAATACTTTGGCCCTCTATAATCCTTCTGGTTCCTGAGTGAAAAAAAAAAAAAATGCTCTCAGTAATTTAAATGGGTCAATGAGACCAAGCAAGGGTTCTTAAACAAGTTGCTAACAGCAATAGATTTTCTATTTGATGAAAACAAGAACTGTGAAAACGTGTTCCTGCTTCCCAAAGTGTGTTGTTCTTAAGTTTTTTGTTTGTTTCTTTTCCTTTTTATAGAATTTCTCTGCCTCTGCCAAACTTTTCTTCCCTGAACCTGAGAGGTAAGTACATTGTTTCTTTTTACCGGAAAAAATGTGACAAGGCTGTAACCAGTCCCTCTGCCTGTAGGTACAGCACCCACATGTTAGCAATTCTTGAACCGAACTTTTACAAAGAAAAGTCAATGAAACATGATTTCTCTTTTATAAATATATGTAAATACCCATTTTATTTTCTAAATATTTCTTTTTGGGTTTTGAGGTTATAATTAAATCACTTCCCACTTCCCTTTCTTCTCTTCAAACCCTCCATGTGCCACCCTCCCGACATGTATGGCAGTCTTTTTAATTCATGGCTTCTTTTAGTTTAATTACTGACACACACACACACACACACACACACACACATACACAGCGGTGTATTCCTACATCCATGAATACAATGGCTCATTCTGTATAATATTACTTACATGTACTTTTTCAGGCTTGACCATTTGGTACTGGACACATTTCCTTTTTTATTATAGTTTTTACGACTGCTGGAGAGCAAGCTCAGGGCAGTCAGCTAAGCTAAACCACAGAGCTACACTCCTAGCCTGATACCCTACGGTGCAAACTCAAGTGCACTCTTGCCTTTGATACCCTGTTAAGGATAGATTCCAGTTTGCTTCCTGCTAATGGCAAACTCAGTGAACTACTACCTCAGCCTGAATGAAGGAGTCCTTAGTTGCTGTGTATTCAAGCACATAGTGCTTTGTAAGATTGTGTATGAGTAGCACTTTAAATAACCACAGATACAAAGTCATAGTGCTTTGGGTAAAATGGTAATGTTTTAAACTTTAACTTATTTTTCTGCCTTTTTTTTTTTTTTTAATTCAGAAACTAACCTGGAGTCACTTCCTCTGGTTGACACCCACTCAAAAAGAACACTCCTGATTAAGACGGTTGAAACCAGAGACGGACAGGTCAGTATATTTTAGATAAAGTATGGGAACGTTTAAAAGAAGGAATAAAGAATAAATTATAGAGCCATTTTAAATATGTGTTGGTTCCCTTTACGTGAGCAAGCAGATACAGTAGATGCAGGCAACTAACCTAAGGAGCCCCCACGCATACTGGATGAATAGCCCCCAGTTCCACCAATGCAAAAACCAACTAACTATTTGGTCTTAGATAGGACAGTAATCTTTCTGCACTCCATAGTTTGTACATTGAAATGGGAGCCAAACACTCTTTAAGTACTTCTTACATGAGCTGCATTAAAGTGTGTCACTTAATGACATCTGTGATATGGTTTGACATTGGACATACAGTTCTCTCTCAGTGACAGTCACCTGTTTATACAGTACAAGGACCCACATATGGTCAATTAGGTTCTTGTTACCACCCCATGCCAGGGAAGGCATAGCTACAATTAATTATAATTATGAAAGCTCAGCCTTGCATGAGGATATAAAATGTATTTGCCATTCCTCTTCATCTGTCTTAGTTACTTTTGAGCATTGTGTTTAGGATTGCTAAGGCCAACTTACTAAACACAGTTTCAAAATATTCTTTTGTACATCAAAATCTTCCACTGCATAGTCTACTGTCTGCAAGAGGAGGCCACCCTGCCTATGCAGCTCCCTATGAATCTTGTTCTGAAGAGTCAGCATAACCTCTCAGCCTGCTCAACACATTCTGTCTGATTAGGGCCGTGTCTCCTTACCATGAGTTGATTTTTGTTTCTTTTTTGAGCAGGTGATCAATGAGACTTCTCAGCATCACGATGACCTTGAATAAAAATTGCACACACTCGGTGCAACATTGCAGTACCAGCAAGAAGGAAAAAAAATCGTATCTTAGGAAAACAGCTTTCAAGTGCCTTTACTGCAGTTTTTCAGGAGCGCAAGATAGATTTGGGATAGAAACAAGCTCAGTACATAACAACTGACACCCCTAAAAGATGTAGAGAAGGTTTACGAAATAATCTAGTTTACGAAGAAATCTTGTGCTAGAATACTTTTTAAAGTATTTTTGAATATGATTAAAACTGCTTTTTTTTCCAGTAAATATCTGACCAACTTGTTACTGCTTCAATAAATCTTCAGAATACTTTTTTGCTGTGTCTTTTTATAATACCTAAACAACTCTCTTTAGTTTTATGGGTTAATTTGTGAAGAAATGCACACATGTGCATGGGCTTAGGCACACACATGTGCACACCCACACAAAATTTATAGAAATACTATATGGTATTGGGGAAATGGCTGACTTGGTAAAATGCTGCCTGCAAAATTATGATGACCTCAGTTTGGACTACTGGAATCCATGAACAAAGGCGAAGATGGTAGTGTGCACCTGTAATTCCATCACTGGAGAGGGCCAAGACACAAGGATCCCTGGGACTTGCTGACCAGCCAGTTAAGACAATTTATGAGCTTCAGGTTCAGTGAGAGACCTTTTCAAAATGTGTAGTATGAGATCCTGCTCTCCATCTACACTTGTGCACATAGACTCATGCATATACACATACCTGAGCACATATACCATAGACACAATAAAGTAAAATAGATGCTACATAAGTGGGTCTCAGTTTATGATGGATCAACTTCCAACTGCTGATGCCACTACATATCAGAATGATAGGCATCAGTAGAAGCTGTACTTTGCCGTGTGGCCTCTTTCTGGATCACGGTGACACGGGAGATGTGGTTATGACTTCTACACAGCCACACACACACACGGAGAGACAACCAGTAGTCTATACTGAACTGCTAGGTTAGGATGCTAAGTAGGTTTGATTCTTAAGTGCACTTTCTGCTTATTATGTTTTGATTACGTGGTGGACATATCAAAACAAACCCCATTGCAAGGAGAAGAACATCTGTGTAAGAAATTAATGTGGGCAAAAAATGTTGACAGGTCTCTTTAAAATCAGCTAAGCTGGATTTGGGTCCATGTAGGACTCCAGTTCCCACAAATAAGCTTCCTACTAAAGAAGAAAGATGCCTTTTAGCATGTGATGCATATACATAGCAGAAACTCCAGAATGTGAGTTAGAATTTCACAAAATGGCTGAGATGCAAATTCACATCTTTCTGTAATGAGACACAGATGAGCTGCTAGATGTGGGTGCACAGTACACACCTGCAATCCCAGCTCCTGTAAAGTGAACATAGGAGGACCAGGAGCTCAAGTCTCTACCACATCCTGAGTTCAAGTCCAGTATTAACTACATGAGACACTGTTTTATAGAACAATGGAAAAGATGTAAAGGAATAGAGTTCACCAAGTTTAATTTATAAAACAGGGCTATTTTATGCATGTGTGTGTGTGTTTGTGTGCGTGCACGCGTGCGTAGCATATGTATGTATGTATGTATGTACTTTTTATAGCTCAGCTTAGTTGTCATTCAAGATGGATCCTCTGATAAACATAGATGCTGCTGTGAATACATTTTCTTCTAACAAAATAAAACCTCTATCTTTTCTCCTGAGGAGTTGAGATTATTGTCTGGGAGTCACACGTTAAGCTGTGCTAACTCAGAATACACATGGCTTCAAACCCTGGAGCCCTAGAAAAGTAGTCTAAACCCAAAAGGTTGCCTCTTGGCCATGCTGTGATAACAGGCCTTTGGAAGGTGGGTAGACTTAGGTAAAAAGGAGAAGGTACTGTCTGCAGGGAGCAGAGCTGTCGACAATGTGTGTTCTAGAGAGGAAGACCTCCTTCAATCCTTTGATTATCCACGCCCTCAAGGGCTAATAAGTAGGCACTAGAAGTGATTTTTCTTTGTGTCTATCTGTCTTTGAAGTCAAGGGAATTCTCTCGACCCCTTTCCCATAGGCTGTGATATGAGCTGTGATTTATATCACATCATAGTTACAGACACTGCAAAGGCAGAGAAAGCACTGGCCACTGAAGTCACAGTTTATGTCTGTCATACCAACACAATTTGTGTGTCTTTATGTGATTGTGTGAATGTATATGCCTCTGTGTGTTTCTGTATGTATACCTGAGTGTGTCTGTATGAATATGTTTCTGTGGGTCTATGTGTGTTTGTGTGTACTGCATGTGTGTTTATGCATGTCTCTATGTGTATCTCTGTATACATTATGTGTTTGCCTATGTGTATGTTGTGTGTGTGTGTGTATATCTGTATGTATTGTTGTATGTCTGTGTGATTATGTGTGTCTATGTATCTCTGTATATATTATTTGTTCGCTGTGTGTATGTGTATATATTATGTTTGCTTGTATGTATGTGTATCTGTGTTTGTGTGTGTGTGTCTGTGTACCTTTGCCTTCCCAGCACTAGAATCCACCACATCCAGCTTTTTTTCTCAGACAGGATCACATTGTGTAGATAAGGCTGGCCTGAAACTTGCTATGTAGAGCAGGCTTGTCTTGCACATATGGTGATCTGCCTGCTTCTGCTTCCTGAGAATTGGGATTAAAGCCATGAGCCACCACACTAACACACTTGGCTTTACGTGTCAATGAAACTCAGATATTCATGTTCACAGGGCAAGCACTTTTCTACCTGAATTGCATCCAGCCCTCAGAATAACATTTATAGGACTTCCTTTCTCACCCATATGCCTTCTATCTTAGCTATAGATGATACCTGGTCATTTTGTCTCTAGAATAATCTAGGAGGAAAGAGACCATGAATGTGCTTGGCTCTCTAACACCCCCATGTTACAACTGCTGAATCAGATGCTAACTGCAATGGCTGTGGAAACCCTCAGGTATGTTTGTCTGGATGGTGCTTCATGTTTTTAATCTTAATATTTGGGAGGCAGATTCAGGAAGATTACTGCAAGGTTGAAGCCAGCTTCAGCAAAAAGCAAAAATGAACTCTAAGTATCCCAGATCCTCACAGACACATTTCTGCATTATAAGTCATAAGCACAATGGCCTCTTATACATGGTAATAATAATTTTCTGACCATGGGCTCATAATGATTCAATATATTCAATATAATTGGAAACAAAAATAGGCGTCCTCTCTAAGCAACTTTTTCTGTCCATTTCTCACTGTGCAATGCTCTCTGTGCCCCAATCCTATTGTTTCCATCTTATCTCTCCTTTCTAACTAAGCTTCGGCTTGTGAGACTTAGGAGACTGGGACTCTCTCAGCCAAAGATTCACTTTCATCAGATAGGTCTAGCAGTTAGGACCATTTAAAGTCACATTTTCCCCCAGAGGGTGAGAAGGACTGAGACAATAAGGAGTGCTGCCAATACCCATTGAGACTAATAGCTCCCAGCTTGCAAAGTCCCTGACAACTGTGTCGAAAATCACATCCCAGGAATTGAGGTTCTGGATGTGAGATTCATCTCCTTTATCTGTGACTGTCAGAAATTAGACCTTAATGGAAAACCTCCTAGGAGACCATCTCAGAGGAATTCAAATCTCATTAAGTCTTCTTCTATTTTTATCTTTAATTACACTGTTAGCATTTTCCTTATCTTCCACTTTGAAAAACTCATAAAAGGAGCCTACGTTCTCCCCACGTAGGGTGAAAGCAGAGATTAATGTTTGGTTCTTTTATGTATAGCATTAATCCAAGATTAAAGGAGATTATTATTTTTTAACTAGGGGTTGGGGAGAAAGAATGATGACATAAAGTGTAAGTCTGAACAATTTATCAAGAGGATTGTGGAAGGCAGGAGACCTCCTCTCTCAGGGCAGTGGCAGATGGAAGAGGCTTCTGGCCAAGTGAGTGCATTTAGCCTACAATGTACAGCAATCACAGCAATCAGCTGCCTTCCCTTGATCAGCCTTTAACACAGACACCAAGGATCTACAGTCTCTTTTCTACAGCTACAGATGGACATGAGAAGTGGAGAGGAGCATAAGCTTCTTCTCTAGCTATTGTCTGCATGTTTGCACCTCCACCCTCCCAACACATATGGTGAAGCCTACTCCCAGTGTGCCTAATATGCAGAGGTTCTGCCTTTGGGAGGTGGCTCGGCCCTCATTGGTAGAATTTGTGAGCTTACTTAACAGGCCTGGAGAATCTATTTGCCACTCTGTCTGGCAGGACACAGTAAGAAGCCACCATCTATAAAATAGGAACAGTTTCTCACAGACACAGGATCTGTTGGCACCTCACCTTATTCATGGGTTTCCATCCTATGGAACAGTCACCAGTGGGTTTCTAAGTATCTATATGGGATTCATCATAACCACATGTTATGTATGGGCTATATATGGAAACAAACGGTTTCTAAGTAAGTATATGGGACTCAGTATAACTATGTGAAATATCAAGACAAACAGATTGTGACAATTCTGTCCCTAAGAAGCCTTCACAGGCATGCAGAAGCAAACAAGGAACATTCCTATGCAGGTTGTCTTTCTAAACTGCTAGACTATAGACAAAGTGTCTTTATTGCTTGGTTCATCTGCTATAACACAGTACCACAGACAGGACCGTTTTTTTTTAAAAAAAAAAGTTATTACAAATAAACATACATTATTACAAAAAGTTCTGGAGAAGAAGGGGTCAAGATCAAGGAGCTGGAGGGAATACACAGTAAACCTGAACCATGGTATTTCAATTGAATCAGCAATTAACTTCATTAAAAAGAAATAACAAGAAAAGATGGTCCAACAATTCAGTTGGATATATCAAACCATTTCATATGTAAATGTGAAATCATCATAAATGGCTTCCTAATCATAAAGGAGATCATTGTATAAATGTTGTCATCCATTATAAGAAAACACCTGAGATGGAGTAATTTGTTAAAAGCCAGAAAATTCTAGAGATTAAGAATCCAGTGTCATCCAACAACTGCTGGGAGCAGATGCAGAGACCCATATCCAAACACTAGGTAGAGCCAGGGTAACCACACAGAAGAGGGGAAGGCAGGATTGTCAGAGACAGAAGGGTCGAGGATACCAGGAAGACATGGACCACAGAACCAACTAAGCAGGACGCGTAAGGGGCTCACAGAGATTGAAATCACAAACACGGACCCAGTACAGGTTTGTGCTAGGTCCTCTGAAAACTCACTTGCTTGCCATAGCTTTGTTTAGATGGCTTCTGACAGCCCTATACATATATCATATAGCTGTTAGCTTGGTATTCCTGTGGGACTCCAAACAGTGGGAGTGGGGGATATCTCTGACTCTTTTGCCTGTGCTTGGGATCCTTTTCCTTCTACTGGGTTGTCTCATCTAGCCTTGATGTGAGTGTTTGTGCCTAGCCTTATTGTATCTTGTTCAGTAGATATCTTTTTTTCTTCTTCTGTCTTTTTGGGAAACAGCAGTGGATCTGGGGAAGGACTGGGAGGAGTGGAGGGAGGAGAAACTGTGGTCAGAATATAATATGTAAGAGAAGAATAAAATAAAAACAAATACACTATGACCTGGAAAATCTTTAAAGCTTATACATTGGAGTCAGAGCTCTATCAAGTCCTGCTCACACAATTCAGGGGATGACTTCCTTTTGACCAGCTGTCTCTACCTGATGTAAAATATAAAATTGGACAATAATGGTCCTCCCAGAAGAACTGTGAGGATGAAAAGATACAATGTATGTGAAGTGCTGTCATTTGTAGAATGGTCCCTATCTAAACTCATTAAAGTGCAATTACCATTGCAACAGTGTTGCAGTGAGACATTTAAGAAAGGCTTCTCACTCTCAATGAGATCAATGCTGTTATAGGGGCTTCTTGTGCCCCCTGTTGTCCTTCCTTTCTCCAGAATGGGATGATGAGGAAAGAAATCCTTCACCTGATACTCAATGTTCAATTCTGCTCTTTCTATTCACCTTACAAAATTATGAAATAATTTTTTGTTTTACACACACACACACACACACATTTATATATATGCACCAAGATGAAGGCCATAGCAAGCTGGTTTATTCTAAGATCCTAGACTCTGCTTCCAAAATGGTGACTTGTCATTGCATCTTCTGGAGGGAACAAAAGCCATGTCCTCAGATGGTGCAGGGGATAGATGGAGTGAGAAGGGATGAGCTCTTCTGGATGCTCTTTTGTGAAAGTAGAGACCTCATGCCATGCCCCTCTTATGAAAGCCACACTTTCTAACACTATGTGTGGGAATATTTTTATCAACATGAATTGTGGAGAGACCACATGCCTAACTTCAAACCCCAAATTAGGACACAATGGGAGAGGTACACTGTAATCCAACTTTATACATTGATACAGAAGCACATATTGTAATGACCAATATTCTACAAAAGACAAGGGGTGAGTTAGACAGGACAGGTGCTTTATCATGAAGAATCAATGGAAGAGCAGAGTGGGCAGGTGACATGAGCCCCAGGCATGTATCCCAAGCAGGTCTGACAATAGAGAAATAATGGAAGAAAGAACAGACTAATAGTTATTGCAGAAAGCAGAAGAGAGAAGGTTTCCGGCAAGCCAATGAGAGATCCTCAGATCACCTGCACAATGGGATGGTCTTGCAGCCATGGTCCAGACCAGTGTCTTCACCATATGTATGCACTGCTTGGGAACAGCTGAAGGTCCTGAACTACACATAGTGGCAGGTGCAAAAGCCAATTCATTATGTTCCTGAAGCAGTTAGTGACCTATTTTCCTGCCACTAGACAAATAGGATAATAGAATGTTTTGAATATTTGTATGTACTTCAAGGATGTTAAAATTATTCATATCCATGGCATATCTCAGACATTTAAGATTAATCAGAGGCTAATATTTAACAGGCTAAAGGGAAAAGAAAACCATATGATCAGATTCACAAATGGAAACACCTCTGCTTAATTGATCGTTTAGTCACCATATATACTCTTAGAATGGGAGTATAAGAACTTTTCTGAACGGTCAGGAATCTGTACACAATCAAGAGCAAGGCCAGGTATGGTGGGATCTGCCTGGAATTCAGAACTTGGGAGTCTAAGACAGAGAGATTGTGAATGGGGGCCAGCTAGGGCTAATTGGTCCTATAAGACCAAACAGAATAAGAATAGCTACTATCTTGAATCCAAACCATGCTATAGGAAAAAACCTAAGTCAAAATAAGGAAGAAATTTCAAAATCTTAAAGTGTAAATGACATTTTTTCTGCTTTGGCAAATCCAAAACAATGTAAAACTCCGTATGAAGGAAATCTAAAGGTTAAGAGATGAATCGTTCAAGACAGATAAGACGAGGTAAAATGGGTGGTTAACACTAAGGGAAGAGAACGTGTCCTGCTATGAGGCATTACACTGCACTGACACAGAAATGAGCATCAAAGACATAGAGTACCCCTAAACCACATGTATGAAAACTCTGTTTTTGAAGGCATTCTGTATCAAAACCCCATATTTTCTGGCTACTTTTACCCCAAACTTGAAGCAATAGGCAGCACTTACAAAACGACATCACAGTAGGGTGGTTCTAACAGCCATTTCCCACTTTCCAAGCTTTTAATAATACATAACGTTTATATCTAAGTACTCATTTTCAACAAACTTTATTTTATATCAATAGTCTAAAGCTAATTTGGGGAATTCTGTAGCAGTAGGTGATTAATCCGAAACAGGTTTCTGCCTTAAAAGTATTTTCTTTTCCATTCATTGACTTTTCCCTTGCCACATGCCAGTCCATATTTCAATTAAATATGGGTACAGAAGCTCCAGTTATGCAATCGAATGTGTGTAGGGTCATGAGTCCAGTTAGATAATTAAACGTTCTTTGCACCACCTCCAGATAAATTCTCATGCCCTCTGTGATTCATCAATCATGAGTTAGTTTACTGTGAGAACAAAAGGAGTGGATAGTTTGAGCTGTCCATGGGTGGTAGATAGGATGAGCTGCCTGCGAAACAATGTAATCAGCTCTGGGCAGAATTCATTTCAAAATGTCTCTCCCCGTGGGCTTTGACGGAAACAGGCAGTTTTTGTTCCAGTTGCCATGAGCTTCAGCAAATCATTCTGCATGTTGTCCCTTGTCACCTTTCAAGCCCAAGTTACATTTGCCTGCTTTTACTTTCAGACTGGCAGTGCACAGAGGAAGCAGGAGGTCATCTCTATAGTTTTCGAGTGTTCTAGTCAAGACCCGGATACAGTCAGATAAGCAGGAAGAATGACAGCATATATGGAATGCATGCAAGGATCTGTATCCAGACGATATCATGAAAGCTATCACTCTGTATGCTCGATTAAGCTACACAGTAACGAAAAAGGGAAAGAATTCAATGTGGTTAAGTCTAGCCCTGGCCTTCAGGACATGGGATAATGACATTTTTCAGCTTGATTCTAAGTGATCTTGACAGTATTCTATTGGTGAGGTTTTACTTTCTCTGCTAAAGTCAACAGCAGAAAAGAAATGTTTGAGGTAAGCAAATGGTCATAGAAAAATTACTTTATGAGGAAGACTACAAGGTGAGTTATAACAAAGCTACTGTTCTGTCTGGTTTTGTGTCAGCTTGACACAAGCTGGAGTTATTACAGAGAAAGGAGCCTCCATTGAGGAAATGCCTCCATGAGATCCAGCTGTAAGGATCTCAATTAGTGATCAAGGGGCAGGCCCAGCCCATTGTGGGTGGTGCCATCCCTGGACTGGTAGTCCTGGGCTCTATAAGAAAGCAAGCTGAGAAAACCAAAGGAAGCAAGCCAGTAAGCAGCACCCCTCCATGGCCTCTGCATCAGCTCCTGCCTCCAAGTTCCTGCCCTGTGTGAGTTCCTGACCTGATTTCCTTTAGTAATGGACAGCAATGTGGAAGTGTAAGCTGAATAAACCCTTTCCTCTCCATCTTGTTTCTTAGTCATGATGTTTTGTGCAGGAATACAAATCCTGACTAAGACAGCTACTCAACAGACTTTGATTAATGGACCTTCATTTAATAGGTCTTGGTGAATGAAGCAAGCTAGACATAACCAGAACACCACAAATTCAAACACTGGGGTTTTAAAAGAAGTAATCTAAAACTGTGTTGTAATTGTGCTCCTGCCACGGATGGACTTACTGAGTGTGACAAAAGTGGCAGAAAGTCTTCAACATTCAACCAGCTGTTTAGAGAACATAGAACCATTCAGCATTCCTGGTTGCACACACTAAGTGCAGAAGGACCTTCTTGGATTTATACCCTCTAAGAAATGAATGTCTATGCATTTAAGTCCATGGGTGGCCTCAATCCTACCACCATGGTCATTCCATTGATATAACTGTCTTTTTCATTCCAAGATGGAACAGTGAAGGAAGAAAGATTTGTTTTAGCACAAGATTTCAGAAACATTGTCTGTGGCTTCTTAGCTGGTCCCACAAAGAATTGTTTTCCCTAAGTTGTCATGTCAGGTATTGTGTTAGGGTTTTCTAGAGTAACAGAATTTATAGAATTAATCCTCTCTCTCTCTCTCTCTCTCTCTCTCTCTCTCTCTCTCTCTCGTGTGTGTGTGTGTGTATGTTTGTGTGTGTGTATGTTTGTGTGTGTGTGTGTGTGTGTGTGTGTGATTTATTAGAATGACTTACAAGCTGTGATGGTATCTAATAATGGCTGCTTCTGAACAGAAGGTCCAAAGAAGTTAAGTCCAAGGTCTTCAGTATACAGTATTCTACTTCAGAATCCCAAATTAGTAGGCTGTAATGCCAGTTAAAATGGACCAGAGAAAGAAAAAGCAAGAAGGCAAAGAGAACAAGCCCCCTTCTTCCATATCCTCTACATGGCTTTCAGCAGAAGCTGTGATCCAGATTAAAGGTGGATCATCCCTCCTCAAAAGATCTGGGATTAAAGGTTTATCTTCCTCCCTCAAAGGTCCAGATTAGAAGTGGGTCCCACTTCAAATGATTTAATTAAGAAAACATTCCTCATAGGTGCACCCAGAAGTTCGGTTTTTAGTTGATTCCAAGTGTAGTCAAGTTGACAACCAAGAACAGCCTTTGTAGACATTTTGTCATGTGATACATGTGGTCCAAAATTAAGTAATCTGAAGACCATAATCAGAGACTCTTCTTAATCATTCTCTCTTTGCAAAGACATTAAACATCTGTTGTGGTCTTACATAGTCCCTTGCTATTCCTCTGCAGCCCCTTTCTCTGTCATTGACACTTTATCTTTAAATGTTTCCTTTATTAATTACGGTTGCTATGTAAGAATTCCATGCATGTATAAGATTCTGTTCACTCTGTTCTACGAACCTGGTCTTGATTCTCTCACATTTCAGTCAACCTATCTTTCTCCATCTTGACCAATCTCTTTCCCAGAATCATGACTTCTGAGGTTTGTTTTGTTTTCTTTTTGAGTTTTTGCTCCATTTACTTTAGTCAGGGCTATTTGTGTGCCTACTGGATTAGAACCATCCACTGGATAGTCATCACAGATACATAACTGAAGACAATGCTTCTTTCTCTTCCTGAATCTGTCGGTAGCAGGGAGGGGTATTATCCCCTGAGCCTCACTTCCAGCTATGCCTAGGTGATCTTTCATACAATAAATAGACATTTTAATTTTCCTTAGAACGCCTGATAAGCCACCACTGGAGCAGTAGTGGAAGGAGACAGCTGAGGTCTGCAGATCAAAGCTGATGGTGGAAAGGCAGACATAGAGTTTGTTTTCTAGTCCGAGGCTGGGACCATCTGGTAAGTCTTAACTGTTAGAATCCAGGGAGCCACCATGATCATAATGACTACAAGGCTGGAAGGACATTGAAAGAGACAGGGAGCTTGGGAGTTCAGTTATGTACCCTGACTTCTTTAAGGAGGAAATACAGAATCAGCCATCAAGAGTGCTTCTTAACTCCTATAAGCAGAGGCAAGAGTGGAGAGGGGAAAAAGGCTGGTAGCAATCTTGTAACGCAAAGGTGCCTTTTGATCAATTCTCACACTTGAGCTGATTTCCAGGCTCAGAACCCTGCAGGTAGTGTCCAGGAAAAGGCTTACACTGTTGCAAACCTAGGTCCTGAGTTCTAATACCTTCCGCCAAAGGGACTCAGTGCTGGGAACTGTTTCCTAAAGTAACTGTGTCCTTAAAATGGAGGACTAAATCTTCTCAAGATTTTTGAACACCAGGTCTTTCAGTTTTTTTCATTTTTCTAGAAAAAAACCCTTTATCTCTTAATCCTTCAGATGGCTACTTTCTTAACCTCTCAAAGCCCCAAAGTCTCAAAAATTATTGTCTTTTGAAATTATTTTTAACTTAAGTAAAATATAAATACTATTATTCCTCTCTCTCCTCTCCTGTGTCCTATCTTTCTGTGTCAGCCTCTGTCTCTCTCAAACTCATGGCTTCTTCTTCTTGAACCATTGTTGATAAATTATCTTTTTCTTTTAATGCTTCCTTGTCCAAGTAACTTTTCTTGACCTCAGTCGTAACTGTTCCTTTACCCCATCTTGTTTTTTCTCTCAAAGGCTTTTACTGTAACACACTCATTCCAACCTGCTATTGTAATCTTATGTTACCAGACAGTTTTATGTGGCTTCTCTAGAATGTAATTGCCTGAGGTCAGGAGCCCCCTTTGTCTGATTTACTAGAATATCCTCAGAATTCTGCAAATACTGCCTGATCGATAGTATACGCTTAATGGAAAATTATCAAATAAGAAACTTCACTCTAAGGCAGGCCATATATCCACGCTCTAAAGGAAGCTCCTAAAGTAGAAAATGAGGATAGAAAAAAAGCTACCCTATGGATCCCACACAATCCTCAATTAGTCAAACGTTCATCATCTCCATTTTTTAGATAGGAAAATTGAGGCTTACAGCTGGTAAGCAAGATTGACAAGACCATCCAGGTTGCAAATCAGGAAACTAAGATATAAGTCTACTTCCAAAGTGGACTTAATCACTGTAGAAACCTAATGAATAAGAAAACAGAACAAATTAAAAAAAAAAAAAAAAAAACCAAACCCTTCTACCTCGTAACAGGTTGAGGCTCTGAAGGAACATTAACCTATTCAATTTCAAGACATTTTTGAGGAAAACAACTCTTGTCATCAATCTTCATAATTACTAAATTATAAACTAGGACTTGGGAGTAGTTCTGAAGCATGTCTCAGTCTTCTAGTCTTCCACAGGACCTACCATCTTTTGCCTTGTGTTGCTAATCAGTCCTCAGAAGTGATGAAACATTCCTCACAGAATAAGGGAAATCTGCAGAAGCATTAAGTCATTATCAGTGCCAAGTGGAGTGCTACAGCGTGTTTTTCTGGTATTTTAACCCATCTAGTGTCTAATGACTCAGAAAATGTTTCTCTTATTTCATCCCTCTCAGGACATTTCCCTTATTGAGAAGCTTCTAATAACTTCCTTGTCAGAGAAGTGAGTCTCTTCAGATACTTGTCAAATGATTTTATGTGGTTAATCTAAAGCAAAGGTTGGAGGTAGGTGTGTGGGGGTGGGGGCTCAGGGAGAGCAGCAGAGTCATTCAGGAAAGCACACAAGGAAAAACACTCAGTTGGAAAGAATTTAATTGTTAGCAGAACTAGTGCCAGCAGGGCCATGAAAAAGCCACACAAATCAAAAACCACTGTTTAAATTCAAATGCATGCCAACTTAAACCCTAGTCCTTGGTGAACTGGATCAATTATCCAGCCTCCTTATACACGCAATAATGCTGAACCAGGACCTAGAACACATTTGCATGTAAAGCACCATTTGAAAAAATAAATACAGTCGTTGGGGAAAGTGTAGGTATCACTCCAGGTAGCCGAAGATCCTCAAAGCCACCTGCTCTTGTTCTGTGGATTACTGACTCACCTCAAAGGGCCCTTTCTTTTAGATTGGCATTTAGCATGGTGGGTTTGTTAAATCCTGTGATAGTGGAGTCTGGTTTACCAACCAGAGAGTCTTACAAACGTCCTTTGCCAACATCTTTATAAAAATATTTTCATAGGAGAAAATCACCTCTTACATAAAAAAATGAAATGGATGGGGCAGAAACTGTGGAAAGATGAGGCAGAAAGAAGGGGAGACAAGAAAGGAGAAACGATGGGAGAGAATGAAGAGACAGAGAGAGGGGAGGGGAAGAGGAGGGGGAGGGGGAGAGGGAGAGGGAGGAGAGGGAGGGGGAGGGGG
>JADRCH010000074.1:4976079-4991040 GCA_019843965.1 Rhynchomys soricoides
GGGAGAGGGAGAGAGAAGATTGGACAAAGAATTGTTCTCTGGATCTGGGATGTAGCTCAGTGGTAGAATGTTCTGGGTCCTTATCCCTTTACCATACCCACCCTTCCATAAGGATTTCTTCGGGATCTCTAACACCATTGAAGATGTTTGCCTGAGAAGATGGTTCCAAAGAAATAAAAGTATCTAAGAAACCACTACCCATTCTTCAGATAGAATTGCCCTTATGACAAAGAATGGCATGACCATTGTAGTGTTCAAAGAAATACTGACATCTACTGGCAGGTTGAGAAATCACAGCCCTTTCCCAGGGCCATTGCTAATTTCAGGGAATTGGGATTCAAATATAATGGGCTTAAGTCAGACTTCCTGAGGAATTGAGGTGAGAAATAGCCATTAATATTTATCTATGGTTCTCTTTTATCTATTACAGATGGACAGCTGTTGACTCAGTTGCTAAAAATATTTAGCAAGAGAAGCAACCACCCTAGGAAGAGCAGCAGAACAAGATTCCATTTGCTTAATGAACTCAGAACAGAACTTGTTGAAATTAACACTTAAAAACACATAAAGAGTAAGAAGCAACACTTCTCATTCAGAAGATAGATGTGACCCTGTGAATTGAAAGTTGCAGGGATCCTATACCACAGGGCTCTATACCCAAATAGCCCTGGAAGAGACCTAGCCTCCCAGGAGTGTGAACAAGCCTGTGAGCGAAGGTAAGACCAGCACTTCTGCTCAGAGGGACCCTCCTGGAACCCTCAGGACAAAGAGACCAAGGATCGACTGGTTTCTGTCTGAGGCTGGGGTCCTTGTGCCACCGGGCTCCAAACTAGATAGTGGCAGGAGAGAGCTGTTCTCCCAGGTGTGCCAACACTCCTTCCAGCACAGGCAAGACCACCACTTCTGTTCAAATTCTTAGCTCAAGAGAGACCCTTGAAGAGCCATGAGGACACAGGAACCAAGGAACAGCTGGGGACAGGATTCTTCTGATTTGTCTCTGCACCCCAGAGCTGACCCTGTACTACAGCTCTCCAAATCAAATACCTCTCAGAGAGAGCTGGTCTCCCAGGAGTGCTGACACGGAGACTTGCAGGAGAGAAAAGCCACAGTCAGAGAGAGCAAGACCAACTAACACCAGAGATAACCAGACAGCGAAAGGCAAGGGCAAGAAGATAAGCAACAGAAATCAAGGGTACTTGACATCATCAGAACCCAGTTTTCCCACCATAGAAAGCTCTGGATACCCCAACACTACAGAAAAACAAGACACAGATTTGAAATCACATCTCATGATGATGATAGAAGACTTTAAGAAGGACATAAATAACTCCCTTAAAGAAATACAAGAGAACACAGGTAAACAGGTAGAAGCCCTTAAAGAGGAAACACAAAAATCCCTTAAAGAATTACAGGAAAACACAATCAAACAGGCAAAGGAAATGAACAAAATCATCCAGGATCTAAAATTAGAAATAGAAACAATAAAGAAATCAAAAAGGGAGACAACCAAGGAGATAGAAAACCTAGGAAAGAGATCAGGAGTCATAGATGCAAACATCACCAACAGAATACAAGAGATAGAAGAGAGAATCTCAGGTGCAGACGATACCATAGAAAACATTGACACAACAGTCAAAGGAAATGCAAAACCCAAAAAGCTCCTAACCCAAAACATCCAGGAAATCCAGGACACAATGAGAAGACCAAACCTAAGGATAATAGGTATAGAAGAGAGTGAAGATTCCCAACTTAAAGGGCCAGTAAATATCTTCAACAAAATTATAGAAGAAAACTTCCCTAACCTAAAGAAAGAGATGAACATAAACATTCAGGAAGCCTACAGAACTCCAAACAGATTGGACCAGAAAAGAAATTCCTACCGTCACATAGTAGACAAAACACCAAATGCACAAAACAAAGAAAGAATATTAAAAGCACTAAGGGAAAAAGATCAAGTAACATATAAAGGCAGACCTATCAGAATTACACCAGACTTCTCACCAGAAACTATGAAAGCTAGAAGATCCTGGACAGATCTCATACAGAACCTAAGAGAAGACAAATGCCAGCCCTGGCTACTATATGCAGCAAAACTTGCAATTACCATAGATGGTGAAACCAAGATATTCCATGACAAAACCAAATTTACACAATATCTTTCTACAAATCCAGCCATACAGAGGATAATAGATGGAAAACACCAACACAAGAAGGGAAACTACACCCTAGAAAAAGCAAGAAAGTAATCTTCTTTCAACAAACCCAAAAGAAGAAAGCCACACAAACATAAAAATAACATGGAAAATAACAGGAAGCAACAATCATTATTCCTTAATATCTCTTAATACCAATGGACTCAATTCCCCAATAAAAAGACATAGACTAACAGACTGAATACATAAACAGGACCCAGCATTTTGCTGCATACAGGAAACACACCTCAGTGTTAAAAATAAACACTACCTGAGAGTAAAAGGGCTAGAAAACAATTCTCCAATAGAATGTTCTCAAGAAACAAGCTGGAGTAGCCATTCTAATATCAGATAAAATCAACTTTCAACCAAAGTCATCAAAAAAGATAATGAAGGACACTTCATACTCATCAAAGGAAAAATCTACTAAGAAGAACTCTCAATTCTGAACATCTATTCTCCAAATGCAAGGGCATCCACATTCATAAAGGAAACTACACTAAAGCTCAAAGCACACATTGCACCTCAAACAATACTAGTGGGAAACTTCAACATCCCACTCATGGACAGATCTTGGAAACACAAACTAAAGAGAGACACAGTGAAACTAGCAGAAGTTATGGACCAAATGGATTCAACAGATATCTATAGAACATTTCATTCCCAATCAAAAGAATACACCTTCTTCTCAGCACCTTTTTGGTACCTTCTCCAAAATTGACCATATAATCGGTCACAAAACAGACCTCAGCAGATAGAAGAAGATTGAAATAATCCCGCACCTCCTATCAGATCATTATGGATCAAGGCTGATCTTCAATAGCAACAAAAACAACAGAAAGCTCACATATGCATGGAAGCTGAACAACACTACTCAATGATAACTTGGTCAGGGAAGAAATACAGAAAGAAATCAATGACTTCCTAGAATTTAATGAAAATGAAGGTACAACATACCCAAATTTATGGGACACAATGAAAACAGTGCTAAGAGGAAAACTCATAGCTCTGGGTGCCTCCAAAAAGAAACTGAACAGAGCATACACTAGCAACTTAACAGCAAACCTGAAAGCTCTAGAACAAAAAGAAATTAATACACCCAAGAGGAGTAGAAGGCAAGAAATAATCAAACTCAGGGCTGAAATCAACCAAGTAGAAACAAAAAGAACTATACAAAGAGTCAACAAAACCAGGAGCGGGTTCTTTGAGAAAATCAACAAGATAGATAAATCCTTAGCCAGACTAAACAGAGGGCACAGAGACAGTATCCAAATTAACAAAATCAGAAATAAAAAGGGAGATATAACAACAGAATCTGAGGAAATCCAAAAAATCATCAGATCCTACTACAAAAGCCTATACTCAATAAAATTGGAAAATCTGGATAAAATGGATAATTTTCTAGACAGATATCAAATACCAAAGTTAAGTCAGGATCAGATAAACCATCTAGACAGTCCCATAACCCCTAAAGAAATAGAAGCAGTCAGTCATTAAAAGTTTCCCAACCAAAAAAAGCCCAGGACCAGATGGGTTTAGTGTAGAATTCTATCAGATCTTCTTAGAAGACCTAATACTAATACTCTTTAAACTATTCCACAAAATAGAAACAGAAGGAACACTACCCAATTCATTCTATGAAGCCACAGTTACACTGATACCAAAACCTCACAAAGACTCAACAAATAAAGAAAATTTCAGACCAATTTCCCTTATGAATATCAATGCAAAAATACTCAATAAAATTCGCACAAATCGAATCCAAGAACACATCAAAACGATCTTTTGTCAGGATCAATTAGGCTTCATCTCAGGGATGCAGGGATGGTTCAATACCTGGAAATCCATCAATGTAATTCACTACATAAACAAACTCAAATAAAAAAAAAACACATGACCATTTCATTAGACGCTGAAAAAGCATTTGACAAAATTCAACATCCCTTCATGATTAAAGTCTTGGAAAGATCAGGAATTCAAGGCCCATTCCTAAACAAAATAAAAGCAATATACAGCAAACCAGTAGCCAATATCAAACTAAATGGAGAGAAACATGAAACAATCCCACTAAAATCAGGGACTAGACAAAGCTGCCCACTTTCTCCCTATCTATTCGATATAGTACTTCAAGTTCAAGCTAGAGCAATTAGACAACAAAAGGAGGTCAAAGGGATACAAGTTGGAAAGCAAGAAATCAAAATATCACTATTTGCAGATGATATGATTGTATACTTAAGTCACCCCAAAACTCCACCAGAGAACTCGTACAGCTGATAAACAACATTAGTGGCTGGATATAAAATTAACTCAAACAAATCAGTATCCTTCCTATACTCAAAGGATAAATAGGCTGAGAAAGAAATTAGGGAAATGATACCCTTCACAATAGTCACAAACAAGATAAAGTATCTTGGTGTGACTCTAACCAAACAAATGAAAGATCTGTATGACAAGAACTTCAAGTTTCTGAAGAAAGAAATCAAAGAAGACCTCAGAAAATGGAAAGATCTCCCATGCTCGTGGATTGGCAGGATTAATATAGTAAAAATGGCCATCCTGCTGAAAGCAATATACAGATTCAATGCAATCCCCATCAAAATTCCAACTCATTTCATCATAGACTTAGAAAGAGCAATCCTCAAATTCATTTGGAATAACAAAAAACCCAGGATAGCAAAAACTATTCTCAATAACAAAAGAACTTCTGGGGGAATCTTCAGCACCCCTTACTGCAGAGCAGTAGTGATTAAAAACTGCATTGTATTGGTACAATGACAGGAAGGTAGATCAATGGAATAGAATTGAAGACCCAGAAATGAACCCACACCCACCCCTATGGTCACTTGATCTTTGACAAAGGAGCTAAAACCATCCAGTGGAAAAAAGACAGCATTTTCAACAAATGGTGCTGGTTCAACTGGTGGTCAATATGTAGAAGAATGTAAACTGATCCCTTCTATCTCCCTGTACAAAGCTCAAGTCCAAGTGGATCAAAGACCTCCACATAAAACCAGATACACTGAATCTAATAGAGGAGAAGTGGGGAAAACTCTCGAATACATGTGCACAGAGGATAAGTTCCTGAACAGAACACCAGTGGCTTATGCTCTAAGATCAAGACTCGACAAATGGGACCTTATGAAATTACAAAGCTTCTGTAAGTCAAAGGACACTGTAAATAGGACAAAAGAGCAACCAACAGATTGGGAAAAGATCTTTATCAATCCTACATCTGATAGAGGGCCAATATCCAATATATACAAAGTACTCAAGAAGTTAGACTCCAGAGAACCAAAAAAAACCTATTAAAAAATGTGGAACAGAGCTAAAGTGAGAATTCTCAACTTTGGAAACTCTGAGGGCTGAGAAGCACCTAAAGAAATGTTCAGCACCCTTAGTTATCAGGGAAATGCAAATCAAAACAACCCTGAGATTCCACTGCATACCAGTCAGAGTGGCCAAAATAAAAAACTCAGGTGACAGCAGATGCTGGCTAGCATGTGGAGAAAGAAGAACACTCCTCCATTGCTGGTGGGATTGCAAGCTTGTACAACCACTCTGGAAATCAGTTTGGCAGATCCTCAGAAAATTGGACATAATACTTCCTGAGGACCCAGCTATACCACTTTTGGGCATATACCCAGAAGATACTCAAACATCTAATAAAGACACATGTTCCACTATGTTCATTGTAGCCATATTTATAATAGCCAGAAGCTGGAAAGAACCCAGATGTCCCTCAACAGAGGAATGGATACAGAAAATGTGGTTCATTTACACAATGGAATACTACTCAGCTATTAAAAACAATGACTTCATGAAATTCGCAAGCAAATGGATGGAACTTGAAAATATCCTGAGTGAGGTAACTTAGTCACAAAAGAACACTCTATGTACTCAGTCATAAGTGGATATTAGCCCCAAAGTTCGGAATACCCAAGATTCAATTCACAGACCATATGAAGTCTAAGAAAAAAGACCAAAATGTGAATGCTTCAGTGTTTCTTAGATGGGTGATCAAAATAGTCACAGGAGGAAATATGGAGACAAAGTGTGGAGCAGAGACTCAAGGAAAGACCTTCCACAGACTTCCCCACCTGGGGATACATCCCATATACATCCATCAAACCAGGATGTTATTGTGAATGCTGGGAAGTGCTTGCTGATGGAAGTATGATAAGCTGTCTCCTGAGAGCCTCAGGCAGAGCCTGACAAATACAGAGGTGGATGCTCATAGCCAACCACTGGACTGAGTGTAGGGTCCCAGATGGAGGAGTTGGAGAAGGGACTGAAGGCACTGAGGGGGTTCGCAGCCCCATGGAGTGTCAACTGGCCAGACCTCGTGGAGCTCCAATAGACTGGTCCACCAACCAAAGAATACACATGGAGGGACCCATGGTGCTCTCCACATATGTGGCAGAGGATGGCATTGTTGGACATAAGTGGGAGGAGAGGTCCTTGGGCCTGAGGATGTTAGATGCTCCAGTGTAAGGCAATGCAAGGGAGGGAAGACAGGAGTGGGTGTGTGGGTGGGGGAGCGCCCTTATAGAGGCAGGGGGAGGGTTGATGGGGTATGGGGTTTCCAAAGGGGAGACCTGGGAAGGGGGAAAACATTTGAAATGTAAATAAAATAAAGAAAAAAATTGAGTTAGATAACGTTGTAATTAAATGAATGATGTAAAAAGTTAAATATTAAAAACTCATTCTTTTCTGATTATAAATAAATAAATAAAAAGATAGTTGCAGAAGAAAACGTCACATTTATGTCAAATACCCTATGAAGTTGATTGATAGGTTAGAACTCTGTGACTGAGGTGACTTGGAATGTTAAAAATATAGAACAATTCTGGGCTATGTGTAGTCCTCCTAATTACTATTCATTGGCCACCTCCCAGTCTCACCTAACATCCTGGTGACCATCACATGGAACCTTTAGCATGTTTTAATTTAGCAGACCACTAGTTTGCATTTGACCCAAAACTAGGAAAGTTGTCACATAAAAAATATAGCAGAATGCTCTTCACTTTACTGCAACTCACCCTACCCGAGGTCACCACCGACATGCTTAAAGTCTTTATCTATGACTTTTGGGTCTTTGTTCTGTTAAATGTTTGTGTAATGACTCTATTTGCAGCACATCATTCTTGGTAGCTATGGCCCTGCTCACTCATTTTGGCTTAGAATGAAGTCTCCTGTTCCCTTTGAAATAAGAACTGTGATCTGCAAGACCGTCTATTATTGGACTTGTCAATTCTGCCAAATTACTTCATTTCTCTAACTCGGAGTCTTTTTTATCTGAAAGGGGGAATTAGAGATATCTGTCCTGGATGACTCCACCGACACTGAGAGGTGGTTAACAGAATACCTTGTTCACATCAAATGCTCAACAGCAGGAGATGTTATTACATTTAAAGGGTATAGACATCTAGAGCCATTTTGTCTTCACTGCCCAAGCTGTGATTTAAGAGGAAATTTCTCAAACTCAAACCATGCACGAAGTCACCAGAGAATCTTGTTCCTAGGACAGTTCTGGTTCAGCGTGATATCCAGCTCTTACTGTCAGCTCTTTGCTGGGGCTCTTCTGGGACAACTTTAAGCCCAGGGAATCCATGGGGTTCAACCCCTCTAGTGGATGGGTGAATCAAGATATCTTCTAATGATTGCCTTCTGTTGTACATTTTTTCTTCTTTGTTTCTTTTACTTAAAAAAAAAAAAAGCTTGTTTACATACATTACATCCAGACCACAGTTTCCCCTCCCTCTACTCCTCCCTGTCCCTCCCCCATCTCCTCTCTTCCCCTGATCCACTGCTCTGTTTTCCTTCCAACAAAACAAAACCAACCAACCAAGCAACAAACAAACAAAGCAACCCTCCCAGGGAAATCAACCAAACATGGCATAACAGGTTAAAATAAGAGAAGGCACAAACCCTCCTATCAAGGCTGGACAAGGTGACCCTGTAGGAGGAAAAGGGTCCCAAGTTCAGAAAAAGAAGTCAGAAACAGTCTTCACTCCCACTGGTAAAGATTCTCATAAGAATACCAAGCTACACAACCACAAGGTATATAAAGATGACCTAAACAGATCCCATGTTTGTCCCTTCAGTCTCTGAGCTGATATGATTCCTGCTTAGTTGATTCTGTTAGAGATGTTCTCATTGTGTCCTTGACCCCTCTGGCTCTTACAATCCTTCCTCTCTGTTCTCTTCAGGCTCCCTAGCTCTACCTAGTGTTTAGTGCTGTGGGTCTCTGCATCTGTTCCCATTCATTGCTGGATGACTCTGCCTCTCTGATGATGATTCCACTAGGCACCTATCTGTGAGCATAGCAGATTAGCATTAGGAATCATTTCATTGACTCTTTTTGTTTCCTCTGTTTGGTTCTATCTTGGGTCTCTGGGCTGTCCAGTCAGGCAGTGCCAGGCTTGGGATCCCTCTTGTGGCATGAGCTTCAAGCTGGACCAGTCATTGGTTGGCCACAAACACAGGTCCTGAGCCACCATTACCCCAGCACATTTTGCCAGCAGGACAGATTGTCGGTTTTGAGTCTGGTTTGATGTCCAGTCCCAGTGCTGGGAGCCTTGCCTGGTTATAAGATGGCCAGTTCTGAGTTGTGTCTTCCATTACTAGAGGATTTCACAAGAGTCACTCACATAAATCCCAGGGAGCTTACACTTAACTAGATTTATACATCACTCCCAACTGTGGATGCCCCTCCCCCCAATTCAGTCACCTCTCTTCTTCTCTCTCCTTATCAATTTATGAATTAAACCTATCATGAGACAAGATTGGATTCTAGTCAGAAAGGCCCTGCAAGAGGAGTACTGCAGTTCCAGCTTGTCAGCTAAACGTTCTGCTTCCACTCTAAGCTTAGTGCAGAATCCAACACCTATGGACAATCAAGATCAAAGGGTCTGGGATTATTTCCGTTCAAGTGGTCAGTCAGTGTAGTGCCATGGGTGCCTACAGGCCTCTACTATTGCTTTTAGTTACCTGCCAGAACTCTAGAGTAAGACCTTATTGCTGAAAAAAATCACATTCTTAAGTCATAAGACATGGAGAAATCAAGCTTGTATCAATCCAAAAACTTCAACTCTAACTGGATAGCTTTCATAGTGTTGGACAGTTCTATGTTTCCTGCCAGGGAAGAAAAATCAATAACAGTCTTACCAAGCTGTGAACCTTGCAAGCTACAATAATGTCTGGTCTAGAAAGAGAAGCCCACTAATGCAACAGTGGAAGGGAAGCATGGGAACAACCGACAACTTTCTTAGTGGAGTTAAAGCCCATGCCACAAGATGGACCTCATGTCTGCTAATGTTAACTAGACCTTTAACCTGTGTCTGACGAGGTCATAGGCCCTAATGGAGAAGCTAGAGCTGCTATTCTGGTAAATAGACATAATAATACACTTCCTCCTGAGCTATTGTTTCCTGTACCCATAGATTACTGCATCTCTTAACCCTTACCAGAGAAACTTCTTTTTGCAGTAGATGATAATTAATAGAGGGGCTCATAACCCATCCCTGTGGATAAAATAAGAGACTATTAAGTGCTCAGCTCCAAGTGGGGTATCAATACCACAATCCTCTCCACCTCAAGGCTCAGGGATCATCATGAGAAAGGTAATAGAAGGAGTAGACATTTATAGCAAACATGACAGGGCTGTTGTACAAATGAACTCACAGAAGCTTGAACTTCATGCTTAAGATCAAGTAAGACAAAACTCCAAGCATGGTGAGGGCAGAGGTCAAGGACCTGTCTGAGGAGCTATTGGCAACTTATGGCTGCTGGGAAAGGGATAGTGCATTTTCTTCTAGGAAGTGGCCCCTGGGAAACTCCCCGTGCTCCAGGAAATGGACATATACCACAAATATACCACAGGCAGCACTAGGGACTCCGTGAGTTTGTTTTTGTTTGTTTGTTTTGGAAAATATACAAAGTTGTGAGGGAAAATTGGTGTTGCTATTTCCTTCGTTGTGCAGAAGGTTTTTAATTTCATGTAACCGCACTCCATACTTTCTGTTATTTCCTGAGTGATTGAATTCTTTTTGTAAAACGGCCATGGTTATAGCTTGAAGTTATTTCTCATTTTCTTCTAGTAGTTTCAGAGTTCTTTTTATATTAAGGTCTTTTAATCTGTTCTAAATGTATTTTTTCATACAAGGTAAGAGAGATCTCTAATTCCATTACACTATAAACAAGCACCCAGTTTTCCTAGAGTTTTTTGTCGAGCAAACAGAAAATGCTATGCAAATGCTCTTTTGCAGTCATAAAGAATAAAATATGTCATTTTTCATAAAAAATTAATAGAGGTGAAGATTAACAATGTTAAGTAAAAATTCAACCTTCCCAAGAAAAATGCAACTGTTTTGCTCAAATATGGAATCTAGACAATGTGTCTATGATGTATCTCTGGTGTACCTATGATGGGAATACCCAGGGAACCTCTCTGGAAAGAGGACAGGGACTAGTGTGAGAAGGGAGGGGAGGGCAGAGTGAATAACTGTGGGGTAATGTGAGTAGAGCCCATGGCGGTCGGTCTGCAGGATGTCATTACACTGCGGGATCAGAAAACATGATTGAACTCATGCCACTGCTTCCTATTGGTGATGGCCAAACCACTGTACTGGGTGACATTTCTTGGGGAGACATGAACAAATACCTGTTCACTACAATAGGACATGGTTTACAAACCTTAAGAACGGATTGAAACTTGGTTCTAGTTCAGCAGTACATTTATTGTAATAAAAAACCAGGAATATAGGTAAAAGGAATTTAGGTAATAACTCACAAAATCAGTATATATATATATATACAGTTCAGCCAGTCAAAAAGTCTCTTCTCCCCAGTAATTAATTATTGGGAAGAAACCGTGAAAATCTTACAACTTTCAAATTCTACCTGAACCTGGCACATTTACTGGGCTTTATATATTTAATTTAATTCCTGAGTCTTAAAGTCTTCCTTCTTCCCTACAAGAGATGATTTAATTCAGAGGAAGTAGCTGTTTACCGCTCCACCCTTCCATCCTTTTCTTACCTCTTTCTGCCTCCTCTTCTGTGGTGTTTGATTGGAGGGTTAATATGGTTAAATATCAGGCCACAGCTAGAGTCATCTGTTCTTAAGAACTTGACCAGTTACAAATCTCTGTAGTACAGTTCCCATTATAAAAATACATCTTCCTCAAGGACTAGGAGTATATGCAACTTGGCAGCACATCACATTTATCTAACAAAGCTACAGCAGTGATTTCCCCGCTGCAGCCTGTGACCTTCTTAGTCACAGACATTTGTCATGGCTTCTATTCCCCGATGTGAATTCTTTCCTACCAGGCTAACTTTAAATCACATCAGAAAGCACTTGGTTGCATGTATAACAACCGTGCCATTATTGTGCCAGTAGGTACATCTTCCCTGATATGTTGCTAGCACAGCTCAGATGGATCTATAATCAAGCGGGACTGTTGGTGGCGATTCTTCTTAGCAATCTGTACAGTGCCTTTCCCGTACCATGAAATCCAGTCCCCAAGGAGGATGCTTTCATTTTAGTCTGGCCTGATTTCTACATCTCCTTTAGCCAAAGCTTGCAGTACCTTTAGGAATAGAAACTTATCACCTAGTTCAGGAGTATACCTAATTGCAATGACAAAAGCCGTTTTAGATTAGGGAGCTTCAGGGATATGTTGGCTGATAACTCGCAGAGAGGTAGCCCACCCCAACAACCATCTGGCTTCTGGGGATATCTTCCTACTTATACAGACAGTCTTTATTAAAACTGCTATTTGTTGTTTTACTATTCCTCCAGATGTGTTTAGAAATCGTACTTGATGTGTAAATAAATCTTTATCTGTCTATGCATTTATTTATTTTACAGAGGATGGGAAGGACTTCTAAAGGCTGAACAGCATGCATTCAAAATGCGCTGGCTGTTCTGAGCAGACAAAGATACTTAAGGAGAAACTTTAGAAAAGTTTGTTGCAGCATGAAATGATCTCATCATTTGTATCAATTATTTTATCTGAAGACCAGGAAGGTTGGGGCCAGCAAGATGTTTCTGCAAGTAAAGCTACTTGCCACCAGAGGTACCTTGTGACGACTGGAGATAGATTCCCCTCCACCCACGTGGTAGGAGAGAGTTGATTCCCACAAGTTGTCTTCTACTCTCCACACACATTCTGTTGTAATACCTGCACACACACACACACACACACACACACACACACACACACAGAGAGAGAGAGAGAGAGAGAGAGAGAGAGAGAGAGAGAGAGCATGAGTGCAAACTGTCTCCTTCAATGTCTATAAACATTGCATCCAAACTCTTCTTCAACGTCCATAACATTGTATTCAAACTATTCTGCTTCAACTTCGCTAACATTGTAGTAACTTATCCGTATGTTCAAGGGAGGCCAGCGTTGGAGGCTGCGGTTGCCAGGAAGCCCTTAACTAATCAAATCAAAGATTATCAGCTCCTTTGTACTCCCTTCCTCTCTGCTGCTACTGCCAATATTGTGTTCATTATTGCTTGAGGTGCACAAGGCAGTGAGAGCCTGCGAGTAAGGAATTAAAGGGCAATTATACTCCTTAATATTTTTTAATTTGAATATCATTTCATTCTCTGTTGAGTCAGGCAAATATCTATCTCCCTTTCTAAAATGGTACCAGCATATTATAAAAGCCTGCTCAATAAATTTATTTCTTATCAATAAGACCCAATACTGCCTAGCTGAAAATGCTGTGTGCTTTGTAAACTTAAAACTGCATTTCCTAAATGTCAAGTGTTTATTACCTAGAAAAAAAGAAAAACAACTATACATTAAAAAAAAAAAAGGTTCTGTAGCTTCTTTGATGAGACATTTTAAGGATCATTAGTTGTCTAAATAGAAATTGTATTTCTGAAAGGGAAGAAAATGAATGATCGTTCTCTAGTTTCAGGGATCCTCTTTACCTTGTACTAGAGACTAGTTATAAACTCAAGCAGCCGTTTGGTACTCTGGTGAGTTTAAGGTTCCTTGAAGTTTCCTTCTCGGGTCTAAAAGCAAATATGTTTAAAAACATTTAGCAAGAGCAAGTACTGAATAGGTCTTGATTTGATTTCAATTTGTTCAAATGGGCAGAATAGCTTTTATTAATGTAATCTAAGGGTTAAATCCAAGCCATCTCTATTTTTTTTTTTAAACAAATTTTCTGCATCTGATATTCTCCTTCTCCAAATACACTTTTGTTAGATAATAGTGGTTACTGTGAAAAGAATCTGCTCAAGGGTTCAGGAAAGAAAAATAACATCAGTAGTAACAATTATCATTATATATAAATGTTTTTTATCTGGCAAACTACAGGGCAGCTTCTCATCTGCTTCCTTTCCATTCTTTCTCCATTTCTTTAGGCATCTAAATAATATAAATAAGATAAATAAGATAAATATCCAAGTATCCCATGCTCAACTTTGCAGATGCCAGGCCTCACAGATGTTGTGGTTTTGCATGAACGTGGAGAATATGGATGTTGAATGAACTTTTCTTTTCAATTTGTGTTCTTCATTTTGCTATGTGAAGTCTGGGGTATAGTCAGATTAAGAGTTGATATTTTGTGATTCTATGACACGTGCTCCCGCAAGGAGAGCAAGGAGAATTCTCTCTAATGGACACATGCACTGGGCATTCATAGGTAAGAAAATGTGGCATGGCTTTAGAGAAGAAAGTTTCAACTCCTCCTTCTGTAGAAAGAAGAGCCACAGGTAGAAAAGATGGATCATAGGTACAATAAATGATATATGTCAGAGTCCTGAAAATTCTTACAAGCTTCTACCATATGTAAGTGTTTCATTATTATTGATGTTTAATATATTGGGAAGAATGGAGTCTGAATTACACTTCACGGAAGAGAGAAATATGCAAAGAAATTGATGAATAGTAGTGCTTTAAATAATTAAGGATGGTGTAATTTACCAGCACAGCAAGCTCTTAGGCCCCTCTGAGCCCCTGAGGTTGTGTTACATGAAGGATCCAGGGAAAGAGAGAAAAGCCATTGGACTGAGGTAGTGTAAAAAGAGAAACTATTTCCTATCAAATACACAGAGAAAAATCTGGCCAGCACTTCCAACCAGAGCACAATGCTCTTCTACTGCTGAATAACTGAAGGGAATTCTTTGTGACATCACTACCAACAAGGAATTGGAACTGCAGCTCAGTTTTAGAGCACTTGCCTAGCATGTACATTGCAAAACAACAAAACAAATGCAAGGTTCATATTAAAAATGGAGAAAGGATGCATTTAATATGCAAAGTAGTATAGAGTTTGAAGCAAGAATAAAGAGGGGTCAGTATGAACACTTATTCTTCAAGAATAAAGAATGTCACCTTTGTTCAAGGAACAAAATCAGGTCTTTATGACATAATCTATGGTTAGCACATGAGGAACTATAAAAAATTATTCAATATTTTGAGAAAGCCTGGAAGCAACTGGACAATGGAACATGCTAGCACTAGATTAAATCTAATTTATAGCACTATTCAGAAGGAAATTGGTTCTGTCAAAATAACCATTTCCTGTCTCTCTCTTAACTGCTCTAATTGCTTCCTTTGCCTTGAGCTCCATTCAATTGATAGTGATTTTTATTAGAAGTTTATTTGAAATAACTTCAAAGTTTGAGTGAGATAAATTTTATGGTTTTTTTCCTCAAACATTTCAGAGTTTAAATTTTTAGAAAAGAAGAAGAAGAAAAAGAAGAAGAAGAAGAAGAAGAAGAAGAAGAAGAAGAAGAAGAAGAA
>JADRCH010000074.1:4994195-5040136 GCA_019843965.1 Rhynchomys soricoides
TTATTATTATTATTATTATTATTATTATTATTATTATTATTATTATTGCTATTCTTTAATCTCCCTTTACAGTCCAGCCATTACCCCCTTCCCGGTCCACACCTTGACTGCTCCCCATCTCAAACCCCCAACCCCTGTCTCCAAGAGGATATCCCCACCTCCCTCAACCTCACCCCACCAAACCTCCCCACTCCCGGGGCCTCAAGTCTCTAGAGGGTTAGGTGCATCTTCTCTGACTAAGACCAGACCAGGCAGTCCTGTGCAGTACATGTGCTGGGGGCCTCATATCAGCTGGTGTATGCTGCCTGGTTGGTGGCCCAGTGTTTGAGAGATCTCAGGGGTCCAGGCTAGGTGAGACTGCTGGTCTTCCTATGGGGTTACCCTTCTCTTCAGCTTCTTCCAGCTTTTCCCTTATTCAACCACAGGAGCCCCCAGCTTAGGCTCTTATTTTTCTAAATTAATTTATTTACTTACATGCCAAATGCTGTCTCCGATCTACGTCCTCCCCTCTGAGAGTCCCTCCCGCACCCTTTCCCCTTCTCCTCTGAGAGGGTGGCCCCCTGAGTATTTCCCCGTCCTGGCAGATCAAGTCTCTGCAGGGTTAGGTGCATCCTCACCCACTAGGTTCCGACCACATGTCAACCATGTCAACATGGTTGTGTGGTAGTGTCCACATGTTTTTATCTTAACACCAGAAAGTGCTGCTGGAAACATCCCGGCTCAGATGTTATAATCTGCAGTGGTAGAATAGTTTTTAAATTACAGTTGTGTGTCTCTACGTGTGTGTGTATGTGTGTATATGTGTTAGTGTTTGTGTGTGTGTGTGTGTGAATGTGGAAGTGTGAGTATACACATGCGTGAGTGTGAGTTTATGTGTGTGAGTGCGTATGTATGTGTGAGTTTGAGTGTGCGTGTATGTGTATGAGTGTGTGTGTATGTGAGTGTGTCTATGTGAGTTTGTGTATTTGTGAGTGTGTATGTGTGAGTTTAAATGTATGTATGTGTGAGTGGTGTGTGTGAGTATGTGTATGTATGTGTGAGAATGTGTTTGTGTATGTGTGTGTGTGAGTGTGTATTTAGTGAGTATATGAGTGTGTGTGCATGTGTATGTGGTGGATGTATAGTGCTGAAGAATGTCTGAGGGTCAAAGACAACTTGCAGGAACTAGTTTCCAGGGGTTAAACTGTGGTCCTTGGGTTTGGAGGCAAGCGCTGTCACTTAATGAGCCATCTTGCTGGCCTCACCCAACTGTGTTTTTTATTGTTACTTGCAAAGTTTTCTGCTCCGATAGAAATGATGATTTAATTATGGCTTAATTGTAGGTACCAAAAACTACCAGTAGTTCCAGATTGCCATTTCTCAACATTCAAGTATCAGATTAGCTTGTACTGTGATCAAATGTTTGTATTTAAATTTTGCTATTCAAATGGCTAGTTTTTACTTTTATTTAAAAAAAATCAAATGAAGTTGACTTGAGATTCATTTGACATTTCAAATTTTTCTGAAATGGTTCTGGACATACATTATTCCATTGTATATATAAGAATATATGTGGGCAGGAGAGATTGCTCAGTAGTTAAGAACACTGACTGCTCTTCCAGAAGTCCTAAGTTCAATTCCCAGCAACCATTATGGTGGCTCACAACCATCTGTAATGGGATCTGATGCCCTCGTCTGGTTTGTCTGAAGACAGCAACAGTGTACTCACATACATAAAATAAATAAATCTAAAAAAAACTTTTAAAAATGTTTTAAAAAGAATATATATATATATATATATATATATATATATATATATATAAATTAGACTTGTGTGTCATATACATATAAGAACTGGCATTCTCAGTATTGATGAATCTAAAACCAAAAACATTGTTGAACTCTGAAAAAATGTTAACCTGTTCATTAAAAATTCAGCCCAGATCTGGATAACAACTCACTATTATTCAAATGTAGCTTTGTCTTTAATAAATGGTGAACTATATCTGTATCATGGAATTATTTTTAAATGAATTACCCCGAGTTACTCTGAGTAAGTGTGATACCTTATGTTAGATACCTATACACCTGGGGTCACATACAATTTCTTGGGTGATACGGGGTGTCTTGGGAAAATTCTTAAGAGGTCCTGGTCTGACGAACCCTTCCCCCTTCTCAGAGCTAGAGCTGCCTCATCTCCACTGACTCAGCCCACATCTGGGGGCTCCTCTCGTGGGCCATGTACTTACTACCTTTCCCGAACACATGATGATATTTAGTCCAGTCCCTAAGTGCTTTTCCCTTTCGTAATCCTAAGCCCTCCACTTATTTCTGCCTGTGGTAATACATTTTATTTTTTTAAAGAAGTGTGCTTGAAGCACGTCTGTCTCCATCATTAAAAAAGTTTTGCTGCAAAAGTGCATTTTCAAGTCAGCAGTAATGATTGCTAAATAAAGCAAGACTTCTAATTAACAATCAAATTCTGAATTCTACATGGTATACCAGACTACTTAATTTGATTTGCTGCTTTCTAATTCCATGCCAGACGTTTTAAGCACGGCTCAATCCCATGCAGTCAGTTCATCTCTCTACCCTAATCTTGGTTGCACTCTGGGTCATGTTACTTATTCACACGCATTCTGCCCATGACCATCTTAACCCACACAGGTCAGGAATGTTAAACTCTCTCCAACACAAACTTCCAGTGTCATCTCCTAGATAACAAAATCAGCACCTGAACTGGGCTTTGTCTGTGTTTTCTTAATTACAGTGTACTTACTTATTTGGGTGGGGGAGTGCATGTCACTGGACGGTGGAGATCAGAGGGCACCCCAGTGTTTACCCTCTCCTTCCCTCCATGGGTCCTGGGGATGAGTCTAAGGTTTGGTGGCAAGTGTCTTAACCTTCTAGGTTGTTTTATCAGTCCTTTTTTTTTAAATTTCAGAACTTTTTTCTATCCTCTTTTTTGCCAGCTATCTCTAAGTTTATACGTAAAACTGAACACTAGCATTCAAACAGATACTATGAAAACATAGACATTAGCCTAGTTACACAAGATGAATGGTCTCCATGCTCAAATGGAATGATTTTGCTTGGAATGAGCAGGAGAAAAGGTTGAAAAGGAAAAGGGGAGCCAGATCTGATGCCACCTGCCAGTCATTCTAGCAGTACGGAGGCTGAGGCAGGAGGATAGCACACTGATGGAGGCCTCCCTCGACTGCATAGTCAGTTCCAAGTCATCCTGGACTGTGTAGTGAGACTCTTGCTTTTAGATATTGGGAAGAGGTCACCTGAGTGTTTTCATGATGGCCTCTTCTTTTAACTTTTATCATCTAGAACATGTGTGCATTTTCAGATGTGTGTGCATACATGTGTATATACATGAATATGTGTGTATGTTTGTGCATATGTGTGTATATGTATGTGTGTATGTGTACACACATGTATATATGTGTGTGTATGTGTACACGTGTAAGTGTATATGGTTTGTATGTATATGCATACTGTATATGTGTATGTGTATATGTGTGTATGCTTGTATGTGTATATGTGTATGTATGTGTGTGTGTACATGTGTTCATATTGTTTGTATGTGCATATATATATGTGTGTATAGTTCATGTATGTGTTTATATGTGTGTATCTGTGCATGTGATTGGGTGTGTGAGCATGCATGTGTGTGTGTGTGTGTGAGAGAGTGTGTGTGTGTGTGTGTGTGCGCAAACACGTGTGTCCGTGTGTAGGTTAGGGGTCAATTTCAGATGCTATTCTTTAGAAACTGTCTATCTTTATTTTTGAGATAGAGTCTCTCACTGGGCCCCAGGGTTCTCTAATTAGGCTGGCTGACTAGTGAGCCTCAGGGACCTTTGTCTCTACCCTCCCAGCTCTGGAATTAGAAGCATGCACTACCATGGGCATAATTTTTAGGTGAATCTGCGGACTGAATGCAGGTCCTCATGCTTGCACATTAAGCACTTCAGAGACAGAGACACCTCTTCAGCCATTGTCTCCTTCTTTTGACTTCAGTTTCTACCTCTTTATCTATAGCACAGAGACTGCAGTCACTGCAGATGCTGGAAATATGTACAAAGTCTCAGACCAAGTCAAGGGTGAGGCACAGGCAAGATTCCTTTTATTCTTTTATCATCTATACTAATGTCCTATTACTGTCATTGCAAATGTTCATCAATTTAGTGGCTCAAATCACCTTCTGTCTTTTTTAGTCCTGGTGTTCAGTGTTCAGATACTCAAACTGGGTCTCAGTGACAAAAAAAAAAAAAAAAAAAGTGTCATAATGGCTGAGTTGCTTCTGGGGTAAAAACGCAGTTCCTTAATTTTCCCAGATTGCAGAGGCTCTTTGTGCTTGGGTCCTGCTCTCCATATTTAAAGCTGGCTTAATAACATCTTTAAATATTTCTGGGAGGATTGAAGATAGTCCAGTGGTTAAGGCAGAGGTCCCAAGTTCCCTCTCCTAGGACCACATAGGCAGAGTTCACAACTGCCTGTAACTCCAGGTCCAAGGGATCCAGTGACTTCTTCTGCCTTGTGCAGGAACTCACACACATGTGCATACACACAGACACACACACAGACAGATACATACATACATTCATACATACATATGAATTTCTGGGCTTCTTAATTCAATGTGAAGAATCCATGTGGTTATCAGATCCACCCAAATAGTAGAGGATAATCTTCGCATCTCAGAATCATGTGATTACAGCTTTAATTCCACTCACCACCGTAATGCCTCTTGTATTTTATCACTTAACACATTTACCTTTCTAAAACTGAGAGCATTTATTTTTTTATTTTTTTTCATACTTTATTTTCCTTTCAAATGTTTCCCCCTTGCCAGCTCTCCCCTTTGGAACCTCCCTATTTCCTCCCCCCCTCCCCTGCCCCATGGGGGTATTCTCCCACCCACCCATCCACTCTCATCTTCTCTCCTTGGCATTCTCCTATACTGGTGGATCTAACACCCTCAGACCCAAAGGCCTCTCCTCCCCCAATGGCTAACAAGACCCTCCTCTGTCGCACATGTGGCCAGCACCATGGCTCCCTCCATGGGTATTCTTTGGTTGGTGGATCAGTCTCAGTATGGGGGGGGGGTCAGGCCAGTTGCCACTGTTGCTGCCTCCCTGGGGATGCAAACTCCCTCAGCTCCTTCAGTCCCTTCTCCAATTCCTCCATCTGTGACCTCACTCTCAGCCCTACTGTTGCTGCGAAGTGACTCTTGGGTATTTCGAACTTTTGGGCTAATAACCACTTAACAGTGAGTACATACCATGTTCATTCTTTTGTGACCACGTTACCTCACTCAGGATGATATTTTCAAGTTCCATCCATTTGTCTGCGAATTTCATGAAGTCATTGTTTTTAATAGCTGAGTAGTATTCCACTGTGTAAATGTACCACATTTTCTGTATCCATTCCAACTGAGAGCAGTTATAGAAGTTCATTGTTTTGCTTGCCATATCAACTGAATCTATGATTCAACAACCAAGTCTCTTAATATACACACATGATGGTCAGAAGATAACTTTTGGAAGTTGGCTTCTCATATCGTCAGACTTACAGGCTTTTATTCACTAAAAAATACTCAACAGAAAATTTAATTTACAGACTAATCACACTGGTATTAAGTAGTATAATGTATGATGGCAGACTATGGCCATCCAAATGTATCCATGTACCAACCAACAAAAATAAGATACTTCTAGATATGTGTGGTATTCTAGAAACATAATTAAAGAGCCTTGTTACACACTTAAACACACACACACACACTTTAAACCAAACAACAAATATCTTAAATGAGTATCATATCAGAAACTAGAGAACACTGAAGAGAAAACGGAGATTGGTGGCTGTTACGATTTAAAACTGAAGGTCCCACATAAGGTGTGCTAGATAGTTTTCTGTCAAATTGGCACAAGCTAAAGTTGTCTGAGTGAAGAAAGCCTCGATTAAGCAGTCACAAAAGAATGAACATGGTATGTACTCACTGTTAAGTGGTTATTAGCCCAAAAATTCGGAATACCCAAGAGTCACTTCACAGCAACAGTAGGGCTGAGAGTGAGGTCCTAGATAGAGGACTTGGAGAAGGAACTGAAGGAGCTGAGGGAGTTTGCATCCCCATGGACTGAGCAACAGTGGCGACTGAGCAACAGTGTCAATTGACCTGACCCCCCAATACTCCTGGAGACTGATCCACCAACCGAAGAATACACATGGAGGGACCCATGGTGCTGGCCACATATGTGGCAGAGGAGGGTCTTGTTAGCCATCAGGGGGAGGAGAGGCCCTTGGGCCTGAGGGCGTTAGATCCCCCAGTATAGGAGAATGCCAAGGAGGGAAGATGAGAGTGGATTGATGGGTGGGTGGGTGGGTGGGTGGGAGAATACCCCCATAGTGGCAGGGGGAGGGAGAAGGAAACAGGGAGGTTCCAAAGGGGAGATCTGGCAAGGGGGAAACATTTGAAATGTAAATAAAGTATGAAAAATTTTAAAAAAGAGAGAGAGAAAAAAATTTCATTAAATAAAAGTTTTGTTCTTTGAAATTAAAACAACAACAACAAAAAGAAAATGTCTCTGTAAGACCAGGCTGTAGGCAGTGTTTCTCAACCTGTGGGTCACAGCGGTCATCTAAGACCATTGGAAAACATAGATATTAGTATTACAATTTATAAAAGTAGCAAAATTACAGCTATGAATTAGCAACAAAAGTAATTTTATAGTTGGGGTCACTATAACATGAGGAATTGTAAAGGGCCCCAGAATTAGGAAATATAGCAAGAAATGCTATAGGGCTTCTTCTTAATTAGTGATTGATGGGGGAGGGTCCAGCCCATTATGGGTGTTGCCATCCCTGGGCTGGTTGTCCTGAGTTCTATAAGAAAGTAGACTGAGCAAGCCACAAGGAACAAACCAGTAAGCAGCCCTATACCATGGCCTCTGCATCAGCTCCTGCCTCCAGGTTCTTGTCCTCATGTTTTTGAATGGTGACCTGTTATATGGAACCATGAATGATATAACCCCTTTTTCTCCTCAAGGTGCTTTTGGTCATGGTGTTTCATCATAGTAATACTAACCCTAACTAAGACACAAGAATTCTCATGCTTTGGATGCTTGTTCCTCAGCTGATGGCGCTACTGCAGAAAACTGGGGGCCCAGTTGGGAAAGAGTGTCCCCAGACACAGGTCTTCCCCGCTTTCTATGGTGGTCACTGATCCCTGCTCATAAGAACAGGGTTTTGCTGAATGTGTTAAGCAGTTCAGCCATGCCTCCTTCCATGACAGGCTGAAACCCAGTCAAAACAGATCTTTCCTTTAAATAATTTTTAGTGGGGTTTTAGCTACAAGCAGCACTAAACTTGTAATGAACCTTGAAATTTAAATGTTATTGAATTCAAATAAAGAATGGTAGACTCCGAAGGTTAGAAGTCTGAGATTTATTTCATTTATTTTACAGAAATCTAACTTATCACTTGATAATAAAGCCTGGAAGGGAATGAATCTCAGAACCCTGAGCCCCTCTGCACAGATGCTGTCTTTCCTTCAAAGATAAGGAAGAGAAAGGTGAAGAATGTCTACACCCTGGTGACCCTAGAGCTTGTTAAATAGCAAGCAAACAAGCAACATTTGAATACTTGCTAGAAGGACCCACAGTCTTCAAGGTTCAACTGCGAGCTTAATTAGCTGTTCCTAAATGAGGTGATTACAAGGAGAACAAGAAACAAAACAAGACTTCCTGAGAAATACGCATTTGGCAACCAGGCTTATAATATAGCGGCTTAACTATAACATTTTAAAACATTTGAACATTTGTTACAGGAAACTGATCTTTGTGTTAGCTGTAAATGAACTCATCCTCCGGGTGACAAAAGACCTGCTCAGGCTGTGACCGTCTGACCTGGTGGCAATGAGTCTACCACACCTCGATTGCTCTTCTGTTTTGCAGAGTTGTTTAAGGTCCCACCCACCCCCCTTCTCACCACCTACTTCTTTTCCCTAACTTTATAAATGACTCAACCTGCCTCTTATGAACCTGAGCTATGTATGTATTGTACATAACTGCCTTCTTCTACACCCTATGAGGTAAATGTCAGGAGAAAAGCCAAACCTGGGTGGGGTTGGCACCATGCCTAAGTGGCTAGAGCACTGATCTTGCAGAGGATCTGAGTTCCGTCCCCAGCCTCTATATGCAGTGCAGAGCTGTCTGTAACTCCAGTTCCATAGGACCTGATCCTTCATGGGTGTTAGGAATACATGTGGTGTATATCCATATATGTGGGCAAAACATGAGCACACACACACAAGAAATGAATAAATGTAAAAGGGAATCAAGTCAAACCTGGGACTGGAGGTGGTGAGAGGAAATCAAAGAAAAATAAAGCAATTCTGCATTTATTTCATTTCTGCTGTCTTGTGGGAAGCAGCAGAGAATCGGTGTCTGAAGGATGTAGACATTGCTGTAGTGGTTTCATATAATGATAGGGAGATATAGTATTAGATTATGAAATTATTTGTCCACAGACAACGAAAATCAGCACATTTTCAAAAATGAAAAATGTTAAGAAATCATTCTCTGATTGCATTCCAATAAAATTGAAGAAAACCAGTATATTCCCCCTTACTCTGGAGGAAGCAGACCCCCCTCCAGACACTTCGCAGGAGAAAAAAACATCAAAATAAAAGCTGGATGGCTGCACTGTAGAATCGATGACCACGGTGAAAACAGCACCTCGTGAAAGATGGGAGCCATGGAGCCTGCATACGGAATGCTCAAGGCCACACTCAGAAAAGTTATTGTCCTCAGAGCTGTCATTTATTGCAAGGAGAGGGTTTGTATTAAATCAGAAAGACAGAAGGCCTGTGGGGCAGAGTCCATGAGAAACCAGGTGCAAACTGCAGATGTTCTCGCCCAGTGTAGTCACATGGATGCACTTAATTCTCTCAGAAATGATGTGAAACACTGCTCTGAGGTGTTAGCAGCCAGGGGAGTGCACCTGAGCCTTTGAGCACCAGGCCTTTTATTGGGAGTCTGTCTCTAAGGATTATGTTTGGTGTTTAAGAGAACACCCTCAACCACGCAGAATAAAATCAGGCTTCCCCAGAAATCATGCTGCTAGCCTGGTTATCTCAGGAAACCGCTACCATGTGACTCAAGAACCTAGTATGCAAAAAAGCTAACATCACTCAGAATATTTCAACAGTTCAGAGTTCTTCTCCCAGTAGCCAAGGAAGGACCAGACCAGAAGACAGTCCTTTCCAGAACATGCAGGATCAGTAGCTAGATCTGCATGCAGAGCTTAGACTTCCCTGGCCAAGTGTCACCATGGAGTCTGAAGCACAGACCAGAGGGGCACACAATTGTTTGCTACACTAGAAACCCAAGTGACGAGGGAAAAAAAATATGGTAGCAATGCTAATATTGAGGGAGGAAAAAGGAGAGAAGGAGGGGCACAAAGGAGGAGGGATGAAGTGAAGAAAACAGGGACGGTAATGAGAGTTCAAGACTAATGTCATATGTACATGCCATTTTATATGTTTGCCTGTATAAAGACATGTCTAAAGGCAGGTCTTCAAGCTTAAATGGTGTGGAGTTATAGGGTACTAGGATGTGGATTTTCCCATTTATTTATTTGCACACTCCCTTCTCCCGTCCCCTTCCATCTCATCTGAGAGGGTGTGCCCTCTTGATATCTCCCTCGCCCACCCCCGGCACATCAAGTCTCTGAAGGTTTAGGCAATCCTCTCCCACTGAGGTCAAACAAGACAGGGCAGCTAGGGGAACGAATTCCACAGACAGGCAACAGCTTTAGGGATAGCACCCAGTTGTTGGGGGAGCTACATGGAGGATGCGGTGCACATCTGCTACATATGTTCTCAGTCTGGGTATGCTCGTTGGTTGGTTGTTCAGTCTCTGAGAGCCCACAAGGGACCACGTTAGTTAACTCTGTTGGTCTTTCTGTGGGGTTCCTATCCCCCTTGTGGCCCTAAATCCATCCCCAGTTCTTCCAGGATATGGATTCTTAACTTTTCCATACTTCGTTAATACAAGGAAAATAGTAAAATTTGCCATCTGTGGATCAGATTTTCTCAAATAAAGCTGGTTCTATGAGATATTTATTAAGTGAACTGGATTATAAATTTGAAATTAATAAATGCAAGTATTTTTACTTTGGCTCTTCATATGCTAATGTACACAGTAAGTTCTACCAGTATAGGATTTAGTACACGTTTCTGGATCTTATTTATCCAGGGTCTCCCTCACGCCCTTCTATTTTGGGGGGTGAGAACACTTTTGAATTCTTATGTTTCCCCTGTCTTCTCTAGGGAGTAAAAGCTACTGATGAATTTTAAAAGGGTAAATGTTTTTGGTAAATTAATACAGAGAAGAGATGGTAGACACTAATGGCTGTCTTCCTGAAGTCATAAATCCTCCCTGGTAGTGGAATATCTCAAGGCTGAGATCATTAGGAGAACATCTTTTTTTCATTCTGTCATTGGGCTGCCCTCAGTGATTTATGCAACTTTACAGTTTTTCAGTGTTTGCCTCTGCAGAGTGTGAGGAGGAGGGAAGACAGAAGGGCTAGAAAGGATCTGCTGGTTTACAGTGGGAAAGACGACCCCCACAGTCCCAATTATAAACTTTACTCTAATTGGTATTGGAGTGAATGGAGCATCCCTGAGCAGCCTCGACGAACGGCATTGACACTCCTCGTCAAAAGTCACTTCAGACTTGGTTACAAGTGTGCTGACGGCTTCATCTTAATTTTGCTCGTTTCTAAGATGTACATAGCTCAGACGTTCCCTTCTATGTGACATAGTAATAGACTGATCACTCCTCTGAATCTCCAAGCTGCTGCATCGTCAAATATTGTCTCCAGTGGTCTAGAAGAGATATCACGATTGGATTAGGTATGCAAGATATTTAGAAGGTTTAGTGATAAGAAGCGAAGGGGACTTTGAAGTCAGAGTGAGAGGGTAGAGCCTTCAGACCACACTCAAAAGATGACATCTGCAACAAGAGAAAAGAGAACAGAGGAGAGCCGAGTGAGGTGAACTCAAACTTCAGGGAAGTCTCATCGGGCCCATGGGGATGCACAGAGAATCTTAAGAGTCTTCCACTAGCAGAAATGGCTGCTTTCTGATACTCTAACCTCATTGGCCGGCAGCAGACTAGGATGGCCGGAGCCTGGGTGAAATCACTATAGGGCATCCTGAGCTCCTTACTAATAATGCTCTGTGGGTGCCCAGCGGGGGAATTGGGGGAGGCAGAGACATAAGGAGTGCTGTGGCACATCCAATGGCCTGCACACTTTTCACATACCAAGTTTCACTTTCACATTTATTAGAGTTCTTTATTCTACATCCCTCCTGACTGCCTGATTTGTCATGTTCTTGAGCACAGGAGCCATGTCTGATTTATCTTTGAATATGTGCCAAGTGGACACCACGAGTCTTATAGCATTAAACAAATAATCAGAAGTTGAGTTTTTTTTGGGGGGGGGGGAGGGCCTGGTGATGTGAGGATTTATTTTCTCTGCTACTGCCATTGCCCTCAACCCCTTTTGACTGTGACACCATGCTGTCCCCACAGCCCTCTACCGACTTCACAATTAAAGAGACCAGTTTATTCCTACATACTTTGATTTCCTGACAGCAGGATGGAGTTGATCTCGGCCGCTCAGCTGTATAAGTGCAGGCTTTCTCTATGCCATGTTCCCAGCCTTTCTAACACCCACATGATCCATATTTAATATGATTTTATATGCTCTACAAAGCTTACCATGTGCGGTGTAAGGGTTCAGCTTACAGGCTTATTGACTATGGGAGGTGCCTGATAAGTAGTACCGGCTTGAACAAATGACATACACAATAAATAATTAATTTGGATAAATCTCTAATTAATATTCCCTTTGTGTAATATTGAATGAGTTTTGTTAGGGCATGTACTTAGCTTTCTGTTTTTCAGTGAAAATATAAAAGTTGCTTGCTGGAATTACTGCTGTTGAAACTACTGCTGAAGACCTTATTTTAAAAAAAAACCTTATAGGCTCAGGGGTCATAAATATAATTATGATTTTTACAGTATAAGGGCAAATGCTCATGTTGGCTGGTGGTACCTGTTTAGCAATCCAGAATTCATTACAATCAGGTTGTACCGAGATGTGCATGTGTATCTATAGCGAGAGAGAGACATTTCCTTTGAACTATCTCAGTATGTAGAGAATTAATGTGTAGCCTGAGACAGGGAAGCAAGGTTGGGCAAATGGCTTAGTGGATAAGTGCCTAATACACAACCTGACAATCTGAATGCGGATTCTCGGAACTCACATAAAAAGCTAGATGTGGTAGCAAGCATCTGTAATTCCAGTATTCCTGAGAGAATGATCTGGGAGACAGCAGAAAGAACGAGACTCTGCCTCAGGACAAGCTGGAAGGTGGGACACAACTTTTGAAATTGTCTCTACATGTGCACCATAGCATGCGCATGCCCAAGAAGGGGAAGAGGGAGGGAAGAAGGCAGGGAGGGAGGGGGACAGAGAAGAAGGGAGGGAGGCAATGAGACACAGAGAAACAGACAGATTCAGAGAGAGACAGAAATGGAGACAGACAGAAAGGAGCAGAGAGGAGCATATTCTTTTCATCTTCCAGTGTTATTTCAGTTAAATAAAAAAAAAAGTCCTCTATGGCCACACCTCCCTGAAAGTGACCAAGCTTATTTAAAAAAAAAAACAAAACACTATTCTTTATTTTTCCCAGTCACTCATACCTCAAAAATAAAATTATGAATCAATCAGTGTTTTTCTGTTCCCCCAGATTATTTATAATATAGAAGACTCACTATAAACAAGATACAGACAAGAATGCTTAGAATTATCTTCCCTAGGGCCTATGTGGACTGAAATTCACGTGTCCTGGAGGCTTAGGCTAGTGCTGAGCAAACAAACTGGGGAACTTTATAGCACAGTTTTAGGGTGAAATATTGTTCCCACTTAAGTTAAAAATTTCATTTTCCCACGGGACAAAGTGGAATGCTGACTTATCAGCAATCTAAAATAACCCTCGAAAGCTTTAAACGATTAGGTGTGGGTGAATATTACCATCAGCTCTGGCCATCGGTCAGCTCCATTCATCAGCGACCTGGGCTTGTGATCTATAATCTCTTAGTTTTGCAGCATTTATAATTTGTTTGTAGCATTCTGCATCTAATAAAGGAGAGCTGTCTATTAGAGCAAATGCTGTTCCATATGGCGGTATTAAGCATTCTACTGGGCGTCTCTGGGGTCATACAGAGTCAACCATTCTCAGCTCTGTCAAACTGCAGAAAAGAGAAGCTTACATCAAATTGCCATTTCAGTGCCTGCAATTCTGCTAATCCTTCATTCCAGTGGAGGACCAAAGCAGATTTCACCACAGTGTGAGCTGTCATGAGATGGTGGTATTTTCAAGACTTCTGTCCCATGATAGCTGCTCTCAGCTAAAAGAGTAATAATCCTTTAAGAAAATATGGGGGTACCTCCTTCCTTTATCCCACAGATATTAGCCTTTCCCCCAGAGGATGAAGTCAATGAACACATGGAGGAATTGCTGTTGATGGCAAGAGTAAGCTGGAGCCTGCGCAGTCTGGACATTTGGGTTTCACCTCAGGTTCTAGGGTCTGATTGAAATGTGTTTCCATGATTGCTGTTCAGTCCCTAGAGGGCCCTACAGGATAGTAAATCCACATCAAAAAGCCATTGTGTGTTGAATTTGTGCTGATTTTATGGGACAGCCTGTTTCCATTTAGATAGGTTCAAACTCCACAGAATGGGATCACGTCGCTCCTTGGGAGTTTACAAGCTTATGCTTTCCTGAGTAGAATTCTTCACCTAGGATTGCCCTCATTACCTAGAGTTTTTCCAGAATCACAAAACCTCTGTTTCCTCTTGACAGCAAACATTTCACTATCGGTAGCTATCCTTTTGACTTAAAGACCAGAATTGTCATAGCCAGGAAACGGGCTTTAAAATCTTGTTTTTCCAATGTGTGTTTAGTGTTGAGCAAATCCCAAGAAAGGGGAGTTAACTGAAATTTTATTAAAACCTCTGAATTAACTGAAGATAATGACAGTAATGAATTTTCTATTTATTTGGAATTCATAACCATCTGACACCAGACAGCAAAGGCACAAGATGCTGATTCCAAGAACTACCAGTTAATACCAAACATGATGCTGAGCAGTCAAGTCAAATAACTTAGTCTTTGGATTCATATGAATCTAAAAATTCTACTGGGGTCTGGTGTCTAGATTTAGCAGCATTGTCTGAATTGTTCTCTCTCTCTCTCCCTTTTCCTTCCCCTCTCCCTCTCCCTCCTCCTCTCCCTCTTCCCCTCTTTTCCCCTACCTCTTCCTCTCTCTGTCTCTCCTTCCATTTTGTGATGTTGGGCATGTTACTTTTCTCAGTGCTGTGACAAAGCCAACCTACAGAAAGATGGGTTTATTTTGGCTCACATATTGAGGACACAATGCACCAAGGCAGGGAACCATGGTGGCAGGAACTTGAGTTGGCCAGTCACATTGTGTCCACAGTTAGGAAGCAGATAGTGTCCAATCCTATTGCTTTGATCCCCTTCTTTCTATTCAGCCCAGGACCATCAAGAACTGTGTCAGCTACATTTAAGGTGGGTCTACCCACCTAAATGAATCCAACTTAAAAACTCCTTCTCTACCATGTCCAGAGATCTGTCTCCTCCATAATTGCAGATCCTGTCAGGTTGACCGTATTAACCTCACTCAACCACTGAGCTATACCCCTAGCCTCTATATGTTTAAAGTGGAGGCTGTAATAGTTCTCCTTGTGCTCCACTCAGTGGTTTTCCTCTCCATAGTCTCCTTGTCTCATGCCGTATTCAATATAATGTTGGAAGCTATGATTTTATTTCTGCATATTGAAGCAAATAGAATTTTATCAATTGATGAATAAGTATGTACATTTAAGATGTGCAGTGTGATGCCTTTGTGTTCATATGTATTGTGAAATATCTATTATAATCAAGCTAGTGAACACACATACGCATACATTTATAAAATCTCATCTACATAGTAACCATTTTGTGTATCTGAACATTGTTGAGAACACTTGAATAAATTGTCTTGGCAACCATCAAATAAACAATGACATTGTTAACTAGAATCTACTATATTACACATTAAGTGTTTCGATATTTTTGAATAAATGCTGATAATTAATTTGTTTATTTATTACAAAAATCTCATATATCTGGAGCTGGCCTTGAATTCATCCCGCAGTTGACCTTCAGTTTGGATCCCTTACAGCCCAAGTACTGTGATTTCAGGCATGAGCCACTGTGCCTGGTTTATGTGGTGCTAACAATCAAACCTAAGGTTTTGTGTGAACTCGGCAAACACTCCATTAACTGAGCCACACACTCAGCCCATATCTTATTTTTCTCCAAATTAGTTTGCATTCTTTGACAAGTGTGTCTCACCTCTGCCCCTGCAACCACCACCCCACTATCCACAAGTGTAAGTTAGACTATTTCAACTGCCACTTGTGTGTGAGATCAGTCACCAATCGTTTCTTTAGGACCTTGTACTTTCTGGTTGTTTTTATTTATTGAGATTTAATTATTTTTCATATACCTTTGTTTGGTTTTATTCTTCCTCCTCCTCTAGCTCCTTCTAGAACCTTCCCATCCCCCTATCCACTCAAGTTCATGTTCTTTCTATTTCTCAAAACAAAACTCCAGGAAAGTCAAAACAAACAAACAAAATCTGCAAAGTAAAAATACCCAACAAAATGAACGAGATAACCCAGACTGGCCTGGATATTGTTATATAGTAGCCCAGGCTAATCTTGAAGTCCTTATCCTCCTGCTTCAGACTCTTGAAGGACTGGGATGTCTGACACATCTTAGCACACTGTTTTTTGTGCCTCTGTGCTGTTTCTATTTAACATGGTGTCTTCCAGGTTTATCTATGTTGTCACAAGTGACAAGATTTCCATTTTTGAAGGCTGAATAATATTTTGCATTGTGTATGTATATGTATGTATTGTGTATATATTTATGTATATTTATTTTCCTCATTTTATCTGTCTGTGAACACTCAGGTTGTTTCTGTATTCTGAATTTGGTGAATACTTTGGCAGCCATGTTTTCTACTGTGTGACTACTACCTACAGTGGATACTTGACATAAAGCAGGCCCATCAAATTTCTTCTCTAAGAGATTAGAATTTAGGAATATTAGGGAATAGAGAGATGGTTCAATGGGTAGAAACTCTTGCTATACAAGCATAAAGGTTTGAATTTAAATCCTGGCACTCACATGAAAAGCCAGGCATGGCCTGTAAACCCAAGAGTTTGAAAGAAAAAGGAAGACCCATGGGATTTGCTGGCAACATGTTTAAGTCCAGCCTCAGTTAGAGATCATCTCTCAAACGAATGAGGTAGAGAGTACTAGATCAGGGCACTCCAAACTCCCTTACCTTTGCATGTGGGAAGGTGTACACAGAAACAGGCAGGCAACTCCATCAATCTGTGGAGGTAGAAGTGTTATTCTTTATACCAAAAATATCAGCCAATATCTTTGTTTATGGCTGGAACCAGGATATGATGGGGAGAGCATGTTTTAAGGAAAAGCAGAGAAAGTGAGGAAGCACACGGAAATGACGTAAGAAGCTGAGTGCACAGTGAAGTCACTGTGGTTCCGGAAAGAGGGAACATGGCTAAGGTGGTGACATCACCACATACGTGGAGCCAAGCAGCTTTTGAATAGGACCTTAAGCTCCAGCAAATCCTCCTTTTTTGGTGTGAGGTATTTTGAAATGAATTTACTGTTAACAGAAAATAAAATGCTCACACACACTCCAAAGATAATAGGATTTAGATACAGGGGGGATTGAGAAAGTTAAGTAAGATATAAATTGTTAGCCAGTATCTTCAATACATGGTAATTATAGCCATTACGCTTTCTCTGTGAGTAACTTGGGATTATACTTAATAAAGTCCAATGTTGGAGAGAGAGTTTGAATTAAGTTAAAAAGTTAAAATCAGCACACAGTGCATTGGTAGAAAATATGATTATTTATCCATGCTAGAACACTTTTCGAGAAACTCAGGTCTGAAGTTTCTATAATGTATCTTCAGGGGCACTGCTGATGGATCACAGGCCTCTGAAATAAGAGTGTTTGTGTGTGCATATACACATCTGAACGTGCAGATGTAAATTAGGTGCATGACTTACAGATGAAAAGAATGTATTTTCATTTCTTACTGAATTCTGTTTGCAATTATGAGGACATTATCATCTGATGAAAACTATAATAGATTTAATTAGATGCTTGTTTCGTTTATGCAATTATTAACCAAATAAGCTGGAAAGTACCAATTACATTCCTGAATCCTCCCAGGCTCCACTACAACTAAGCAGTGATCAGACTCACAAGCCTTAAAGTCATATAGTGGTAATCTAAGGATAAAGGAGATTAGTCTCATTTATTTGAATAGAGGGAGGGGACAGGATGGGAGAGGAGAGGGCAAGAGAAAGAAACTGAATTTCTGTATGTGACAGCAGCAAAATAAATAAATAAATAAATAAATAAATAAATAAATATCTGATTTCTAGAGACTGCTGGATGCTCAGTGCAACCTGGTCTTCTTTATCTCCCTACTCGCCATCTTTGAGATTAGTAGAGGGCAGGCAGCTCTGTCAATTCGTGGAGGTAGAAGTATCATTCTTTATACCTGTTTAGCCCTTAACAAAACAAAATAATAACACGAACCCTCTCAATCTCGTATTTGTCCATGGCTGTTCTCTTTCTGTGAGATGAGCATGGATGAGACAATTTATAAATCATGAACTGAGGATAGACTCATCCTCAGATGGGAAGAGACAAAGGCCCAGGGCTGACGCTTAGGGCTGACCTGCCTGCCAATTACAAATGCCAATTACAACATCCCTGAGATGGAACGGCCATGATCGGAATCGTTGCACATATTGAGAGGTGGTTGGTGAGACTTCCTGGCTTTATTCTTAAATGTACATTTAATGTTTATTAATACATTTGACATTTTGCCATCATTTTCTAGGGTTTTCACCTGGTTATCTTCTGAGAAAGTGGTTATGCTACACTTCAAGAATCTCCTCAAATCAAAATGGCCAGAGACTAAGTGTGTGGCCACCTAGTCACAGTCCATTGAGTTAAATATCTGGGGAAAGTCACCAGAAAAACACCTGCTTTAGTGTTTGCATAGCAATGCACCCAGCCCATAATATACATGTTAAATATTATACAGCATAAGCAAAGGAAGGTCAGTAGCAACCACAGAACTATGAGGAAATGGCCAGAAGCCACACATATTTTTGTTGTGCATCAAGAGTTTAAGCCCAAGGCATAATTACCAAAAGACACATTAATAATACTTAACTTTAAAGGCAACACCAACGCATTAGTTTTGCCTCTCTCAAATGTTAGCATTTTCAAAAGTCTTCCAATGTACTATTTCTTTGTAACCAGTTGCCACTAATTTATTTTGAGGGGAAAAATATTTCTTGAAATATAAGCTCCTGAAAGCTACCGAAGGTGACATTGCACTAGAACAGTACCATGGCAGTTAAAAACAGGACAGCTACTGAAAGCTCAGGAATGAAGAAACAACAACTAGAAGACAGCCATCCATCTGCCTCAGAAGAAAGGGGCTTGGGATACCTTATAAGAGGCTCAGGGTTAACTTCTTTTAGGCTATGGTTTTATTCCTCAGATATTTCAACATTAGTAAAATTCACATGTAATAATTGACTTTATCCTCCTAGAAGTTGCATTTGCTCATCATCAGTATTCAGGATTTTCTCCCTGGTGCATTCACTACTTCCCATGTTAAAGGGTCTAAAACCAAGGTGACATAGGAATACATATATGCCGAGGTCTTAGAGGCAGACTGTGAGGCTTTCTAGTTCACTTAATATCCCTAAACAGCTCTGTGGATAATCATGGTCCATAATAGCTGCTCAGTTTTGGAGGGACCAGTCATATGTGCTGGTTGACCTCAGTGGAGGGACCAGTCATGTGTGCTGGCTGACCTCAGTGGTACTTCTTTGACCCATACAGTCTCCACAGCTGTCTGTGGTGACACAAATTACTGCCGTTCTTACAACACGGGGTCAGAGCATAGGAAGTACAAAGATACAAATTTAAGTGAAATTTGTGTCAAAGGCTCTCTTCATTGAGGAGGCAGGATAAGCCCCAACAAATTAGGAAAAGTGTTGTTAATAAGAATTAAAGTAACAAAATAAATTTGTCTTAATCTCTGTCTACTCCTGGGTATCTGCCTCTAAATAGATGTTGAAAATCCTTCATTTACCAACCAATAACCAGACACAGTGAGGGGCATCCTTCTAAGTTTCCATAATCCTCAGGGCATAGCCTCTTTTTAAGATTACTGAATTGTATTGTATTTTGTAAATTATATTTATTTTAGGAAATTATCCATCATGTTCTCCCCATTTATTAATACTAAGTTCTAAGTTCTCTTACAGTTAAAACATATGAATGGAACCCGGGGCCTTGTACTTGCTGTGTAGGCACTGTCTTATTGAATGTAAACTCCAGTAAATTCTCAGAGTTTCTTGAGAATACATTAGATTGCATTGGCGTATCTAGCCATTAGCACAGAGAGTAGAAATTTTATTAACATTTGAAGAATTAACAGAGCGAGCATTTGTTTTCATGCAATACATCATGTTATATTTTTAAAGTTGGTTTTCTATTTATCTCATTGGATATTCAAAAACCACAACATACTTAAGAAGTTAAGCCAAGAGGATGGGCATGTGGGTCAATTGACAGAGTGCTTGCCTAGCATGCATTAGCCTCAAGTCAAACCCCAGCACTGCATAAACTGGGCATGGTGCAAAACATGTATAATATTAGCCCTCAGGACATAGAGGCAGAATGACCAAAAGTTCATGATCATCTTATTCCAGACCAGCCTTGGACAGAAGAGATCTTCCCTTTAAAAGGTGATGGTGATGGGGTTAGGGGTCTGGAGAGATGTCTCAAAACATCATTTGCTGCATTTCCCAGCACGCACATAACTGCTCAAAACCATTGTACTGGCTAGTTTTGTGTGTCAACTTGACATAAGCTGGAGTTATCACAGAAAAAGAAGTTTCAGTTGAGGAAATGCCTCCATGAGATCCAGCAGTAAGGCATTTTCTCAATTAGTGATCAAGGGAGGGAGGGCCCCTTGTGGGTGGTACCATCCCTGGGCTGGTAGTCTTGGGCTCTATAAGAAAGCCAGCTGAGCAAGCCAGGAGAAGCAAGCCAGTAAGAAACATTCCTCCATGACCTCTGCATCAGCTCCTGCTTCCTGATCTGCTTGAGTTCCAGTCCTGTCTTCCTTTAGTGATGAACAGCAGCATGGAAGTGTAAGCTGAAAAAACCCTTTCCTCCCCAACTTGTATCTTGGGTCATGATGTTTGTGCAGGAATAGAAACCCTCTTGGACAAGGGGTGTTGCTGAGAACTGGCTGCTTGCCAAGTACCATCTTCTTCTCCAGCAAGGAAGAAAATCTAGCTACATGAATCGGGTAGGTCTTATGTTTAGTTGAAACACTAGAAACTTTAAGAATATGACAGTTTTGGGGTCAGGGACTTAGCTAAGTGGTATGTACAGGGCCCTGGGTTAAATCCCAGCACCACAAGTTAGTAATGGCAATAAACATCTTTCATCTTTGAAACTACAAGAATGTCAAATGACATCATTTCTTGGGATGGTGCCTTAAATTCTTTGTGCCTTGTGGTAAGTCACATCTCTGACAGTCCAATACCACACACTCACTTTTACTACATATCTATCTAGGATTTTGAAACAAATGTCGAACTTGTCACATGTGATAGATCATGCAAGAACATGACATAGCTTTATGTCTTCTTCTGTGAGCTGATTAGTTTTTGTCATTCTTTGGTCAACTTGACACAAACCTCAATATATCTTGGAGAACAGATCTTATTTGAACAAACACCTCCAGAAGACTGACCTATAAGCATGTCTGGAGATGGGTATTTTCTTAATGATCAGTGTGGGAGGGCCCAAATCATTGTGAGTGCTGCCATTTCTGGGACAGTGATCTCAGCTGCTATATAAAACAGGCTGAACAAGTCATGACAAGTAAACCAGTGATCAGCACTTCTTTGTGGGCTCTGTATTAGCTTCTGCCTCTAGATTCCTGAATTTCTACCCTGATTCCCCTAAATAATTGGCTATGACCTGGAGGTGTATGTGAAATAAATTCTTTTATCTCCATTGCTTGTAGTCATGGTATTTTACCACAACAATAGAAAATCCAATTGAAGACACCTGACTGTGGCCATGTTTTACACTCACAAAACACTAGTAGGTATGGCTTGTTGACAGAATGTCAGAATCCACCAGTTTTTATCTTTCCATATCTGGGTGAAAAGAAAGGCATACATGCTTAGAATGCATGTCTCAGGGTGGCTAGAGCTCCTTGCTTGCACATACATTTGAAGCTTTCGAATCTTCTGGAAGTGGAATAAAGATATAGGAAACCAATGGTCTTTAGTAACAATATTGCAAACTATGAGAACAAGGAGCTACCTCAGGATTCTCTTTAGATTCCCAGAGACGAGGCAGCAACAGTGGCAACTGGCCTGACCCCCGAATACTCCTGGAGACTGATCCACCAACCAAAGAATACACATGGAGGGACCCATGGTGCTGGCCACATATGTGGCAGAGGAGGGTCTTGTTATCCATCAGGGGGAGGAGAGGCCCTCAGGCCTGAGGGTGTTAGATACCCCAGTATAGGAGAATGCCAAGGAGGGAAGATGAAAGTGGGTGGGTGGGTGGGTGGAAGATTACCCCCATAGTGGCAGGGGGAAGGGGGGAGGGAATGGGGAGGTTCCAAAGGGGAGATCTGGAAAGGAGCAAACATTTGAAAAGTAAATAAAGTAGGAAAAAAAAAAAAGATTCCCAGAGACAAGGGGCCTTAGAAGACGCAAGCATTCTTTGTTGTTTGACAACTGCAGTAAGTTCACTTGGTGGGGCAGTTGAGTGGAGGAGCAATCTGTTGACTCTCACCTCTCTTGATTTTCTAATTTACATTTCAGAGGCCAAGAAGGCAGGCAAACACTGGCTAAAAATGACTTACCATAAGAAGGATTTTCTGAAGTGTTTTCACCTTCTATTTCCTGACAACTGGAAGTGTTACTAACTAGTTGATTACAACATGCTAAAGCACAGCAAAAGCAGGGTAAAAATACTTTACAGAAACTTCTAAATGATACACATGTGCTTGCATGCAAACAACACAGTTATTCTTGATTAAGAACGGGAGGCAATGCAGCATGTTACCTAAGAAGACAGTTGTCTTCCTGAAATCCACTGCTAAATGTATTGGGGTTATGTAAAAGGACAGCCTCACTTTAGTCTTAGGAAACACTTGCTGATTGAGGGCAAAGGATCATGACCTCACCCATTTACCCTCAAATCAAGAGTGAGTCCTTGTGGGAGGTTAATGGGGAGCTTATTATGTTATTCCTGTAATTTTCCTGCAAATACAAACTGTTTCAAAATAAAAGCTACTACAGGTACCTCCCACAGTTCCTATTTTTACCGTATAGGTTAGTTCAAGTTCCTGTTCTTTTGAACATTCACTTTCCTTCCTCATCTATAAAAGAGAATAAACTAACTAGTAACAACTTAAAACTAGTCAATGAAATGATCACGAACCTGGGGAAAGCTAGTTACAGTTTGATAAAATCACCAAAGCTATTGTCTTAGGCTTGAATTTGGTCTTGGTCAATTACAAGCAGTTAATTTCTTACAGGATAACTACCACTATGCTAATCCCATATGCAGAAGCCATATTTATTCAATGGGCATTTATATGCCATATTTAACTTTTGCAAATGCAAGCCCTGTAAACACACCCATAATAAAAATAATTTTAAGACAAATTATAAAACAAATATATTAATCCAAAGATACTTACTAACTGAAACCAAATAAAGAAGCTGAAAGTATTCACATTTAATTAGAAATTGGATTTTTTTTTAAAGGAGCTCCTCAAAAATCAAGAATGACAGACAAAAAGAAAAAAAGAAAGAAAAAAAGAGAGAGCCTGAGAGTGAAAAAGGGAAAAGAAAGGTAAACAAGTGTTAAAGAGATATTTCCTTATTTTCCAAGATGCAGCCCAAATGTTAACAATTATTTTCAACACGCACAATGAAACTTTCACTTTCCCTCAGTGTCATGCAAGAAATATTTATCAATATAAAATATAGGCATTGGACTAGGAGAAGAACTGAAGGAGCTGAAGGGGTTTGCAACCCCATAGGAAGAACAACAATGTCAACAACCAGACCCCCAGAGCTCCCAGGGACTAAACCACCAACCAAAGAACACACATGGAGGGACCCATGGCTCCAGCCGCATATGTAGCAGAGGATGGCCTTGTAGGGCATCAATGGGAGGAAAGGCCATTGGTTCTGTGGAGGCTTGATGCCCCAGTGTAGGGGAGTGCCAGGGCACTGAGGTGTGAGTGAGTAGGTAGAGGAGCACCCTCAGTGAGGCAAAGGGAGAGAGAAGGGATGGGATGGGGGTTTCTGGAGGGGTAACCAGGAAGGGGGATATCATTTGATATGTAAATGAATAAAATAGTTAATTAAAAATAACCACTGGTGCTTCCCCTTGAGAAGCTTAACTTGAGGACGTTGAAATTCAGAACAGTACTGCTTTTCACGTTGATATTTTTCCTTCCTTCCTTTCTTTCTTTCTTTCTTTCTTTCTTTCTTTCTTTCTTCTGTTCTGGTGTTTATGAGAGTTGTATAATTACTCTGGCAGCATTAACGTCTAACCTTGATTTTATCTAGAACCATTTTGAGAAGCTGGCAAAAGTTAAACATTCATTTTGTTGGATGGCAGGTGCTCTGGCCTTTAAAACACTGAAAACATTTAACTTATGAAGGTAACCCATGGAACATACTTTTGGCACAAAGGGAAAAAAATGATATTTAAAAAATTTCATTTCCCCCAAAGGAATTGTGATTTAGAGAAGTGTGCAAAGCACTGAGCCAGCCTCTGGTATTTATAGACCCTCTCAAAAATGGCACATTCGAAACACAAAATCCATTCCTCCATGTAGACAAAACACACTGCAAACTTCCCCAGTTCCCATGACAAGCATAATATTCCTGTTCTAGTTCCATTTCTGTTGCTGTGTTAAACTATGTTACCAAGAAGCAGCTCAGGAGAGATTTTAGCTTGTGTTTCTAAGTTTCGTTCCATCATTGTGTGGAAGCCAGACCAGGATCTTGAAGCAGTTAGTCATATCACATCCATGGTCAAGAGAGAAATAAATTCATACATGCTTACTGCTCCACCTGCTCTGCTCTTACATAGTCCAGGGCCCAACCCCTTGGAACGGTACTGCCTACTTTCAGGCTGTGATGTGGAGACACACCAATTAAGGTCATCAAGACCATCTTCCACACATGCCAACAGGTCAACCTGATCTGTACAGTCCCTCTCTCATTGAGACTCTCTCTCCAGGTGGTTAAAGTTTTGTCAAGTTGACACTTAAAACTAACCCTCACAAGTCAGATATGGCCAAATGTGTTTTATTCCTAGTTTAAAAATTTGTCTTAATGTCTATGGGTGTTTTGCCTCCTTGTATGTCTGTACCATAAAACTACTTAATGTCTGCAGTGACCAAAGACAGACATCAGATCTCCACAAAGGTTTATGCTGGGGATTGAACTCAGGTCCTCTGGAAGAACAGCCTGTGATATTAACCACTGAGGCATTGAACAATCTCTCCAGGCCCATCACTGTCTTCTTGCATCCCAGAAAGGAAGAAATGGGGCACGAGTGGGTGTATATGTGTGTGTGTTTTGTTTGTGTGCATGTGCTGCGGTGTATGTGTACATGTGTAAGAACATGGAGGTTAGCAAATGACATCAGACATTGTTCTCTCTCGTTCTCCACCTTACTTTGAGAAGGGTCTCAACCTAACCTGGTGCTTGCTGACTAAGCTAGACTGGCTGGTTAGTGTGTGCTAGGAATCTGCCTGCTTCCATCTTTGCAGCATTGGCATTAATACATTGGCTGCCATGCCGGGCTTTGTGCTTATATTGGTGCCGAGCATCTGAGCTTCGATTCTCAAGCTTGCATGACAAGCACTTTATTAACTGAAGATGTCTCCAGAGATTTTAAAATCTGAATTTTAAGCTTTCCGCAAGACTATATGCAGAGCATATGGAATCCTGTCTATGCAAACTTAACTCAAAGGAATCCTTATGACCACACACAGGTTATAACTAGACACCCGTTGAAAAGAACAGGATTGAACTAAGAATATATATATATATATTTTACAATATGTTGGTTTATCAATACATAATGGAAAAACTATTATAGACGTTTATTTCTTGGGACCAAACACTCCTTTAAGACTAGTTAACTATGGTGTTCCCAAGATGGAGAGAATTCATGATTCTTAAAAGAGAAACACATGAGTACCTAATATTAAAGGTTGCCAACCTGTAAAGCCATCAACTTTGAACTATTTAGACATTACTAAAATATATATTTACCTGAAGATGGCAATTTCTAAGACTTCAATTGTGAGCAAATATTCCATTTCACATATTTCATGTAAAATTAACCAAATCACTTTCTTATAAGAAAGGCAAATAAGAATTAATCCTATATATTTCATTTTGACTTAGCACACTAGAGGAATCCACAACCTAAAGGAATTTTTCAAAGGTAGTTTTATATCAGGAATGAATGCATTTGGTGTGTAGTAATTAAGTTTAAGAGACTTTAAGTGTTCCAGCCTATTTTCTCAGTGATCTACAGAATATTATCCTCACAAAGTTCAAGGTGAGACTGGCCATGGAATTTGGCATTAGTGATGCTGGGGTTCAGAATCCAGTTTAAATCCATGTGATAGATGGTTGACATAGGAAGCTTTCTTCTAGCAAACATGGTAGAGGTCCACCCAGCATCTGTACCGTTGCTCCTCCTTTCCCAGCATACACCTGTTATTTGTGCATTCCTGCCCTCCTTGGACACTGTGCAATGGGAATAGGACTAATTGTCAAAGTTGTATGTAAATTCTTTTTATCAATGACACACACAAATGTCAATGTTAAAGCTTAGTGAGATCACCAAAAGACAGAGAATATGGTAATAGTTCAGTGATACATTTTTAGATCTCTCTCTCTCTCTCTCTCTCTCTCTCTCTCTCTCTCTCTCTCTCACACACACACACACACACACACACACACACACACATGTAACTACGGGCTCATGAACAGTTTGAGCCAACTAGAAATAAGGAAGGGTTTGCTGGAGTTTTTGAAGAAAGTGAATTTTCTTTTCGTCTTTGAACTGGTGCAAAAGTGATCCTGTCTACTTTCCACTTTCATGGACATTGGTATCAATGTATAATTTAACTCCTGAAGGGATGGCATTTCTCTGGCTGCTCTAATCTTAGGTTAAGATCACTTCACAGAACTAAGCTGGTCTGAGACACTCATGGGAAAAATGAGGCCAGGACCAGAGGATTAGCTGTTCTGTTTTTGGACTTCTAGATCAGTGGACCAAGAATGCCAAAGAGCTCGGCCCACATTAGTGGGGCTTTTGATATTTTCAGTGGAAGAACTTGAGTCTTTCATGGTTTCTCATCTGTGAAATCAGATATCTACTTTGAAACCTTGAGAAAATTGGTAGTAACACAAGAAAAGCATTATAGAGAAGACCTTGGCACAACACACATTTTTAGTGGAAACAAAGTTTGAAACTGGTTGTCTGTATCCTGAAAACTTGCTGTTACTTTTGTTTACAGTTATCTTTGATGTTTTGATTATTTATATCTCCATATCAAATGAGACCAGAGGTATTAACTACCAAAGAACACAGTAGAAGCGGAGCTAAAGATGTTAAAAGTTCTTTGAGATACAAGGCAAATAATATAATAAACAACAGATAATATAATCATTCAGGGATACTTTATTAGATATCTCACACATATGATACATATAGAATTCAGGATTAATATATATCTTTAAATAATTACATTATACAAATGTGTTATATATTAAATATGTATTGTTTAATACTTATATATATTTATTATATTTGTATGTAATTATTTATATATATGTATATATATATTTCCTTAAATGATTTCTCAGGCTAGAAAATTAGAATTTGGACATTTTGGTAAAAATATGAAGGTAAAAGTCTAAAATTTTAAGCACTGTGGAAATATTTTTTCAAACAAACACCACCAATGTTAGTAAACCTACACAGGATCAAATGCTGCCTGAACTCACAGCCTTTGTGCATCCGTTCTATATTTGGCTCTGACACTTGAATATTATGTAAGCTTAGGTAAACTTCTTAGCCTCAATTTTCTAATTTGTACAATGGAATAATAAGGCCAAGTGTGGTGGCACGTGCCACTTGGGACTGTGAGGCAAGAGATCAGGAATTCAAGGCAAGAATGAGCTATGTAAAACCCTGCCTCAAAACAAAAACATTATAAGTACCTTTATTTATTTATTTTTATTGGATATTTTCTTTATTTACATTTCAAATGATATCCCATTTCTCAGTTTCTCCTCCAGAAACCCCCTATCCCATCCCCCTCCCCTGCTTCTATGAGGGTGTTCGCCCACCCACCCACCCACTCCTGCCTCCCCGCCCTGGCATTCCCCTACATTGGGGCATCAAGCCTTCCCAGGACCAAAGGCCTCTCCTCCCACTGATTCCTGACAATGCCATCCTCTGCTACACATGTAGCTAGAGCCATGGGTCCCTTCATGTGTACTCTTTGGTTGGTGGGAGCTCTGGGGGTTTGATGGGTTGATATTGTTCTTCCTATGTAAAAGCATCCTAAAAAGTATGTCGGAAAGACATAAGAAAAACCTCAAAGACTTTAGTTTTAAATAAGGCAGTATAGGCTGAGGTTGGTGTAGTTGCCAAGCAGACTGACAGGAGCCAGCTGCTTCCACTTTCAATATGAATCATAAGGTCAGCAGCACACTCCAGGGCTGCATGCGGCTCCAGGGTCACTGCTGCTCTGGTCAGAACAGGTAGAAAACAGAACCAGCTTAACGCCCATCAGCAATGAATGGATAAAGAGAAAGTACTACATACACCGAAAGGAATCTTATGAAGCCATGAAGAAAAACAAAATAATGGATTTTTGCAGGAAAAAAAAGTGTGAAGCTCGAAATAACTGTTTTAAACAGATAAGCCCAGATCTGAAAGGCAAATGCCTTTCTCTCATATGCAGAGTCTCTATTTAAATTTACAGAGCAATGTATATATGAATGTATTTAATATGTGTGTAGGTGTAGGTCATGGACAGAGAAAGGGAATCATGGGTGGTGAGAAAGAAGACTGTAAAGAAGGCTTGCAGAATGTACATGACATGAAAACAGTGGTGGACCAAGGATGGTAGAGAACCAGCCAGCTGTGGGTATGGAGTAGAATAGTGATGTAGAAGAGCAAATGAGAGGGAAGAAGAATGATACATCTGTATGAAGATGCCATCACACACACACACACACACACACACACACACGGCAGATTAAGGAGAAGGGAACCCAGTAACAATGTGTCATGGGTCTCTAATACATGTGAAAACAAGATGTGTGCAATCAAATACAACTGAAGCAAACATACAAATGAAAAGGAAAATTTCAGATTACGATACAAAACCCAGGTACACGTTTTCTCTATCAAAATAACTTTAAATATAAAGAGAAGTAAAACTCGGAAGTTGGAACGGACACAGAGAGTACCAGATAAACTGAATTCAGAGGAAAGGAATATTACCAGGGCGTAGACAATAAGTTCAGAATGATGACTGGGCTATGGATGAAGAGGATATGCACGTGCTCCAGATACCTGAACCGAAAGTTAAAGGGAGCAGTGACTCTGGCTGAAGAGTTTACAGTCCCGCCCATGCAATTCACTTGTTCAAGAAGACTGTGATTAAAGTCTTGAAATATCCAACTGGATTCAAACCATGTGATGTATATTCACTAGCCACACTGATACTCTTTTAAAAGATGTATCATAACAGATCTGGAGAGAAGTTCAGAAATATTTGGAAACTGCAGATTTCTACATAACCTGTGGTAGAGGGAAGACACTGAGAGGCAGCAAGTATTCTGAATCATGTGAAAAGGAAATCACAATGTATCAAATTTGTTTGGACTGGGGATGTAGCATTTGTCTAACCCCAAGGTTAAGCTCTAGCACTGAGAAAAAAATATGAAGAAGAATATCTAGAGGAAAACATAGCATGTGATTCCCACATTAAAAACAGATATAAAAATAAACAAAAATGAAAATGAGAGAAACAGAAAGAAAAAAATAAATATCAGAGATCCATTCAGAGATTCAAAAGCTGGTTCTCTGAGATGGTTGATCAGGGAAAAGACTAAATTAAATAAATTAATAAAACCAAAAATTATTGTTGTTGTTAATAATAACAGTAATAATAATAATAATAATAATAATAATAATAATAATAATAAAGAATGGGGAAATCACATCAGACAAAACAACATTAAAGGAAAAGAGAGGTCATGTACAACTCTGTGACATTCAATTTCACCATTTACAATAAAAGGGCTCAAATTATAATCATGCTCTAGAAAAAAAGCAAAACCAACAAGCTGAAATACCCTATCTATTCAAGATTCAAGCTGCTTGAGATTAAATATTTCCTCATGGAAAATTACATTTCATCTGATTTTTCTGGTAAATTTTACAAAACATACAAGGGCAAAATAACAAACTTACACCATCTTTCAGAATGGCAACACACACATACACATGAGAGAGAGAGAGAGAGAGAGAGAGAGGGAGGGAGAGAGAAAATCCAGAGTACTTGTACTTTCTTATTTCAAGATTTATGACATTCTACAACAAAAATGAAATATTGGCATAAAAACATATATCAATGACATTTATCAATGGCATATATTGATGGCATATATTGATGACACATATCGATGACATATATTGATGGCATATATCAATGACATATATCAATGGCATATATCAATGACATATATCAATGGCATATATTAATGGCATATATCAATGGCATATATCAATGGAGGTAGATAGAATCTACAAGTAAATGAGTCTAAATATCTTTTCAGCAAGTTTCCTGGAAAAGTTTAGATAGATATGTATAAAGTACTTTTGATTGGTATATTATACTAACTTTGAACTTTACCTCACACCTTAAATATATACAAAACATAATTATCCTAAAATGACTCACAGACCTAGACAGAAGCGCTACATGGTAAATCCCCTACACAAAAACATAGAAAATCTTAATGACCCTGGACTTGGTAAAGTGTTTGTAATTTCCAACAGAAAGTATGAAAACTCAGTAAACTGCAATTCAGTAAATTTTAAAACGTCCATTAGTCACTAGTTGTCAAAGATGTTAGATACACATTGACCATATGACCTAGCCATTTCCATAGACCTTGCCCCAGAGAAATAAAAATGCACACTCACAGTGATGTGTACGTGACTGTTGGTGATAACTTTATTAGTGGCATCCACAACTATAGATGACAAAGTTGTGTATAAACAGGTGAGTGTGTACACAGATTTTGGTACACTTACATTATAGTCAGAAAAAATTTAAAAATGATTAGTTACTGAGACAGAAATAAAATTGATCTTAATAGTATCATTTTGAGAAAAGAGCAAGAAAGCACATGACTGTACATAAACATGATTTCATTTATATAAAATTCTAAAAAATGTAAACAGTCTATATTGTAAAACCGTAACCTAGTCTATAGAAAAAGCAGATCTGGAGTTCTTAGGAAGTAGGGTAGAAACATCAAGCAGTAAGAAGGATTAACTGATCACAAATTAGCATGGGGAAACCCGGGAGAGAAGGATATGCATGTTGACAGTGGAGATGGCTTCATGATTATGCACAGGCCAAAAGTTTGCAAGTTATACAGTTTGAACGCTCGGTCGGTTGTATGTCAGTTGTAGAGAATGTTTCTTTTCCGTTTGTGCTTGCATACTGGGGAAATGGCTTTACAGTCAGACATGAGAGCTTGGGTGCTACTCCTGCTCCTATAATGCAACCTTATGTAAATTACAGTTTTGTGTCTCCAATTCTATTTGGATGTCAGTAAAATACATCCAAATAGAATATGTGTGGAGATAAGGATGTGTGTGCCCATGGCTGTAATAAAAGTAATGACTTACGTTTCATCCCTAAGCCCATCCCATTTCCTTCTTCTAAGTGGATACTCTTCTTGTATTTTATGTATGATCTTGATATGTATGCATTAATGTATATACTTTAAGGTAACAGAATGGCATTGTTCTAGCTTGTTCTCCTTTATGCTAAGATGTTAAGACTTATCATTATCATTCTATCTCTCTATAGCAAGTTGCTTCTAACTGCTGTATTAGTTTCTACATTATGTATCCAGCAAGCTTAACTCATTAACTTTCTATGGTGTAAAGTTTGTTGTCTAATCATCTGCCTTAATATTTGTCTCCTGGAAGTTCTCTGGCACATCAATCCTGAAGTTAGATAGCTGAGCCATGGGAGAACTATGAGACTAATTTTACTCAGCACTTATAAACTGCTTTCCAAAATGTTGAATTCCTAACGTTGGGAATTAGTCATATTACTAATTTTTACCAATACAACGGATGTAGCATTCACTTCAATTTTCACTTCTCAGCTTACTAATACATTTGAGCAATTCTGGTTCTTATTAGCTACCCAGGTTTTTCCTTTGTAAACAACATTCATATTATTATTTGCTCCTTTAAAAATTTTACTTTTTGAGGGGCAGTCCCTTGAAATGTTTGCCATGAACCTATGAGTACTGAGATGACACTTAGTGAGTAGAAAGATTTCATTTAATATAGTTACACCTGCCATTTCTTAGCTTACTCACTTAAAATGATTACCTTTGTCACATGCACAAGTACAATCTATAACTGTGTATTTTCCCTCCCTTTGGAGTTTACGCTATTACTTTGTTATCCATGAATCTATCTGGAGACTGGCTTCTTATCTCACAAGGTGCTGGGCAGGCACACATTTCTTCCCATGTAATAATCTGTGTTCTAATACGCTCTGTTAAAGAGTTTGACTGTCTCTATCACACAAGAAGTGACATATTTATTATATACCACTGGAGTATTTTTATAAAAACAAGAATGATCCAAGAAGAGTAATGACTCAGAGTAATAAAAGGTCAAGAGGTATTTTTATCCACCCTTCAGAACAGCACATAAACAGGAAATACTAAACACACTTGGATTGGGGATTAAGTTTAGAGAAGGACTCTTCCTAGGTCTATCAGATATAACAGATTCTTGCAATGTCTTTAATGTTTAATAGCAAAATAATATTTTTATATAATATTACATAAATAAAATATTGTATATGTCACATCAAAACTATTACTTCTGCAATAGTCATAAGATCATAGCATACTTGTTATATGATTTTTTTTCTCAATTTCCCCAAAGTTTTCTGAATTGCCTGGAATGATTTGGAACACATGACAAGATACAACATTTAACTAGCAAGAATTTTTGGAAGCAAGTAAAAAAGTTCAAACAAAAATGGGTCTGATTCATGGCCCAATTAAATATTCCATACAAAGAAAGTTCTTCGGGGAACCATGGCCTTGGCTATCTGTTGAAAGTCTACACATTTACTAGGTTTAAATGTACATGTAGGGTAAAATCTGTCATGAAACTCATGCTCTGCCTTTTCTTTTTGCTGGGAATTATAAAAACAAGACAGCGATATCTTTGTCCACAGAATCCTTACATATAGCACTGTGGATGATGAACTTGGATATATATTTTCCTTTGGATTTGGCAAGAAATTACTTTTTAATTTTCTTGTTCTGTTACATCGTCCAATGATGCCAAACAACAAACAGAAAATAAAATCAAGCAAGCTGTTATCTCACAACAAACAGAAAATAAAATCAAGCAAGCTGTTATCTCTCTTAGAGCCTAGAAGCACATGGTACCCTAAAACTCCTAACTGAAAGTCTACCATTACCTAGCACCAATATTCAGACTACCCATCTTTAATGGTTATAGATGAACTAGAATTTCATAGCAGAATACAAGGTTCAACCCATCTCCCAGCAGTTACACAATGCTTGCCACACAGAGAGTCCTTGACATTGATATCAGATTCCATGTGGTTAATCTACAAGTCTACAAGGAGTTAATGGTCATCTTTGTGATTGGGTCTTGGTGGAAGGTTGAGATATTATTATCCACCGTTAAGAAACAGAAAGAACTGAGTTTTGTTTTACCATTTGTGTAGCTAAGTATACTGATATACATCTGATAAACTGAATACCCTAATTCATACACTAGCACATTTGAGAACATGTTTAGTTATATTGGCATTATTGGCAGATCACATGGGAAAAGCCATGCTCGCTCAGGTAGGAAGTAACCTGACATGAATGAGTCGCCCACTTTTGTTAGATGTGGACTCTTCTAAAGAGAGTTTGAGTCACAGCGAGAAGCCTCAACTTATGGTCAAATCACAAGTACAGATACATCTAGGAAGAGAATCAAAGGAGGAGTATGTTGGAGACATGCAGATGGCATACAACGCATCCAGTTCACAACACAAAACACTAGCTTTTACAAAGAGCATGTCAGCTTTGGGAACTGTGAACTATCAGTCACAGTTCTTTTTGTTCCATGGCAGTGATTTGCTGGAAGTGTCACACTACAGTCTAAGGACCAAATCATCATCATCATCATCATCATCATCATCATCATCATCATCATCATCTCTGAATTCCACTTGTAGATCTACTGACTAAGCAACATGAGATCCGACCACAGCACACAGGAAATCTCAGGGTATCTTCTGACTGCTGCCCATGTTAATTCAAGTAGAGTTGTGGTAACATTTTAGATGTGTTCAGGTTTGGCAGCACAAACATGAAACAAAACCAAAACCAATGATCTGCATATGTGGAGATGTGTGTGCTTTTCTAGAAATGTCAAGAATTCCTTTTTCTACCAATTTATGTTGAAACAGGGCTGCCATTGTGATATTAGCTTCACACTATTTTGAGAATTTCTGAAACTCGTGTGTGTGACACTGGAGTTGTTTGTCTGTTTGTTCTGATATTCTAGAGAAAAAATCTCTAGAGTTAAAATAGCATCTTATATAGGGAAACACTTAGTAAGCTCAAAACTTCCTGACAAGATATAATTTTTGCTAGAGTAATTTGTGACATCTCCACATTGACTATTTAATAATTTAGCTCTCTGTAGTCTTCTACCTTTGTTCTTCAGTCATATTTTGCCAACACCACCAAAAAGATGTTGTTTCTACTTAGCACAAAATATTTTGATAAACATTTTTTAACTATTAAAATAATAGTTTTCTGATCTACTTTTTAAAAGATTTCTTTGCTAATAGCATGATTGAAACATGACCAATGTTGCTAGGAGATTATTTAAAGCTAATTAAATCCATTAGCAGCAGCATAAAAGAGCCTCTATTCATCAGAAAAAGATAATAAATAAATCTGATTTTATTTAACAGAAAAGCCTTTCACCCTTTGCAAAATATTTATATATGTACGTCTGATATATTTCTAAAACTAATAAGTTTGATTTGCTATAAAATAATGAAAGAGATGCAAACTTGAAACAACATTACAAATGTCAAATACAAGGTGACACTATCAGAATGAAGAATTCACAGGGTACTGTCTCTTCAAGAAAGCACTTGGTAAATAGCAAGCTGGCTCAGCTAGGAGTTAAAGAGTGAAATTTATAGTTTTCTTGGCATGTGGACCTCATCTCCTATACTCCTATTTCTTGGGAACATCCATGGATGAACAGAATATACACGCATAAGTATGTAGTAAGTCAAATAACCTAATAAATACGCTTACATTAGGGGTATCACTGGGACGCTAGTAAGGGGTGTGAAGCGCTCATATTTAGCATGTACCCGAACTCTACTCAAGACTGATGAGTGTAATTCCTCATGAAAACGTTCATCTCTCCCTGGAGGAATGTGTTAGGTGTTTCCATCCTAAGCCTTCCTTGTGAAGTGATTGGCTCTGAATTACTCACACTTCTTTACCAGTGTGGGCAAAAGCTGCCACGCTCACGCACTGTGCTCTCTCCCAAGAGAGAGTTTATTAGGGTGACCTCACAATCTACTTCCAGCATGCTCATTTGGATAATCAGAATCAAGGGAAGAGCTTTTTCCTCCTGTTTCGTTTCTTTTACCCAGAATCCACTTAATTTGCTAAGAATTGGCTCATTTTCTAGTTTTAATTGTAAAATCAACTCTTCCCTGAAATAGTTACGTTGGTGTTGATTCTACTGGAATAATTTTTAACCCTCCCTGTCTATGATTCTTTTGGCACTGTTTTCGTAACTGTCATGAGGATGCTTGTGGTACCTTATCAATTATCAATTAATATAGTACACACCTGCTTTTCTGCCAGTGACAATATCTTCATATCCTCCAACAGAGGATGGTCCTCAGGTCTGATATCAAATAGGTGTTCACTATTTTTTTTTTTTTTAAATCAGATGAGTAACTTCATGGATAAGATAATGTATAAGAAGTAGTGAGTGGATACTGAAACTACTTCATGTCATTGAGTTGATCCTGTCCGTGGGAGGGAGAAAAGCAGAACACTAAAGCAGGAAGCTTGAGTACAAACCTATAAAGGTGAAGAAACTGCAGACAAAAGAGGCAAAGAAACGCCCCAAATCCAACCAACACCTCAATGCAGCTAACGTCACAAGTGAACTGAATCAGAAGCAGGCACATTGCTGAGTAGAAAAGATTTTTCTTCCTGAACCATCAAGGGTGTTTTGTTTCTTTTAGGAGGGAGAGGTAGGGGAAGGATGTTATTAATCAGTGCATGATTCAGACATTCTTTTCAGAAAGGGTCTTTGGCACAATCGCACAGCTTCATTACCTCTCTGATGAAGGTGGGAATGGCTGTCACAGATAGGAACAAGGAAGCATTCCGTGAGTCCCTGCCTCAAATCAAATTCTAGGCCGATTTGAAAAATTATCGCATTTTACTTATCAGAGTCCGATATCGTGATCTCCATTCTCAGAGAAAGAACATTGAAGATGACAATGAGTAACCAGAGGAGGCTGCAAAGTTAGTGAGGGGCTTTGGTCTAGCCAAGTTGGGGAGCTCTTTTGTAATCCTCCATGCTCTGTGGCCTCCTCCGTTCACATTTGGAGACGCTGTGATGCACCCACTCCACCTACTGAACTTATTCCCAGTCTAAGAAACGTTAAGCCGTTTTGCATTTGCCGAATTGCAGCTTGAGGATCCCTCTCATGTGGAGCTGGAGCATTTGGCTGTATTCTTTAGGCATCTGGTGGAAACCATGCTTGGGTAGCTTGTTGTCATAGTAGTGGTGACTAAGAGGGGTTTCATCGACAGTCTTAGAGAAAGGCCAGAAACCATAGAGCGTTACGTTTTCACACAATTCCACCGCGATGCTTGTGATCATCAAGCCAGTGGACAAGCGGTAAGCAGTCACCCCTTTAGTTCTCCAGAACACAGCGAGGTGTCTTAGGTACCTGGGATGGAAGAAGAGAACCTTTTGCTTCATTTTAGATTCTTTGAGTGTTTGGTAGACTTTAAAAGAGATGCCAGTGTTGACCCGATAGGAAAAGGCTGGCAAGAGAAGAAATGCATCTCCATAGGTGGAAATATCTTCCAGAAACCTTGCTTTCTTCTCCTTCAAATTCCTGTACCTGCCAAATTAAAAAAGGCCAGTCACAGTATAGTAATAATAATAGTAATAGTAATAATAATAATAATAATAATAATAATAATAATAATAATAATAATAATAATTTTGGTTATATGTATTGAATATACATTTGGTCAAAATGCCACTGTTTATTTCCATTATATTAAAAAGTCAAACCACTGAGTTAAAAACATTGATCAAGTATCAAATACATATCAAAGACCTGACCTCCATTCTTCTTCTTGAGCTATAAAGACTTACTGCTAGACAGACATTTCTTCTATTCTATTACAACCCAGCTAGCCACATTATCTAATGTCGCTTTAGCTTTTTAATACCTTTAAACTTACGCCAAACCAAATACCATAGCCTATATATACTTAAAAGTTATAATTTATACATATTTACTCAACAAATAGAAATTTTGTTTAGAAAGTCTATGCCTGCCTGAAATGTGTGTGTGTGTGCATTGGCTTTAGGTTATCATCCTCTTAGGCTTCACATAACATCTAGGAAGAACTCTTTTATGTTAAATTTTTTCACAATTAGCTTGTGGAAGACAGCTACATTGTTTTGTTTTTACTCTGAGATTCTAGAACAATTTAAGGAGTCTATTCTATTACTAATGATTAGCGGTCTCTTTTCGACAGAAAAAGTGTATGTGAAACTTATATGAGAGGATGAATATTCTGTAATAGCTACATTGCAAAAGGGCCATGAAAAATTATTCTAAATAACAAATTAGCCAAAATGCAAGCAATGGTGTTTTGTCAGGCTATGTGAGGGCTTTCTCCAAAACTTCTTTAAAAAACAGTTTTGTCAAGTAAACACTGACCACAAATGAAAGGGTATAAATAGCCTGAAGACTGTGAAAGAAAATGGCAGCAACTGACTTCTCTACTTTTTAGGTTGAAGAGATAAGCTCTCCTTTGATTAGAAACATGTAGCTCATGACACTAGAAATACAACTGAATCAGTCTTCTGATGAAGTGCAGCCTTCACGAGACGTCAAACTTTGTGCTTCCCAGAAGCCTCCTCAGCCTTTGGTGTGTCAGCCTCAGCAGCCCAGTGGGAGGAGTGTGTGAAGTGATCAGAAAGTGTTTTGAGGAGTTGTGTGACATGCAGGCACTCACTTCAGTGTGATGATGCTGGGATTAACAGTTACAAGATTTGTTTTGTTTCCAACATCTTTAGTAGCGTTCCCTGTGACTGGGGGGAGGTTACACCTGGAATAAAAAAGAAAAAATATTTTCAAAATATAACCTGTAAAAAGCAGGTGTATACACACATGCACATGCACACACACACATATATGCACACATGCACATGCACACACATATACATACATATATACACATACACACATATACACTTATATATACACATATACACACACATATGCACATACACATATGCATACCTGTACACACTACACACATATACATACATATACACATATACACTTATATACATACACATACACACATATGCATACATACACACATATGCACATATACATACATACATACACACATGCAAAGACATACACAAACACACACACATACACACATACACAAACATACACACATATACACACATACACACATATGCACATATACACAAAGACATGCACACATATACAGATGTACACAAACACACACACACATACACAAACATACAGACATATACACACATGTACACACATACATAAATATACACACATACATATACACATATACAAACATACACATACATACACACACACACATATATACATACACATATACACACATATGCACAATACACACACATATATACATGAAACACACACACACACATACACACATACTTGATAACTATTGTAATCTCAGAGGAAATCAGCACTGTAACAAGAACCTCAGAACCCACCTGCTTGTCACTTGAAAATAACCATCAAGTACAGGATGTATTTGTTTCAATATTGCACAACTTATGTCAATTTGATAAGTGATTTTAGTATTTCCATTGATATTTGTAAGCACCAAAACCAGAAATTTCAAACCTTTCTCCATACTTCTGAAGGATTTTCAAGGTTTTTTTTTTTTTATTGAAGTCATGACTTTGATCAATCATATTGATGGATGCTGATTATATTCTTGCAATAGAATGATTCATACAGAGTTAAAGGAGCCAAAGCTATGAAAATACGGTGATGAAGTCTCCCAGAAATAAGACCTACATAGGAGCACTACTATCTCCTGATCTCCATATGGATACTTCATCACCAAATTCAGTTATTTATGAAGGAAACTCTAGTGTCTTTATAGCAATTTTCATCCCACTGTCCTAAACCTGGAGTATCTATTTTTCATTGGGAAGCCATGAAAGATACTAATTTTGAGTATACTCCAATCACATTACAATGAGGGTATTCTTTAAATTTAAATTAGACCATTTTTTTTAAGGAGGAGAATGGAGAGTAAACACTGCGTGCCCCCATGAAAGCTGTGTACAGCCCATACCATCTGCAATATGGATGGAGCTGCAGGACTGTGCTCCACACCTGATGAAACACAGAAATAAATGAAATATATCCCTCTTACTTTGATATAAAATATGCATCAGGAAATATGTATTCATTATAGACAGGAGGTCACAAGAAAGGACCTTATCAGTGGACTCCTGGAACAAATCACAGACATATATCCTTTTGAAGTATCCAAAGTGGTTCATTGTTGTTTGAGACAGGGTCTTCCTTTATAGCCCAGGGTGACCGGAGCTCACTTTGAACCCTAGGATGGCCTTAGACTCCCAATGATCCTTCTGCCTCTGTCTCCCAACTGTTGAGATTACATGCATGAGCCAACATACCAGGCTTAAAAGTGGTTTCTGGAGACATCATGAAAAATGTGTGTGTGCATCCTTTTTATGAATGTGTGTATAATAGATGTAAGATATTTATGTAAAATACACACACAGATGTAACAGTATAGCTATAGCATCCTATGTAATGTAGTTACAGCCATATGTGTTCCTTATACACTTAATTTGTAGCTCCCAATGTTTGGAATAAAAACAAATGGGCAACTTCTCTGTGTGATGAGCAAGCACAGGCAAAATAAGTACAGGCTTAAAAACTAAATACATTTTAACGACATCCACCATATGTAGCCCTAATTTTCCTCTCAGTTTGAATGGCCAACTTCAGAAGAGTGTGTTCGGAAAAATCCTAGCATCAGCTAAAGCAGAACCTGGAAACCCAAGGCTTGTCTTAAAGTTATAAATCAACTATCTGCTGAGACATACCTAGACTTTAAGCCTAAACTGTTCTTTCTACGACGGCTATAAAGTAAAATTAATGCTTTTGCATAATACTCACCACAGATGTGTGGGGGATTTTAAGTCTGTAAAGAGCCTATCACATGAACCATTATTTATCTTCACTGTGACCCCACACCACACACACAAACACTGGGGATTTGAAGAATGGATAAGCATTCTGATACTGGTCTTGTCAACATGAAACATGACGAGTGCAGAAACTGAACTGTAAAGAATTCAATGAGTGTTCAATAATTTCTGGACCATCAGGTTGACCATTGTGTAATCACTGCCAATATAAATTACAATCACAAGGTGCGAATGAGAGAGGAACTAGTTTTTGAATGCTGTTTTGTGACTGTTGCTAATCTATACAACAGCAGTAGCATCAAATCCGCAGGGACCAAAGCATCTCAACAAAATTGATGTCTCCAGGACAGGAAGATGTAGACTTCTTCTGCTTCCTCTTCTAAGTCCTATTATAGCTAGGGAAGTCACCTCTGTCATATCCTAAAGTATGATGTTTTATATCTAGTATTAGCATGGAGCACACATGCCAACTTGGTGTCTGTTTTTATAAACTACTTTAGCTTCAGACAAAAATACTTTACAGGACCAGAATTGGGCATATGTGTAATATACATTAATTTTCATGCCGGAAAACAATGGTGTGTGTGTGTGTGTGTGTGTGTGTGTGTGTGTGTGTGTGTAAAATGCCTAGGAAAGCATCTTTCCTAGTGTTACTGAACAGCAAAGTCCCTTGCAATGGTCTGTGAGAACAAAGATCTTCAGAATCAGAGAACTGTTCCTCCTGGGAGCCTTTCCAAGAGAATCCTGACATCCTCCACAGGCTGCAGGCTCTTATAAGCTCCACAGTCCAAAACCTCAATGCGATTTCATACAGTCTCTCCTTGCATATCCTTATGGTACTGATGTGAACATGGTCAAGGACCCATTGAGTCCCGTGACCTCCAAGAAGACCTACCTGGGCAACATGTCGATGCTAGCCATGCAATCACAAAGAAAAAGGCACAACTGACACAGGATGTGCTTCTGGTACCTTTTAAAATGGTCAATAGCTCCAAGAAACCATTTGGCAAGACTCACCTGAAGACGAAGTCAGATTTATCAATTTCTGCTCCGCAGAGAGACTTGTTCAGAATTCCCCCATTGCCAACCACTGCACACTGGTTATAGGGATAGTCCACAAAAGGTTGTGACTGGTGGAGAGAGAGGAAACCAATCACAACACAGGCTTGCTTGACAACTAGAACCAAGGCTACAATGTGGCTCAGTAGAAGAGATCCAATTCCCAGAACTCTTACAGAAAAGAAATCACAAATATCATCAGCTGGGTTCCAGAAGCTTGACTTTTTATGTGTGCTTAAGAGAAGAAAAAAAGAGTAAGAAAAAGAAACAGATGCAGCCATTAGAGGGGGTAAAAAAAATAGCTGCACAGGGACTAAAGAGATAACTCCTCCAAAAAGAGCATTTGCTGTGAAAGCAAGAAGATCTGAGTTCAAATCCCCAGCTCCCATGTAAAACCATAGACATGTCTGCAGTCTAGCAAAGGGTAGGAGGAGGCAGGTGCATCCTGGGAGCTCCAGTTTGATGGTCAGCCAGTTTAATTTAAGCAGTGAGCTCCAGGTTCCATGAGAGAGCCTGTCTCAAAACATAAGGTGGGGAGCAATCCAGGGAGACATCCAACATCATCTACTGGCATCTATGTATATGTGTGCCTTTATATTCATGTACACACACACACACACACACACACACACACACACAAATCTAACTAATTAAATAAATGTTTATCATTATGGTCAACTTATTGCAACATAGTTTTTTTTTTTTTAAAAAAATCATGTAAATTTGTTTCATTTTTCTTGGGAGGGATAAATACTTACATAAAATGTAATAGAATGAAGGACTTGAAAAATACGCTTGTATAGAAACTTTTATGTAATGTTTCCATTTTATCATGTAAGTCAGACCGGTTTCAACATCACTATGTAGCTGAGAATAGCCACTATGTAGCTGAGGATGGCCCAGGATGCCTGATCCTCCCGTTTGTACTTTCCGTGAACATACCATACCTCTTACTACATAGACCAATGAAAGAAGAACAGGAAAATCACATACCGTGCCTTTACAGCACACAGGATCATTTCAGGATTAAAAGGGACAAAATAGAGAGGTTGGAGGACAGCTTTAAATCTTTTATTTCAACGTGTGAAATTAAAGATTATTTATCAAAACTATCTTTGCTTCACTAGCCCTTAGACATTCAGGCTCAGAGAGATCACTGGCCCATCCTACTAGTGGTCATCAGTTTGGGGACACCAGACAACTCTGGGCTAACATGGTTTTCACTCCCTCTCAAGACTCACTAACTTTGTTTACCCTAAAAGTTTGCACATTTTTCCCACAACCGCCGCATATAAAGTAGAACTTTGCCAATCAATAGAATATATTTCCCTTACTGTTCTTTATCCACTAAAGTAAGAAAGTTTCTTTGAGCCCTGGACTCACACCCTACAGCGATGGAGTCCATGTGTCTCTTATGTTAGAACGTGCATCCTCACAGGCAGAGAATGTGTTTCTCCATTTGTCATTTCCCCTAATCTTTCATCCCATGGCTAGAATAATTCAGTGCTCATAGTGAGTTTTTCATAAGCACTTGCTGGCTCCTGCTTCCCCCACCATGCATTCCCAGCTGTGTGTTAGAGCTGGCTCATTTGACATTGCAAGAGCCGACTGGGCAACACTCAGCAATTCTATGAGCTGGCAGTTAAATTAAACTTGAGCCAGTAATATAAACTTGGCTATGATGTTATTATCTAAACCACAGAGTATGGGAGAGGTTACAACACCAAGGCTCCCCCATCCTCAAAGCTTGTCTCTGGCAAGGCCGTAGGATGGCTCTGGTTCTAAGACGCTCAGGGCGCCAGGAGACCCCTGAGTCATGATCACAGCCACCAGCTCCTGAGATGGCATCATCGGGGAGATGATTCACAAGCACACGGAGGTTTCTGTAGGCTTGCCTTTAAATTTTAATTGTCATATGATGTTTATTGTATGAGAGGCACTGTTGCATATGCATAACTTCCTAACAGATTTAACTCACATAACCATTGTGTGAGCATTTTACAGATGGGAAAGTAGAGGGGTATACTGAAGCAGGGGCTCTAGACAGGCAGGCCTGGGCTAGGACCCAACCAGGCTGCTCCAAGCCATTCCCCAGCCCAGCTTGTTACTAGTCAGTGCATTAACATGTCCATGATACACTTCATTCCCCTCTATCCAGAAGGCCCGGCATGGTGCCTGGCTTTTAAATGAATGCTTTCCAGATAGCAAAAGCTATTTCTCCTCTCTGAAATTCAAACTCAGGATGGCTCCAGAGTCTTTACTCAATAGTGTCTCAATAAATTCTGAATTTTATAGACTGGGTGGGATGTAGTAATGCAAATATGCTCTTTATGGCACAATAGCAAAGATTGCTAAGGGAAACATATCTCAAATGAAGCCCTCAAAATAATGACTGTTTTCTCTGGTTTCTTGGTCAATTGGGAAGAACCAGCCATATGTTTGGGGAGCCAGCATTCACTAGAGCTGAAATAAATTACAAACCTCAATATCTCCTAAAATAAAGCAGTTTTTGGAGGCAGGTACTTCTTAGTTTTTGATGGGAAGGTTTTAGGGCAAACTCTTCTGGAGGTTCTAGGGAGCTATGGGCACAGAGGAGCAGAGGAGACCATGTGGACCTTGGGAAGGAGGATGGCTCCATCCTGAATCCCAGCCTTGGAAGAGAAAATGGAAGCAGCAAAAGGTGACACCATTTTATCCTGGTCACTGCAGAATTTCTTGTTTGCCAGCTAAAAACAAACAATTCAGGACAATGGGAAGTGCATGCAGTCGTTAACACACAGAATTACCAATTCTCATCAGTTCTTCCTTTCAATATACTTCATGAAAAGTTGATGCTCTGGGGCATCTCTGAGCTGAGCAGCAGAGCACAAGCAAGTAAACATCAGCAAACTGTGCCTAGACGAAGAGACACTGCTTACACAACTATCCTGGGCCTCCAGACAAAGAAATGCTTGGTTATTAGCATGATGTCACTACTGGTAGTTTCGATACATCATAGCATGTTTTTTGAGGGACTTGTTTTTGCTTTGTATGCTTTTTGTATGTTTTTGTGGTTAGGGGATGGAACCCAATATCCTGTGCCTATTATGCAAGAATTCTGTCACTAAACTATACAAAGCTCCAGACCTTGGTATTTGGGACAGTCTCATTATGTAGCCCAGGCTGGCTTCAAACAAACAAAAACAAAGCAAAAAATAAACCCCACAAAACAACAACAACAACCCCTCCCACACACACCAAAAAAACAAAAGAAAAAACAAAACCCATGATCATCCTGACTCTACCTCCCAAGTTGCAAGGATTACATACATAAAGTACCAGGTCCCACTAAGATTTTCTTCCCCCTAAACCTTCTTGAAGTACCCTTATTTACAATAAGCTGTGTTCTTTTATTAATCACTTAAAACACCAAATTTGTCTTTATTTCTTAAAAGATTTTATCTGTTTTATAAGTACCTTTTCTGTCCTTTTCTTCTAGAATATTTGCAGTACTTTTCTCTATCTTTTTTCTAGGTCTTTCTCAGTTATTCTCAACAAATTATTCTTTCTCTGAAGTGCAATACAAAAATGTTGAAATAACTTACATGAGCCACAATAGTTTCAAGAAGTCAAATAATGAACAAAGAGTGAGTTCAGCACAAAACCCTATCTAAAGGTAGCGAGCTGCATAAATATATCGATCCCATTCTGATCATATCAATTTGTCCTTATTGCTTTTAAACACCATAAAAGACACCTACAAATGCATGAATATAAATGAGAGATTTTTCATGACAAAAATTTCTGCAATTTTGTATTTGTAAAACAATAAAAGTTTTTTCTCACTGCACCTAGCAGCAGAAGACACATCATTTACTCTTGTTTATTTGCAGACATGTAGTGAGTGTACATATGCATTAGAGAATGTTCTAGGTCCTTGGGATACAGCAGTGAACATAGCAGACAATGAGCTTTGTCTTGTGGACATTCTGTGACTTGACCATGAATTCTTATGTAGTCATGTAACAAAGATAAGCCACAGAAGCCTACTGCACAAAGATGGGCTTAGTCATCCAAAATGACAACTGGAAGAATCCGATTCTAGGCAAAGCATGGTGGTCACCTCCCTAAGCCTCAGTCACTACAGCTCTGAAACCCCAAGTGTTTCAGGACATTCACTGAAAAGTCAGGTGGAGGGCTGACTCCAACATGTACACATGCTCCACTATGTTCATAGCAGCCATATTTATAATAGCCAGAAGCTGGAAACAACCCAGATGTCCCTCCACAGAGGAATGGATACAGAAAATGTGGTACATTTACACAATGGAATACTACTCAGCTATTAAAAACAATGACTTCATGAAATTCGCAGGCTAATGGATGGAACTTGAAAATATCCTGAGTGAGGTAACTCAGTCACAAAAGAACAAACACTGTATGCACTCACTGACAAGTGGTTATTAGCCCCAAAGTTCGGAATACCCAAGATTCACTTCACAGCAACTGTTGGATTGAGCATGGGGTCCCAGATGGAGGAGTGGAGAAGGGACTGAAGGAGCTGAGGAAGTTTGCAGCCCCATGGAGGGAGCAACAGTGTCAACTGACCTGACTCCCCTTCCCCCCAACCCCCCCTCTCCCTCCCCCCCCCCCCCCCCC
>JADRCH010000074.1:5040236-5069721 GCA_019843965.1 Rhynchomys soricoides
CCCCCCCCCCCCCCCCCCCCCCCCCCCCCCCCCCCCCCCCCCCCCCGGTGCACCTGGAGACTGGACTACCAACCAAAGAATACACATGGAGGGACCCATGATGCTGGCCACATAAGTGGCAGAGGAGGGCCTTGTTGGCCATCAGTGGGAGGAGAGGCCTTTGGGTCTGAGAGTGTTAGATGTCCCAGTATAGGGGAATGCCAAGGAGGGAAGATGGGGGTGGGTGGGTGGGTGGGTGGAGGAGTACCCTCATAGAGGCATGATAGCTTTAAAATTACGCTCTCATAACTGCATGTTGTGACAGCACACAATCCTTACTCACCACTGGAAACATGTGGAAAATGTTTTCTCGAATGGGGATTTGTCTCTTGCTTTCCACTTCGTAGCTCATGTTAGTCCCCACTGGAGTGTTGTTCTGGGAAACCACGAAGTCTTGAACAGCATCGCAACAGGAAGCCAGTTTCGCTCTACAACGACAAGAATGAAAGTAAGCATCGAAGAGGACCACAATGAAGAGAAAAACGAAACGCGGACGGACGCGACAACGGATGCAGCAAGAGGAGATGCTCTGGTGAGTTTCAAAAGGAGGCCAAGTCAGGCACCAACGTGAGTGACCGTCTTCCTCTGCAGCCCTGGATGGCGGGAAAACATGTACTCTCTCAGGTAGTAGCCCACTTCACAGCAGGTAAGAGTCCTGAACACAGCAGTGGCAAACGTAAAAAACCTCTGCGCCATGAGATTGCCAGGACAGAGAAAGGAGAGAATCCACTATAATAGTCCTCATAGGGAGGTTTCAGTCACCCAAAGGAAATTCTGCTCCAAGAAAAATTCAGGAGGAGGAACTCACTTCACATAACTTTAGCATAGCACATTGTTATGGTTGTATTTTTAAGTGTTTTATTTCCATGTATGCTTGGGCACCATCTGTGTACAGTACTTGCAGAGGCCAGAAGAGGACACCAGGTCCCCCTGGAACTGAAGTTAGAGATAGTTGTGAGTCACCATGTGGGTGTTTAGAATCAAACGGGTATCCTCGGGTAGAGCACCCCGGCGCTCTTAAGCACTGGGACATCTCCTTAGCCCCAGTTTTAACTGTATTTTATCATGTGTTAGTATTGTTAATCTCTTACTGTGCAGAACTTATAAAATAAATGTATACATATACAATATTCTATGTACATATATATGTGATATACACAAATAATGTGTCTATATACACCTATATACTATGCATATCAAAAAGTACTATATATATATACCATATATGCCATTTATAGGTACATATATAATATACACAATACAATTCTACATATTATATATCTACTATACATATACTATATATGCACATATATAACATACATATATTATTCACACACACACACACACACACACACACACACGCAAGCACACACACACCCATGAGGCCCAGCACTATCTGGGATTTCAGACAGCTGTGGGTGAGAGGGAGGTTCTGTAATGGATTTCTCAAGCAAGGATAATGAAGGAAAACATTATACAATTGTTTTGTAATAGGCCTGCCTGAGCTCCTCCTCCCAGATCACCTCTGTCCCTTGAGACTTGAACTTGTGGTGAGGACTTGGGGCCCTCTTAGCTCTTCCTCACAGCCTGTTAGCCATTCCTTCTATCCCACATCCATTCCTTTTTCACTTCCCACCAACCTGCAGAATTGCTCTCTATGAAAGCCCCACAGCAGCCACCTTTGGCTGGAACACCCACCTATCAAGGTGAAACCAGAGAGCTACATCAAGATACACCATGATCACCACAACTCCAGATACTTCGATCCCAGGGCCAAACCATAAAGATGAACAGCCAAGACAACACGTCTCCCCACAACACACCAGCTAAGTGTGGTGGTTGTGGATAGAAAGCCATCTTGCCAGTTGGTAGGGAGTCACACAGAGATGGACATGAGCTAGGATGAATGGCTGACAGGGTCTGCAGGAAGAACCGGGGGATCGAGCGGCATATTGTAATAGGCTAGAGAAAAGCAAGTTAGCTGAGGCACACGGCACGTAGTTCGAAATACCAATTGTGAGTATGTTCAAGGACTTTAAAGAGGATAAGATAAAGCCTCAAGGAATGGAATAATGAAACAATTCAAGACGTGAACGTGGAATTTAACAATTGTTTTGTAATACAAAAAATACAAAAAACTGAGTCGAGTAGCATTACAGTCACCTAAGCAATAATGTATAGCCACTTATTTGAGAACAATCAATCAGTATGATGATTTTTAAGTGGAACAAATTTAAGCAGTCATTCCTAATAAAAATACCACAAAGATGTCCTTTACTATCCAATATATTTAGAAATCCCGGTTACTATAATACAGGTCAATGTCAAAATTTCATATATTTTATTTGTGTAATTCCTCATGGATGTAGATGCCAAAGCATCTCTTAATAATGAATTACTCCAGGGTTTAATCAGCCTTCAAGTCAGGAGAGGCTTCTATTTACACAACTAAGCTATTTCCTTGCTGAGGTCTCTTTGCTTTGTTCATTTTCTTAGCAACTCCTAAAGCAACTGAACACTAACCAACCATCTGGTTTACCTTTCAACATGGCAGGACTCAGCAGAATCCCTCTTCTTTCTGTATTTTCTGAGTAGAGCCCAGTTGTCATTATTGTCATCATCTGTCACTCTCTGGGCTTGTCCCTTTTTATATTACTTATAAAATAAGTATGCATTTGGAGCCACACACTGTCTCTGGTGTGGGACCTGGCTCTGGGGAGGGTACTCACAACTGGACTTTTCCAGCTCCATGGTTTTATGTTGGGTCTTAGTTTTGAAGGTGCCCTTTCAGACACATTCCGACTGAGTTCTGTGCTTTTGAAGTAACACAGTTGCTCTAATTTGTTGTGCTCATTTAAAATTCCATCCTTCAAAGTTCCAGTAAGTCTCAGGTTATGGAAGTGAGAGTAAAGTCAGTCGTACAAGGTCAAGGCTTTCTACTACTCAGAAAACTTGTTCATAAAAAACACTAAGCTCTTCTTAGTTGATTTCTGTTAGCTGCTTATTTCTTTCCATCTTTCTGTCCCTTAGTATCTACCATTTCTAAAAGATAGTTCATAGAGATAAACAAACCAAATAATAATAATATAAATAAAATATTCAGTAGTTTTTAATTATAAACTTAAGTTGATAAACAATTCCTATATCATTGTGCAAACTCATAACTTCATGTGTGCTTATCATATTAAATGTATCATTAATCCAGTATTCTAAGAAAGGGCAATATAGTAATTCTTACCTATTTTCTACAAGTAACTTAATAAAGATATTCAGTGCTTAGGAGAATACTACAAAACCATAAACAACAAACATCAACCAGGGTTCTCTATTAGTGCTTTCTTAGATTAATAGGTATTTCTGGAATTATACTATTTAAATGTGTTATAATAACATTTTCAGGCTTACAGGAAAGTTGAAAGTGGAACAATGGGCCCTTGAGTAACCACCAGCTAGATTCTACAATCAACTGTTTACTAAGCATATACTACTGTATGTGTGTTGTCTATTTTCACAGCTGCAGTTGTTTCTATCAATCTGAGCTGCAGTCTCGTGATGACTCTACTTTCAACAGTCTCTATCCCATGGCGAACATGCCTGCTTTCGACTTCTGATTGCTAGGTTTACAGGCATTCACTGTGGACCCTGGTTTTGCTACTCGTATACAAATGTGTGTGCACTTCCCACTCCCCAATGTGCGTGTTTCTTTCCTTTGCTTCATGGGTATTCTGTTACATGTGTATACCAAGTCTGTTTAGCCACAGGCCTTAGGTTCTTCAGAAAATCACAATAAAAAAGATTATCATTAGATGCATGGTGCATGGTAACCTGGTTGTACATTCCTATAACCCAAGCAGAAAAAAGGCATGAGAATGGAGAACTCAGGGCGAGCCTGGATTCCACAGTGAAGCCTTGGTTCAAAACAAGAAGAAAACCAGCAAAAAAAAAAAAAAAAAAAAAAAAAGCCCAAAATAAACTTCTAGTGGTGCAAAATGATCTCCAAGGAAATAACATAACAGAACAACATTTCTGGTGCCTGCCTTTAGATGCAGACTGACAGAACTGGCAAGGGTGATAACCGAGCATCCTGTGTTTGACCTCAGCTTCTCTACGCAGCAGAGAAGTATCCAGAGGTAACACAAAACTAAGCTGCTTGTAACCACCAAGAAACCAGGAAATAAACAAACTCATAACAAAGCAAAACAAAACAAAACAAAAATCCTGTTACTCTATTCCCATCCCTCTAAAAAGCAGTCAGCCCCCATCAGAGTGATGTGAAGTCAACCATGCATCACAGTCTTGCAGACTCTTCCCTTTTTGTGAAAAGTGGGGACACATTAACAAATAGAGAGTGCTGCTGAAGCTTGTTAGAACTCCTTCCACTTCTAGGCTACTTACTATATGTTGTGAGAGGCTTCACAGTCTTCTGTGAATGTCAAAGTTCATGAGCCTGCACTTGTAAAGCCCCATGCATTTTCCTGAGCATTTGCAGACATACACTATTGTACCCAATTCTCACAACTGAGAATGTGGTAGACAATAGTATCATACCCAGTTTAGACCTAAGAAACCTGGGGTTGACATATGAGTGAGCCAAGCACTCTGGCTTAGCCCTGTAATTCCAGTACTCAGGAGGCTACAGCAGGAAGTTTGATAGTTCTGGTCTAACCTGTGCTAAGTGGCTGGTTTGAGGCCAGCATGGGTTTCCCAGTAAAATCTTGGAGAGAAAAGGGGAAGAAAGAAGGAAGAGAAGAAAGGAGGACCAAGAAATGCAGACTGTAAACAACTGAAGCTATTTCATATTCTCTCCAGTCTACTGGAGTGTATAAACATAAGGGAGAAATATTGCCTCCTTAATTAAGCCTCTTCTTCGGGGAAATGGTTTGCCATGAGGATAAGGTATTCAAAATTCATGCTGCCAGCAACACACCTTGCTACCTGCCTATCCAGGCACATCTAACTGGCCATTGTACAGCCTTTGCTCATTCTGCATGCCTGCCTATCCAGGCACACCTAACTGGCCATTGTACAGCCTATGCATATTAAAAGGCTCAAAATCTCTGTATATAACTGCAGCTGTCAAGTTCTTCTTTCACATTGAGAAGGTACAGAGGCTTCTACCAAATCAGCATTGTCAAGTGACCCGGTCAGCGTGCCCTACACTCTCGATAGGTCCTACCTACAGCTATTTCTTCCATACAAAATTAAAAGAAGAGAGTGTGCTGTCTCACCCCTGGAGTATGTGAGCTTCCAGAGGTCAGGAGAGGTCACGAGCTTCTCAGCAGAGTTTAGCTTCCAAGGGGAAGGCTGGCCTGGGAGAACCCAGCCTAGCATGTTTAGTCTTGCTCTTTAAAGATTGATCTGAAAATGTGCAAACTTATCTTTGCTTTTCAGACAGCCTCATAAATATACTTTTGAAAAACGAATGTGTCTTCAAGGTGGTTTAAATCTGTTTTTCTTTTCCACGATAGGAGCAATTTCATTTTTTAAATTTAATTTTTTTAGGGTCCCTCCCTCCCTCCTTCCCTTCCTTCCTCCCTTCCTTCTTTCCTTCCTTCCTTCCTTTCTTTCTGTTTTATTAATTTATTCATATGGAGCTTCAAGGAAGCTCTAAGACGAATGTTTCTTGGATTTTCCATGAAATGTTAATCACTCCTTATGGTTGACAGTGGGCAGGACACTACAGGACAGCCTGCATATTAAAGACTTTCCAGCCTGGGCCCAGGGCTTTCAGGCATCCAAATCTGTTTACTTCTCAGTGAGATTCCCTAATGAGATGTGGGCCATTTAGAGCCAGAGAAAGGCTGCAGGCTTCTTCTAGGTCTCAAAAAGGAGCTACATTTCCAGGATTCATTTATTCTCTATAATTCTAAAGAGAATCTTTGGGAAAGGTATTTTAAAATATAAGGATCCTCACATTTGCAGAGGACTTATTATTTACTGTTCCAATCGTTGCCAACTAATCATCCAATTTCGGTTTGCCTTCACCTGGGGCAAGTGGTCCTCTATTTGCCTCTCTCTTGTTTGTTGTCGTTTTAAAAAGATTTATCTTTTAATTTTTCAATCTATTGATGTCTCTCTGTGTATATGCTGCTTGTCACTACAGAGGCTAGGAGGGGCATTGATTTCCTGGAACTGGAGTTACAGAAGGTTGTGAGCTGACATGTAGGAACTGGAAACCACTCTTACTTAGGTCCTCTGTAAGAGCAGCAAGATTTCTCAATCGCCGAGTAGTCTCTCCAGTCCATCTTTTCATTATTCCAGTTTATAACAAGCAGACTTCAATTTGACATCCATTTCTTGTTGCCTCCCCCACCCTGCCACAGACTACAATGTACAATTCATTGACCGAGTAATAATACTCACCAATAGCATAGCCAATGCTTATTTCAGTCCTACTCTGTGCCTAATGGTCTGTGTGACACTTAAGTCCAACAGAGATCCTGAAAACTGTGTACAGTTACTATTGTTTTTACAGATGAGGACAATTCAAACTCCCAAAGTTAAGGATGTCACAAATCATGCTCATTCGGTCTTGCATATCGAGTGATCATTCTTTCACTCATTCACATGTATTTAGAACTTATTAAATCTTTAGTACCATGAGAGGTTGTCTACATACTCATGAATAAAACATCACTGTCTCAACCTTTGTAGTGTCCAGGGGTTGTTAAAGAGAAATACAAGAATGAGTTAATTGCAAGGTAGTAAATGACAAAGCCAAGATTAAAATCCCAAACCCAAAGCTATATTCTATAGCTTACTGCACTGCCTACCTAAAACCACAGCGTGCAATGCTTCCCACAAAGGAACTGTACAAATTCACACGAGTACACTTTTTTTTTTTTCTGGTCTAAACCATTGTCTCAATAGATTATTCTAGAGTCCTTAAGTTTATGTTTGGAAGCATCTCCTAACAATAAAGAAAACCACATGAATTCAAAGGACTTTGAATATAAGTTCAAGCCACATGCATCACACATTAAATCTCTGCTTGGCCTCTACACACAGGCCTCATAGCTCAGGATTGGGGCTGTGTGTCTGTATGAAGGCCTGTATGTGCAATGGTGAGATCTGAGATACAGGAGAGATAGGAGAAAGGAATCATTTAGCCCTGGAGGCTGACACTAAGTGATCTCCAAGGCCAGTTTGGGGATGCTAACGACTGGCAGGGTTTTAGTTATCTTGTTTAAATCAGCATTGTAGACCACTATAAAAGTGAATGTGGTCTTAAACTAAATAATTAAAGAAAGATTGGCTAGGAGGAGAGGGGGAGATGTCTTGTTCTGTGATGAACCATTGTTGCTGTGTAGGGTCTATGTGGAAGCTTTTCTTTCAAAGGCACATTACCAAGCCTATCTGGAGAGAGCAGGTTGAAACCCAAGACAACAGAATCAACCATGCCCACATTAGAGATACAACAACTATAAGAGGGAAGAATTAGTGAACCCACGAAGCTTCAAGGTACAGAGAGCAGGCTGTGGAATGTGAGTGCGTGAATCCTCAAAATGTGTATGTTGAATATATAGATCCCAATATAATGGTATCAGGAGAAGAAATCTTTGGACGATGACTATGGATGTATGAGGTCGTAAGGATGGAGCCATCAGAGTATGAAATTGGCTCCCTGTGCTACCCAGAAAAGGATCTAACCTGATCCTAACAGAGCTATGCTGGAACCCCAATCTTGGACTACCAGCTTCTAGAACTGTGTTGTTTAAACCGCCCAGACTGTGACATTTTGTTACTGCTAAAACAATGGGCCATTACATGGCAGCAATTCAGCACACATTTTAATGGGCAGCCAGCAGGTAATGTCCAGAGCTCAAGATCACGGAAATTAGAACTGACAAATTATTAAATACAAGCATGGATAAAACATGGCCTGTCTTCTGGGAGCTTGCTTACATACGGGAGCTGTAATTCATTTGTTGGTCTAGTCTAATATAGTATGGATGACGTGAGAAGCCTTACCCTAGGGACATAGGGAGAGCCCCAGGTCAGTAAGGCTTATAAAAGAACCTATAAAGGCATGGCATGGGGACCACCCAGTAGACCAGAGCCCCCAGCAAATGTTTGTTGAACTAACAGCCTATGCTTGGCAACAATATTTTGTTTCGTCAGAGGACAGAAAGCAGCAGGTGACCAGAGAAAGGAAATAGATGGCAGGCTACAAGGAAAAAACTTTCTAATTAAACATTTAGATGATTTCACTTTTATTTATTTATTTTTATTTATTTTTCTCCTGGACCCTGAATACTGGATGAGTTTACATTCCCACCAGCAGTGATGTAATCAATCTAAGCCAGTCCTGGAAATACACCCAAAGGAGTCTAGGTCAGCCTGCCATAGAGATAATAGCACATCTGTGCTCATTGCTGCGCCACTAACAATAACCAAGTTGGAACCAGCATAGGTGTCCATCAACCAGTGAATGGATGTAGAAAATGTGGTATACAAACACAGTGGAGTTTTATCCATAAAGAAGAAAGAAATTGTGCCATTCGTAGGAACATGGATAACACTGAATATTGTTGTAATAAGCAAGATAGCCAGATAAAGAAGAAACAAATCATGTTTCTTTTCATATGTAGAATTCTGTGTGTGTGTGTGTGTGTGTGTGTGTGTGTGTGTGTGCGCGCGCATGTATGTGCATATGATATATATATTAGACATACATCCATATATACATGGGAATAGATGAGAGTGGAAAAGAAAGAGCACTATCATCAGGAGTAACACAGGAAGATAAATGGGGGTTGAAAACAGAGGGCATATAGACACAATCAAAAATACCCTTATGAAGAACATCACTTTACACAATGACATATACTAATAAAACATTTTCAGGGGTGGGGTTGGAGAGATGGCTCAGTAGTTAAGAGCACTGACTGTTCCTCTAGAGTGCCAGAGTTTGATTCCCAGCACCCACAGCCATCCATAAGTCCAGTTCCATGGGATCAGACACCCTTTCTGACCAATGTGGGTGCAATGCTTTTGCTCTCTGGGAACCAAACATGCCCACAGTATACAGACATGCATATGAGCAAAACACTGAAACATGTAAAATAAAATAAATCTTTTAAAAAAGTTTTTCAAAGCTAAGTTGACCCCAAGCACATGGTTTAGGGTACATAGGGGAGAAGAGACAGATTTGAAATACATTTACTGAGTTTAGAAAACAAAGATAACGGCTGCTAGTAGATAAGGCAAATGCTGAGTGATAGGTGTTCTTCAGACTCTCTCCAAAGACAGGTAGAATCCACTCATATTTCACAGATAATTATCAAGAGCATCTCCCATGGCTGCTTTACTTTTGACAGTAAACATGTCAATCCCATTTCTGTCTCAATCTTTCAACAGTCACAGTACAATTTGGATGAAAAGAAAGATGGGGAAAGCCCCAGAGCAGAGCAATGGAGGAAATGAATAGTTTCTTAATTACGATTAGCTGGAAAGGTTAGCCAAATGGACAATCTTTATTTTCCTCCAAAGGGTCACAGAACCACGAGGAACAAAATCAATAGTTGTCTGTGTAAGCAAAGAACAAATTGATTCTTCCCCCAGAGTCATAGAGAATACCGTATTCATAAACTCAATAAATTTTTGAAAACCTAATAGAAAGGACTTTAATGAATTCAGGAGGATTTTATTTGGGTTGTTAAAGGTTCAGTTCTACTAAGGGCAGAAGATGGGTAAAGCAAACTAAAACTGTAGAGAAGCCAAGATAGGACAAAGAAATGAATAGGGACAGCACAAGACAGAGAAGGAAAAAGAAGAGACATGGCAAGAGTTGGAGAAAAAGTACCAAGACAACCAGTGATATAAAAACAGCCAATAAAAGGCAGGCACAAGAGATATGAGACACGTGAAACAGAGAGAGATGCAAACATACACAGCACCGCAGTTCTATAGAGGCAAAAGCAGGAGCATACACTTGTGGCTCCTGTACACAAATAAATATTAATAGCAAATACAAACATATAATCCCTCTAAGTGTTTACCGTGTTAACTTATTTAAGCCACAAAACAGCCCCAGAAGGAAAAAAACAAAACAAAACAAAACAAAACTGTTCTAATCACCTTGTTCTTCCTAGTTTTCAGGCACAGCAATTGAGCAGCAGGAGGAGATGTGACTTGCCTTAGGTCACATGACTTGCCTGAGGTTTTAATTCAAGGAGGATCTAGCTCAGGGAGATTACCTGCTAGTTTTTTAGCTTCTCCTAGATGGCTCCTGACATAAAGGCAAACCTATTAGAATAATACCTGAGTCAGGAGGGCCTAGACAGATGATCTACAGATTGTAAGCAACTATAGATGCCAGCCCAGAGTATTATACCTAACAAAACTTTCAATCATGATAGATGAAAAAAGACATTGCAAGATAAAATCAAATTTAAACAATATCTATTTACAAATTTAGCACCACAGAAAATGCTAGAAGGAAAACTCCAATGGAAAGAAGTTAATTACATTCAAGAAAACACAGGTAATAAATAATCCCAGTCTAGCAAAGTTAAAACACAACAAATAAAGAAATAAACACCAAGGGAAACATACACACATACATACCACCACCACCATGATCAACAACAAAATAACAGGAATCAACAATTATTGGTCATTAATATCCCTCAACATCAACTGTCTCAATCCCTCAATAAAAAGACAAAGACTAACAGAGTAAGTGTGAAAATAGGATCCATACTTCTGCTGCATGCAGGAAACACACCTTAACTTCAAGGATAGACATCATTTCAGGGTAAGTGTATGGAAAAAGATATTTCATCCAAATGGACCTAAGAAGCAAGTTGTTATAGCCATTTTAATATCTGACAGACTTCAAACCAATACTAGTCAGAAGAAGGAGGCAAGGACACCACATATGCATCTAAGTAAAAGTTCACCAAGAGGACATTGCAATTTTTAACATCTTATGCCCCAAACACAAGGACAGCCATGTTTATAAAAGAAACACTACTACAGTTTACATCACATATTGACTCTTACACTGATTGTGGAAGACTTCAATATCCCACTCCCTCCAATGTCCAACAGACAGCTCATCCAGACAAAAAACTAAATAAAGAAATGCTGGAGCTAATGGATATGATAAACCAAATATACCTAACAGATATTTACAGAACATTTCACCCTAAAACAAAAGAATATACCTTTCCAGCCATCCATGACCACAATTTTCTCCAATTTTGACCACATATTTGAACTAACACAAAACAAGCCTCAACAGATACAAGAAAACTGAAGTAACACCCTGTATACTATCTGGATACCACAGAGTAAATCTGGTTTTCAACACCAAAAGAGGCAGCAAAAAGCTTACACACTCATGGAAACTTAACAACTCTCTACTGAATAAAAAAAAAAAAATGGGCAAGACAGAAATTAAGAAAGAAATGAAAGACTTTCTTGAATTGAATGAAGACAAATATACAAACTATGGGACACAATGAAGGCAACTCTAAGTGGCAAGTTCATAGCATTAAGTATCTATATAAAAAACACAGCATGGCCAACATGCATATGGACTCTCAGAGACTGAGGCAGTATGCACAGGGTCTCAGACTAGGTCCTAGAGCTGAAAGAAGAAGTGGACACACACTACTATCCATAACCCAGAAGGTATCTCCAATTAATTACCATTTACAAATGAAAAATTAGTTTTCTCCAAGGGAGTCTTACAGAGAACACAAAATATTCTTAAGGGTAGATCACATGCCCAGCAGCAGATGGCCAACAGGAAACAAATCAAGAGCATGGTTGGAGATTCCTTGTCTCATTATGTCATCTCAGTGTGTTTATTTTTTTAATTTTTAAAATTTAATTTATCTGTACTTTTAACCCTAAAGGTTTTGTATACATATTATGGCTTTTGTTTTTGTGTATTTATGGGATTTCTGAGTGTGTGAATGAGTGGGTCTCTGCATCTCTACCTGTTTCTTATGCCTTTCCTTGGGTTCTTTTCCTTCTATTTTTCATGTCTGCTGTGGTTTGTATGGTTTTCTTTTATCTTATTATATTTTGTTTTATTATTATCTCCTAGATGCCTGTGGACATAAATGGGACAAGGAACTAGGACAAGTAGATACAGGGGAAACTAATCAGAATATATCTTATAGGGGGAATCCATTTTCAATGAAAGAAAAAATAAAGAAGTCATTTGGCTGACCTCTTGTTGACTGCGTTCATAGTTTTACTTAGGCAGATGTTTTTAGGGAAGGATAAGAAGAGCCAAGAAACATTTTCTTGTGATTGTTGCTGTTTTGTAGCCCCCAACTGACTGGCACCATGTAAGATCCTGAATGAGGTCCTGTCCTATGAAGAATTTAATTATTTTAATGGTGAATCAGTTGACACCAACATGCTACTCTGTAAAGCATTCTTCAAAAATTCTCTCTGTGTATGTATGTGTGCATATGTGTATGTGTATGAGAGAGAGAGAGAGAGAGAGAGAGAGAGAGAGAGAATGAACACAATCAATCCACAGTGTGTATATAGAAACTCGAAGACAATCTCAACCATTGGCCCTTACCTTCAGCTTTGTTTTGACTCAGGTTCTCTCCTGTTCTCACTATGCTGTAAATTCTAGATTAAATGTACCATAGCACTGGAACAGAGGAACAGCTTGGGGGGACCCAGTCTGTGTCACAGATCTCCATAACCAAATAGCGCACGGAGAAGGATAGCATCCAGGGAGTGTGGACAAGCCAGTGAGTGGAGGTAAGACTGGCACCACTGCTCAGCAAGACCTACCCGGAATCTGCAGAACACTGGGACTGAGGAACAGCTTGGGACAGGAGCCTTCCGGTTTATACCTGAGGTCGATGCCTCGAGGCTCCATACCCAAATAGTACAGGGAAAGAGCTACCCTCCCAGGAATGTGGACAAGCCTATGATCAGGGGTAAGGTCAGCACCTCAGCTCAGAGAGACCCATCCAGAATCCTCAGGACATAGGGACTGAGGAGTGGCCTTCTGGTTTCCTTCTGAGGCCGGGGAGCTGATCCCATGATACAGGGCTCCATACTCAATGCCAGGAGATAACTGGTCTCCTAGGAGTGCCAACATACCTTTGCACACAGGAAGACCATCACTCCTATTCAAATTCCTCAATCAAGAGGGACCCTTGCAGAGCCATCAGGACACAGGAATCAAGAAACAGCTGGGGACAGGATCATTTTCTGATTTCAGTCTGCACCCCAGAGCTAACCCCATATCACCGCTCTCCAAACCCAAGTTCCTCTCAGAGAGAGCTGGTATCCAAGGAGTACTGACAAAAAGGCTTGCAGGAGGGACAAGCCACAGTCAGAGAGAACAACACCAGCTTACACCAGAGATAACCAGATGGCAAAAGGGATGGGTAAGAATATAAGGAACAGAAACCAAGGCAACTTGGCATCATCAGAACCCAGTACTTCCAACACAGCAAGCCCTGGATACCCCAACACTACAGAAAAGGAAGACTCAGATTAAAAATCACTTCTCATGATGATGATAGAAGACTTAAAGAAGGAAATAAATAACTGCCTTAAAGAAATACAAGAGAATACAGGTAAACAGCTAGAAGCCCTTAAAGAGGAAATACAGGAACACACAAGTAAACAGGCAAAGGAAATGAACAAAACCATCCAGGATCTAAAAATGAAAATAGAAACAATAAAGAAATCACAAAGGGAGACACCCTAAGAAATAGAAATCCTAGGAAAGAAATCAGGAGTCATAGATGCAAGCATCACCAACAGAATATAAGAGATAGAAGAGAGAATCTCAGGTGCAGAAGATACCATAGAAAACATTGACACAACAGTCAAAGAAAATGCAAAATGCAAAAAGCTCCTAACCCAAAACATCCAGGAAATCCAGGACACAATGAAAAAACCAAAACTAAGAATAATAGGTATAGAAGAGAGTGGAGATTCCCAAATTAAAGGGCCAGTAAATATCTTCAACAAAATAAAAGAAGAAAACTTCTCTAACCTAAAGAAAGAGATGAACATAAACATTCAAGAAGCCTACAGAACTCCAAACAGATTGGACCAGAAAAGAAATTCCTCCCATCACATGATAGTCAAAATACTAAATGCTCAAAACAGGGAAAGAATATTTAAAGCAGTAAGGAAAAAGGTCAAGTAACATATAAAGGCAGACCTATCAGAATTACACCAGTCTTCTCACCAGAGACTATGAAAGCTAGAAGGTCCTGGACAGATATCATACAGACCCTAAGAGAACACAAGTGCCAGCCCAGGCTGCTATACATAGCAAATCTCTCAGTTACCATAGATGGTGAAACCAAGATATTCTATGACAAAACCAAATTTACACAATCTTTCCACAAACCCAGCCTTACAAAGGACAATAGATGGAAAATGTCAACACAAGGAGGGAAACTACACCCTAGAAAAAGCAAGAAAGTAATCTTTCAAAAAACCCAAAAGAAGATAGCCACACAAACATAAAAATAACTTACAAAATAACAGAAAGCAACAATCACTATTCCTTAATATCTCATAACGTCAATGGACTCAATTCCCCAATAAAAAGACATAGACTAACAGACTGCACATAAACAGGACCCAGCATTTTGCTGCATCCAGGAAATGCAACTGAGGGTTAAAGACAAACACTACCTCAGATAAAGGGCTGGAAAACAATTTTCTAGGCAAATGGTCCCAAGAAACAGGCAGGAGTAGCCATTCTAATATCGGATAAAATTGACTTTCAACCAAAAGTAATCAAAAAGGATAAGGAATGACACTTCATACTCATCAAAGGAAAAATCTACCAAGAAGAACTCTCAATTCTGAACATCTATACCCGGAATGCAAGAGCTCCCACTTTCATAAAAGAAACTCTACTAAAGCTCAAAGCACACATTGCACCTCACACAATATTAGTGGGAGACTTCAACACACCACTCTTATCAATGGACAGATCTTAGAAATATGAACAAAACAGAGACACAGTGAAACTAACAGATGTTATGAACCAAATGGATTTAACAGATATCTATAGAACATTTCATCCTAAATCAAAAGAATATATCTTCATCTCAGCACCTTATGGTACCTTTTCCAAAGTTGACCACATAATTAACAAATCTCAACAGACATAAGAAGTTTTGAAATAATCCCATGACTCCTATCAGAAAACTACGGATTAAAGCTGGTCTTCAAAGGCAACAAAAACAACAGAAAGCCCGCATACACGTGGAAGCTGAACAATGCTCTACTAAATGATAACTTGGTCAAGGAAGAAATAAAGAAAGAAATCAAAGACTTCCTAGAATTTAATGAAAATGAAAGTACAACATACCCAAATTTATGGGACACGATGAAAGCAGAGTTAAAAGGAAAACTCATTGCTCTGAAAAGAAACTGGAGAGAGCATATACTAGCAGTTTAACAGCACACCTGAAAGCTCTAGAACAAAAAGAAGTTAATACACCCAAGAGGAGTAGAAGGCAGGAAAGAATCAAACTCAGGGCCGAAATCAACCAAGTAGAAACAAAAAGAACTATGCAAAGAATCAACAAAACCAGGAGCTAGTTCTTTGAGAAAATCAACAAGATAGATAAACTCTTAGCAAGACTAACCAGAGGTCACAGAGACAGTATCCAAATTAACAAAATCACAAACGAAAAGGGAGATATAAGAACAGAATCTGAGGAAATTCAAAAAATCCTCAGATCCGACTACAAAAGACTATACTCAACAAAATTGGAAAATCTGGATAAAATGGACAAGTTTATAGACAGATACCAAATACCAAAGTTAAGTCAGGATCAGATAAAACATGTAAACAGTCCCATAACCCCTAAGAAATAGAAGCAGTCATTAAAAGTCTCCCAACCAAAAGAAGCCCAGGAGCAGATGGGTTCAGGGCAGAATTCTATCAGACCTTCAAAGAAGACCTAACACTAATACTCTTCAAAGTATTCCACAAAACAGAAACAGAAGGAACACTATCTAATTCATTCTATGAGGCCACAGTTACACTAATACCAAAACCTCACGAAGACCCAACAAAGAAAGAAAACTACAGACCCAATTTCCCTTGTGAATATCGATGCAAAAATACTCAATAAAATTCTCACAGACAGAATCCAAGAACACATCAAAACGATCATTCACCATGATCAAGTTGGCTTCATCCCAGGGATGCAGGGATGGTTCAATACCTGGAAATCCATCAATGTAACCCACTACATAAACAAACTCAAAGGAAAAAAACCACATGGTCATTTCATTACATGCTGAAAAAGCATTTGACAAAGTTCAACATCCCTTCATGATAAAAGTCTTGGAAAGATCAGAAATTCAAGGCCCATACCTAAACATAGTAAAAACAATATATAGCAAACCAGTAGCCAATATCAAACTAAATGAGGAGAAACTTGAAGCATTCCAACTAAAATCAGGGACTAGACAAGATTGTCGACTCACTCCCTATCTATTCAATATAATTGCTCTAGCTAGAACTTCTAGCTAGAACAATTAGATAACAAAAGGAGGTCAAAGAGATACGAATTGGAAAGGAAGAAATCAAAATATCACTATTTGCAGATGATATGCACGTATACTTAAGTGACCTGAAAAACTCCACCAGAGAACTGCTACAGCTGATAAACAACTTCAGCAAAGTGGCCAGATATAAAATTAACTCAAACAAATTGGGTAGCCTTCCTATACTCGAAGAATAAACAGGCTGAGAAAGAAATTAGGGAAATGATACCCTTCAGAATAGTCACAAACAATATAAAGTATCTTGGTGTGACTCTAACCAAACAAGTGAAAGATCTGTATGTTGAGAACTTCAAGTCTCTGAAGAAAGAAATCGAAGAAGACCTCAGAAGATGGAAAGATCTCCCATGCTCATGAATTGGCAGGATTAATATAGTTAAAATGGCCAACCTGCCAAAATCAATCTATAGATTGAATGCAATCCCTATCAAAATTCCAACTCAATTCTTCATAGACTTTGAAAGAGCAATCCTCAAATTCATTTGGAATAACAAAAACCCAGGATAGCAAAAACTATTCTCAACAATAAAAGAACTTCTGGGGGAATCAGTATCCCTGACCTCACGCTGTACTACAGAGTGGTAATGATCAAAACTGCATGGTATTGGTAGAGTGACAAGCAGGTAGATCAATGGAATAGAATCGAAGACCCAGAAATGAACCCACACACTTATGGTCACTTGATCTTTGACAAAGGAGCTAAAACCATCCAGTGGAAAAAAGACAGCATCTTCAACAAATGGTGCTGGTTCAACTGACGGTCTACATGTAGAAGAATGCAAATTTATCCATTCCTATCCCCCTGTACAAAGCTCAAGTCCTAGTGGATCAAGAACCTCCACATAAAACCAGATACACTGAATCTAATAGAATAGAAAGTGGGGCAATTTCTCAAACACATGGGCACAGGGGGAAAGTTCCTGAAGAGAACATCAAAGGTTTGTGCTCTCAGATCAAGAATCGACAAATGGGACCTCATGAAATTGCAAAGCTTCTGTAAGGCAAAGGATACAGTCAATAGGACAAAACAGCCACCAAGAGATTGGGAAAAGATCTTTACCAATCCTACATCCAATAGAGGGCTAATATCCAACATATACAAGGAACTCAAGAAGTTAGACTCCAGAGAACCAAATAACCCTATCAAAAAATGGGGAAGAGAGCTAAACAGACAATTCTCAACTGAGGAAACTTGGATGGCTGAGAAACACCTAAAGAAATGTTCAACATTTTTAGACATCAGGCAAATGCAGATCAAAACAACTCTGAGATTCCACCTCACACTAGTCAGAATGGCTAAGATGAAAAACTCAGGTGACAGCAAATACTGGCAAGGATGTGGAGAAAGAGGAACACTCCTCTATTGCTGGTGGGATTGCAAGATGGTACAACCGCTCTGGAAATCAGTTTTGTGGACCCTCAGAAAATTGGACATAATACTGTCTGAGGACCTAGCTATACCACTCATGGGCATATACCCAGAAGATGTGCCAACATCTAATAAGGACACATGTTCCACTATGTTCATAGCAGCCATATTTATAATAGCCAGAAGCTGGAAACAACCTAGATGTCCCTCAACAGAGGAATGGATATGGAAAATGTGGTAGATTTACACAATGGAATACTACTCAGCTATTAAAAACAATGACTTCATGAAATTCAGCCCCATGGGGAGGGAGCAACAGTGTCAACTAGTCAGGCCTCCTGTGCTCTCAGAGACTGGACCACCAACCAAAAATGCATATGGAGGGGCCCATTGTGCTGGCCACATATGTGGCTAAGGAGGGCTTGTTGACCATCAGTGGTAGGAGTGGCCCTTGGGTCTGAGAGTGTTAGATGCCCCGGTATAGGGGAATGCTAGGGAGGGAAGATGGGAATGGGTGGGTGGGTGGGGGAATACCCTCATAGAGGCAGGGGAGGAGGGAGGAAATAGGGGGTTTCCAAAGGGGAGACCTGGAAAGGGGGAAACATTTGAAATGTAAAGAAAGTATTAAATTAAAAAAAAAAAAAATTCACAGTAGCTTCCAGGCAGATTTTCTTGTCTTCTTTTCCCATCTCACCATAGGAGTGCTGGGATTACAGAAACATAAAAATGGGTTGTTAGGGATTTGAACTTAGATTGTGTGGTTTGTTCAGCATGGGTATTTTGTCCACTGAGCTAAGTCCCTGGTTCCATGAAGTATTTTTTAAATAGATATCTTGGTTTTTATTTTGTGTTGATGCTGTTTCCTTTTTTCAAAAGCTCTCATTTTTTTTAATGAATTTCCCCAGGCTAGACCAAGTCTGGATTGAATGTACCTGTACAAAGCGTGCAAAAAATACCAGCTGGGAGTCCACATCTTTCACGGGTAGAGGATGCAGTAGCCAGACTATACCCACGGTCCTTTATGGAAGCTGTCTTACATGCACTGCTGTCCTCTAACTGCTCCTAGAAAGCCAGTACTCAACTCCAGCAGCAATTTTTCAAGACAACTGTCCAGATTCCCTGTGGAATTTATCATCTGCTCTTTTGGCTTTAGTCCCAAACACAGCCTCTATTTCTGCCTGGCCTCTGGGAACTATATACATGTTCCTCCATTGAGCTTCCAGCTTCTGTGTAGATCCTAACTTTTCAAATCCACCCTCAGGCTCTGCTCAACAGCATTTCAAACATGAATGGCCATTGCCCACTTTGTGTTTTTCTGTCTCCTTTCTATTCCCACTTGCGGGGTAATTAATTCATGCTCACTAGGATCTTCCCATAATTATGCTGATTAACTTTCAGACATTTCATAAACACTGCTGTTTAGACCTTAGAACGTGGATTTGATCATCCATATTGAAAAGGAAGGGCAAACAACCAGTGGCTCCCACAGAGGTGCATCCTTTGCTACAGAAAAGGAAAATAATATTCAAGATGATCGTAACTTAGAGAGCTGGAGCTTTGTACTTGGTGTTCGGTGTGACCTATTTTCCATCATGAAAGCTTCAAAGAAAGATTTAATGGAACAAACTGAGTAAGAAGTGCTGGTCCTTACAGCAGGTATGGTGAAATCTATCTGAAATGATCACCAAAGAAAAGCTGGGGCTTATCTGTGTTTATATTTCTCCCCAAGCAGAGGATTGGATCTGACATTATTTAATTAGGTATGGCTTTTCTCCTATATCATAGACATGTACCAGTTACAGATATCAAGAGTGTTGCATATTCTTAGTGGAACATTAACAGTAAGCTAAAAAGTGTTTTAAACTGGAAATAACAGCAGGTGTCATATAGGCTAAGTAACCACCAACCTCCTACTAAAACCATCCTCTTACTATAAGGGATATTTCTTTAAATAAAGGTAAGTATCATCTCCATTTTACAAATCAAAGAGACTAGGATGACAAGTAGGTTTGCCTGGTGATGATGATGATGATGATGATGATGACATGAACAGCCAAGAGTCAAGTGGAAAATGTGCCTTTGTACTATTTGAGTGGAAGAAGGCATAGTAGTTACTCTACGTAGAAAATCCCATGCCAGCCAGAGCTATACGGCAAGACTACGGCTCATTTCTCAACAAAACAAAACCAACCAACCAAACAAACAAACAATAAACCAAAGGGTAAAACACAACAACAACAACAACAACAACAACAACAACAACAACAAAAGGAACAAGATCAAAGCCTGTATTTGTACTAGCTATGATGCACTGCACTGAGCAATTGTAAAATGGCCCATAAGATGATTTTCCAAAAGACTTCTAAGACAATGCAGTGATAATAGTTTTTATCAACAAATGGTAATCAGGTTAATGAATATAAACTTGGAGACCTATTTTATGCCCCAAATAATTAATTCAAAATGGATCATGGAATCAAATATAAAGGCTAAAACTGAAACTCTTTGAAGAAACTGTAGGCTGTTTTAGTTTCTTTCCCTTCACTGTGACCAAATTACCTGGCACAGACAAGTTAGTGCGGGTGGGGGGTGGGGGGATAGGTTAATGTTATTCACAGTCAGGTTTCAGTATAGCACAGCTGATGACAATGGTGAACACAGCCACATGCTAGAGCAGTTCAGCTTATATCACAGTAGCACAGGAGGCAGAGAGACAGGGAGTGATCAGGAAGGGCCCAAGAGTATCTGCCAGTGAATGAATTCTTCCAGAAAAACCCCACCTGGGAAAGTTTTTACATTTCCCAAAACAACACTACCATCCTGGAGCAAGCAATCAAATCATGATCCTCTGAGGAATGTTACATAGTCAAATCATAACATCCAACTCCTGTCATCGAAATATTCAAGGCCACCTCACAAAGTAAATACCTTACTTCTCAAGGGTCTTACTTTGCTCTCTATTGTGATAAACACCATGACTAAAAGCAACTCAGGGGAAGAAAGTGTTTGCTTCACCTTGTGCTTCCAGGTCACAGTCCATTCCTGAGGGAAGTCAGAGTAAAAACCCAAGGAACTCAGATGTGAGAGCTGAAGCAGAGACCATGGAGGAGTGTGGCTTACAGATTGTTTCTCATGGCTTGCTCAGCCTGCTTTCTAAAACAATCCTGGACCACCTTGCCAGGGATGACACCCACCAGAGGGAGCTGAGCACCCCTAAGTCAATCAATAGAGAAAACACTCCATAGATTTGCCTCCAGGCAATCTGATGGAAACATTTTCTCAAGTGAGGTTCTTTCCTGAAAATTGACAGGTTTGGTTCAAGGTAACAAAACGAACCAGTACCATCTCTATTCATTTCCAAAATTGTTCAAAAGTCCAAAGTTTCAAGTTCTTCTGAAACCCAAGGCAAACTCTTAGCTGTGAGCCTCTATGAAAGAGAAAAATTACATACTTCCAACATACAATGAGCATTTCCAACCCCCAAGAAGAATAGGAACATGGAAAGGAATAGGCTCACAGCAAGATGCAAACTTAACAAAGCAAGAATATCCAGTGCCTGAGTCCCATGAGCAGCATCAAAAGTACATGGTATTGTGATGTCACCTAGGAGGAGCTTGGGTAGCACCATTCTTATGGCCATAGGATTCCTATGTGGTCTTTAGCTTAAGCTGTTTCCACTTTCCCCTTACAGCTTTCCTTTGGAGCAGTTCTTTGTTGCCAGAAGTCCAACATCCTGGGGAATTCACTGTAATTTGGGCTCTCCCTGAGAGGTTCATGCATCTCTCTCAGGGTTTCCATGTAGGGAGTCTGACCTTGTCAACTGCTACCAGACCTCTCAGACCTCAGGCTTTTCACCGGAACCTTAGTGGAAGCTTCCAAGACACTGTAACCCCTACATTCTGCATGTCTGCAAAGCTAACATTACACGGATGATTCCAGGGTCTGTTTGCCAGCTTGAGATGTAGGTGAATGCCCTCAGACAACAGTTACAGAACACACTGATTACATGGGTGGCTCAATGTCGCAGAAAACCACTTCCTTAGACTGCATAGTATGAAGAGAGGGCTCTATCAGCTCTTTCTTCTCAAGGGAAAGTCTTTAAAATGAGCCTACTGTGAGGTCTGGAAAATTCCTACTGTTGCAATGCAAAATGCAAGGCTTCTCTTTACTGGCCCTAGTCTTTCTCTCTCTCTCTCTCTCTTTTTTTTTCATATTTTATTTACATTTCAAATGTTTCCCCCTTTCCAGATCTCCCCTTTGGAACCTCCCCATTCCCTCCCCCCTTCCCCCTGCCACTATGGGGGTAATCTTCCACCCACCCACCCACCCACTTTCATCTTCCCTCCTTGGCATTCTCCTACACTGGGGCATGTAACACCCTCAGGCCCAAGGGCCTCTCCTCACCCTGATGGATAACAAGACCCTCCTCTGCCACATTTGTGGCCAGCACCATGGGTCCCTCCATGTGTATACTTTGGTTGGTGGATCGGTCTCCAGGAGTATCGGGGGGTCAGGCCAGGTGCCACTGTTGCTGCCTCTGTGGGGATGAAAACTCCCTCAGCTCCTTCAGTCCTTTCTCCAAGTCCTCCATCTGGGACCTCACATTCAGCCCTACTGTTGCTGCGAAGTGACTCTTGGGTGTTTCAAACTTTTGGGCTAATAACCACTTATCAGTGAGTACCTACCATGTTCATTATTTTGTGACTGCGTTACCTCGCTCAGGATGATATTTTCAAGATCCATCCATTTGTCTGCGAATTTCATGAAGTCATTGTTTTTAATAGCTGAGTAGTATTCCATTGTGTAAATGTACCACATTTTCTATATCCATTCCTCTGTGGAAGGACATCTGGGTTGTTTCCAGCTTCTGGCTATTATAAATATGGCTGCTATGAACGTAGTGGATCATGTGTCTTTCTAACACGTTGGAGCATCTTCTGGGTATATGCCCAGGAGTGGAATAGCTGGATCCTCAGGTAGTATTATGTTCATTTTTCTGAGGGTCTGCAAACTGATTTCCAGAGAGGTTGTATCAGCTTACAGTCCCACCAGCAATGGAGGAGTGTTCCTCTTTCTCCACATCCTCGCCAACATCTGCTGTCACCTGAGTTTTTGATCTTAGCCATTCTGACTGGTGTGAGGTAAAATCTCAGGGATGTTTTGATTTGCATTTCCCTGATGACTAAGGATGTTGAACATTTCTTTAGGTGCTTCTTGGCCATTCGTGTTCCTCAGTTGAGAATCCTCTGTTTAGCTCTCTTCCCCATTTTTTGATAGGGTTATTTGGATCTCTGGAGTCTAGCTTATTGAGTTCTTTGTATACATTGGATATTAGCCCTTTATTGAATATAGGATAGGTAAAGGTCTTTTCCCAATCTGTAGGTTGCCGTTTTGTTCTATTTACAGTGTCCTTTGCCTTACAGAAGCTTTGTAATTTTTTGAGGTCCCATCTGTCGATTCTTGATCTTAGAGCACAAGCCATTGGTGTTCTGTTCAAGAACTTTTCCCCTTGCCCATGTGTTCGAGACTCTTCCCCACTTTTGCTTCTATTAGATTCAGTGTATCTGGTTTTATGTGAATGTCCTTGATCCACTTGGACTTGAGCTTTGTACAGGGAGATAGGAATGGATCAATTCTCAATCTTCTACATGTAGACCGCCAGTTGAACCAACACCATTTGTTGAAGATGCTGTCTTTTTTCCACTGGATGGTTTTAGCTCCTTTGTCAAAGATCAAGTGACCATAAGTGTGTGGGTTCATTTCTGGGTCTTCGATTCTATTCCATTGATCTACCTGCCTGTCACTGTACCAATACCATGCAGTTTTTATCACTACTGCTCTGAAGTACAGCTTGAAGTCAGGGAGGCTGATTTCCCCAGAAGTCCTTTTATTGTTGACAATAGTTTTTGCTATCCTGGTTTTTTTTATTATACCATATGAATTTGAGAATTGCTCTTTCTAGGTCTATGAAGAATTGAGTTGGGATTTTGATGGGGATTGTGTTGAATCTGTAGATTGCTTTCTGCAGGATGGCCATTTTAACTATACGAATCCTGCCAGTCCATGAGCATGGGAGATCTTTCCATCTTCTGTGTTTTTCTTCGATTTCTTTCTTCAGAGACTTGAATTTCTTGTCATACAGATCTTTCACTTGTTTGGTTAGAGTCACACCAAGATACTTTATATTGTTTGTGACTATTGTGAAGGGTTGTTATTTCCCTAATTTCTTTCTCAGCCTGTTTATCCTTTGAGTATAGGAAGGCTACTGATTTGTTTGAGTTAATTTTATATCTGGTCTCTTTGCTGAAGTTGTTTATCAGCTGTAGGAGTTCTCTGGTGGAGTTTTTCAGGTCACTTAAGTATACCATCATATCAACTGCAAATAGTGATATTTTGATTTCTTCCTTTCCAATTTGTATCCCTTTGACCTCCTTTTATTGTCTGATTGCTCTAGCTAGAACTTCAAGTACTATATTGAATAGGTAGGGAGAGAGAGAGGGCAGCCTTGTCTAGTCCCAAATTTTAGTGGGATTGCTTCTAGTTTCTTTCCATTCAGTTTGATGTTGGCCACTGGTTTGCTGTTTATTGCTTTTACTATGTTTAGATATGCTCCTTGAATTCCTGATCTTTCCAAGACTTTTATCATGAAGGGATGTTGAACTTTGTCAAATGCTTTTTCAGCATCTAATGAAATGACCATGTGTTTTTTTTCTTTGAGTTTGTTTATATAGTGGATTACATTGATGGATTTCCGGGTATTGAACCATCCCTGCATCCCTAAGATGCAGCCTACTGATCATGGTGAATGATCGTTGTGATGTGTTCTTGGATTCAGTTTGTAAGAATTTTATTGAGTATTTTTGCATTGATATTCATAAGGGAAATTGGTCTGAAGTTTTCTTTTAAGACCTTCATTGCCCAGTACTTACAACTCATTTATTTTTGCCTAGACTTATGTTTTCAATTCCATCCACTCTGCTTTTTGACTGGAAGTTTAACTTTAAACCTACTTAAAATCAGCCAGCAATAACCATGCAACATCCTGAATGCTATGTTGTTTTGAAATGTCTGCCATGAACTTAATTGGTTTGTCATCTTTAAAGTCAGCTTTCCCCCAAATTTTAGGATATGAACAAAGTTATCTGCCAGCATATAATACTAACGGCCCTAGTCCAGTGTCCAATGGAGTCCTTTTTCCCATCGGAAACATCATAAAATATATTCACACTTTCTCCATTTTTGTCAGAATCATGGTCTTGAGTCTTGCTAGAATTACTGATTTAGCTCTAGTTACAGTTGAGAGTTTTTCTAGCTCTTATCTATCTCCAAACATCACCAAATTCCTCCCTAAAATCAGTAGCAAGACACAAGAACTACATGATACTGTTTAGTCATAGGAATGAGCACACTTCTCTGGTATCAATTTCCTGTATTAGGTTCATTTCCATCAGCGTACCATAACACTGACAGCTTAAGGGAGAAAAGATTTTAGAGTGTTTCAGTCCATCATGGCAGGGAAGATATGGTAGAGCAATTCAGTGCACAACATGGTATTCCAGGAAGCAGATAGTGGGACTGGAAGTGGTAAGGGACAATATCCTCGGAAGGACCTGCCCCTAAGGGGTCCACCTTCTCCAGCTAGTACACACCTTCTAATGTTTCCATAGTTCCTCAAATAACATCATGTTGGGACCGATCTTTCAAATCAAGAACATATGAGGAAGCCATTATGTATTCCAACCACAGCATAGTCATAAAGCTTCAGTTAGGGAATATTTTCTCCAATATAAAACCAAAAGTATCAGTGACCAAAGAAGGATAAATTGGATTACATCGGAAATTAAATGTGTTGTGCTTCATAGGACATTCCAGAAAGGGAAAATACAGCCTACAGAATGGGAGAAAATCTTCCCAGATCATTTATAAGATTAGAAATTTGCCACCAAAAATCTATAAATTCTAGCAGCAACCCAAAAGTAAGATGAAAGTTCAATTTTAAAGTAAGTTAAAGATTGGATTAGACATTGTTCTAATGTAGACGTAAAAAGGTTACTGAGCACATCAAAGATATTTGACCTTGTGAATGACTAGGGAAATCACAACACAGAAATGTCATTGGTGATAAGGAGAAATTTCGACCTTAATATGCTGTCAGGACTGTGCGATGCAGTAGTCACTTTGCAAAAGAGATTCAGTTCCTCAAAATACTAAACACAGACTTACCATGTTACCAATATTTCTATTCCTAACTATATACTAAGAGAAATGAAAACATATGTTCACAAACAAAAACAAATGCTTATCACCTAATGGACAGATGACAGTCTCAATCATTGACTGAATAAGACCTAGAATCACCTAGGAAAAAAGGTCTTGGGCAAACCCATGGGGCACGGCCCCCCCTGCAAGTCTGTTGGGGGTGATGATCTTGACTGGATTAATGGAATTAGAAGGACACACCCACTGTGGCAGCCCCATTCCCTTGGCTGGGATTCTTGACTGTTTAAAAGTGAGAAAGTGAGTCGAGTATAATCATGGGCAACTCTTTGCTTCATGACTGTGAATGATCTATCACTAATCACCTTAAGCTCCTGCTGATGTGACTGCCCCACCACAACCAACTGTAACCAGTGAGCCAAAATAAACCCTTTGCCCTTAAAAAGGGTTTTGATGAAGTATTTTATTACAGCAACAACCAAAGTAACTGAAACAAATAGCAAACACACAACAGCATATCCACATAATTGGACATTGCATGACAACTTTGCAGAGGGAAATACTTAAACATGTCACAATGGGTAGATCTTAAAAGAATCATGCTGAGTAAAAGAAGCCAGTAGGTAAAGGATAGCATGATGACCATGTTGCATAGTTTCATATATATTAAATACCCAGAGGGAGGCAAACATATTAGGTAGAAAGTAGATACTCAGCTGCCGAAGTCATAAAGAAGGGAAAAATAGGAAGTTACTGTTGATGGGAACAGTTATTTAGGAATGATGAAAATATTCTGGAGTTGGATGTGTATAGATATGCAGATATGCTAAAGACACTGAATTATATTCAATTATTTTAAAACTTTTTGAAAAAATTAAAAATGTGTCTGTAAAAGTATACATGCCTGTATATTTGGCATACATGGACCAGGTAGTCAGTATGTCTTCATTTCTCCCATCTCCTTTTCAGAGAAGGCCACCAATCCCTTAGAGGTGACAAGAGTTGGTGGATCAGAAGTCATTGAGTTCTCCACAGAGTAACTGGAATTTTTAAAATGAGAAAAACAATATTTTGAGCATGAAAACTTAACATGGTAGGGTGGCCCAGCCCTCCAACCTGGGCTTTACATTGAGAAGCAGAACAGAAGGACCTCAAACATCTTATGGTGATTACAAAACAGGAGAGGGAAATGGAACTCAAGAACCCAACAGAGAGAAGCAGATATTCAATACTGCTAAGGACACGAATAAAATATAAAGTACACCATGGTTTATAGTTTTGCTGGATGTTCAACCTTATAATACCTCAACCCACTCAAAGTTTGTCATAACCCATCAACCACAGAGAAGTCCAAAACCATACTAGTGACATGGCTCAGTGAATAAAGCACTTTTTGCATAACTCTGATCAGACCTGGAACCCACATAAAGGTGGAGAGAAGCAATCATAAAGGTTTTCTCTGACCCCACATTGGTGTTGTAACATACACTCCTACACACACCATGACTCATGCAGACTAAGAGTCTGAGCTGGGTTCCCAGCATTTATTTCAGGCAGTTTAAAACCAATCATAACCCCAGACCTAGAAGATCTTATATCATCTTCTCACCTCCACAGGCACCCTCACATGCGAATCTGTGTGCACACATGCGAGCACACACACACACACACACACACACACGATTTTTTATGTGAGCCAAATTCACTAGAATTATTTCAAGCCTCAGCATAAGATGACAGGATGTATAAAGACCAAGGTGAAGTGGCAAGAGATAACGGAGGTTTCCCTTCATGGCTTGCATCTGCATTGGTATCTTTAAGTTTAAGGAAGATGAGCTCATCTGTTTGGGTAATGGACTCAAGGCAAAATAAAACATGAGAGAGTGTGATTATCCAAGCAGAGGAGCAGAAACTGTTCGATTGTACTAAGAGCCCTGTTGTAAAGGGACATTGTCAAAACACTGACTAGCCAAATCTGCAGGGATGCTTAAACAGGCTATGCAGTGCTGAAGACACTCTAGGCACCTTTATAAAGACAAGAGGATTGACAACAGGCAGCCTGCAGGGAGGCCTAGCTGACACCGGTAAGTGAGGCAATGTGGTTACTACTGAGTGTGACCTGGCAGAGAGTTTTGAAACAGAATTTAGAGGCCAGTGAATCCCATGTATGATGCATTTTTATGGAAAACTTCATATTCTAAAAGCTAAGAAAAGGAACTAGCTCCCATGCACAAGACCTGGTTTCTATTATTAAATGCTGCAGTGGTAATGACATGGTGTGGCTTTTGTTGCTTTTCTAAATGCACAGACATGCTGACATGGTGTGGCAGAGAGAAGATGATATGACAGGGTATTAACGGTGAAAAATGGTCCTGGTGCTGGGGAAATGGAATGGGGCTTTCTTGGTCTGACAAGTGACCCAGAACACCTAGCATAGAGTGCATGTGTCTGCTTAAATTTCAACAGGAATAAAATATGCATTCCCTCTAGCTGTCATCATGGAAATCATGTACGATTCACAAACAGCAAACATTTAAGGCAACAGGAAGGAGGAACACGGTGGCTCAGAAAAACGAGCATGGCCTTGTATAATCAGAAACACATAATGGAGATGATGCTTGCTTCTGATCAAGAAATCTATGCTCCAGAACAAACTGCCTGGAACAGGATATGAAGTACTGGCAGCACAACAAAGAATCAACTCACAAGGTGGTAATGAAAAGAAACGCCACTGCTGCTTGTGAATAAAGATAACTGAAAACTTGGTCTAGAAAATCAGTCTGGTTTTCCAGCTCAATGATTTCTCTCCAAACAGCAAGTGACTTGTTTGTCTGTTTATTTGCAGACAATCTTCACTTAAACCAAATGAACTGTAATGAAATGGCCTTAACAATGTGAATACGAACTTTTAAAATTGGTATGTGTAACACTTTATATAAGTTTATTTTGTTTAACACTATCCTTTTGAGGGCTTGTCAATGAAAGTACTAAATGACTTTCAAGTCCTTAAAAATGTTAAAGTATATTTATTTATTGTATATCTGGGTTCATGTAGAGGTTGGGGGACAGCCCACAGGAGTCTGTTCTCTCCTTCCACCTCAAGGGTCTCGGGAACGGAACTCAGGTCATAAGGCTTAGAGGCAAGTGCCTTTACCAGCTGATCCCTCTCACGGTCACCAGCCCTAGAACATTTTCTTATATATTCAACACAGATATGGGGATAGCTTTTAAGAAAATTCAACTTGAGCAAAGTCGGGAGTTAGGTCAAGCTTTAAGAAAACTGTTACCATGTAATTCTTGTTGGTAACAAAATAGTTAGGC
>JADRCH010000074.1:5069731-5127354 GCA_019843965.1 Rhynchomys soricoides
AATAGTTAGGCACAGAATATCTATTTTACAAAGCCCTGGAAAGGTATCTCAGTCACCTGAGTCTTAAAGAACCAACATTTCACAATAGCACGGTTTTCCAACATTAGGTTTCTACCTTATGCCTCAGAAACACGAGTGTGTTTTAATAAATCAATTGATACTAGAGAGCTCCTCCCACATCTTAAATCAATATGATGGTATATGGATTTCTAAGAAAGGAAAGGTGATAGTAACATGAGAATTAAGCAGTAATTTCTGTAACTGATAACACAAACAAGTAAGTTCTTTTAACGTGCGAAAGCTAATGTGGTAATTACCGTGCAAGTAACACAGAGACTCTAAGACTAATGGCTGGAACTCAAAGATCGGCTGGGATGAAACCTGCTTAACAAACGTTTCCAGAGCTTCACAGAGGAATTTTAATGGGTGATCTTGAGCAAGTGAGGGGGACATGTTTAATTTCAATGAAACAGCTCAGTGTCCTGCTCCAGCATCTTGGTGACCTGCCCCAATATCACAGTGACATGCTTAACAAATTGAGTAGAGACTGGTTTATCAAAGGGAGAGGAAAAGACATGAAGACTGCCAATATCTTAAGTTGAAAGCATTGCCTTGGGGGAGTGGGAAGACTCCGAATCAGAAATAGCTTGAACAGTAGGGACGGTAGACACCTCCATATAGTAGACTTTTGTGCACCCATATTTAAATCTGAGGTCAAGTGAAAAGGGATCAGAGCATCTTCAACTCTTGTTTAAATGTTTCTTTAACCAGGTTCGGTTAAGACCTCATAAAAATGATCCATAGCTACAGCACTGACTGTCTAGAGGAGAGGAAGGAGTAAATGTTTGTGTCCTATAATAAGCATGTCTACACAGAGAGGAAAATAAGCAATCAAGCACCACACCAAGCAGAATCTCTGATGCAACGTGCTGCTTAGGAATGTCTCAGCCCATTTGGAAAGAAGAGCAATTATCTGATGACAATTTGATAATCAGGAATCTTTGCTTTTTTAAGATAGGATGGACTGACACTTGCTGTGCAGACCAGGTTGGCCTGGAGCCTGCCTCTGCTTCCCTGGAGCTAGGATGAACGGCTTTGGGAAACAAATGACATGGGCATTGTATAAAGAACTTTTCCTGTTAAAATTTCTCACTTCCCGATGAAATCTAAAAGAAGGAAGAGATGTCAACCCCAGGCTTCCAAATGTTCAAGTCCACAATTAAATGCTGTGTGAGTAGAAGGCTGTGCATCTATAAAAGAAGAAAAAGACCTACTGAAAACGGGGACTTTGCTGTACTTGTTTTTCTTGCTTGGTGAGCACATTTTCTCTTAGCATTGATATATTTCCCAAATAAGGAAAGGTTTTCTGTGGCTACATGTCTCAGGATCACTTCAAACACAGCCTGTCCAAACTGGGCTTACCTTCTGAAAAAGCACTTTCCTTGGAAAGCTGTTTCGGTCAGGAGCACCATGATTATCCAAATCCCTCAGATCCCACGTTTCCATACCTACCTTATTTTTCTTCTCCTTTAATTACAGACCTGAAATCGAACTAAATCAAAACAAACTAAGGACCGCTGATTTTCAATCACACAGATGCAAAGGACAGACTTTGAGACAGGGGTAAGATGGGGCATGCTCCAAGGAGATGAAAGTCAAGTGTTCCCCTTTAGGTTTCATAGATACCATTGGTATTTCAGCCCCACGATCTCCTCTAGTCACTTCTTCGACTAGTCCCTTAATGGCTCTGACTGTGCACGTGCCAATACAGACAATAGTATGCTGACTGAATACTTATGCAATAAATCCACTGTGTAATTCCTCTGCTAGGAACACCTCTATTGGTTCTTGGTAGCCACAAAATGCCCATGGACCTGCCTCTACTAACCATTGCGCTGTGTCACACTGTCTTCCCAACTCTGCCTCCAAGCATCCCCATTTTACCAAGTACATGTTACAGTCCCCACAGAGACAGACTTGAAATTAAGGGCAGGCTTCTTCATTCCCACATAGGTCTCTAATTCCCTGCCTATCCATCCTCAGAGTTAATGCTCAATCTATGTTTCCTTTCAGAGCACATATCAAGAAATTACACTTATAGGGATCTTGCACTGGTATATAACAGAATATCTAAAATAATCTTTCTGAAATTAAGTCATGAAAAATTCATATTTTATTTATCTATTTATTGTCATTGTGAATGTAAAATTCATTGAGGTCAGTAAAGAAACTACATTTTTCTTGCTTATTCCATGTATTCTACCACTGAGCTATTTATTAAAGCCCTCTTTGTACATAGCACTATATCAGGTAACAAAGGAAGCTACTGTACTTTGGCATAACAAGCCATTAACAAATATTTGTGGGTGAATAAATTGTACCCCTTCTCTTAGCAAGTAGCCTGCTTATTTAGGAGGGCAACATAAAATGACTTTTAAGCTCTCTTATTCTTGGCTCATTTGACCATAGAAATCCTATATTTTTTAAATAGTTCCGAGGAGTCAACCGTAGGAACTTTCAACAAATGGGTTTCAGATAGATTTTATTACATATTCACTTGCTCATATTCTTGAGAATTTAATGTCACTTTTGTAATGGCTGCTAACAAGATGTTATTGCCTTTTTAAACTATACATTTTATCCTTCAGTTTGACATAAAATGCTATAAATAAATCAGACGGAAAACTATTTAGCTACTTGACATCTATAATAACAGGGGGGTGTTTCTACAATGCCAGATTTATAAATAGGCAGAGGCTCCCAGATTTGGTTATTATGATTTAATTGCACAAACTTCTGTTGAGGGTTTACATCATTTAGCTAACAAATATGTCCATAAAATAAGCATTATAATATAATACATATTCAAGCAAATGAATAAATGTCACTGTGACTATTCTGTTGAATTGCAACAAACAAAAAGTGGTATAGCCCCAGATGTTTACTTCAATTGGCCCTGAAGGGATGGATAGGCTGCTGGGTAATCACCATGGTTACTGATGCATTCTTTATGTGGGAATGGTACTGAGGCAAAGTGCTACCATTTATCATATAGCTCCCATCCATCATAATATACAGCAGGGATGCATATCATCATGCAGCGTTGAGTTTACGGAGACTGCTGATTTTTGTTTAAAGTGAGGATGGTTGGGGATGTAGCTCACATGGTAGAATTCTCTCGGCTAGCATATGTGAAACTTTGGGTTCGAAATCTGATACCACATAAACACAAAGTGGTGGTGGTACACATCTTTAGTCCCAGCATTTGCGAAGTGGAGGCAGGAAGATCAGTAGTCCAAGGTCATTCTTGAGGACATAGCCAGTTTAAGGCCAGTCTGGATCCTACAGACTTTATCTTTAAAAGGAAGCGGATAAAAGGAATATCGTTAAAAAGAAAATAATATTTTAATTGTGCCCGATTGTGTGTGAGAACTTGAAAAGCCAATGTAAGTCTCTGAATAACACTCCTTTCTTCCAGAGAGGATTTACTTTCTGCTTCTATTAGTAATCTAGGCTAAGGGCAGATCTCCTAAATCCAGCTGAGGATGGAAATAATTCTACTTCAGGCTCTATTCCTTTTGAGGGCTGGCCTTTGCAAGGGATTCTGGAAGCCCTGCATAACTTCTCTGCTCTCAGCCTTTTGACATTCAGCATGCATCTTGTGAGAAAGAGCAGTCTCAGATGCTGGGCTCCTTCCTCCTCTGGCTCTTAGGCACCCTGCCTCTCTGTCTCCTTGGCTTTCAGCACTGGCACACAGATGGCCTTGCTCCTTGCTTTTCTTCCCTTACTCTCAGGAGGCTTGCTCTGAATCAATGGCCAGAAGCAGAAGAGCTCACAGCCCCATTCTGATTACCGATGTCACTTTACCTGTCCTTTAGCAAAGTAGCTTAGATTGATCTTTAATAGCTCAATACCCGATATCTTCTCTTGCCCATCCTCCCTGTGTAAACAGGTCTCTCAAAATCTAACTTTATTTCCACTCAGACTTAGCTCATATTTGTTCAACTTTCTATCAGGTGTCAAGTCTAGTCTTGAACTGGGCAGTGTAAACACAACACAAACATATCTTAGAGCTCAAACAGTTAAACAGAGATCCCTCTCTGAATCTATATTCCTTACTTCCTATGAATAAAATACCTGACAAAATCCATTAATGTCAAGAATTATTCTCTCTCTCTCTTTCTCTCTCTCTCTCTCACATCATGGTGACTGGAGGAAGCATTTCTTCACCTCATGGCTTACAGGAAACAGAGGAAAAAGCAACAGGACCACTACCTGAGACCTACTTCTCCCAACCAGGTCCTTCTCCTGAAGTTCTTAGTATCTCCCCTCCCCCACCAAGCAGCAAAGGCACTGAGAACCTAGCACTCAATGTGTACGTTTGTAGAGAACATTTCTTACTGAAACCACAACAGAGACTCTCACCCTGCCTGAAATGACAGAAAAAACACGGGAGGATGTCCTATAGGAAACCATGGCATGTGCATGTCTATCCAACAGCAAGTCCAGTGATCCTCCTGCCTCCACTTCTCACAGCACTGGGGTTCAGTGCACAGGACCATGCCCACCTTATGATATGGGCTCTAGGTATTCCAACACAGCTCCTCCAGCTTACCCAGCATGCACTTGAAGCCCTGAGCCATCTCCTCAGTCCAGTTGTTCTAAAGCGAGGCATCATGGGCAATCATCTTCTTTCCATGTTTTCTCAAATGTCCCTGGTGCTATAGCATTTTATTTACAAGATAAATATTGAGCAACTGGAAATGACACGAAGAGCTGACATCAATCTAACTCACAGTAAACAGTGTAATAAAAGCTTTCCTTTGGTCTTGGATTTCTGTGGAGTTGATTCCAGTAGCAAAATTATGAATGTCTCTATCAGCCATTGGAGTAGAGTACCGATTCACAAGATTGTAGCTTAGCTGCTCTGATTGACAGTAAGCCACTCCCATTTTTTAACAACTTGCTGCCTTTCTTCCCTAAAAATCAAAGGAACAATGCATGTTTTCACTTGTTTTATTTATGAAAATTCATTTCTTTTACCTAAAATTCTCATATTCTTCTGCTTGTCGTTTCCATGGGCATTTCTGTATGTTTGTGATGATCTGGAGGTAGTCATCCTCTGAGTACCTAGAAGTTGAATATTAACATGATTAGACAAGAAAGTCTCACTTCACTCCTCACTGTAGCCATGAAATCATGCAGAAATTATTAAATATCATACTTGCTCCTGAATATCTAGGAACATGTGGCTTAAAAATTACTATTACTATTATTATTATTATTATTATTATTATTATTATTATTATGCTGGTTTATGAATATGTATACTGCAGATTTCATAAGCCAAGTTCAACATTTCAAGCTGCGAATATGTTCTCTTTTTGTGTCTCCTTTTCTCTGTCTCTCTCATACCCACAAAAGCAATCTTATATTAACTTTAACTTAATAACTGATAAATATTTTCTAAATGTTTTGCATGAACATACAGTTGGTTTTTTTTCAAATACTTAGTTAATAGTTTAAAATTGGAATATGTAGTCAGGGCCCCCTACACACACACACACACACACACACACACACACACACACAAATAATCATTGGGTCTTAATTTTCTGAAATACATTAAAATCCCAGATTGGGCTATGGCGAGAAAGCTGCATACAGGCATAAAAAGCTGTGAAAGTGACAGAGTCTAATAGGATAGGCGTGGAACAAAAATCCCATCTCCCTTAGCTCTCTCTCAATCTGAAATTCCACCATTAAGTATTAATTCCTAAAGCAGAGAATGCTGTTTCATCTTTAAGGGTGTTCATTTGAAATGCAAATATCCTTCTGAATTAAAAAAAAATAACACCTTGAGTTTCTTTCCATTCAGCTCTCAGCCATCGGTTGCTAGCCATTAAAGATCAAAGCTGTGCAACACAGAGAGACAGAGAGAGAGAGAGAGAGAGAGAGAGAGAGAGAGAGAGTGAGAGAGAGAGAGGGAGGATGTGTTGGCCAGTGTTTGGAGAAGAGAAAGGTGAGTGCACAGCCTTGCCTGGGAGAATAGGCTCATTACCCATGTGAATGCAATGAAGATTCTGCAAAGTGATCTGTAAAAGGCAGTATTTCTGACAGGTGGGGTGTAGTCAAGCACAGAACTCCTTTGTAGCTAAAACTTTTTTCCTCTTGGGTTTCTCTCCCTCCAATAATGCTAGCAACAGGAATCAACTTGTTTCCGACTGACTCTACAGATGAATCCAGATAAATCTCCCAAGAACACAGTAAATACTGAAAGCAAAGCAAAGAGCTTCCACCAGAAGGATTCAAAATAGGTGTAAGCACACAGTTCCCAAGCTTAGCAGACTCAGATAGATCACTCCATGGGACTTGTACTCATTTTAGTACACTAAGTCATGAGAATCGCATGCTGTGACCCCAAAACTGTCTAGATGAGATATTTCCTGGCTGAAGTGCAGTGCCTGCTTCTACATGATTGACAACCAAAGACCTTTTGCAAAATACTATTAAACTAAAATTGAAAACATCATCATCATCATCATCATCATCATCATCATCAACAACAACAACAACAACAAAAAAACACCCATCCAGCAACTTACCTGGATCCTTAAGAAAGAGGCACTGCTATGATATCTCTCCTGTCTAGAGAAGTCTAACTAATTACCAAGACATGGCTTTAAATCTTGTCAGAGTGTTATTGGGACAATCAGATCAATGTACAAACAAGAGCCCATGAACCAAAGTAAGCAAACAACTTTTGTCCACTAAGCTCCACCAAATAGAAAGTGTAAGGGAGAGGAGGGCCAAACACATATCTAATTAAGTCAATGAGAATTGCAATTGCATTTGAAGTCAATACAAAGCATAATTGGGAGATAAAAGAACTAGGAAGCTATTGTCTTTTTATCAGAGTAGATGTATCAAAGTTTAAATTTTATTGGCATGCTATTTATAAGACAAGAAATAATGAAACTTTTTATGATGTATGTCTCAGATTAGCAAACTTGAATATTAAGCAATAAAAACTATTGAAAATTAAAAACAAGTGGGGAAAGCTTAATGAAATATGAACAAGCAGAGCCTTGCAATGCAAGCTTAGAATTCCAGTATGCAGGGGGCTGAGGCACAAGCACCAACATTTTGGGCTGACGCAGGCTCCATAGCAAGACACTGTATGGTTTTAACCTATTGACAAGTAAATATGAACTTTTAAAAGAAGAGGAAAATTAGCAGCGGACAACCTCAAGTGGTTTGATATGTGTATGATTGCAGTTCTCATAAGAGAGAAGAAAAGCATCTTTGAAGTCTGATGGGATCTATCACCAAAGCTAATGAAAACTGTAAATCACAGACCTGAGAAGGCCAACAAATGCAAAGCACACGAAACATGAGAAAAATGGCAACATAAGAATGAGTTCTTGGGGATGGAGAGATGGCTCAGCAGTTAAGAGCACTGACTGTTCTGCCGAAGTTCCTGAGTTCAAATCCCAGCAACTACATGGTGGCTCACAACCATCTGTAATGAGATCCGATGCCCTTCTCTTGTGTGTCTGAAGACAGATACAGTGTACTCATATACATAAAATAAATAAATCTTTAAAAAAGAATGAATTCTTAGTGACAGCAAAGAGAAAAACCTTAAGTGTAATGAAATAAAACACACTATGCATGAAGAAACAACAGCCTGCGATGTGCTTGTTGTTTAAAAAAAAAATGGAAGCTGAAAGGCAGGGAGCTAATGATATAAACTGCAGAATGAGGGTGGGGGAAAGCTCATTCTAGAATTCTATACTAGGAAAATTCTTCAGCAGCAATGTTGGAGGGAGTGTCCAGGCAAAACAGCAATGAAGGAAAATTGGTGTCTGGGTTGACAAAGTGTAATAAAGAGCTCCAGAAATAGAATATATAAATACACACAAACACACACAGGAACCTTTTTCTTTCTCTCCTACATTTCTTTAAAAGGAACCTGGACTTGGAAGATAGCTCAGTCAGTACAGAGCTTGCCTGGCAAGCATATAGACCTGAGTTTGACTCCCAGAACCCAGGTAAAATGACAAGATGGCACATGTCTTTGTAATTCTGTCAGGAAGATGCAGACAGGAGGCACCCTGGGGCTTGCTGGCCAGACAATCCAGTCTATCACGTGAGACCAAATCCATGAGAGAAGCCATCACAAAGGAAATCTTCCTCAGTATGATATCCAACAATGATCTCTGTCTTCTGGCATATGTACACATCCCCATCCCTCATATGCCCCCAACACACATTTTAAAAATAAAAATAGCAAAGAAAAGATTGAGAGTTTAAAGTAAAGATAAAATTGTTACAGCATTTGTAAAATAAATATAATCACAATTATTAAACAAATTATGTAACAATTTGAAACATTGTTGTTTCAAACAAGAATGGAGTGATAGAGGATGGAGCTGAAAATGTATAAAGCATTAGACTGTAGTAGGAAAAGAGATATTTGCTCTATCTAAAGTAACCAGTGAGAAAAAAAGAAAGCCCCACAAATGTAGTCATAAAAATATTCAAAGCAAGAGGAGGCAGAAAAAAAAGAAGCAAAGAACAGGCAAGTCAAAAGCAAATGGCAATAAGGTGGAATAAACACAACTATATGAACTATAACATTAAATGTAAATGACATAGATATACCCATCAGAAGGCAAAGAATGATAGACCGAAGTCATTAGAAACCAACATCATCCAAACAAGGAAGTGTGTAAAAGAAACAATAGAATGAAAACCACAGTAGAGATAATGAAAACAAAGTTTGACTGACTATAGTCACAGTAGAGTCCAAACAAGAAAAAAATCACCACATAAAATCAATATTAATGAGCAAGGACTATTGTGAAAATAGAGTAATATCAGAAATAAAACATAAATCTTTTCCTACGCTGGCCAAGGAAGAGTGACAGAAATTACAAATGTGGAATGTTGGGAATGAGAGCCAGGAGAGCAATAATAATGTGATAATATGTCGACAACAATTTGGCTGTCTTAAACACAATGGATGTACTTACTAAAAGGTAAAACCCCTAAAACCCACTCAAATAAAAGTAGCTCATGAATACTATCACTGCTATTTTAAAAATGCAATGAAAAATAATTTCTGAAAAGGAAAAATGTACACGAATGGCTTTGTTGATTTTATCAAACATTTTAGGACTGCTAATGCAAACTCCAAGAAACCTGAAGGGTTGGTTATCTCCCAACTTACTCTATAAAAACAGTGTTGCCATGAACCCAAAGTCCAAGCAAAAATATTGTTTTAAGATGTACAAATATCCTTTAAAGTCATGCATACAAAATTGTTCTAAAAAAGCTTGTCGAATTAAATCCAGTGTAACACAAGAAGAAAAAGTTTCCATGAACAAGTGGGGGTATGTATCTGGAATGCGAGGTTGATGGTGAGATTAGCAACCAATGAAATTCACTAGATTTATGTAATAGTGAAGAAGAACCAGACATCATTTTAACACATGAGAATAAAAACAGCATTCTGCCCTGCCTAACATTCAACCCCCACAACAAGTTCAACAAATTAAGAGCTGGAATTTTCATAGTTCAATGATTAAGAACTCACAAAAGAGCCTATGGCTGAGATCATACTTCATAGCTGTCTTAGTCAGGGTTTCTATTCCTGCGCGAACATCATGACCAAGATACAAGTTGGAGAGGAAAGGGTTTATTGAGCTTATACTTCCATGCTGCTGTTCATCATCAAAGGAAGTAAGGACTGGAACTCAAGCAGGTCAGGAAGCAGAGGCAATGGAGGGATGTAACTTACTGGCTTGGTTGCTTCTCCTGGCTTGCTCAGCCTGCTTTCTTATAGAACCCAAGACTACCAGCCCATAGATGGTACCACCAGCAAGGGGCCTTCCACCCTTGATCACTAATTGAGACAATTCCTTACACCTGGATCTCATAGAGGCATTTTCTCAACTGAAGCTCCTTTCTCAGCGATAACTCCAGCTTGTGTCAAGTTGACACACAAAACTAGGAGTACAATGGCCAAATTTCCCAAGGTAAAAAACATGGAAGGATGACAGTCTCTCCAGCAGTCATCCACTTTCACTGGAGGTTCAACCAGTACAATAAGGCAAGAGAAAGAAGCAAGTCCACCCTGACTTGAAAGAAGGAAGTAAAATTGTCTCCACTCAGAGATAACATGATCGAACTCATGATCTTCCTGTCTCTGCCTCCTTTAGCTATTAAAATCAATGACTTCATGAAATTCACAGGCAAATGGATGGAACTTGAAACCATCATCCTGAGTGAGGTAACTCAGTCACAAAAGAACAATCATGGTATGTACTCACTGATAAGTGGATATTAGCCCAAAAGTTTGGAATACCCAAGATACAATCCACAGACCATATGAAGCCCAAGAAGAAGAAAGACCAAAGTATGGATGCTTCAGTGTTTCTTAGAAGGGTGAACAAAATACTCACAGGAGGAAATATGGAGACAAAGGTGGAGCAGAAACTTAAGGAAAGACCATCCAGAGACTGCCCCACCTGGGGATCAATCCCATATACAGCTATCAAACCCAGATGTTATTGTGGATGCTGGGAAATACTTGCTGATAAAAGTCTGACATGGCTGTCTCTTGAGAGGCTCTGCCAGAGCCTGACAAATACAGAGACAGGTGCTTGCAGCCAACCATTGAACTGAGCATGGGATCCCTGATGGAGGAGTTGGAGATGGTACTGAAGGAGCTGAGGGTATTTGCAGTCCTATGGAGGGAGCAACAGTATCAACAGGCCAGATTACCCCCCCCCCCGAGCTTCCAGGGACTAAACCACCAACCAAAGAGTACACATGGAGGGACCCATGGCTCTGGCCAGATATGTGGCAGAGGATGGCTTTGTTGGACATCAGTGGGAAGAGCAGCCCTTGGGCCTGATGGTGTTCAAAGCCCCAGTGTAGAGGAATGCCAGGGTGGGAAGATAGGAGTGGGTGGGTAGGTAGGGGAACATCCTCATAGAGACAAGGGGAAGGGGATAGGAGAGGGGGTTTCAGAAGGGGAGACCTGGAATGGGGAAAACATTTGAAATGTAAATAAAGAAAATATCCAATAAAAATAAAATAAAATAAAATAAATGAGCAACAGCAAACCTGAAAGATACAAACCCAGCATACTTAATCAGTTGCATTGGAAGTGATAACTGTAAGTAGAATTACTAATATTTACTTTCATTGTACAGCTTGAAATAACCAAAAATAGGACTAGCAATATTCCTGTGTAGATGGACATTAAAAACCATGAAATATGGGGAATAAATTTGAACAAAATTGTATGAGCATAGATAAGTACAAGATAATGTAAAGAGAAATTAAAGAAGTAAATGGAGCCATATCTCATGTCCATTAGTCAGAAAACTCAAGATAGTCAAATTTCAATTTTATTTAGAAATTTGGTGAAATTAAGTAAAAAATACATCAGTGTTATGTTATTTCTTAAATTAGAACTAATTATAGTACACTAGAGAGAAGAGGCAGAAGACTCCCAAGTCTGAGGCCATTCTGGATTACATGGCATGTTTGAGGATAGTCAGGACTACATAGTAAGATCCTGTTTCCAAAATTTAAAAAAGTGGGTCTAAAGTTCCTATGGAAATTGAGAGACTAAGCCTAGCCAGGAGAATCATAAAACTAATAGCAAAGCCGAGTGACCCTACCTAAATCCAGGACGTAATGGATTGTCCCATGATCAGGCAGAGTCTTATTTCAGTCCAGACAGAAAAATCAAGTACGAAAAAAAAAAAAAAAAAAAAAAGGAAAATCTTGGAATAAGGGTGTTGAACCAGGCAGTGCAAATGGAAAACATAATCTTTTCAGCAATGATTGCTTCAACAACTGGAAAGTTCTGCCAACAACAACCATCAACTCTCATCTTGCTCAAAATACACATAAATAACTCTAAATAATTTACTAATCGTAATATAAAAGCTGTGTGAAAAAAATCTTTGCAGTACTTCTGTATGTGTATAGGTGTGTGTGTGTGTGTATGTATACCTGTGTGTGTGTATGTATGTGGTTAATATATACGTAAGATGGGTGTGTGTATGTTTTCTCTCTCTCTCTCTCTCTCTCTCTGTCTGTGTCTGTGTGTGTACGGTATGCATGTACATGCATGTGGGCAGGTGTGCTTGTCTATGAGTTCATGTGCAGAAGCCATAAATCTACTTCAGTTGTATCCTGGGGCTTATTCTTTCTGCTAGACTGGCTGAGCAGCAAGGTCCTGAATCCTATTGTTCCCATGCCTAGCACAGGAAATTACAGGTTTGGGTTGCCTTTCTTGCCTTTTTAATGTGTGCTCTGGGATCTGGACTCACAGAGCAAGTACTTTATCCACTGAGTTATCTCCCCAGACCCAGTACTATGTGTACTGGGCTTTACACATAGTATGCACACTAAAGAAGAAATCTATAAATTAAATATCAAATAAAATACTATGTTTGGAAAATACTACAAAGAAAAAAATTTAAAAGGCACAAATTGAGGAAAATATATACACAACCCACATGGGAACCAGGATGTACAGTAAACTCTCAGAGCTCATGATGAGACAAACAAGCCTGTAAAAAATGTGCAAAAGATTTGAATTGACACTTCGTCAAAGATAATAGGTAGCAATAAAATAAAATATGAAGAAGATGTTAGCTATTAGGAAAGCCAAATTAAAATCACAGTGATATGCCAAAGCACATGAACAAAATGGTTAAGGTTGAAAATATGGACATAGAGAGCTTGGTGAGCACAGAGCAACTAGAACTCTCATGCTTTGTAGGAATGCAAAATAGATGATTACTTTAGTAAGCCGTTTTGCAGTTCCTTCAAAAGTTAAGCACATACATATCATGAAAACCCTGCTATCATTTTCCTAGAGTGTTTTAATATTCAAGAGACATGAAAACACATCCACAACAAAGATCAAAACACAATTGACAAAATCAACTTTATTTGTACTAGACCAAAAAAAAAAAGAAAAAAGAAAATAACCCAATGTAATCCAAAAGGGCTACAGAGAATTGTTTTATCTACATCTTAATGGAGAACGTTGCTTTTGTTCAGCAGTACAAAGGAATTATTGTTGTGGCAGCAATATAGACAGACATCAGACTTCAGAATGATTATAACAAAGGATAGAAACCAGATACAAAAAGAGTTCATGGCATAGACTGCATTGGAAACAAGCAAACTTGACCAAAATGGCAAAGTAATTCAGCAGTCACCTGGGGATAGGGTTAGCATGCAGGGGTGGAGAAGCCATGGAAAAGATGGATTACAAAAATGGCCAAGAACTGCAGGTTATTGACAGATTCAGAACCTTCATTACAGTCATGATGAATGTGTATGCAAAGATACACATTTTGAATTGTGTATTCAAAATGTACACTTAGGTTGGGACATACATAACATTACTTACTCCTTTAAAACCCTTTATGTGTTCATAATTGCTCTACCATTATATTTTGAGGTACTTGGAGAGATGGCTCAGTGGGTGAAGGTACTTGTTTTACAAGCTTGGTGACCTGAGTTTGTTCCCCAGAATACATGTTAGGTGGAAGGAGAGAAATGGTTCCATGAAGTTGTCCTCTGATTCCACATGCATGCCATGACTTGTGTGTCTGTACATGTCCACAAATATCATATGCACAATAATAAAGTGAAAATGGTAAGAACTATTTTTCATAAGACAATAGACAACAATATATAGTGCTCTATCAGAATTTGTTCTGGATCAAATATCTACAATTTGGAATTTTATCACAAACTTGGAATATATTTGCAATGATAAGATTTTTAGAGTTCCCTGGACAGTTAGTGCTGGCTATCATGAGCCTTTGGAGGACCTTCACCACTGTTTCTCAATGGCCCTTCTCACATTGGTTTTATAACACTCATATTTAAACACTTGCTCCCTAAGGCAATGAGAACAACAGTATGTCTTAGGGACACAAATGTGAAATGCAACACGGCCATCAGCTACTCTGAAGAAGCTCAAAGCAACATTTCCTTGTCTAATACTTTATAGCTTCTACTTAATAATGTCCCTAGTACTGACTTTGAGTTGTCTGATCCAAAAGACTCGTGTGCATTGACTGAATTTAGCTTTCTTTTGGAATTCCAAATGACAACTATAGAATTTGCTCAGCTCTTCACACAGAAAATGGAGGAGTCATCTCTGCTGCTATGCAGTAGGGATCTAACCGCTAGCAATTGGAGAATACAGTAAGTTCTTTTCCATATGACAAAATACCTGTACCAGAACGACATTCCGGAGAAAGTGTTTACTTGAGCTCATGGTTTCAGAGACAACTAGTCCATTATGCCACAAAGGAGATCAAAGCATTCATGGCCACAGAAACGTGTGGTAAAACAGCTCTCAACAAACCCAGAAGCAAAGAAGACATAGTACAGAAGCCAAACTATACCCCACAAAGCCCAGCTAGATGTACCTACGTCTGCTAAACAGGCCCCCTGTCCCAAAGGCTCCAAAACGTCCCACAGTGACACCAGCCACGGACCAAATGTTTAAACATGCAAGCCTGTGAGGAACATTTCCCATTCAGCTCATGCTGTCTATATCAGCTGGTCTGGCATTTGGACTTGCTGGTAAGTAATCTTTCTTAAGGCTCATTGTTGGTGTAGGGTGAACATGGGCAGCCCCCTTTCCCTGCCTCCACATTCTCTCACGAACTAGAGCTAGCTCTTACAAGCTTATTTAACTTTTAGGAATGAACAGGCTGTTAAACAACCAGTGGCTTGAAGTCAGCCAGTGTGGGTGCATTTACACTACAGGTATTGGCAAATGTGAAAAGGGGGGCATGTGTTCTGCTGCCTGTGCCCAAGTCTGTTGTATTTATTACACTTCCTCCCGATTGTTTAATGTTAGCCTAAACTAACAATCATTCACTCTCTGTTGTAGTTCAAGCCTTACAGAGCCATGCCAAGGAAGCCAGGTGTGGCTATATCTGCTTCATCAAGCAAACTGATTCAGAGTTGTCCAAAGACTCCATTAGACAAAACTACCCTATAAGATCCAAATGGCAATCATAATCCTGGGATATAAAGGTGATTTTGTGTTCACTAACATGTGGTACAAATTATCTTAATTATATTTTCACTTGGTTTTGTTGAAAAAGCAATATGTGAACCATTTTGAAATCATTCCTGCTTCCAGATCAAGTTGTCATTTATTGCTAAAATAAAGGTATGACAGAAACCTGTGTAGTTGTAGGAAGTGTGTCACTGGGGAAGACTTCGAGATTTCAAATGCATAGGCCAAGCCCAGTGTCACTCTTTCCTTCTGCTGCCTAAGGATCCAGATGTAGAACTAACTCTCAGCTCCTCTACAGAACCATGTCTGCCTGCATGCCTTCATGCTTCCTGCCATGATGACAATGGAGTTAACCTCAGAGCTGTAAGCTAGTCCCAATTAAAAGTTTTCCTTTATAACACCTGCTGTGGTCATGGTGTCTCTTCACAACAATAAAACCCCAACTAAGACAGTATTCAAAACATTTTGTTCTTTGTGATGCATACCTTTTGTTAAATTGGAGCTTGCTCCAATTTAAGTTAATATTGAAAGATGCCAATCATAGTGTATCTCATTTTGCAGACAAAGTAGCTACATGAAACTGTGACTTTATAGTGGTTTTTCAGTTTAGAAAGTAAAAATGCTGCATTAAAGTCTTGAGAAGCAGCTCTGTGGTTTCCATTTTTATAGAATATAAAGCTCAGATGTCTGTGGAGGTAAACAGTTTGTTCAATATTTCATTGTAAGTGGGTGAGCTAAGAATTAAGCTCATGTCTTGGATTTATATTCCAGCTCTCTTCCTAATATATCATGCCGCATCTCATCTACTTTTATAATGAAACTGAAAATTAATCTCATCAGAAACATTTTCTGGTCCCAAGACACACAGTAAATCACAGTAAATAATGTAGCAAGTTATTTCAATAGAATAAATACTATCTACTTAGGTCATCATTAATAATACTCAAAATGAAACACATTATAAATAACAGTAAATGATATTAAATAAATATCATATTAAATGTATCAGTATTTTTTTCAAGAAATGTCTCTTTGAAGATAAATATCCACATTCTGTGACTGGTTTTATGTCAATTAAGATAAAATTGGGGCTTTAAAATGCTTTAATTTATGAGTAATTAATTGGAGCATTAAATATTTATAGGGCACTTATTAGGTGCCTTGAAGTTATCCTCGGGATATTCATTTATTAGTCCTGTTCAGTCATCTGGGACTCTCATTTAATTTCTTAGAGTGTCTCTTCATGTGGCAGGGCTAACCTACCCTGCCCACTGAAATGGGTAGGGACAGCTCAGTACTATCATGTCAGCTTCTCTGTCATGCTGTATGGCTCAAAATAATTCGCAGCCATCACCAGAGCTCAATTCTGCATGAAATAAGATCTGTGAACCTAGAAACATGAGTAGTATGTAAATTGTTTGGTACCCAAGCATGAGGACCTATGTTTGATCTCCAGAATCCATATAAAAGCTAGGCATGACAGCATACACTGCAATCCCAGTGCAGGGGAGGTAGAAATAGAAGTACCCCTGTCTAGCTGCATCAGTGAGCTCCAGGATCCATGAGAGACTCTATCTCAAAAAAAAAAAAAAATAAGGTAGAGGGTAATGGAGGGGGACATATAATGCTGACTTCTATTCTCTGTATGACTATTCCATGACAAATGCACATAAACATGTACACATACATAAATAAATAAATGCAGAAATAACTCCTATAAGTGAATACACTTCTGTAAGATTTTTAGTCCACTCATCTAATCATCTGTACTGAGAAATACGTTTTAAAAGCATGGCTTTTGAGCACATGGAAGCTAAATGAGAAACATGTAGCCACTGTATGAGTGGAGCCATGCAATAGCATGTGATTTCACATATCTTTATCCACAAAGGAAGACTTCAATTTACATTGCTTTTCAACTCTGTATATATGATGCCAATTGCCAATTAGAGCGCTGTGAATATTGTCAACTGCCCTGGAAGGGACATATCCCAAACTTATATTCTCTCCTTAACTCTTAATGTCTCTCTGACAAGTTAAGCAAATAATACAGGACAATTTCAGAGCCTAGATCCTAAAAGTACTTGTTTCCAGCCCAGGTGAAGTGTCCAAGGCACTACATCATAGCATTTGAAAATGGACATTGATTTTTTTTTCAGTGAAAGAATGTTTTCTCTGTCCTAGAAAATTAAAATCTATGGGTATCTTTATTTACTATGTAGCTACATGGGAGGAAATGCTGCAAACTGTGACTAACCTTAGCAAACTGAAGGGAATGTTCCATCTCTTAATCAGGTGGGGAGGGTTAATAATGCTACACTAATTAGTGATGCACAGCAGGGCTTGGAAAGAGGTAGACCAGGAAAGCTGTTAACATCCCAGTGTTCTGAGAAAGAGCTACAGACAGTGGCTCTTTCTGAAGATGATGTGTGTTGGTTTGTGATAACACTATGTACTGGCTGGTTTTGTGTCAACTTGACACAAGCTGGAGTTATCACAGAGAAAGGAGCTTCAGGTGAGGAAATGCCTCCATGAGATCCAGTGGTACGTTGTTTTTCTCAACTAGTGATCAAGGTGGGGAGGGCCCCTTGTGAGTGGTGCCATCTGTGGGCTGGTAGTCCTGGGCTCTATAAGAAAACCAGCTGAGCAAGCCAAAGCAAGCAGGCCAGTAAGTTACATCCCTCCATAGTCTCTGCATCAGCTCCTGCTTCCTGACCTACTTGAGTTCCAGTCCTGACTTCATTTAGTGATGACTAGCAGCATGGAAGTGTAAGCTGAATAAACCCTTTCCTCCCCAACTTGCATCTTGGTGCAGGAATAGAAACCCTGACTAAGACACACTATGACCAAAAACATCTTATGGAGTAAAGGGTTTGTTTCAGCTCATATTTTTATAGTTCATCCTTGTACAAACTCAGGGAAGGAACTGAGGCAGGAATCTGGAGGTAAGAACTGAAGCAAAGGCTGTGGGGGAACACTGGCTTGCTCCCTGGAGCTTGCTCAGCCTGTTTTCTTAAAGCACCCAGGACAACCTTCACAGGGGTCACTGTCCACAATGGACTGGGTCTTCTTACACTAATCACATCAACCATTAACCAAGAAAATGGCCCACAGTTGCCTATAGGTCAATTTGATGGGGACATTTTTCCAGATGACCTGAGATTGTGTCAAATCCTCCTACTTTCTCTTCTTTTCTTCTACTTTCTGCTTCTTGCTATTTGTTCCCTGACTCACTCTAACCAGAAAGTCCCATCTAATGCAGTCAGTGCAATGAAACCAGCCTCCAGGAGCAGTGTAAAAGGTAGAATAATGGAGAGTAACCCTGGGTGGATGGGCAGCAAATATTCTAGAAGAGGAGTCCAAGCCTACTCATGGTGGTATTTCTCAGTATTACTTAGGAATAACTGAATTGTCCTTCAGTGGAAAAATTTGATACAATGTAAAAATAACTCAGAACCTCACAGAATAAAACAAAGTGTAATCTTCAGTGCATGGAAAGAGTTCCTTCTGCAGAGGGATCTACAACATGCAAATACATCACCAGGATATAAAGAAGAAAGAAGCAAAGGATGAGCAGCCTATTTAAGATTTTCATATTTACTCTTAAAAATAGGACTACTATCAGATTTTGGTAGAAAAAATGATGCCTTACTTTTCCAGCTTGTAGAAAGGAAGTTACAGATATATAAGTGGATATCCAGATTTGAAACCAGCAGGCTAGCGATATTATGTTGTCAAATGGTAGAAACATCTTATAGATTGTAAATAGTCTGAGAGAACTAAGAAGACATAGCATTTCCTGTCCTTTGAGCACCATCGTGTAGGAAGTGTGAGCTACAACAGTCAAGGAGGCAGAGCAACTGGAGAATCTGGTAAGGTTCTTCAGCTTTGTGTGAGTGGCTATCAACCCTTTGCCTTCCACATTCATCTGAGAGTCACACCAGCAGAGGTGACCCTTCCCTCCTGTATCTGTCACATCATCTATTCACTACACATATCCATATACCCACAGACCTTATCATTTTATTTTCAAATATTTATTGGATAAATGTTGGCTGGGCACTTGCTGTGGATTAGTCACTGTTGTGAGCATCAATAATACAGAAAACTAAACAACAACAAAAAAGAAATCCGTGCTCTTGTGCTATTTGTATTGTAATAGGAGATGACTGCAATAAATTCTGTTAAGACAGGGATTAGTATCATGATAAGGTCTTGTATGCACTAAGTAATTTGAAGAAAAACAAGAAAAATAATAGTAAAACAAAGTAGACTAGGGTGGGAATTGTTGCAGAGTGGCCAGGAAAGCTCTTGAGGAGGTAAGGGTGGAGGGGAGTTTTGAAGGAGATGGCTGGGCTTTGTGTGTAGGGGGTGTGGATATGCGGAGGACATTCTGGGCAAAGAGAAGAAGGAAAGGTGAACAGGTACAGCCCAGGACCAAGACAGTCAAGGTGACATTTATCAAAATGTCATTAGATGAGCTCAGAAAGAAGAAATGTTATCACAAGCCTCATTTAAAGTGTGTCACTCAGACTAGCAATCTTCCATCACAGAGCTCGGATTTGTTGGAAGTTCAGAACCTCAGGCCTTATTCTAGGTCTACAACCAGAAGCTGTGTTAAAACCAAACCCTAGTATGATTTGCAAATGTGGTTCAGCCATGCAAGTGTACCAGTCAAGGTTTTATTATATTCAAATATTTATTAAGCAGTGTTAGAAGTTTATAGTGCTTGTATCATGCTCCAAGAGAAATCCTTGCTCTTTTGCCTGTCATTTCTTCCTTTCCATAAATTTGGTTATTGTCTTCATTTTCATTCACATCAAATATGGTTTGTTTCTGTATTGATTTCCTCTTGGGTGCCATGGGCATTAAGAAAAGTGTTGTTTAATTTTCAAATATTTGTGATTTATTGATTTTGAATCTCACTCCACTGGGATTAACTAGTGCACATAGTATGGTTTCTGTTTTAAATCTGCTGGTCTTTTTTTTTTAGTGAGCTGGCACTGTTCCCCATGATTTTGAGAAGGCTCATTTGGTTGTGGGTGTGGATTCACAGGTATCTGCTCAACCTTGTTGGTTTATAGTGTTCTTTGTGTATGCATTCCTCTGAGACTTATCCATCCACCAGTAAAAGCAAAGCATCTGTGTTGGTGTCTTCCTATTGATAGGAAAGAGGTGCAGTTCTGACACAGTGACCTAGAATTCACTCTCCAACCCAGGCTGGTTTCAAACTCACAGAAACTCGCCTGCCTTAGCCTTGAAAGTGTTGACATTACAGACGTGAGCCACAATGTCCAGCTCTACTTACTATGGTTGAATTACTTACTGTCACGTCACTAATGCTAAATATCAACATAGAAGTTCACTGTGCTAAGCAAGTTCTCTACTTAGAGCTATGCAGCCAACATTTGCTTCATATACTTTATTGCTCTGTGATTAGATGTATATTTGTAATTATCATGTAATCATGAGAGATTGGTCATTATGAAACCCTTGTCTTCATTCATTAACTTATTTTGTTTGAAAAGACTGTTTTGTAGTGAATGTGGCTGTGAACACAACAGGCAGATAGCTGGGGCAGGAGGATTACTAGTGTGTACCTATCCAGAGCTACATTAGGAGATCTAGTTTCCAAAACAGGTGAAGTTCGCCTGATACCATTAAAACTGTTAGGATGATGTCATCTGCTGCTTTCAGTCTGTTTCATGCATGTCTCTCTTAGACAACAGAAAGTCATATGGTGTCTTTTAATCCCAGTTTGACGATCTCTGCTCCATTCAAATGAAGTGGCATTACATGGTTACATTTGAGGCTGCTATTTTACTGTTTTCTGATTTTTTTTTTTGCTTGATGTCTGTGCATTTCTCCTTTACAGCTTTCTTGCCTTAGGGGCGATTGTCTAATCTAATGATGAATCCTAATGACTTTAATCATTTTACCAACTTAACACCAAAATCAGCTTCATTTTTACATTACATGCACTACAATGGGTAGAAACATCCTTCCTACATAGATCTACTTCCCATTTTGTAGCTTATTATTAAGCAAAACTATTAATCGTAAAAACTAACCATGAATTTTAATTATTGTGTTCATTATTAGCTGATTATGAACAATCATTTTCTTAGCACACTATGGCATTGTTCTGCTATTACTGGTGCACAATATGTACATATATATAATATGATATATGATATATGATATATGATATAATATATGTGAAAGTATATACATATATATATATATATGTGTGTGTGTGTAAAAAGGTATACACACACACACATATATATATGTAAAAGTTTTGTAAAGAAAAGGTTCTTGTAGCCTATATAAAACATTGACTTTTATTTTGAGTGGAATTCAAGGTATTAGAAGCAAATATATCCAATCTTAAGGTTTCTCTGCTATATTTATTAAGAATCCCTAAGGGTGCAAGAACTGAGAGACAGAATAATTAGAGGAGAAATGAAGAAGGCTTGGACTGTAGTGGGCACGGTGATAAGAAGCCTCCGGTTTCTGAGTGTGACGTGGTGGCGGCCATGAAAGCTAAATGGCGTGTTGAGTGTGCTCTCATAAGAAGAGAAGAGCTGAGAATAATCCCAAGGTTATACACCTGAGACAGTACCAGGACAGAGGAGCTAGAAGTAAGACTGAGGGCAGGGATAACCAAAGAGTGGCAGAAGTCAGGATCGGTGGAGAACATGCTGGGTTTGTTCTGCTTTTGTTTTTGGTTTTGTTTTGCTCTGTTTTGGTTCTGGTTCTGGTTGGTTGGTTGGTTGATTGGTTGGTTGGTTGGTTGGTTGGTTTGGGTGATGTTGGTGATCGTACTTTTTGATTGTTTGTTAGATTTGGTTTGTTTTTGAGATAGAATCTTACTATACATCCTTGGCTTGCCTAAATTTCTTTATATAGACGAAGCTGGATTCCGACTCATAGATTTGCCTGTCTCTGCTTCCTGCATGCTGGGTTAAATGATGTGATCCACCATACCCATCCCAGGACACACCGAGTGTCCAAAGTGAAAGCAAAGGAAGAGAAATCTGCAAAAGTGTGAAGGAAAACCAACGTGCTGCAAATGTTTAACAAGTTGACTATCTTAATATACTATGACCTGAGAAAAATGTGCCTAAGTGGTACATTACTAGTCTAAGAATCTGGATTCAACACATTTCAATTTTAAAAAATGTTTTTACAGATATGCTCCTTACTCAAGAGCTCTTAATCACATTTACTTTGAGAAAGCCCCCAAGTGACTAGAAGACATACTGATAGGATACAGACTGAAAACATCTCTCCATGTGCCTGCAATAGAACCAGAAATGTGCTCTTTGCTATGTGTCTTTGACATTAAACTGTAATAGGTGACTCAAATATAGTTCCAAATATTAATTCTGAACCATGAAAATAACTGACAAAGAACCATGTTCTAGCCAAGAGAAGGCACTTGATTACTCAAGTTGCAATGAGGGCAGCTCTATGCAATAATACTATAACAGTGTAGTTAATGCTATATCAATGTATTAATTAATACTATATCAATGTAGTTACATTATAGAAATGAAAGTAAAATGAGTATGAAAGAGAAAATGGATGAGTAAGGCATTTTGAGATCCATTGCTTCTGAGAATCTCTGGAGAATGGTCGCAAGCATTTAAAATAGCTGGTAGATAATGGAGTCCCAAAAGCTGTGGTTTTCACTGATATTGACCATAGTCATAATAACTATTGTCATTATGATGAAAATATAATGATACAAACCATTATGAATTGAGAAATTAGTTGGTTGTCTATGAATATGTGGTTGATTAATATAAAGCTTGGTCATTTAAAATAATAAAGCCAAGTGGTGTTGGCACATGCCTTTAGTCCCAGCACTGGAGAGGTAGAGGTAGGCAGATCTCTGTGAGTTCAAGGCTAGCCTGATCTACAGACCTAGAGCTAGTTCTAAGATAGCTAAAGCTACACAAAGAAACCCTGTCTTGAAGAAATAATGAATAAATATATAAATAAAATAATAAGCATCTATAATTGCTCAGTCAGAAATTTGTGAACAGCTTAGCTGAGTGGTTATACATTATCTTTCATTAGGTTGTAATCTCCAGAAGTTGTTTGGAGCTTCAGTATCCACTGTCAAGTATCTGTTTCATATGGCTGATAAGTTGATGCTCTCCCTTGCTAGTAGGTGGCAGGTCCTTTCAAGAGGACCATCATCCCAGGTCTTCATGGCATGGCAGCCAACTTGTATCACATCAAACAATCAACAGGGCAGCAAGGCAGCCCTAAAAAGTCACCCATCCTGTTTTGTACTAACCTACTGGTCCCATGGGTCAGTAGGTACTGAGAACTGGGCAGGTGCCACAAAGATGACTTTCCTGATTATCTTAAAGATCTGACTATCACAAGTATTACATATGTGATACAGTGTAAGATTTTGAAAACTAACATTTGTTTCTTTTGTAGCTATTTTAGTTCTAATTAGTTGTCAGTGACTTTACATGTAATTATTTCTATTGTCATAGTCTTCCCACTAAAGGCTTTTATCAAGTGACTGATGTGCACGCACAATCAACCCTAACTAGAAAGTCAAGTCTTCCATTTTCTTTTAAAACAAATCTTTAAAACAACACAGTTTGCATTGAGGAAATGACAGCAAGCAACTATGACTGAGTATTGATTAAGGGACTTTGTGGTGATTATCTTTCTTTTATTTATTTATTTATTTTATTGGATATTTTCTTTATTTACATTTCAAATGTTATCCCCTTTCCCATTTTCCCCTGGAAACTCCCTATCCCATCCCCTCTCCCCCTGCTTCTATGAGAGTGTTCCCCCACCCACTCACCCACTCCTGCCTATCTTTCAAAATCAGAAACGAATACACACACACACACACACACACACACACACACACACAGAGGCCTGCAGGGGAGATACCTTATTTTTTCCTGACTAGGTCAGCTAATTTGGAATAAGTCACAATCTCATTTTCCCCCTTCTTTGTAACCTTAGGAAATCAGATTTCATCAAATGATAAACAATGCCTATGGGTTAGAAGAATTTAAGAAACAATTGCTTCAAGCTCTTGAGTTGTGATTGTTCATGTTCTTGTCCTCATGAAGATGCAGCATATCACTGAACATCCTGTGAATACGCTTAGAGAAACATGTTTTGTTACAAGTGCAGAAAAATGTCACAGATGTCAATACCAGCCCACATGCCTCCCAACATAAATTTTGATGTCAGTAGAAGCATCCCTTGCTCTGGCTTCTGGGAGATATGTGAAGTATAGATCCTGTTTTGAGAATATGTACACATGTGTGTGCATGCCTGCAGAAGCCAAAAGAGGGCATTAACTGGAACTGGAGTGATAGGTCATTGTAAGCTGCCCAACATGGGTACTGGGAACCTAATTCGGGTCCTCTGAAGGAGCAGCAAGCACTCTTAACCAGTGAGCCATCTCTCCAGTCTCTTAAGATAGGACTTTGTATTCTGTTCATTGATAAGCATCTTGGTCTTCACTTGCTGTTTTCTGGTCATTGTTTTCACCAATGACCAGAAGACGTGCTAGAACTCAAGGTCCTTAAACACTGATCAGAAAGGACCAGCTTAAAAGGTCAAAGAAGAACAGAGAGCCAAAAGCGTACATGTCATCCTCAAAAGCAACTTTAAAGTTGAAGGGACACATGTCGTTCATCATTCTAGGCCCCAAAGATCTTGCAAATGACTAAAAATCTTTCCTTCTGTAAGGCAACTTGAGATTTAGAAATCCTTGCTTTGTTAGCAGGCTGTCAAGTGAAATGCTCACACTCTGGCTGATTGGCTCTAATTTACACCATCTCTTTTCACACAGTAATTCAGGTCATGCTGTTCTCTCCAGGGTAATAAAGAAGGACAAAGTTTTAGGGCCAGTCTCCAATCCACTTCACATGTCGCCTGCAATGCAGTGCCTGTTTAAGGAGCACCTTTATGCTGCCCCATGAAGAAGATATCTTTCAGGAAATTCTGTTGTAATTGAAAACCGAATGGCATGCAATGGTAACATATATACTGAGTAAGTAGTCTATGGCACAGTCACAGACCAACAGTGCCAGACAGAAGTTCCGAATCATAATTCTGAGCATTGTACCTTACCCAGGAAAACTGTCTGAATACAAAGTGGGCCTTTCACGCTTTAATGATTTTGTAGAAAGATACAAGGGAAGGGCTTACACTTCTGAAGAAGACCTCTGATCCTCTTAGCAGAGATTCTTTATAAAAGCCTCAAAGATTCTAAAGATATACAAGATTGCTGTTACACCTTTTCTGTGCTTTAATTATTTTGTTTTATTATTTTATGTATGTGGGTATTTTCCCAGGATGTATGCCTGTGTTCCTCATATGTGTCCTTGGAGGACAGATGAAGGTGTTTGATCAGATCCTCTGGGACTTAATTACAAATAGTTGCAGGGCACCATGTGTTTGTTTGGGATTGAACCAGGACTTGCTGGAAGAGCAGACAGTGTGTGTGTGTGTGTGTGTGTGTGTGTGTGTGTGTGTGTGTGTGTATGTGTAGTTTGGTTGGGTTTTGTTTTGGTATTTGTTTTGTTGTTGTTGTTGTTTTGGCTTTGTTTTGTTTCTTTTTTGAGACAAGGTCTCTCTCTATTCCAGGCCTCAAACTTCCTGTGAAGCTGAGAAGAATCTTGAACTTTTCATTCTCCTGGTTCTGCCTTCCAAGTGCTGGGATTACAATCACCACTCCCAATTTTATGTGCTACTAGGATCAAACCCAGAGCTTCTTGGGCATGCTAGGAAAGCACTTTATCAATGAGTTACATCCTCCACCTAAGCCGTTATGTAAAAGAACTACATTTTTTTTCATTTGAAGAGATGATTTAAGGGGCCTTGCTGGGTAGTTTTATGTCCACTTGACACAAGCTAGTCACCTGAGAGACACAAGCTAGTCACCTGAGAGAAGGCAACCTCAGTTAAGAAAATGCCCCCATACAATCCGGCTGCAGGCAAGATTTTAGGGCATTTTCTTAACTAGTGATTGACAGGAGAGGGTCCATCCCATTGTAGGTGGTGCTATCCCTTGATTTGTGGTCCTGGGTTCTATAAGAAAGCAGATTGAGCAAGCCATGTTGAGCAATCCAGTAAGCAGCACCACTACATGGCTTCTGCCTCAGCTCCTGCCTCCAGGTTCCTTCCTGTTTGAGTTCCTGTCCTGACTTCCTTCAAAGATGAACAGTGCTATGGAACTATAAACAAAATAAACCCTTTTGTCCCCAACTTGTTTGTGGTCATGGTGTGTCATTGCAGCAGTAGAAACCCAACTAAGACAAAGGCCTATAATTAATAGGATGGTCAGAATGGTAAAGCTATTAAATATTCATGGAGTAGAGATGCCTCAACTGACAGTATTCTCTTTCCATAGCCTCAAGCTCTGGCTGAAAACAGCTGCCCAGACAGACACTATATCCAAAACACCCAAGGCCACATCAACAGCAGTCATAGTCTACTGACTCAGAGCAGTCAGCAGGTTATGAGTATGGTTGGAGTCTCTGTCTACCATGTAGAGTACGTTTGTCTTTCCAGGGCACTAACTGTTAGAGATGACTATCAGAATCACCATGTCAATACACGGGGCAGAATATGCCTGAGGGAGTTACCTCATCCAGAAGGAACCCTGAGCAGAGTGGGTAGACAGGAAGAGTTTCGCATTAAGACACTGAGTTTTGAGAGATTTCACTAGGGCAATTCATCATTCTGACCAAACAGAGGAGAATAAATACCATAACTCTAATTTGGGAATGAAGTCCTGAGATAAAGAAGAGATTGTTCAAAAATGTCCCTCAAAAGTCATATGTGAAAGGCTTGCTCCCATTTGCCACTGTTGAGAAGTGATGGGAACTTTGGGGTAAAGCTTGGTAAGAAGGTCTCAGTTACTGGAGGTGAGCCTTTGAAGAGGATTGTGGGATTCTCTTGGGGTTTCATTCTAACTGTGTGGATATTGCTTTCCTACCAGAGGCCTAAGAGCTTCGTATCTGTCTGATCATATACAAAAGCATCTAAAATTCTAGCCCCAGAAAATATCTTTCCTCTTCATAAGCTGATTTGTCTTTGATATTGATTACAGCAAATAAAACCTGACTAACCACAAAAGAGGCTGAGAAACCAAGGGAAGGGACAATTAAGACTCCACCTCACCAGCACCTTTGAAGCAACTGCTCTGAGGTAAGTGACTTCATGTGTCTGAAGCAATGAAGACTGCAGTGGACAGCCCGGATATCCATACAACTGTTTTTCTAAGCGTACAAGCAACAACTGTAAATAGTAAGTTTGCCATAATGATAAGTAGGCAAACTAACAGTGATAAGCTTGTGCTTTATTACAGTTTAATATTGTTGTTGAGTAGAAAGGGAAAACCTAATGAAAAGGATTATACTGAAGAAACCTGGGGAGACAGCCAGGGGCAAAGGATCAGTTAGAAAATCAACCCCAGAAAAGCATAAGCCCCAAATGACAGAAGGAGTCACATAAAGAAAAACTGGTGGACGCAGGGACTGAGGAAAAGCCAGGAGGTAAGATCCTGCCTGCTTCCACCTGTGGTGGGAGACCCCTGCCAGGGCCACCAGGCCTCCATAGACAAACAGTGCAGGGAGAATGCACGACACCCACTTGTGTGGAGGAGCCAGCAGAAGGAGGGATCCAGACTCAGGGACTGAGGAAAAGCCGGGAGGTAACAGCCTGCCTGCTTCCACCTGTGGCGGGAGACCTCTGCCTGGACCACCAGGCCACCATAGACAAACAGCACAGGGAGAAAGCAAGCTGCCCACTTGTGTGGAAAAGTTACAACAGGAGGGCTCCAGATGAAGGGACTGAGGAAAAGCTGGGAGACATCTGCCTGGGCCACCAGGCCTCCATAGCCAAACAGAGCAGGGAGAAAGGGAGTCACCCACTTGTGTGGAAAAGCCAAAAACAGGAGGGCTCCGGACACAGGGTCTGAAGAACAGCCGGGAGAGAGAACTGGTCTCCCAGGAATATTGACATCTGAGCTTGAAGGAAAGACAAGCCAAAGTCAGAGAGAGAAAGACCAGCTAACACCAGAGATAACCAGATGGCGAAAGGCAAGGGCAAGAATGCAAGAAACAGAAACCAAGACTACTTGGCTTTATCAGAACCTAGCTCTCCCACCACAGCCAGCCTTGGATACCCCAACACACAGGAAAAGGAAGACTCAGACTTAAAAATCACTTATCAAGAGGATGATAGAAGATTTTAAGAAGGAAATAAATAACTCCCTTAAAGAAATACAAGAGAATACAGATAAACAACTGGAAACCCTTCAAGAGGACACACAAAAATTCCTTAAAGAATTACAGGAAAACACAATCAGACAAATGAACAAAACCATTCAGAAATTAAAAACAGAAATAGAAACAATAAAGAAATCACAAAAGGAGACAACTCTGGAGTAGGAGAACATAGGAAAGAAATCAGGAGTCATAGATGCAAGCATCACCAACAGAATACAAGAGATGGGAGAGAGAATCTCAGGTGTGGAAGATACCACAGAAAACATGGACACAACAGTCAAAGAAAACACAAAATCCAAAAAGCTCCTAACCCAAAACATCCAAGATATCCAGGATGCAATGAGAAGACAGAACCTGAGGATAATAGGTATAGAAGAGAGTGAAGACTCCCAACTTAAAGGACCAGTAAATATCGTCAACAAAATTATAGAAGAAAACTTCCCTAACCTAAAGAAAGAGATGAACATAAATATACAAGAAGCCTACAGAACGCCAAATAGACTGGACCAGAAAAGAAACTCGTCCTGTCACATTATAGTCAAAACACCAAATACACAAAACAAGGAAAGAATATTAAAAGAAGTAAGGGAAACAGGTCAAGTAACATATGAAGGCAGACCTATCAGAATTACACCAGACTTCTCACCAGAGACTATGAAAGCTAGAAGATCCTGGGCAGATCTCATACAGACTCTAAAAGAACACAAATGACAGCCCAGGCTGCTATACCCAACAAAACTCTAAATAATCATAGATGGTGAAACCAAAATGTGCTATGACAAATCCAAATTTGCACAGTATGTTTCCACAAACCCAGCCCTACAAAGAATAATAAATGGAAAAAACCAACTCAAGAAGGGAAACTACACTCAAGAAAAAGCAAGAAAGTAATCTTTCAACAAATTCAAAAGAAGATAGCCACACAAACATATAAACAACATCAAAAATAACAGGAAATAACAATCACTATTCTTTAATATCTCTTAACATCAATGGTCTCAACTCCCCAATAAAAAGACATAGACTGACAGACTGGATCCATAAACAGGACCCAGCATTTTGCTGCATCCAGGAAACGCACCTCCGTGTTAAAGACAAACACTACCTCAGAGTAAAGGGCTGGAAAACAATTTTCCAAGCAAATGGCCCCAAGAAACAGGCTGGAGTAGCCATTCTAATATCGGATAAAATTGACTTTCAACCAAAAGTCATCAAAAGGGATAAGGAATGACACTTCATACTCATCAAAGGAAAAATCTACCAAGAAGAACTCTCAATTCTGAACATCTATGCCCGGAATGCAAAAGCTCCCACTTTCATAAAAGAAACTCTACTAAAGCTCAAAGCACACATTGCACCTCACACAATAATAGTGGGAGACTTCAACACCCCACTATCAACAATGAACAGATCTTGGAAACATAAACTAAACAGAGGCATGGTGAAACTAACAGATGCACCTGTTAGCACCTCTCAGCACCTCATGGTACCTTCTCCAAAACTGATCATATAATTGGTCACAAAACAAACCCCAACAGATATAAGAAGATTGAAATAATCCCATGCCTCCTATCAGATCACTATGGATTAAGGTTGGTCTTCAACGGCAACAACAACAACACAAAGCCCACATACACATGGAAGCTGAACAATGCTTTGCTCAATGATAACTTGGTCAAGGAAGAAATAGAGAAGGAAATTAAAGACTTCCTAGAATTTAATGAAAATGAAGGTACAACTTACCCAAACCAATGGGACACAAAGAAAGTAGTGTTAAGAGGAAAACTCATAGCTCTGAATGCCTCCAAAAAGAAACTAGAGAGAGCATACACTAACAGCTTAACAGCACACCTGAAAGTTCTAGAACAAAAAGAAGCTAATACACCCAAGAGGAGTAGAAGGCAAGAAATAATCAAATTATGGGCTGAAATCAACCAAGTGGAAACTAAAAGAACTATACAAAGAATCCACAAAACCAGGAGCTGGTTCTTTGAGAAAATCAACAAGATAGATAAACCTTTTGCCAGACTAACCAGAGGGCACAGAGACAGTATCCAAATTAACAAAATTAGAAATGAAAACGGAGATATAACAACAGACTCTGAGGAAATTAAAAAAAATCATCAGATGCTACTACAAATGCCTATACTCAACAAAATTGGAAAATCTGGAGGAAATGGACAAGTTTCTAGAAAGATACTAATTACCAAAGTTAAATCAAGATCAGATAAACCATCTAAACAGTCCTATAACCCCCAAAGAAATAGAAGCAGTCATTAACAGTCTCCCAACAAAAAAAAAGCCCAGGACCAGATGACTTCAGTGCAGAATTCTATCAGACCTTCAAAGAAGACCTAATCCCAGTATTCGTCAATCTATTCCACAAAATAGAAATGGGAGGAACACTACCCAATTCATTCTATGAGGCCACAGTTACACTGATACCAAAGCCCCACAAAGACCCAACAATAAAAGAAAAGTTCAGACCAATTTCCCTTATGAATATCGACGCAAAAATACTGAATAAAATTCTTGCAAACCTAATCCAAGAATATATCACAATTATCATTCACCATGATCAAGTAGGCTTCATCCCAGGGATGCAGGGATGGTTCAATACCCAGAAATTCATCAATGTAATCCACTACATAAATAAACTCAAAGAAAAAAACCACATGGTCATCTCATTACATGCTGAAAAAGCATTTGACAAAGTTCAACATCCCTTCATGATAAAAGTCTTGGAAAGATCAGGTATTCAAGTATCATACTTAAACATAGTGAAAGCAATATACAGTAAACCAGTGACCAACATCAAATAAATGGAGAGAAACTCGAAACAATCCCACTAAAATCAGGGACTAGACAAGGCTGCCCTCTCTCTCCCTACCTATTCAATATAGTACTTGAAGTTCTAGCTAGAGCAATCAGACAACAAAAGGAAGTCAAAGGGATACAAATTGGAAAGGAAGAAATCAAAATATGACTATTTGCAGATGATATGATGGTATACTTAAGTGACCTGAAAACTCCACCAGAGATCTGCTATAGCTGATAAACAACTTCTGCAAAGTGGCTGGATACAAAATTAACGCAAGCAAATCAGTAGGTTTCCTATACTCGAAGGATAAACAGGCTGAGAAAGAAATTAGGGAAATGACACCCTTCATAATTGTCACAAACAATATAAAATATCTTGGTGTGACTCTAACCAAACAAGTGAAGTTGACAACAACTTCAAGTCTCTGTAGAAAAAAATCGAAGAAGACCTCAGAAGATGGAAAGATCTCCCATGCTCATGGATTGGCAGGATTAATATAGTTAAAATGGCCATCCTGCTGAAAGCAATCTACAGATTCAGTGTAACCCCCATCAAAATCCCAACTCAGTTCTTCAAGGACCTAGAAAGAGCAATTCTCAAATTCATATAGAATAACAAAAAACCCAGGATAGCAAAAACTATTTTCAACAATAAAAGGACTTCTGGAGGAATCAGCCTCCCTGACTTCAAGATGTACTACAGAGCAGTAGTGATAAAAATTGCATGGTATTGGTACAGTGACAGGCAGGTAGATCAATGGAATAGAATAGAAGTCCAAGAAATGAACCCACTCACTTATGGTCACTTGATCTTTGACAAATGAGCTAAAACCATATAGTGGAAAAAAAGACAGCATCTTCAACAAATGGTGTTGGTTCAACTGGCAGTCTACCTGTAGAAGATTTCGAACTGACTCATTCCTATCTCCCTGTACAAAGCTCAAGTCCAAGTGGATCAAGGACCTCCACATAAAACCAGATACACTGAATCAAATAGAAGAGAAAGTGGGGAAAAATCTCGAACACACTGGAACAGGGGAAATGTTCCTGAACAGAACACCAATGGCTTGTGCTCTAAGATCAAGAATCGACAAATGGGACCTCATAAAATTACAAAGCTTCTGTAAAGCAGAGGACACTGTAAACAGGACAAAAAGGCAACCTACAGATTGGGAAAAGATCTTTACCAATCCTATATTCAATAGAGGGCTAATACCCAATGTATACAAAGAACTCAAGAAGCTAGACTCCAGAGATCCAAATAGCCCTATCAAAAATTGGGGAAGAGAGCTAAACAGAGAATTCTCAACTGAGGAAACACGAATGGCCAAGAAGCACCTAAAGAAATGTTCAACATCCTTAGTCATCAGGGAAACGCAAATCAAAACAACCCTGAGATTCCACCTCACACCAGTCAGAATGGCTAAGATCAAAAACTCAGGTGACAGCAGATGTTGGCAAGGATGTGGAGAAAGAGGAACACTCCTCCATTGCTGGTGAGAATGCAAGTTGATACAACCTCTCTGGAAATCAGTTTAGCAGACCCTCAGAAAAATGAACATAATACTACCTGAGGACCCAGCTATTCCAATCCTGGGCATATACCCAGAAGATGCTCCAACATGTAATAAAGACACATGTTTCACTATGTTCATAGCAGCCATATGTATAATAGCCAGAACCTGGAAACAACCCAGATGTCCCTCCACAGAGGAATGGATACAGAAAATGTAGTACATTTACACAATGGAATACTACTCAGCTATTAAAAACAATGACTTCATAAAATTCGCAGACAAATGGATGGATCTTGAAAATATCATCCTGAGCAAGGTAACGCAGTCACAAAATAATGAACATGGTGTGTACTCACTGATAAGTGGTTATTAGCCCAAAAGTTTGAAATACCCAAGAGTCACTTCGCAGCAACAGTAGGGCTGAATGTGAGGTCCCAGATGGAGGACTTGGAGAAAGGACTGAAGGAGCTGAGGGAGTTTTCATCCCCACAGAGGCAGCAACAGTGGCACCTGGCCTGACCCCCCAATACTCCTGGAGACCGATCCACCAACCAAAGTATACACATGGAGGGACCCATGGTGCTGGCCACAAATGTGGCAGAGGAAGGTCTTGTTATCCATCAGGGTGAGGAGAGGCCCTTGGGCCTGAGGGTGTTAGATGCCCCAGTATAGGAAAATGCCAAGGAGGGAAGATGAAAGTGGGTGGGTGGGTGTGTGGGTGGGAGATTGCCCTCATAGTGGCAGGGGGAGGGGGAGGGAATGGGGAGGTTCCAAAGGGGAACCTGGAAAGGGGGAAACATTTGAAATGTAAATAAAGTATGAAAAATAAATTAAAAAAAAAAAGAAAAACTGGCATCAAAAGCATTAAATTGTAGGGATTGACTGTTGATCATTTTTAATACTTACAGATTATATGGTGTAGAAAGTATTTTTACAGACTCAAGAAATAAATGATTTCACTTTCTTATTCCATAAACGTTTACGGAACATTTATGGAATTAGAAGTGCCTAATTCATGTACACAACTGAAAATAAGGCACGTCTCACCTTAAAGATCAAGGCTTTAAACAGAGAATAAAGAATCTTGCAGTTGGTGGGGTGATGGTAAAGTGTCTATTGTGTCAGCATAAGGATCACAGTGTGGCTGGTCCCCAGAACCCCCTAAAAGGCAGGAGAGGCATTGTATGTCTGAACCCAGTTGCAAGGAGAGGAGGAAACAGACAGCCTTGAAGCACAGTGACCAGACATATTGGCTAGCAAAGTTGATGAGCTTCAGGCTCAGTGAGAGACCTTGTTGAGGACTGAAAATGGAGAGGGATTTACAAGACACTCAACATCAACTGCTGACCTTCATGGACAAGCACGTGCAAGTACTCGTATGTCCACACAACCTCATTAACGAGCATATACAGTACACATGCACACACACACAGAGACAGACAGACAGAAACACACAGAGAGAGACACAGAGAGACAGACGCACACAGATACACATACAAAGAAAGAAACAGAGACACACACACAGAGACAGACATACAGACACACATACACATACTGAGAGAGAAACAGACGGAGACACACACACACACAGAGACAGACAAGACACACATACAGAAAGAGAAACACACACACACACACACAGACAGAGACAGAGACACAGAGAGACAGACACACACAAAGAGAGACAGACAGGCATACACAGACACACAGAGAAACAGACAGAGATAGATTGATACACACAGAGAAAAACAGACAGAGACAGACAGACAGATACACAGAGAGAGAGAGAGACAGAAACAGACTGATAGACACACATACAGGAGAGAGAGACAGAGACAGAGAAAGAAAATTGGCACGTATAAGACTCATTCTACTGATTGTCCTAATTCTTCTGCTTAATTGTCCTTTTATTTAAAAATGTAGTCAACACTAGGCAGAAATAAAAAAGAGTGCTATTTCCCTCCCACTGTAACTCTGTCTCCTAAATCCTATTTTAGCAACCGAAAGGCTCAAATCACCCAATGAAAGAGAAAATTCTAAGTCTTTAACAGACCATGACAAAAATAGGGCTAAATAATTATTTCTAAGAAAATTAAATTGCTTTTTTTTTCTCACCATACACTGAATGGCTTTCTCAATTGTCCCCTGCAAGTTTCCCAACTGTCCCCTGGTTGTAGAACTCACAATTCCTGACAACAGACAACACAACTGAAGAAATTAGTCTCCCGTGTGCCAGAATAACACTTTCCTAGCAGTGGGCCATTCGTGCCTGCTCTCTCTAGACCTTTCCTGCACAGATTACTAGTGCAGGCTAATTATATGAGCTAATGGAAAACTGTTTGTGTAATGGGAAGGCAAGCCCTAGAAGAACAGCTGAGGAAAGGTCTCACCCTCAAACCCCAAACAACAGGACAAGGTTGAGAAAATGCCCAGAAGAGCATGTGCCTGGGCATTCTCATTAGCATGCTGCAGTTAACCGTCTGTCCCTGCACACCAAGCATAGTCAGATGCCCCACCTAAGGTCAGAACATTAGAGAGTTTCCCCATGCTGACTCAGTACTTTGCCAGGCTGTGCGGAAGCTGATCATCCTTCTGTTGAAGACTTTAAGGAGAAAACATGGACAACATCAGTGAGAAAGTCAGCCAGAGGCGAGGGCCACATGATGACATGTGTTTGGGAAAAGGAGTAGACAGATTTCTGCAGGCCATGCTAAAGCAAAGAATATCGTTTGCCATTACCAGCTTTCACGTTTCTTGGTGTCACGTGTCTGATATGTGAAGGGAGCTACAAGTGGTTTAGAATGGAGAGCCTCTCTAGAAAAGTTAGACCAAAGCCTTGTAACAGCCACCAGCCTAAAAACAAGACAGCAGTTCCGAGAGGATCAAAACAGATATGAAGCACCTCCTACAATGCACGAGCCAGTCCGAATCCAGTGAGTGGACTGCACAGGAGAGAAGCGTTGGCACATCTGTCCAATCCATCTACGGGACTGTTTTCAAGAGTGAGGTCAGATTATAGGGACTATATATCACCGAGCCTAAAGAGAAAGAGGGCAATGGAGAGGAAGGGAAGGAGGGAGGAAGGAAGGAATGAAGGAACAAAGAGAGGAGATAGATAGATGGATAGATAGATAGATAGATAGATAGATAACATACATACATACATAATCATAAAGTCATATTCATCTTTTTGTCAATGGTGTGTTGCAGTTAACCTGGAAACCCGGAATGGCCTTGTATAGAGAACATTTCTTTTTCTCCCTCACTCCTTTTGATCCTTTATATATATTCTGTCGTGCTCAAATCCAACAAATAAATAGTAAAAGAGACTAGAGTCTGCAGAGGAAGACTGTGTAGGTTCACCTCTCTGAACAAAGACAGCCAAAAATCAGGGAATAAAGGACTAGAAAGTAAAATAAAAAGAAAGGACTAGAAGCAGGAACAGAGCATTGGGTGTAGCAAGGGAGGCCTCACAGTACAGGAGATATCTCCAGCAAGATTAGCACTAATCATCTGGATCTAAAGAAAACAAGGTAAGTCCCTAATAGTCCATCTGTTATGCAGGATTAGGCTGTCCAACTGGATTGACTCAAATCAGAGCCCACGTCAACATTGTTATACTTTGCAGTAATTTCAAAGGATCTGGGTAGTCAGAAGGCTAAGACAAAACAGAGAGGCATGTGACATCAAGAGTTGCCGTGTTGGTCTGGCCTTCCCAAGGTGGACTTAGTCTAGAACAGTGCATGAGGTTTCTATGTGAGCTGCTTGAGATTCTTCACACAGCAGGCTCCATTGTGAAACAGTTCCCTGTAGCATAAAGAAAGTGCACAGCCTGCAGAACATCCTCCAAGGGGACCTGCCTCCTGCATGCTGGGAAGCACTTAGCTCTATCTTAGTCAGGAAGCAGCCTTCTAGGGAGCTCAAAGCATTTAGTAGAAGTCCTGAACTGGATTGTCCAGTTGCAAAGCAGGCTGGACCAGTCTACCTACACCCTGGCTTCTCTTCTCATGTCAGCCTCCCACACACTTGGGGAAAGAGAAAGTGGATTACCTGCTCAATCCCTTCCTCCATCAGCACCATTTTCACAGTAGAAAAGTAAGGAGGGAGCATAAAGCATGGGAGGAAAGAACAAAGAAGGAAGAAGGCCCCTGGGTCAGTCTCCCTTAAACACACTTAGGAGGAAGTCAGCTCCGTTTCTTACCTATTCCCAGTTTCTCCCATTCTCAGCCAAGCACACCATGAATGAAATTTAGAACACTTCCTTTCAGAAGATTCTCTCGCCCTCCCCACCTCCCACACACCCCTTTTCTTTTTTCATTTTTCTTTTTGGTAGCCCTGGGATTGAACCCTGGGCCCTGGGTGTGTTAAACAAGCCCCTACGACTTGAGGTCTGTGCTCAACCTCCTTCCGGGAGCTAACAAACACAGCATAGCTCCATGCTTCATAGGCAGAGCCTCAGTCCAGACCTACTAGGTTTTCCCAGCTGTGATCCAAGCAGTGCCCCAGATATCAGAACCTCAGGCCACCAATACCTCTTCCATTCACAGACTGTAGACACTTTGGCCTGCCTTCTTCCTTGTTTGAAGAAGAGGATGTAGGAGAACATTGAAAACTACAAGATTGTAAACTCCAGTTAGTGAGTGATGAGTAAGCCACAGCTGGGGCCAGAGGTATACCATTAATCTGAAGTCGTAAGCAGAATTTTGTGCAAGGGAGCGTTTTCCTAGTACCTCAAACACACATCAAATTTTCAGAAGGGTGTGCATGCTTTAGATTTTAGCCAGAATACGTAGAGCATAATAAATGTGAATCTAGGACAGAGAAGCTGAGTCCTACAGCCAGGGCATGACCTTGCTCGGCACTGTGTCCCTGTTCCATCCTCCTCAACTGGGAGGACATTCTCAGAGCCAAATTAAGCCTGAGGTGAGCCCAGCCTTATTTTTCAAATCATTTCAAATATGCTTTGGGATGCTTTGAATACAAAACACTTATTTAAATTTAAATGTGAAGAGTGAAACTTACCGTCTCGTTTTGTTAGATAAAAAGTTCAAGTTATCTTGCAGGCTTTTGCATTTCTCTGTCATTTCAGGTGTCTTTTCATCCAGAGATGTGCTGATTCAAGAAAGAGATTGGAAAACATTGACTTAATATCAAAGTATATAAGATATTATTAATAAAAATCAGATTTAATTGATAAGAGATGTATCCAAATGAAGCCTGGATTTTATTCCATTATTGAATTTCTTCCTGGGAAAGGAAATTGACATTGTTACCTCTGATGGATCTAAATTTTAAAAATTACACTATAATGTTAAACTGAAAAGAAATTTGTGCTGAAGGCAATATATTTTTATTTTTTCCTCTTCTTTTCTTTTTTCAGATTAGCATTTATAATAAATAAGTGGTTTTAATTGTTGTATGTAAATAGCCTTTAAAAAAAAAAAGAAGAGCTGTGTTGGGTAAGAAGCCTAGAAACACCGGAAATTAAAGACCCTAAAGAACACAGGTGGATCTGGCCTCTGATTGATGTAACAGTTCTGATATACGAGCCCCATGTGTTTGCTTTTATGAACTCAGAAAATCAGAGGTGGAACACAAGCAAACCAGAAATCAGCATCAGAACAAAGGCAATGGACTCTGGTACATAAGGAACTTCATGGACGCATTTATGTTGTTCAACTGACTCTCTGAAATAACAAATCTCATGGACACAGCCATGTTAAGTAACTGACTGCTGGACACAGTGAGGGTCATGGACACAGTGTAAACACTGTGCCTGGATCCACCAGGCAAGAGACAAGCAAACAAATCTGAGATCTTTTCTGGAGTCCAGACAGACAGGAATTCTTGATACATTGAATGTGAGAGGTGATAGAGAAGGAGGCATGAAGGTAAAGATAACCAAGATAGACTCATGACTAACTCGACAATATTTCTCAGAGGTGCTTCCTAAAAGTACTGGGTGTGGGTTACCTATGGGTTCACAAAATCTCACCGAGGGCCAGCACAATGGCTCCAATGGACCGGATTTCAATTCTTGGAACACAAAGTGGAAGGAACTGATTCCCACAAGTTGCTGTCTGACCTTCACAAAATGTGAGCATCTCCCTCTACCTGTCTATCTGTCTGTCTGTCTGTCTATCTATCTATCTAATCTATCTAACCTATCTCATGCACACACACAAAATAATAACAATAATAATACATTTGATAAAACAAACTCTCTCTGAGTCTCGATATAATTTTGTTCCCCTCTTCTTCCTTCCCACCTCTCATTCTTTCTCTAGCAGCACTTCCTGAGCCATTCCAATGTATTATCACACTCCCAAGCATTTGTTTATTTCTAATTCGTTGTGTGTTTTATTCAGGCAGCACCGTTAATGAAGTGAATTACCCAGCTGGCAAGTGCTTTGAATTATGATAGCTTCGTAATGCTCAATTGTGGCCCAGTGACAACCAGGCACCAATAGAACTGTCGCATACAACTTCCCTTAAACTGGAGAGTATCTTTCTCAAAAAAACAAAATAGCTTTGCCCAGATATAAACCAGGCAGGCTATGTGCAAGTCAGAGGAGAGTATCTGATGCAGAGTGGACATGACAGGGTAGAGACTGAAGGGGGTCTTTGGAGTCAGTAAGGATGACCTTGCCATTGAACTCCAATCTGGCCTTAGCCTGAAGCAGGAGAGTTTCTCTTTCTTAATTCTTTCCAATAAAGCAGCTAAGAGGATTAAACAGGGGTATGCATGAAAAGACCTGACACATAGAAGCTAACAAATATCTGTTGAGTTCTTGCTCTAAACTCATTGTTGAGCTTTGTCTTCAGGTCAGTCAGTTCTTCCTCTAAGCCAGTTATTCTATCCTCAGTGGAGCTGCCTACACCTCTCTCTGCAGGGAGTGACTCAATCCCAAGAGAACAGACAAGGGGTCTTGTAGTTTCCTTTGCCATCTGTGTCTCTCCATCCCTTTTTTTCACTTGAAATATTCAGTTTCTTCTCTGTCCCCTACCTTTCTCTGGGGTAAGGAAACAAGAAACCTTCATAGCTCTGAGGTGGGAAAGCTCATGACCAGCTAACAGATCCATCTAAAAGGTGGGCATGCAGCCTCCAGAGGAATGTTATGGTGAGCCTCTTTAACATCTGATTGGGGGCAACTTTCTGATGAAATAAAGGGAACAGAGAAAGGGGCAGTCATGAGGAAAACAGGACCGCCAAAGACACTGAGTCAGAAACAATGTGGTAAAATAAGAGACTGCTATGAGTCAACTGTGGGCTTATGTTTACGCCTTCCCAGGAATCCAGTCAGAATGGTCCAACCCAAAGGACCAGGGTACAGGTGAAACAGACCTGACCATTGCAAGCCACAGAAGTAGCTACAGAAGCAAACAACATTGCAGTTTGCTACAAGGAGCTCATTTTAAAAGAGATGAATAATGAGAAGATCCGTCTGGCTGTTGGTGAAGGGAAAGAAAGCAGAACAGGGTTCGAGTGGCTTCCAGGCACTGTCTATACCAACAGACTCTGCAAGCTCCAAGTACGGTTTCTATTTCTGTCCCTTCTAAGTCCATATTGTTGTATAATTCCAGTTCATTGTAATTTTTTGGATGAAAACCTCTTACAAAATTATCTCAACTAGAAAATAATGAACTTATATATTCATTACCAAAGTCCACACCAAGCACCTTCCCAACCCTCCTGCCTCTGCCACCAAGGAGATGTGTCTTACAGATAGCACTGAAAATTCTCCCCCTAGAGATGTGCTAGAACTTGGAGACTAGGTTGGCTTTTAAAGCTTCTCAGAGCAGCAAGCTGAGATGACTCCAACTGTCCTTCCTGGTGATGCTCTTCTTCAAGATGACCATCCCTGTTCACATGTCCCTGTGCAAGCCTGTCTCACTATGCATCTGAGGCACGTGTCACATCTGTCACATATTGCCAATGCCCTGGATGCTTTCCTCCACTGACATTCCCTCATTCACTGTAAAATAAGCAACTGAAGATATAAAGCTCCTACTATAGATCTGATGCCATCAGGCTGGTGACTTGATAAATCCATAGTGTCCAATTGGTCAGGCCTTCTATGCACCTTAACAATTCTATTTCAAGCCTCAGTCCTCTCAGTGGTCACTCTATGCATTCACTTCCCCTAGTGTCTTGACCACTCACTGCCCTCCTGACATCAAATTCAATCATGCTGCCTGTTTCAGAGAACACAGTGCTTCTGGGTATGATTAATCCATAGCTGTCAGTCTTGACCTTCCATCTAAAAGAAAGACCTCCTCTCTCACATGATGATAATGCATCTGCCACCCCATCCTTCTCTGTCTCCTCTGCGATCAGGTCCCTCTCTACTACTTTTTTTTCTGATAGCACTCTACTCTCTGGCTGTCTACCATTGCCACAATCCATTCACTCCTGTCTGGAAATCAAAAAACAAAATATGTCACCTTGCTATTCCCCTCTCTTTATTGCCCATCCTAATTGTAAGGCACAGCTGCCCACTTCCTCTATTTACAAATTCACTGACTGGCTCTAAGCAAGCATCATGATGTCAAAGGAGATCTCAGTGCCTTGTCTTCACTCCCCAACCCTCAGGGTATCTGATTCCACCCACAGTCCTTCTCCTTGCTCTACAGCCTCTGACTGCTAGTCACAGCCCTTCTGCAGCTTTTTTTCTGGACTGTTCTGCATGTCTTCGTATTGTGTGTCATTCTTTTTCTGATGTGACTTGGTAATGACTGGTCTTGAGCTACAGATCTTCTCCTGTACATTGCCTCTGGGTCTTCTGCCTTTGAAACATGCCTTCTCTCCCCAAACCTCTCCACAGACCTCTATTCCCTTCATCTATTCTCACTGTCCCACAGTGGGCTGTCTCTCATGAACACTTGATCTCAGCATGTCACTTCTCTGCTCCAAATCATCCCCTTTGGAACATACAGCCCACTTCTTAGTAGGATATCTAAAACATCAGCCATCTATCTATCTAGCCTTTGACTATGAGTTTAATGATGGTTTGCTAACCACTAAATGGTACAAATTTCCTTTTCTCTCCATTCCCTGCAAGTCTGATATCATGAATTCTGACCACCTTTATCACTTAATAATAGGTTTTGTTTGTTTGGTTGCCAACAGACAAGCCTTTAGGCACATTTTCAACATGTCAGCATGTCAGGAGGAAGAACTCTGTAATAAGATTGTGGGGAGATGATACAAAAGCAAGCATTTTACCTATCACTGTCATCTTTGTGGATGCTGGGATTTCTTGAAAATTCTGTTTTGATAGGTCATCCTTGAGTTGGAAGTGATCACTTTACAAGTCCACCTAACAAGATTTCACCAGAAAGCAAGAAGTTGGGAGACTGTACTGTCTCTTGCCAGGTAAAAGACAATAAGAATCTGGTACTGCAGAGGCTCTGTCTCAAAAGAATGATGTTACAAAAATCTGCAGAATACTGTCATTGCTACTTAGCATCCACCAAGACCTCTAAAGAACAGAATGAATGTGACCTTCTGTGTGTGACCTGCAATCATGCAATCAGTTCCCTGGCCAAGTAAAACATTCCAAGGAACAATCTGCATGCAAGGTTCTCAGGAACAGCAAGTGCAGCTAAGTTCTATTTCTGGTAACATAATAGGTGCCACAACATAGAGCTTAAAGTCTAATCAATTTTACTCTCTGAGGAATGGATGCATTAATAAATGGAAAGGAGTAGCTTCTAAACACAGAGAGCTCAGAGAAGAATTTTTTTTAAATACATATATTTAATATCCCTTTCTTCATCCAAGAGTAATGAGACCAGAAATCATGCTGACCACCAGCAGAAAACCCTATGCATAGGTGTCTAGCAGGCTGGTCAGCCTCTGGGACTCAGGCCATGGTGATCCCCTGAGTCCTAATTCTAAGCTCAGCAAGCAAATTGTTTATGGTGTGTTCTCTAACCCAGGGTGGCTTTCTGAAAAGAGAAGGGCAAGTGTGATGATTCATCTTGATTTTCAACTTGATAGGAACTAAAATCAACCAAGAGACATGCCTCTGGGCAGTCTATAAGGGGTGCTCTCAGGAAGGGTGAACTAAATGGAGTAGATCCTCTCCAAGAGTGGGCAGAATTTTTCAGAAGGTCCAGAAGAACTTCCCAGAAGATTCAAAGAGTTACAAGGGGATATGTCATTCTTCATGTTTGCATCTTGCTAGTCCGAGCATCTACCCTTTCCTTGTCACAGCTGCTGCCATCTTTCACTAACATTAGAATCCAGATTCTTCTGAAGATAGGAGATTTTCAAGAATTCTCCAGGTCTTCAGCACCAGACTAAGATGGCTGAGTCCCAGGGTTGTGTATTGAGCAGCTATCAGGTTCTCAGATTCTGCAGCTCACAGACAGCCATTGTTGGACTAACTGGTCCATTTGGTATAAGCTAACCTGATAAATCTTTTATAACAATTGTTCATTCTATCAGTTCTGTTCCTCCAGAGACAACTGTACAGCAAGCATCCAGCCCACTGTGTAGTAGTACTCTCTGTCCCTAACAAAGTAGTGTTTTGGCTTGGAAATAGTTCATTGCTTCTGAAATACCCATACTCAAAAAGAGATAAAAGTGTGACTTGGTCCCTACAAAGATAAGAGACAGATCCTGGTCTTCTCGTTTGCTTGGTCATTCATCAGTTATGTATGGAGTCTATACCATGTGCCTGGGAGACTGGAGGCACATGAGATACTACAAGGAATAAGGCCGTATCCTTGGAGCAAGCCATCTGCTGGGGAAGACAAGCAAGTATTTGCATACATATCATTTGACTTTGCAGCATGATAGCCAGCTATTTTCCATAATCATATTAATTTCAAGAAACCATGAATCTGTGCATTTAATTTAAAATATGGGACCTGCTTTTAAAATGACAGTATAGATAGAAACTTATTCTTTTAAACATGAACATTGCTGGCAACTTCAATTGTAAAATATTCTGCAGATCATCTCTGTTTACTTGGCTCTTATCTGTTTCCTTTTACCATCAATGAAGATTAATCAGCCACCCCTCAATATTAAATCAGCTATCAAGATGCATTCTTGATAGCATTCATCATGGAAAGACAGTTTTCAAAACTATAAATTCAAAGCTGTTGCAGATATATAAAATGATATACATTAATGATTTTATTTTGCTCATAAGGGATCCAGTTAAAAGAAGAATCCACAGTACCAACACATTTATCAATCACAAATATTGTGATGAATATGTGGAGGTAAAACCAGGTAGGGAGGGGTAAGTTAATCTGCATATTTATAGACAAAATTAATTTGCATGATGTCTACAGCTTAGAGTTCTCAAATATCTCCCATAGGATCATACTAAGATAATTCAGAGTTGTGGTATTTAAACACAGCAAACTTACTAATGAACCTGATAGTTAGCTTTCATGGTTACTGAGGAGAAAAAGTGTCAGCAGACTTACCCAGCTGTGAACCCTATGAACTATAATGACAATCTGCCAGCCACGATATGCCCACAATGGAAATAGTGGCACCACAGTGATGGGTGCAACCAACCACTTTTTGCTTAGATTTGGAGCAAGATCCACAGGAGAAACCATGCCTGGAACTACACATCTGGTGACAATCCATGGGTGTGGAGATCATGCAAGGGGTAAGATAGTACTGTTGTTTAGCTAAGTTGATGTAACACCAAACTGCCTTCTAAACATACATGTTTTCAGCCATAGACATATGATACTCTCTGCCTTAATCAGAAGCTTCATTCTGCAAGGACTGTGTAAATGCATAGACTCATGGTTGTTTAAGATGCTGAGAATAAGAAACAACTGAGCACCCAGCTCTAAACAGGGCATGTACTAGCCCCTTTAAGGCCAACATTTGGACAAAGCAGCAGACTACAGAATGGGAAAAGATTTTATCAACTACACATCTGATAGAGGGTTAATATGCAAAATACATAATAAACTCCAAGACAATCCAAAAAGAGATCAAGAAAAAAAAATAATAACCCAATTAACCATTGAAGTATAGAATTGAGCAGAATTCTCAAAATAGGAAACTCAGGTGGCTGAGAAATACTTAAAGAAATGTTCATCATCCTAAGTCATCAGGGAAAGGCAAAACAAAACTACTTTGAGATTTCATCTTTTGCCTATCACAACGGTCAAGATCAATCAAACAAATGACACTCACACTGGCAAGGATCTGGAGCAAGGGGAACACCCACCCATTACTGGTGGGAGTGCAAACTCATACAGCCCCTATAGAAAGTAGTGTGGCTGTTCCTCAAGAAGTTGAGATTGGATATACTGCATGCTCCAGCTATCTCACTTGTGGGCATATACCCAAAGTCCCTTCACCTTACCGCTTGCTTAGCTATGTTCTCTGCTGCTCTATTCATAATAGCCAGAACTGGAAACAACCTAGGTGTCCCTCAACATATGACTGAATAAAGAAAATGTGGAACATTTACACAATGGAACATTATTCATCCACTTAAAAAATGAAATTATGAAATTCACAGGTACATGGATGGAAATAGAAAAAAATCAGGATGATTTTTTTAAGACAAATGTGGTATTTATTAGCTCTTATGTTGTCGAAATTAGCTGTTAAGTCCCTGATAACCAAGCTACAATCCATAGAAACACAATGCCCTCTAATCAACAGGATCCATGCACATATGACTCACAGAGACTGAAGCAGCATGCACAGGGTCTACATGGGTCTGCACAGTTGGATCTTTAAGCTGAAAGGAGAAGTGAATACATTCCCCTATCTCAAACCTGTCCACTATTGCCAATTGATAACCACTTGTAAATGGAACTTTATTTTTCTCCAAGGGAATCATACTAGGGAAACAAACTACCTCAGTGATGGAGTGCACGACCAGTAGATGGCTAACACAAAATGAACTCAACGTATCTTTGGAGGTTCCTTGTCTCAGAATGTCATCCTTTTTTACTCTTATTTTTTATTTTATTTATACATGTTTCCCCGACAGGTTCTTTGAATATATTTTTTGGATTCCAGTGTAGGGTTTTTATGGGAATCCTGATTGTGTGAATGAGAGTCTATTTCTATAACTATTTCTTTACCTTTTTCTTGAGTGTTTTTCTTCCTGTTTATTTGTGCTATTCCTATGTGTTAGTTTTTATTTTATCTTATTTTATTATTACCCCTTAGAAGACTGTTTGTTTTCTAATGAGGGATAGAAGGGGAGTGGATATTGATGGGAATGTAGGTGGGGAGGAACTGGGAGAAATAGAGGAAGCAGAACCGTAATCAGGATCTTTTATTTGAATGAAACAAAACCTACTTCAATAAAAGGAGACAAAAAGAAAAAGAAAAGAAATCCCCACATCTTTAAAAACACTGTTACACAAGACCAAAGAGTAAATTCATAGTACTAACTTAACTGACTTGCTTCTTCTGAACTCCAGTCCCTCCCCGACCCAGGGCTTCCCTCAGAGAGAAATGGATGCCCCTAGCTTAGGTGTGGTGAGTTCTCTGGTACAGCTTGGAAGAACTGGTTTACATGAGTAGACTGATGTGTGTGTGCATGGGAGGGTGGTGGTGGGGTTGATCAAAAGGACATGCAATGAAGATTTATGAAAACTCCTAACCCTGTGGACAGGAGAGTGGTCTTAATGGGCATGTTTAGGTATTGAGACAACAAAATGGGAGCAGATTGGGAATACATGGCAAACTTTGGGGCATCCGTGTCTCACTTCACAAATGACTACTCCTGAAGTGTGAAATCCTTAGCTTCTTGAAGCAAGTATAAAAGCTTTAAGTCAGGAAGGAGTCCGCCCACAGAGAAAATGTTTTTTTTTTTTTCTCCAAATCTGAGCAATTTAAAAAATAAAATAGTCTTTTTAATGAGCTACCCCCAACTGTGTTTTCTTACTCTATAATCAGGATTGTTTTATTTATCATTGGGATACTTTGAATTAGAAAGTCTCTGATTTTAGTGTTAATGTATATTATTTGTGTGTGTGTACAGATATAGATGTATGTGAGGGTGCATGTGGACATGCGTGCATGTGTGTGCACACGGAGGTCAGAGAACAAGTTAATGTTGTTTCTTCAGAACGCATTTCCCTTTTAAAGACAGGGTCTTTCACTGGCCTGAAGCTTGGAAAGGAAGCTGAACTAGATGAACAGTGAACCCAAGAGATCCACCTGTCTTTGCCTCTCTACCCTTGAGATTACAAGTATGGACCACCAGACCCCGCTGAGTTCTGAGGATGAAACTTACTTCCCTGTGCTTTCGAGACAAGCGCTTTACCAATGGAACCATCTCCTTACCCCTGTAGCAACATAATTTTGATGCAAAAATTTACATGTATTAGTGTGGTTAAAAATGAAGGACATAAGACAAACATACCCTGTGTGGTCATTAGGTAGTGGGTGTTTTGAACATCTTCCCTGTGTCTTTTTTATTTATTCTTCACCAGAAACAGGCAAGTTAGGTATTGGGTACTACATTTCAGTGAATGAGGAAAGTAACACATCTCTAAATCACTCTCCTAGTTAAGAGTGGATTTTTTAATTCATATACTACGATCCTACCTACTTAACACCCACATTATTCCATTGTCCTTCAATGGAACACTATTTCACCATCTCTAGCATCACTGCCTCCTCTTTCTCATCATTTATTCTGAGTTTATGAGAAGTGACACGGTTCTCTTTTTGATCAAACTCTGTTAAACCTTACGCTGAAATCTGTTCAATGAGCCCCTACTATTGGGTATGTCCTTAAGAGCCCAATCTACCAATAACCTTGCTCAATGGGGTTATCCTGAACCCCTTACCCTTGCTGAGTATTCTCAGTATCTGATCAAACTCACTGTCTACTGCCCTACAGTTAGCTTTAACTGTCAACGTGATAGATCCTAGAGTAACCTGAAAAGGGAGTCTCAGTTGGGGTATTTCTTAGAAGAGTTAGGATTGTGAGAATATCTGTGGGAGATTGGCCTGACTGTTACTTGCTATAGGAAGGCCAGTCCACTGTGGGAAGCACCATCTCTAAGTAGTCCTGGGCTGTACAAGAAACTAAAGATAAAACTGTGAGTGAGCTAGCCACAGACTTTTCCCATGGTTTCTGGTTCACGTTCCTGCCTTGAATTTCTAAATTGACTCCCTTTGATGATGAACAATGGTCTGGCAGTGTAAGCCACACCTCCCATTCTCCGCCACAACCCTTGACCTTCTGAACTGTGACCCTAACCAGACCTTTCTCCCTTAAGTTGATATTGTCAGGTATCATCCCAACAATCAGAACGGTAGCTAATACACAGCCTGTGGTGAGACTTCACAGACTGAGATTCAAGGGATTCTTACAGCTGAAGTACCATGTTGGTAGAAAAAGTAATAAAATAATTTGAAAATCTCAAGAACAAAATGAGCTAAATTGCATGTCACTAAGTGGGGATTCTTTTTTCCATATGAAAAGGCACAACAAAGGCAATCGTGTCTGAGGAGTCTTGTGTGCAGAGAACACTTAATGTAATTGCTTTTCTGACTCAGCTGCAAGGCTCAGGCTCCCAGAAGCTCTGCCACAGAGAACACAGGGGGACCAGCATCAAAGCAGAGCCTCCAGGCAGCCTTGCATGAAATCTGGCCTATGAATGCAGCCCTTGGATGTCTATTATGCAGCCTTGATGACAGCTAAAGGATGCAGGTCACCTTTGAGAAGTCATCAGGGGATACAAACAGAGGTTGTGTATAACTAACATCTTTAGATGTTATATCCACACTGAAGCATCCATCTTGTCTCTCCAATGACAATCAGCGTGGTCTTCCCAACCAAATGACTGCATTTCTGTGCAGGCAATAGTTTTTTACTCAGTCTTGAAGATTCAACCTTTGAGATAAGAACATTAAGGAGAAAACACCTTGGTTATCCTCCCACCTCACCACTACATCCACCTCCCCCCCTTTTCACTCAGACTGGTTTCAGACCAGCTATTTAGCCTAGGCTACTCTCAGACTTGGATGGTCCTCCCTCAACCTCCTGGGTGCTGGGATTATAGATGTGCACTCCTATAATATTGACTCTGGGTTACTATTGCAAGCTTCTGTGAATGAAGTAGTATATTCTTGGATCTTTGTAAGAAAAGATGGAGCCAATGTTAGCAGATGGGTAGCTGAGAACCAGTCTGATGGTGATGCCTAATGAAAGTAGAGACTTCGGAGAAGTCACATGTCCCAGAAACTTGAACGCTACAAGAACTAGCTGCTTAGTGTTTGTCTGTAGAGTTCAGAACAATGATTGCAAAACACCTTTCAGAAATAATGTCCAAGCCTTGGGGAGATACCTTATGTCTCAAATAAAATAATAATTGTATATAACAAAAAATTTTAAAATTTAATAAAAATTTAAATTAGCAAAAATTTAATTTAATATAGGAGATGGAACAAACATCTTCCCTTCCTATGATTTCAGAAATATCAAATGACAGGAAAGATCTGAAAACAATTATTATTTCCAGATTTAGGGATACAGAGAGGAGAACTATTTTATTCAGTTAATGGGAAACATGGTATATGATTGAGACTTCTGCTTTTCCCCAAACCGATATTTTATAAGATGATGAGAGAAACCCAAAAACTTTTGAAGAAGGAATTCCAAGAAGGAACTGTCATCTTTCTCAAGTGTTTGGCTAGGATCACGTAAGACAGCGCTGTCCTCTATCAGTGGGTCACTCTAGACTGTTCCTTTGTCTCCCACTGGTGTGATTCATCGCCTTCACAACCCCCTAATAAATTCAAACCAATGAGTGAATAAATATCCAAACAGACGTGAAGGCTCAAGATTGTAACTCATATAGGGAAAAGGAAATTCCAAAGCCAGTCACAGTAAAAAATGGAACATTCTAGAAAAAAAGAAAAAGAGCTTCTAGAACAAGGGTCTTCTGATAAAACCCTTGCTGATTATAAGAATTAGTTAATCTGATGGACTCAATCTCTTTGTTCTATTTCATTGAGATTTTGTGGCATTTAAAATGAAGTTATTTAAATTTTCTCATTAATATTTAATGAAAGTCTAAGGGAAGTGTGTAGCCAAATTTACTGTGCTTAGGTATACTGTAATTAAGAAAGGTTAGGAGAGTGTCCCAAGAGGCCTATCACTCACAGCCTGAAGCAATATAATTACAGAGTCCAACCAGGAAACAGCACAAAGACAATCTTTGAGAAGCTGGAATAGAAGTGACTCAGATGTGGTATTAGGTTCTGAGAAGTGCAGTCAATCAAGTGTCATCTCAGGCAACTCAGGAGCAATAACTCTCCTTGAGGAATCTGAACTATATCCAAGTATATTAATTTCTTACCTTCTCATTTGCCTGCTTATTCACCATTTCCCAGTCAATACGGTGTCCTGGTGTGACTTCTTTTACAAGCTGAGATAACCTGACTCTAAGTAGAGCAGAACCGTTTTGCCTTATGGTTTTATATGGAAGTGGGCTGGTTTTTCCTTTCAGCCATGCCCTATTCCCTTCTAAGTTGGCAGAGCCCAGAAACTGTCTTCACTGGCCATCAAGACCTTATTCTAAGCCTTCTAAGGTTGGCTTCTAAACCACCTCTTATCATGAGGACCTCTATTCAACTGCTTACGACTCCTATTTCTTACAGGTCTGCAAAAGGCATGGAAGATCATGCCCAGCAATGAGTTCTAATGAGAGCTAATGTCTCCAGCCTCAAAACAAACAGATTTCCATTAAAACACACACACACATTTTTGAGGATTTTTTCTTCTAGTCCCAGTCCTGATGTTTTTAAGCAAAATCCAAAAAGAGTCCCAGCAGATCTGTACAAAGTCACACCACCCTTTGGGCATCTGTCTCCTGTACCCCATCACGACTCTCCCCAAGCCTGCCTGATTCTCTACTTAGAGACCTTCAGCTGGAAGTCTTTCTCAGCTTTCAGTAATGAAGATTTGTTGTTGTTGTTGTTGTTGTTTTGTTTTAATTTGGAGACAGTTTCTTTGTGTAGCCTAGGCCACCCTAGAACTAATGCTCCTCCTGCTTCAGCTTTCTGTGCACTGAGATAACAGGTGTGTACCACCATCTCAGATGAAGACCTTTCCATGAGCTTTCAACATTATTGTGACCACCATCAGTCCACCCACAGTTTGGCTCTCATTGTTCTGGAAGACATACTTCCCAGGCTCTCGCATAGATCATGCTCTCACAGTGTCTCATTCCATCATGTCTACTGACCAGCTGTCCAGGCCAGCCCTAATCCTTTGCCTAAGACTCAAAGAAAGGAGTTAATCCAATGAGAAGCCCTGAAGTGGATGTTCTAATTAGGACGCTGATCCTAATGTGGGGGCAGAGAGCAGCTCTCCCAGCCACACGTTTTCTGCCCCAGGTATCTGGCCACAGGTAGAGCAGATGATGTAACAAATCATGAGGTCATGTGCTGGGACTGACTTAAGCCAGTTTGATGCTCTGAAGGTTAATGTTTTCTTGAGCCTGGAAAACATATCACTGCTATATCAGAATGATTACATCATCTTGCTCAATTTGAACCAAACCTCTATTCTCCTGACATATAGAGTTCTTAAATAATTTTACATAAATGGACCCATAACCAAAGTAAATGTATATAAAAGAGAATTTGAAATAAATGCTAACAAGTGCTGGCATTTTATCTGAAATAATCACACATACCCCCAACTGTCAAAGACAGAACACATTTTTTTGTTTTAATTCAGGTAATAAAATACTCAGGATAATAGTCATTACTACAGTTCTGGACTTTTCCTTCTGCATTGAATGCTACCATCTACTTCAACTATCCACTGTCCTTTTTGGGTCTTAATTCTGTTTCTTTCCCAGTAATAATATATATTTGTTCTACTTCTTAAACCTCTTTATTAGATACAATTGAAGGTAATTTAGAATTTACCAGTTTTATCACGTCTTCCTTCTGCCAGAGGGATAGTTGATATATGAAGTACTGACTGCCCATATAGTTTTTCACAGTTCCTGTAATTCTTTCCTTACAGTTCCTGAAGTTGAGATATCGGATCCTATATGGACCTTACATCTAATCACTTCTGACATCTAGAAGACATCAAATGTCTTCCTTATATAGTGTCCCACTGTAAAATGTCTCACTTAAAAGTCACTGATCAGGGCAGTTGACCAAACAATTGGCCTATGGCTAAAATAGTAGCAAAATCAATACTTGTTTAAAAATTGGGGTAGGGGAGGGCACAGAATCAGGTCATAGACTAGTTTAGGCAGGCCAAGTAATCAGGTAGCCAAGGCTGGCAGTGACAGCAAACCTCCTGTCCCAACCGTCAAGTACTTGGGTCACAGTTGTGAGGGGCCATGACTGCCCAGAATAAACAATTTAACATTTTTCAACACACTTACTCAACTAGTCATAAATCCATCTAAAGTGCCATGGTGTACATAGTACAATGTTGTTAGCACGGTAAGTATAGTAAAACAAGAGAATCAAGCCATACCTACCACAGTACCTATTTCACCACACTCGTGACTCACCTTAATAGTTTCTAAGAATTTTCATTTGATTTTTGAAAGAGCCCTGTCCAGAGATTATTTTCGCCACTTGTTCCTTATAAAGAATGACATTCGTTAATGTAAGTGATAACATGTCTTTTAGGTCCAGCTCTTTTATTCTTGTATTCTCTCTGCAATGAATCTTTGACCTCGTAGAGAACTGCTTCCATTTAATCCAGGTCTCCTGTCTTCACTTCTCTCTGACTTGCATCCTTCAAACGCTACTGACTAGTGACTGTGACTCCATTGTTTCTACTTCTGTTGCCTTAACAAGCAAGTTTGGACCCCTGGATATATCTAACCCTGTATCTAGGCCTATCTCTAAGCAGACAACTACATCTGGATTTTTTAAAAAAAAAAAATCATACAACTGTCTGGACTTAATGTAACTTTAACCCTATAACCTTCAAACATCTCCGACGATGCCCAGGAACCCTACAATGCTTCCTAAATAAACCCTGTACTTCTCCTGGGGATTTGGTTTTCTTCTCCTTCCTTTGACATCCCGTAGGCCACACTCTTAGCAGATAACCTTACAGTATACTTGATTGAAAAAAAAAATGAAGCTTGTAGAGGGCAGCAGGACATGATCCTTTCTCTGTTCAGACTCCCAGTTCTTATTGAGTTGGACTCACGTAGCTTTAAATAAATAGCACAGGATAGGTAGCTTATGCAATTGAAATTTGTTGTCTGTGCTGGCTAGGTTTATGTCAACTTGACATAAGCTGTAGTCATCTAAGAGGAGGGAGCAGTTGACAAAATCCCTCCCCAAGTGTTAAGAATCTCTATACTGAGTCTCTCAGTCTACAATCCCATCAGCAGTCAGTATGGGGTCTGTTTTCTCTACTTCCTCGATGGCAGCTCTTGTTTATGTTCTTGTTGATAGCCGTTGTGGCTGGGGTAAGATAGAATATCAAAGAAATGTTCATTAAATTACGAATCTCTCTGGATAAGCATATTGAACATGTTTTCAAGTAAAAAAAAAAAAAAAGATTGGTCTGTAGGAAAGCCTGTAGGACATTTTCTTAATTAGTGATTGATAAGAGCCCAGTCCATTGTAAGTGCTAGCACTCTGGGCTAGTGGTCCTGCCTTCTATAAGAAAGCAAGCCTTGAAGAGCCAGCCAGCAAGCAGCACCCCTCCATAGTCTCTGTATAAGTTCCTGCCTACAGAATCCTACCTACTTTGAGTTGCCACCTTGGCCTCTCTCTATGGACTGTGACTCAGGATATGGAAACCAAATAGACCCTTTCCTTCCCAGGTTGCTTTCGATCATGGTGTTTCATTGAAAGAATAATAACCCTAATTAACACATTTTCATAACTCTAGAGGCTGAAAGTCCAGTATCAAGGTGCCTCGAGGGTTAATTTCTGGTCTCTTCCAGGCAGGGGCCTTCTCTTATTGTCACAACACGGCCTTGCCTTTGCCCATGCACAGGAGATAATTATGGTGTCTTATGTTTTTTTCTGTAAAGACAACATCCTAATTGGATTAAGTCCCCACCCACATAATCTTTTTAAGTTTAATTAAGTACCTGTTGTGACTTGAGTCTGAAATATCCACCCCAGGCTCATGTGTCTGAATACCTTGTCTTCCACTGGAGGCTCTCTTTGAGAGTTTGTTCAATATTTAGAAAGTATAGCCTGCCTTTGGGAGGAAGGACACTTTGTGCAGGCCTTTGAGAGGTAGATCCCAGCCCTGACTACATTCTAGGTCTGCCTGCTTCCTAGACAATTGTCATTACGTCACCTGCCACCTCTTGCCTCTACTGACACGGACTGAACAGACCTCACCATCAGGCCTCCGTTGTTACAGTAGACTGAAGGACCCTGTACCAGGAGCTAAAATGAACCTTCCCACTATTATGATTGTTTTATTGGGCTTCTGTCACAGTGATGTAAAAAGTAGTTTTCTTAAGATCCAGTCTCTAACGCCAGCATGGTCGTGCAGGCGTGTAATCTCAGTATATGGGAGGTACAGGCAAGAAGACCAACATTTCAAGGCCATCCTCAGTTACATAGTATGTTTGAGGTTAGCCTGGGCTACAAAGAACCTGATCTCCTGGGTGAATAGATAGATAGACAGATAGACAGATAGATAGATAGATAGATAGATAGATAGATAGATAGATAGATGGATGGATGCTCAATTTCTAAATATAATCACATTGAAAATGATAGTTTCAGTAAGAATTTGGGGATGGAGAATATGATTCATCCATAACCATGTGGATGTCTATATCCTTCATCTCACCCTAACACATTACAAAAAAAGGGTTGCCCCTGCTCTCATAAACAAAGTCAGCCATTCCCAATGTTTTCTGGTCTTGGATCCTCTTCTGGTCTTTTCGTTTTTAGTGTTCTGAAATAAGATCTCGTGCAGCACAGGCTAGCCTTTAATTCACAATGTACAGCTGAGGATGACTTTGAACTCTTGAGCATCCCACCTCCATCTCCCACATCCTGGGATTACAAGCTCTCTTAAACATTGAATTTACTCATCTCTTCCTCTCTGTACCACCAGAATCTTTCTCTCCCTTCCTTCATTTTCACCAGGTACAAACATGGTCCTCCTTTAACTTCAGAAACTCTCCCTCTTTCCACTCATCTTTTTCTCCCTTCCCTTTGAAATTCCCTCAAGGAATTATTTAAAGTCACTGCCTTCCCTTCCTCAAAAACCCATGAAATTATTCAGAACACTCAAATCTAGAGAAAACTTGCTATTCTAGACTCAACAGCCCAATATTCTACTTCCCCATCTTAAATTAGAGCTGACCAGAGGAACACCCCTTTCCTGAAAATGCTCTTGAGGGATGCATGAAATTATGCTCTCCCAGTTCCCCATCCACTGTCCTCCTCCTCCTCCTCCTCCTCCTCCTCCTCCTCCTCCTCCTCCTCTTCCTCCTCCTCCTTCTCCTGCCAACTCTTGTTTTACTTCTTAAACCTGTAAATCTTGGAAAGCCCTAGAACTTACTCCTCAATCGTCTTCTCTTCTGCAGCCATGCCTGTTGCTAAAGGAACCCATCTATTATTCTCTGCCTTGAAAACTCTCCCTGACATATTAATTATCCATGTAGCTCTGACCTCTCTGCTGAGCTCCTGGAGCTCCAGATTCATCTGGACAGTTCCCAGCCTCACTGACATTTCCACTTAGTGTCCATCAGACTTGTCAAATGTAGCACTGATCCAAACCCCACCTCTGACTCCCTTTTTTCCTTTCTACTCGTTCATGTCTTCATGATGACAACGGACATCTTAAATCCCAAAAGTTATTATCCTTAATCTCTCTACTTCTTCTGTGCATCGTGGCTCAGGGCTAGTCTGTCTCCCGTCTGCCCACATTACTTTGTCTCTTCTTCTGCCTTATCAGGCCTGGTCTAGACAGTCTCCTAACTAGTCTTTCAGCTTCCATGGCCACCAGTACCTGTCCATTCTGTCTGCAATACTCATGGTTATCTTTAAAACTTGCTCTGAATTATTACTGAAATAAAATGCAAAATTCTCACCAAGGCATCTCTTCACATACCTGGAGTTAAGAACAGCTTTTACTGTACCCCCCTTTCCCCCCTGTTCCCTGTTCTCTCCACTTTTCACACACATGAGCTTCAGAACTGGTGCATTCATTTGATCTTCCACCTTGAACATCCCTTGTCACCCTGTAGATCTTGTCCCAGCCCCTTCAAGCAACTTTTCTTCCCTCTTGTCTAAGGCTGATCTCGGTACACACCTGAGCATCTTCCTTCTGCTTGTTATATTAATCACTATTGCAGAAGTGAGCATGGCTTTGCCTACCCTTCTCCTTCCTACTACTCCAGCACCAAGCTCAGCCCCGACATAGGATGCTCACTGAAAGGATGAAATAGATTCAGGCTCATTCCCTCTATCAGACTGCCAAAAGAAGCCCATAACTGTCCTCCTCCAACTTCCCACTGGCCTACCCCCCAACCCCCGTTTATCTCCTAAGGAAAGCTGGCACAGCAAGAGTACTCCTGGGCTCTTTGTACATCAGAGGTAGAGTTGACAGAATTCCTAAAGGAAGATGGGACCTGAAAGGCTCAGGAGGAGACAGACTTGGAGAAACTGCTCATCAGTGGAAGGTGATAAATGGGCAGGGAGAGCGGGAAGGATGGGACGGCGAGTAACAGAAGGAGAAGTAATCTACAGGGTCCAGTGGAAACAATGGAATCACTGTTCTATGGCTCAAAATTGAATATCTGACTTGTGGGAGAGAAAAACTAAAAAGGAAATTGGGCTTAAGAGCAAAACAGCATCACTAAAGATTATGAATTGGATTACTTTTATGTATCTGCATTTTAAAAAGTGATAGGATTCCTTTTTATGTGGTCTGTTTTCATACAGAGTCCTACCTCCTAGAGCTGGACTGCATGGGCTGAAATGAACAGACTGCATTTCTGAGAGGAGACTTGACCAGTTATCCAGTAAGTAGGGAACACAGACGTCACAGGGGAGGCTGTCACCTCAAGGGCCTTGATCATATTATCCGCCCCCCTGTTTACCCCACAAAAACACACAGATGAGAGTTTGGATATATGGCTTCTTATTGTTACTATTTTGCTTTCTGCTTTTCCACAGTAGTTTAAAATCATTGAGTTCTGGTTTCCAAGTGTCTTCTTTAAAATCTTTATCGCCTCATTGATAAGCAGATTTTAGCCCAAAAGCTCGGAACACCCAATTCACAGCAACTGTTGGGCTGAGCATGGGGTCCCAGATGGAGGAGTTGGAGAAGGGACTGAAGGAGCTGTGGGAGTTGGGAGCTCCATGGAGGGAGCAACAGTGTCAACTGGTCAGGCCCCCAGGTGCTCCCAGAGACTGGACCACCAACAAAAGAATGTGTATGGAGGGATCCATGGTGCTGGCCACATATGTGGCAGAGGAGGGCCTTGTTGGCCATCAGTGGGAGGAGTGGCTCTTGGGTCTGAGAGTGTTAGATGCCCCAGTATAGGGGAATGCCAGGGAATGAGTGGGTGGGTGGGTGGGGGAGCACCCTCATAGAGGCAGGAGGAAGGGGCATGGGATGGGGGTTTGCAAAGGGGAGACCTGGAAAGGGGGAAACATTTGAAATGTAAATAAAGTATCAAAAAAAATCTTTATCACCCCTCTAGATATCAGCATAACATTTGTATCCTTTTAGTTAGGTGTTTTCATTTGGGTTTAGATTTGGGTTTAGGGGTTTTGTTTGTTTATTTTAACTATGATCTCATGTATCCCAGGCCTTGAACATTCTGTATAGCTGAGAATGTCTTTTTCATTCTCCTCCTTCTGCATCCTGCCAGGACCAAAGACATGCATCACCACACAGTTTATGGAGTGGTAGGGATCGAACTCAGAGCTTCGAGCATGTTTGGTAGACATCCTAA
>JADRCH010000074.1:5127364-5162428 GCA_019843965.1 Rhynchomys soricoides
AGAGCTTCGAGCATGTTTGGTAGACATCCTAAAAACTGAGCCACACACTTAGTTTCCTGTACCTTCTCCTCTGTGATTCTTGCCAGCTCACCAGCAGTGAGTATTCAGCATCACTGGTAAAGAGCAGTTAGTACCTGGCACCTAACGTCTCCATCCAGAGGACCGAAATGTCTTACAATGGAGGGAACTTAATCCCCACCCCACCCCCACCCCCTGCTGTCTTGGATTTCTATTCTCTCTCTCCTTCACCTTAATTGTTCTAAGTTAAAATACACATCCTTCTATTTGCATTTACATTTGTGTTACCGGAAATTCACTTTGAGAAAGATTTTTGTTGGATGTTTCTTCCTGACAGTCTTAGATATACATGTTTTCCAAACAACAATGAAGTACCACGGTGATAATCGTGGTTATTCCTGGTTGTCAACTTGACTATATCTGGAATGAACTACAATCCAGAAATAGAGGGCACACCTGTCATCTAGATCTTGAGGCTGGAAGATACAGACTTCTGACCTGGATCTTGACGAGGAGATCTTGGGGCAGTGGCCATGAAAAGCTTAGGCCTGGGCAAGGTAGTACACACCTTTAACTGAAGGAGACCGAGGCAAGCAGATCCCTGAGTTCAAGGTCAGCCTGGGGCAAAGCAAGTTGGGAGGGGGGGGTTATAGGCATGGTGCTACACACCTTTAATCTAGACCACACCTTCTGCTGGAGGCTTACATAAGGACCTTAGAAGAAGGAAGATTCGCTCTTCCTCACCCACTTGCACTTACTTGCCAGCACACCTGTTGGAACCTACATCTACCAAAGACCAGCTTAAACAACTAGCCTCATGGGACTGAGCAACTACTAGATTCTTGGACTTCCCAGTCACAGCTGCCCATTGTGGGGATAGTCATTACAGTAAGTTTTCTTAATATACAGAGACATTCTATTAGTTCTGTGACTCTAAAGAACCCTGACTAATACAGTACCCTATAGGTAAATTTCCTAAAATTATAACCTAGAAGATTAAAAGTTATAAAAAGTATTGTAAAAGAAATAGCATGCTTTTCTACCCTGATGAAAGATTTGTGGATATCTGTATTTCTTGTTATCATCTCCAGAAATTCAGTTAGAAACACTCATAATGATGCCCACGAGTACCTTGTGGAGCCAACTGAGATACCACACAGGGACAATTCAGAATGCTGTGTGCTGCCTATACCTCTCCTTTATTCTTCTAGTTTCTGAGTTATCAGTCTGACAATGGCCCACACTGGCTTTATCCCCATGAACCACAGAAAAAAAGAGCTGTTCCCTCTGAAATCTCACACCCTAGAAGGTAGCCACAGCCAGCTCGTGATCACTACTGGGCTTTCCCCCCAACTTGGGACAACACACAAGTGCTTTTCCAGCTTCCACAATCCTGATGAAACAAATGATGTACCATTGCAGATTGTACTCTGACACCCCCCCCCTTTCCTTCTCCTGGCATTTTAAATTCTACCAAAAGGCTGTGCCTAAAAAAAAGAAATTCTACTACTACTACTAAGATTTCAACTACTAAGTAATCCTTTAGAATTAAAACATTCGAAACATTCGGTGACCATGGGCTAACATCAAACTGTGTCCCTGGTTCTTTCTCATTCCACAAATCATGCCTCTGGCTGCAAGGTTTAACACGCAGAAAAGGAACGTTTGCATTAAGAATTGTCAACATTAGTACGAGGAAGTCAAGTCAATGACAAGTTCTAGCCATGGTGGGCTAATAAAAAACCAGCCCTGGTTGGTGAGAGGAGCAGGTGCGCCGCGCACCTCTCTCCCCCTCTATAAAAGTCCATCTGCATGCCTCAGTTACTAAGATGGTGTTGATGAAAGAGGCCTCCTTCTGTCTTCTTGGGATGCTGGCCTTAGAATAAAGCTCATTATCTCCCCACTAGCTCTCATCTCTTCAGAACTTGCTGGCTGTGAAGGAGCCCAGTGCCACCTCTAGAACTGGAACTGTTATAGCAATTCACAGTCCATCTTCTCCCAGTACCCAGCTCTGCTTCTTTCCTGGGTACTGTTCCTAAAGACAGTTCTACCCAACCTCCATCCCAGAGTCTGTTTCTGAGGGAGCCCAACTCACAGCCCACCTTGACTGGCACACGATGTACTGAATGTCCTGAAGGCACTTTACTGAATTGACATACAAAATTGTGCTTATAAGATGTCAAATCAGCCAACCCAGGATAAGCAGGAACTAAAAACAAGTCTTCATTTTATTGACTTTTAGGACAAACATTTTCCATATACTCATAGCCTTCCAAGTATAGTGGAAGCAAACGAACAGAGAAATCCAAGAGCTCTGTGCCAATCTGCTTTATATAGTCCTTTTCAGATATGTTTTAGGATATAATATGATATTTTATATTTTTCATTCAGTTGATAATTTACTTACTTAAAATAGTACACCTATCAGCAATAGTATATCCCTTCTTCCAGTTTTAAACAAAATAACTAAAACCTTTAAGTCAATAGAAACAATATTAATTTATGTGGCAAAAGAAAATCTTGGGGCTAGTGAGATGGTTCCGTGGTTAAGAGCATTTTGTGCTGTTGCAGAGGACCAGGGTTTGATTCTTAGAATCCATGACATGTGGCTTTCAACCACCTGTGACTATGGTTCTCGGGTGGTTTCATGCTCTCTTCTTGCCTCTTACAGAGAACACACACACACACACACAAACACACCATGAGGAGGGAGAGAGCAAGAAGGGAGGGAGGGAGAGGGAAAGACAGACACAATGAGATTTTACGGAAAATCTTGATATTTAAAAAGGAGCATAAAAATACCTTCAGGAGAAAGCATACACTTGACAAGAGTTACTATTCCTAAACTTTTATGAGATTGCATTTCTGCTTTGCTAATTAGTGAATTTATGCTCTAGATTAGCATTTTGCCTTCAGCACCCCATAAGTAATTTTAAGAGTGGGTTTATGGGATAAGATTTAGCCCATCATGTCCAATCACTGTAAATAAAAAAGGCAATCTTTTCATATTTCTGTCTGTTCTCCCACAATAACAATTTTCCTTTCTCCAAAGGTGGCCAGTAGCTACTTGAAACATGAACTTGACAACGTACCACTGCACAGCAAGCAGAGCCTTGAATAATTCGACTCCTTACTATCCCTGCACTGAATACTGAAAATCCATTGACTTTGTCATGGTTCATGACACATTGATTAATCAGGTAATGCACATTCTAAACACTTAGTGAAATGGACTGTAAAAAATCTTTTTTACTGACTCTTAGGGGCAATGATTTATCTTCCTCCACTTTAATGACGAGGCGGTGTCTCTGCCTTTACAGGCAGTGGTACTTAGACATTGTCTAAAATGCCTAGTTTCATTGATTTGACGCCACTTAAAGTCAACTGAGATTTGCTAAGATTTTTCAACAATTAAACAGGAAAACCTGAACTATATTAAGCAACCCAAGAGAACGATGAAAAAACACAGAAATGGTTTAACAATATGTGTTTGATGGAATGATGGACAGTGGTAATTTCACTTTGAATATAGCCAAAGAGAAAATGATGAAAGCCCATTTCATTGTGGCAGAAAATAAATATGCAACTGAGCATTTTCTAAATCGAATACTGGTGACATGCACTGGGCAGGTACCAGAGTCAAGGAGATATCCAACCAGTGCTGGGTAACAACAGCAAAAATATGTGCCTGATATATTATGCAGCCAAATTAGCAAGCAATTACACAGAAATATTGACACTGCACCAGAGATAGGAGCCACCCCACAAATTCCAACCACATGAAATAAGTGGAAATGCTAGGGACAGTCTCCGCGTATGAGTGTTCTTTCCTGTTTTCCCAGTTGGAACAGCTTCCTTAGGGAAATTTCCAATCCCATAGAACTGCTCCCCTGGTATATGTTTTCACTGTGTCTTATTTTCTTTCCCTTCATGTAATTTAACATTTACTAATTAATATTATGCTGCCCTGACAAGACAAACAGAGAGTCAGGCCCACGAGGCCAAGGAGCCCACATCAGTTTGGGTTTCTGTGTGCCTGGTATACTGTAAGACATGCTTATATATGTTCCACAAATACTTTCTAAGTGCATGAGTGATCACTCATTATGAATGAATAATGCACGAGTCACATATTGTTTTTGTTACTCCGCATCCCTTGAATCTCCTCTTGGCTCTGGTGTTTCCCAGTGTATGCCGACATATCCGTCTTGACATACCGGTCTTCATCTTTCAGTCTTTTTGGTTGTGACTTGAATTGTCTCTAGATACTCTTACTTTCTTTTCTGCAACCTCTCTGATGGGAACACAGCAGCTGACAGTATTGCTAGAATAATCTGACACAGAAAAAGGGGCAGTTCCTCCCACCTCTGTGTTTATGCACACCAAAATAGATCACTTGTTTGGATTTGTTCAGACATTCTCAATGGGTCCTAAATTACATAAGTAATGATTTTTAGGGTCTCGCTCTCTCTCTCTCTCTCTCTCTCTCTCTCTCTCTCTCTCCTCTCATTCTCTCTCACCACAACACTAAGAATATTATACATATTCTGCTACGCCTTGAATAGGGAAGTAACGTGGTGCTGAAACACCCAGTCATTCCACATCAGAAACATAACAAATTTCCACTGAGCTCTTCTGTTCAGCTACATGTGGTTAGGTTCATATCTTTTTGCTTTGAATCAACATTGTCTTCCAGTATCCCCACCTTCTGCTCTATGCTGATATCTTAGCCTTAACGAGGTAAATGATCCTCTGTAGCATCCTTTAAGTTCTGTCTTTGCATAATATTTAAAGAGGTGTCTGAGTGTGCACCTAAGTGTGTATGTACACACAGGCAGGTGTGTGTGTGTGTGTAAGGCAAAGGCCAAACTTGAGTGTCTTCCTGGGAAACCCATCCACCTCTTCTGTGATAAGGTCTCTTACTGGTCTGAAACCCAGCAGTCAAACTGGACTGACAGGTAAGTGAACCCCAGGACTCTCTGCATCCCCAGCACTGAGATCACAAGAGCACACCACCATTTCTGTGTTTTTGTGGATTCTGAGGACTGGTTTTGGATCCTCAAGCTTGCAAGGGAAGTGCTTTACTATGAGCTTAGTCAGACCCCTGCCCTTGCAGAGCCCTGTGTGGGCGTGAATGTCACTATAGCTGATGTCATAGTTCAATCCTGAGTGTATCCCATATGGTGCTGGGGGTCAGCCTCTGCCATCTATTAATGTATTCACTGAAACATTTTCCCCTTCGTGTCAATCATACAAGAAACACCAGATTCCCATTATGATGGACACTGACAGATTTAACGTGAATTTTCCTCTCAGCCCAGTTATTCATACTCACTCCATTATCTCCTTTATTAATGTCTACTGGCAGCTGGTATTTGTGAACTGCTAATCATTACCTTAGAGAGAAATCGAATAGGCTATTCTCAACACTGTGGTCTATCAGTGCTCACCTCTACCCCACCTTACCTCCACCTCACCCCACCTCTTCCTGACCTCACCTCACCTCCACCCTACCTCACCTCACCCCCTCACCTAACCCCTACCTCTTTTCTACCTCACCTTGCTACCAGTTGCTTAGAACCCAAATTTGAACTAATTGTCTAAATACTTGCTCTAGTTTGTTTGCTTTTTTAAATTTATTTTTGGGATGGAGTCTCACCTTAGAGCTTAGGATGGCCTTCAGCTTGAAATGCTCCTGCCTGATTACCAAGTGATGGGATTACAGACATGTACCCACACCCAGATCTCCAGCAATGGTCCCTAAAATAAAATAACTTATAAAAATTACAAGTGTGTTTGTGTGTGTGTGTGTGTGTGTGTGTGCGTGTGCAAACGCACATATCTCTGGTGGTAGAATATGCTTCCATGCTATATTAGTCAGAGATCTCTGAAGTAATACATGGTATTTATTAAACATTAGATATATATTACCATATATTAGAAATCCAATGTGCATATATGTGTGGATATACATACATACATGTATATTGGATTTCTTTGAATGGGTTACAGGCTGCACTCCAGATAACCCAACAGTGGCTGGCTGTACACAGAAAGGCCAAGAATCTAATAGTTGCTCAGTACAAGAGGCCTGATATCTCAGCTGGTTTTCAATAGAAGCTAAAATCCCTAAAGAAGCAGGTGCTAATGCTAAATGGACTTGCTAGCAAGACAAGAACAAGCAGGCAAAGAGCAAATCTTCCTTCTTCCATGTCCTTATATAGCCTTCCAGTAGAAAGTGTGGCCCAGATTAGAGATGGGTCTTCCCACCTCAAGACCCAGACTAAAGATAGGGATCTTCCTGACTCAAGAAAGATCCAGGTTAGAAATAGATCTTCCTACTTCAGATTAAGTAAAAATCCCTCCCTGTATGGAGTCCATTTTTTTTTTAAATTTTAGTCCATTCCAGATGTAGTCAAGTTGATTCCAGATGTAGTCAAGAAAAACAATCATACCTAGAGTCATCTTAATTTGAAAACAGAACTTGTAGCAAAGACTAAGGCGAGAGAAGGTTCTCTGGGAGATGATCCCAGAGGATACGGAAAGGAGGAAGGGAGATACGTAACATAAAGCCTAACATAGAGACCCAGTATTATGCATCTCTTGATACCTGGAGCAAGCTAAAGAGTTTGGTGAGCGGGCTACAAGCCCCTGTCTTTCCTCTGCTCCACAGAAAAGGCTTCCTATCAAACATCCCTCATCCTCCCCTGTTCCATTAATGAGCCTCCCCATACCCAATGTCCCCTTCCTATCACAAGAACAACGTCCATTTTCCTGCAGAACCCAAGAAACTATCTTCAGTTTCCTGTAAATTTACAAACTGATGTAATCAGAACAATCACATCTTCCTGAACACACTGGGGAAATTCCACACTCTTGGACATTACAAAGCCTGCCTCCCATACCCCATGCTCACTCTGATCTTAAGTACAGTCTCCACATGATCATGTGTGATCTGAAGTATTTTCCTCACGTGTAAATATGTGGCTAATTAGCATGGATCACCTGTATTGAAGGTTGATTATTGCATTGACATTTCTGAAATCCTGAGGTGAGATTCCCTTTTTCCCCAATGGGATAAACAGGAGGCAGCTACTTAATATCTGGAAGGAGAAGTGGGGGATAAGATGTGCACTGTCCCACAAGTCACTGTTGGGGCTTGCTGAGTTGTTGGAGCAAAGCCTTCCAAAGAATTCTGGCAGAAGTCAGAACCTACCTCAGATATCTGAGGAGTAGACAAGCTGGGTTTATTGTTTTTGAAAGCAAGCTTTTGTGTCAGTCATGGATTGAGGACTGTCTCCATTCTTTTTCCCACAACTCAGCCCTAAAATAGAGAGATGCTGAGGCTGTCAAAGGGAGTTTGTCTGCAGCATTATAGCTACATTAAAGACTGATGGGATACAGGCAGAACCCTAGCTGCCACCATGTGAAACAGTGGTAGTCCATTAAGCCCAAACTCCCCCCCCCAAATCTTTTCTCATAAAATTCATTGATACATATATAAGGTCTTATTCCTTAGTTAAATAAAGTTTTCTATGTAAAAAGAGGAGAAAGAAAATAAAATAAAAAAATCCATGCCAATGTTGGAATGAAGCATAACATCAATCTACCTTTTACACCGAGTATCTGGCAGTGAGATGAGTCTGAGAGGGGTGTGTACTAAATCCTTTAGAGCACGTGAGTCTCTGCACTGGGAAGTCCTCCAAGGTAGACCATGCTGAGTCATAGGGGATTTGATGGTCAGAATGATACCACGATAGGCTTCTTCCATGGGGGACAGGCCATCAAAGCATGAGGGAAAGCCATAGCAGAGAGCTCAACATCTTTGTCTGTGCTGTCTTCTATTAAATGAGACTGTCCTTCCATACATCAAGGTCAGTGATATAGTTAATGTCCCAGTCAATGGCAGACCACATAGACTACGGTGATCCCATGAGATTATAATCGTGCTGAAAGCAGCTATTGGCTAGAGAGGGTGTGGCCCTGCAATTTAACAGTGCATATAATGCTGCTTGTCTAAACCAACCGACCACACTCATGAGCATGCAAGAGTACAAACCGACCACACTCATGAGCATGCAAGAGTACTACAGACACCATTATGTTTCAGGAACACCCTTTGAGAATAAAAGACAATATTACTACTACGATCCTCATTTGCTCATTAAAACATTGTCCAAAAGCGACTTAGGAAGAGAGTGCATTTGACTTATAAGTTGCAGTTCATCATCAATGGAAGCTACAACAGAAACTCAAGGCAGGAACTGAAGCAGAGACCTAAGAGAAATGCTACTTAGTCGCTTGCTTTCCATGGCCTGCTTAAACTGATTTATTGTATAACCCAGGACTACCTGCCCAGAAATGGCACTGCCCACAGTGGGTAGGACCCTCACCTATCAAGCATTAATGAAGAAAATGACCCACCCACGTGTTCACAAGCCAATCTGATGGAGGCAATTCTTCAGTTGAGACTCTCTCTTCCCAGGGGACTCTAATTGATGTCTTGTTGGCTAAAACTACTTTAATTACTTATTACACTGTGTGTGTGTGTGTGTGCGTGTGTGTACAGTCCTAATTTCGGTTGTACTCAGTCATGTGTGCATGCGTGGTGGCCAGTAGTCAATGTCAAGTATCTCCTCTCTGTGGATTTCTACCTTATTATTTTTCTCTCTTGCTGAACCTGGAATAGCTATTTCTGCTAATCTGGCTGGCCAGTGAACTCCAGAGATCTGCTTGTCACCACCCCCAGCAACAGGGTTACAGATGTGCCGCCACTACACCTGGATATCACTTTGAGTGCCACGGATCTGAACTCAGGCCCTCTTGCTTACATAGCAAGCAGTTTACCCTCTGAGCTGTCTCCTGGGAGTGCACTATGCTATCCTTTAAAGTGTTTTCGAATGTGTAACTTCTACAGTGTCATGGTGAAGCATTGTGCTGTGTTATGTGATGACAGCCTCCAGGCATCTGTGTTTACCATGTTACCTGACTGCATGGTGAACCCAGGCCAGGTGACAAACTTAGAACCTATAAACTGTGTAAATACTTTCTATGTTGTCAATACAGGGACACAAACTGCCTGAGAACGCATCTGTCAGGATAGTTCCTTGTTGCTAGGTAACAAATAATTATACTCAAAAATGACAGTCAGTGAGTTCAGCCAAGATCCTCATGGACGTGGCTGTTCTCCTCAAAAAACAGAGAACCAGGAGCATCTAAAGGGGAATTGGAGTCAGAGTCCCCCTTATTTCCAGAAAGCAGGCTCCTTTTGGTGGCTGGACACAGCTTTTACTGTCAGCCTTTACTCCTAAAAGGACAGATGCAGGAATCTATTGAAAATGGTCCGGTATCTAAGTTCCGTGGAAGACCAGTTGCTCACAAAGAGTAACCCAGTAGTGCTCTGTCTCTTTGCTTCTGAATTCAACTTAAAAAGGGCATGCAAGAGCCCTTTCACTAGTGTGGAAAAAATGGACCAAGATCATTTTGCTGATCGTCAGTGTTTCGAGACATTGTTTTGGCTTCATTTAAAGCCCTATTAACTTTTAGTATTATCTCTATTAGCACATCTCACTTACTAGCTGAGCGGCTAAATTTCCTTTTGTGTCCATTTCTTTCCATTCCATAACATCAATACTATAGCATGTATCTTATGGGTTTCTGGGATAATAAAATTACATGCATTAAATGTCTATCTGGGTCTGTCTCACTGCAGCCTTCTTGGGGCTGCCCACCTTGGACTCGGTCCTCCTCCTTAGTCATGTGATGATTGTGTCTCCTTGTAGAATTATACGCATTATAAATATGTACACCTCCATTCATGCACTGATTTCACAAACATTGACTTTTATTCTTTAGACGATACTCAGTACATGGTGGAGCCATAAGATGGGTATACAGTCCTTGCTGTTGCTTAATGCTCAGGAAGCTCAAGGAGAGAGAAATGAAGACTGTTTATTCAACTGTGATGGATTCCTTACAATTCTCAACACTGCTACAAAATACCTGAAAGCAACAACTGAAAGAAGGAAGGATTATTTTATCTCATGTTTTCAGAGGGATTTCAGTTTAGCATAGTGGGGGGAGTCAGGGTAGAATCCCATGGTATGGACCATAATGTATGGGCAGTATCCACACACCTTGATAAAGCGGGAAGCAGAGGCTACAACTGGAATCATAAGTAGTATTATCGTCAAAGCCCTGCCTCTAGTTGCTATCTTACATCAATTAAATCCCATCTCCTAAAGCTGTCAAGTGTTCAAAATAAGACCACATGCTGAAGGCCAAGAATTCAAGGCATGAGTCTGTGGGGGGCACATTAGATTTAAGATAAAACATGTGGTAATGAGCCTTACAGAGAAACATAAAGGGACTGAGTTTGAAGGAAGCAAACCAGAAGGGGAAAGAAAACTGACCTAGATCTACAGAACAAGTGGGATAGAGGAGAAAGTGGCCATGCAAGATGAATGGGAAACTCAAGAGTAAAGGTCTAGAGGCCAACACCAGATTCTATCTGCATCAGTCCAGAGGGAATCAGAACAATACCAATAAAGAGCAGGCCAAAAAAGAGAGGCTTCCCAACTTGACAAAATGGGAACCCAAGGAAACAACTAGTTTTGGAAGAAAGGATGTTAAATTCAAGGAAGCAAGTGATACAGGAGTTAACAAGCATCGATTGTCTGTGTTGCTAAAACCTCTGCAAAGATGGGCCAGGCAGCAGTTGAGAGCGGAAGTCAGCTTGTGATAACTTGAGGCATGAAATTTGGTTGAACATAAACAGATTCTGTGGTTGTTGTGGCCTAGACTGCACCACCATCCCATTTCCTGTTGCTATGGTGTATTCATACTCCTAACAGAGGAGCATCTAGAGATCACAGAGGCTCACTGCTTTTGCCTTATATCTAGCATGTGCCACTCAGCTCTGTTTGCACACAGTCCATAGCGTGGAGTCCATCTATTGTCCTTAAAGAGACACTGCCAGTTTTTCATCTTAAGAACACAATACACGACCCACCGCACCTATGTTCTCCTATGTACACACCTGTGCTTTTAAACAACTATCTCTTCTTCACATTTTATGGTTTCAGGATTGACTTAGCATTATGCACATGGTGCTGCAGTTACCCCTCCCCCCACACTTTCACGTATCTCTATTATTTAAATGGAGTGAGACTACTAGGTGACCCTGATAATATACTGGCTTGGTGTGAGCAGGAACTCCCACTTGTGGCAAAGCAGGGATCTAGAAGCCACAAATCATCCACAGACCCCCTTCCTTAGCCCTCCTCTGGAACACAAGCTCCAAAAGCTACATCATTTCTCTGTCTAGGCTGTTTTGCAGCCAGACTGGGTGGTCGACAAAAGAATTCAGGCAGAAATCTTGGGGTTAGAATTTCTTTGCAGGTATAAAGCAAAGCTTCATTTATTAGTTACTTTTCTCTTTGTAGTAGGAAGATCCCTGGGTCTCAGTGGTAGCTTCATGGAAAGCCACTTGCTCAAGAACAGAGGGACAGCCTAAATTTGTGCTTTATCTTCGGATTCCTCAAGGTTTCGTTTGGTTAGTGGTTTGAAGGTATGGTCCATCATGGCAGGGCAGCAAGACAGACCAAAGCAGCTGATCACATGACTATAGTCAGGAAGTAGAGAGGTGAATGCTCAGCTCACATTCTCATATTCAGCCAGTCCAGGACCTCAACCAATCATGGCATGGTGCAGTCCACATTCAAGGTGGGACTTCTCATCTCAGTTCAACCTCTCTTGAAATGTTCTCATATGCACACCTGCAAGTGCATTTTCTGGGTGATTCTAAGTCCCTCACCAACAGACTGGAGACCAAGGTTAACCATCACAGGCTTATTAAGACAATGCCCTCCCCTACCCCCCCTTTTTTCTTTCTGCTGTAATGTGGACTATACAGAAGGCCAACACACCTGGCTGGTGGGAAGATGAGAATCTCCACCGAGCACAGTACAGTAGAGACCAAGGAACTTGGGATACTAACACAGCAGCTGCTAGGCTAGCCTAGGCTAGCTCAGAGCTACTTGCTAAGAGGGAACCATAAATATCACCTGTTATGTCTCCCACCACTCATTGTTCAAAAGGAACAAGCTATCATGGATGACATTGCTCTTGAAAGCATCACAAGAAGGAACTTGATTGGTGCTTGATGCTATGAGGTTCCTGAGACTGGAGAGACCTTGAGCCGTCATCCTATGGCTATGGCTAAGCAACTCTAAGTTCATACCAAGTAAACTGCTCCTGCTTGCAATCCTGCTTCCAGCACTGCTCCTGCCAGAAGACATCCTACCAGACCACCCCGCAGACTGCCTTGATAGTTCTGGACTATTTGATTTCTTCAACATAAAGTCCCAAAGAATATAGTAACCTTCCAGGACAAGAACGTATAAAACAGCATCTTTACACCAATAAAAGTAGATGATCATTGCCCAGTGTGTAAAATGACTGAGAGAGAGAAACGGCAGAGGAGTAGGAAAAGGTCTAAGAGTGAACAGTGCAGGACAGCTGGGGGCCAGACAGTTTGATGAGAACACACAGGCTAAGTGGTGCAGCTTGTTTAAAATCACAGACTTGGGGGCCATGGTGCCATGCATGCTGATGCTACAATGGTTAGGAAGGTCTAAACATTCTCATTGTCCGTGGACACTGCAGGTAAGAAATGTATGTGCTGGCTGTGTTTTAAACCCTGCAAAGGACCATAAAGCTATGAGCTATTAAAGGAAGCCTGGACTGAGCTGTGCAGGGAGCTGTTAAATAAGTGGCTTTTCTAGGGGTCGGCTGTAAAATGACTAAGCAAATGGTTTGCAAGTATTTCTCTGTGGCACTCTCCAAAATTTGATGATTTCCCCCCCCCCCCCCCCATACCTTGTTGGAGATGAAACCTGGGGCAAGTGTTCTACCATTGAACAATATGCTTGGCTTGGAGCATTTCATTTCGACTAACAAGATCTCACACAGTAGTGATCAACCTGTACCAAGCTGACATATCCCATGCATCACTAAATGAACCAGAATAGAAAACCTGAAGGGTCTTCCCTCACCTGTCACCCTCCTTTATGACTCTTAATATCACTAGGCCAAATGGCATCCTGGGTCAACTCCAGCTATGAATGTTATTTTGCCAGGATAACAAAATTAGAGGGACTCTGAGTGGTCAGGTGCAGGTAGAGAGCAGAGAGGCAAGAGGCAGGGCACGGGTTTTCAACCACACTTGTTATTTTGTATAGAAAGGATTTCTTCACAGTGCTATTTTGAAGGCATTTTAAGCACATCACTTCATCGTGTGACCAGAATAGTGATAAACTGTTTTGAAAGCAGTCATTTTAGCAAATAATAGAAGTTTCATTTTAAGAGGGGGGCACGGGTGTGATTGCAATATAGGTTTATTTGGACTGTGAACTATATAGGCTGCGAAGACTGTAGTGAATAAAAGGATTAACTTGAAAAAAAATCAATGAGGAACCTATTGTACAAACAAGGAAAGAATTTAGGAAGCCAGTGCAGATCTTACTGCTCTCTTAAAAGTGACCGTAGAAGGGTTCAAGTCCTAAGTCTCACACCTAGTCTAAGTCCTAAGTCTCCTATGTGACCAATTTCTCCATGTCTCTCTTTCTCTGTGAAAAGGTGGCTGACATACAAATGTTGGTTTGTTTCTTCTCTGTCTCAGGTATTATTTGGGGCATAGCCGTAAAGGAAGCAGGTGAAATGCCATGCCCATGTAGAACATCCTGCCTAGTGGGTGGAGACAGATAACAACTGATACGAAGTCTATTTCATGTTTCAAGGTTAACAGTGAGAGATGCTGAAAGCAAAGCAGTGGAAAGTGAGCCATGGGTCCTTGCTGGAGTGGAGAGGAGGTTATGTGCAGTCTCCCAAGCCTGGACTGGAAGCAGGATGCAAGCTAGATGAGCATTTGGGGTAAAGGGTAGGAAACTGTAGTCTAGGCAGAGAACATGGTCAAGAGACAAGACACACAACAGTCTAGAAATAGCCTCACGCTCTTTACTGCTAAACCATGCAAACACATAGGGGAACTAAAAGAATAAGATCAGAGAGGCAGCTAGGCCAGATTTTTTAATGACTTAGGCTATAAAGTGGACTGGACTTTTGCTGTGAATGTGCCAGGAACTCGCTAAAGGAGAGTGACGTACTGCAGTGTATATTTTAAAAGACTTGATTATGTTCAGAATAAACACTGGAAGAGTGTGGGCTCTGAGGCAAGGACAACATCAGGAAGACAAGGGCTTGTGAGCTTAATCTGGTCCATTGGTTTTATATAACGACACGCCTATGCACCTAAGTTTCAAGGCACAGTCAAGTAACACAGTCAAGACACGGTTCCATTGTCAGATTTTGCTACAAACATTCAAGTAGCAAAAATAGAGTCAACAACTACAGCTACCTATTGTGAACTCCGAGATGACAAAAACACACTTCATGGTCATTTTTGGGCCTGCTTTACAACCCAAGTCAATGGATGAGGTAGGGAGGCTGGGGACAGGTCATATCCCAATTCCTCTGGCTTTGTTGTTGTTGTTGTTCTTTGTTCTTACCAATTGAGTGATTTTTTTACTGTAATATTTTTGTTAGTACATATTAATTATATGAAATGGGCTTTATTGTGACATTTTCATAGATGTGCGTAATGTATTTCAGTCATATTTGCCCACCATTACTTGTCTTCTTTACTGATCTTAAGGAACTTGTGGTAAAAATTTGAAAGCCAAAGAACAGGTAGGAATATTTTGGGTTCCTCCAGACCAGAGTTCTCAAAGAATCTTCTGAGAATTCATTACTTAGAATATTGTGATGCTACTGCTGGGTGTGGATCAATGTGCTCCACCCTGGGAGTCCAGCCTCTTGCTGGGGGTGACAGAAATCCAACTGCATCAATACTTTTCTCAACACTTCCTTCCCTGATCTAAGTCTCAGAGGAAAGGCTGACTCATGGCACAGGGTAGGAACCCTGGAAGAAGAGAATGAGTACTTTAGTCCATTTCCGTGTTTGATTTTTATTTCAGAATCCCATGTTGGTCACTTATAGTCACGATCCTTGGCTTTAAGTGGCGTGTGTGAGACTAAGAAGATAATTTTAAGAGGAGCATCAAGTACCATCTTAGCCATAGTCTATAACAATGGAAGATTAGAATTGATATCATCCAACATAAAAGTCACTTTGGCCTTAGGTGCTAAATTAACAGGGACACACAAAGGAGGGTTTGGGGTAATCATGTAAAAAAATCTATGTATAGATGATAAATTCCCCAAACCCTCCTCCCACTGAGCCCAGAATGCTAATAGTCCCAGACCCCAAGGAACGGCTGGAAGTCATGTGAAAAGAAGAGAGGGAGGATACAAACTGATCACACGATTAGCTGAATGCTGTGAAGCCAGACACATCAATTCTGTTGTTGCTCATACCCTGAAAGAGGTGTGCCTACACAGAAAAGGTGAGAAACACAGGTACGGATATCTGTTGGGTAAATAAATGACTAAGTTTGTGAAGTGATGAGCAGTCTGAATGGTTCCTGGAGACTCAACAGTTGCACAAGAAGTCAGAGGATGGCTGATAAGCTTCTTCAATACCCACATGAGTGTGACTGCCCATTGCTGAGCTCAGACTGGGTTCTCATGAAGAGGGAAAGCTGGGATGCAGCCTTTAGATGTACAAAGGCTTGAGGAGTTTATTTCCATTATATATATATTAATATATATATATAATATATTATATATTATATTTATATATAAATATACATAATATATAACATAAAATATATTTTTTTCCTGAGAACTATCTTAGGAGGGATTCCATCAGAAATAGGTAATATACAAAAAAGAAGAAAGGAGAAGAGGGTAGGGGAGAGGAGGGGAGGGGAAGAGAGGAGAGGAGAGGAGAGGAGAGGAGAGGAGAGGAGAGGAGCGAGGAGAGGAGAGGAGAGGAGCGAGGCGAGGCGAGGCGAGGCAAGGCCAAAATCCAGGTACCTGAGATCTTGATTTACAGGAAAGCCTAAGGGAATTTCAGATGACTCTGAAATGCAAGTCCAACCACTACATAAAAACTGAAGTAAGTACAGGCTGTGCTGATCAGGGCAGAGCAGCACGTGGTCTCTAGAAGGGGGTTTTTTCTAGGAGTTAGAAAGCATATGAACTGATAGGTTATTTGGGTGAATGAGTGTGCTGGATGGGATTTTTAGAGCTCTTTTGGAAAGTGTAGAGTAAAATCTATGTCATCTATTCATAAAACTAAGCAAACAAGAATTAAGCTGGAGAAAAAGGGAACAAAGACAGTACAGTCAGTGCACGGTTCAGCTGGGAGCAATGTTTACGCTCACAGCAATGCAACTGAATGCAGAATTAATTGGAAATTGGCTGGACAAAGTTCCAAACTGGGAGAATCGCAATAAGCGTCTATGAGTGCAGGTGTAGCCAACTCTTTTCATAATGGCAATGTGGAGAAAACATGACTCCACCCCCACAAACAATCATTAGTTCAAGTCACAAATATATGGTGTTTCCTAGAAAAACATCATCATCCTTTTGTGGCTTTCTAAGCATTTAATGTATTACTTAGCAAAACAAAACAAAAAATGAATGTGAACATAAACTGACTTTAACCATGTAATTAAATACTTAAATTTTAATTTTTCTATATATCCTAAATGTTAAATATTATAAATATAAACTGTAATTAAATCATCTAGTCTAGACTAGTTTAGTTTAGTTTTATATAGGAGCTGATATAGACAAGGCTAGTACTGAATCTGTTATGTATCTGGGGCTAGCCTTTGACCTTTGATCCTCCTGCCTCAGTCTTCCAAGTGCCAGGGTTGTAAGCTTGTGACACCATACTCAGCATTATGAAGGATAATTTTTAAAAAAATATTTAGTGTGTGTGTACACATGTGTGTGCGTATGTGTGTCTGTACAAGCATGTACATATGGAAGTCAGAGGCCAGAGGACAAGTCGTGAGAGTTGGTTCTTTCCATTCACCATGTCTGTTGGTTCCAAGAATTGAGTTCAGATAATTCATTAGGTTTGGTAGCAAATACGTTTACCTAATCCACCTTACCAGTTCATGGAGTACAATTTTTACACCAGCCACCACACACAGAGGCTGGATAGAGGGAGGTAACACTTGCTTTGAAGAACAAGCAGATGTCACTGGTGGGAGCTCTCCTCTATGCCAGGGTCTGGGGCTCTCCTTTCTACCACAATAGATGGAGGCATAGTGACCGTGAAAGTGTAGGTCAGTTTCATAAGGCCCCAAAGTTATGGAGACACTGTGGCATGACTGTGTCCTCACACCAAATTCACCAAAGTTGATCACCAGTGCAACAGAAGGAAGATTTAGCTCGACTTCAGGAGGTGAGATGAATCCTCAAGATGGGATTAATGCTTATTCAACTTTGAAGCTGAAATGTAACCTGCAGCCTCATGGTCTAAATGTGTGTTTCCTAGCCAGTAGTGGTGCTCTCTGAGGAGAGGCTGAGGCAGTAGAGTCGCTAGGAGTGAAGTGGCAAAGTTTCAGTCCTAGCTTTGCTCCAGTTCCAATCTATCCCTAGTCTACCACGATGTGAGAAGCCTCTGCTACAAGCTCCTCAGCCAACATAGTCACCTGACCCACCATGATGAATTGAGACTCACTGAAACCCTATGCCATCATAAGTCTTTCTTCTATGACTTGTTTCTGTCAGGTAGTAGTGCATAGCAAAGCAAGATACAGAGCCTTTACAAGAGACTACAAGCCACTTGTTTAGTCCTTCTGTCATGAAGGGGTAAAGCAACAAGGTATCTCCCATGAGAAAAGATTATCACCAGACCTTGATCTTGGCCTGAGCAGCTTCTAGGACCATGAGAAATAAATCCAAAAATTGTAGTTATCCAAAGGCCTTTGCTATAGCAGTCCAGTAGACTAAGGGAGCAAAGAAATTTCCAGAGGCCAGTATCATGAGATTGTCCTGTGTCCCTCAAAATTCACAGGCTAAAGGTCTGATACCCCCATCCCAATATGGCAGAAACTTTTGGAAGGGTTTCTTATTAGATGGAGTCATAAAGGTGGGGTTCTGAGCAATTGAGACCAATGTTCTGACAAGAAAAGATACCCAATCAATCAGTTAGCCAATCAATCTCTTTCTCTCTTTTCCTCCCTCCCCTCTCTCTCTTCCTCTATCCCTTTCTCCCTCCCTTTTTCCTTCCCTCCCTCCCTCTCTTTTTCTTTTCACCAAGAATGAACCATAGTGACACCTTGATCTTGAGCATGAGCCTCCAGAACTAAGATGTATTTCTATTGTGTAAGCCACCCTAGTTGTGGCTATGGAGGCTGAAATCATAGAGAAAATCTAGGTTCATTATATAACATCCTGTTCTAAGCATGCTTATTTCTTCTGCCTCAAAAGTCCCCCTCCCCCCACATACATAATTAGATGCATACATACTATCCATAACTCTAGGCCCTTGGCTATGGCCTCTCTGGATACACTGCACTTAAATCTCCACACATTAGGATTCTCTTTTCCCACACAGCTCACCGTATATGTAATCTGAATTCCCTGGCCATATTCAGGACATGACGTACTTAGGTCAAGGGACTCTTGCTCTCTTTCTCTCTCTGAAATTCCTGCCTGAAGCAACCAGTCCAGCTCAGTAGCATAGCCCTTGACTAGCATGCTTCATATCCTGAATCAACACCAACACCCCTCCAGAATAGTGATCTAAAATATACTTTGTCAGGTATGATGACACACGCCTGTAAGTCTCAGCACTTAGAAGGCTGACCCTAAAGGTCACCACAAGTTTAAGGCTGCTCTGAGGTATACAGTGAATTCAAAGCCAACTGTAAATAAATATAATTGTAAGAACCTATATAAAAAGAAAAAAAAAGAAATTCTTGCCTAAAATTTGTCTTCTATTACCATATAAATAGCAGATGGATTTTACTGATGGGAAGTAAAGGCAAGCCCAGCATCCCAGTCCTTAGAACAGGCGACTTCCAAAAGCTCACCCATGCTGTTTAATGTGTGTGTTGTGGGCTAACAGTACATGTGCCGATGTTGTGTTCCCATTCCTCAGTATATAACCATGGTCAGAGCAGAGGCCTGAAGGATATAATTGAGTTAAAATAAGATCATTAGGACAACCTTATACTAATGTCACTGGAGTCACCACAGCAAGGGAGATCTGGGAACAACACAGAGGAATAATGGTGTGAGGAGATAGGGAGCAAACAGCCGTCCACAAGCCACAGAGGACGGCTTCAGCTGACCTTCAGCTTAGGTTTCCAGGCCCCAGAACAGGAAACAGGAGTTTTTGATCCATTAATCCACAATGCTTTGTTACAGCTGCCAGAGAAAACGAATACAGTGAATATTTGCATATCCCCAAACGTGATTGTGTTCATCTTACACCCTACTTCTGTCTCATTGCCAACGCATCAAAACTGAAACCACTTTATCCTTAAAATCCTTAAAATCATACCCCCACCTTCAGATCATGGATGATAACTTAGCCCTGCCCTAATTTCTGGCTATGACAGCATCCTGAGTGGTTTTCTCAACCTTTGGTTCCTTCTCTTTTCAGTCTAATTTCTAATCAGGAGGATGTTTATAAGATAACCCAACTGATCCCAAACAGATGCAGAGCCAGGTCCTCAGAGTGCAGGCATCTGCTCAACCAAGTACCCACTTCACAGGACAGGAATCTAGTACACACCTGGACTCAGGCCTGTGTTTTTCCCAAGATTTAAATATTTGTTTATTTTATGTATATGAGTACACTGTAGCTGTCTTCAGGTACACCAGAAAAGGGCATTGGATACCATTACAGAAGGTTATAAGCCACCAGTGTTGCTGGGAATTGAACTCAGGGCCTCCAGAAGAGTAGTCAGTGCTCTTAACCACTGAGCCATCCCTCCAGCCTCTCCCAAGATTTAATAACTGAGGTGACTGTCACAGTGGGCAGCAGCCCTGCTTCACACAAGATAAATCACCTCTCCAAATTAGACCCCATCTCACCACACTTTTAGAAAACCTTGGAATGGGTTTCCATAGCCTATGACCGAATGCCTGAATTACTTCACAAGGATCACCCCTTTGCTTGCCAATCATCTGCTGTTCCATCGCAGGTCCATCGATCCTCTGTAGGCATCCTAGACTCAAGCTGTATTAGTTACTCTTGTGCAACCTTGACCAAATACCTGATAGAGGCTAAACAAGGGAGGAAAGGCTTGTTTGGCTTGTAACTTCTGAGGGTTTTGGTCCATCACAATAGGGAAGGTGTGGCAGAATGGGCCAGTCAATGGCAGTGGGAACCTGTGGAGGAGACTGTTCACATACCATCTGACCAGGAAACAGACAAGCAAGACATGAACCAAGGGCAAAAATATAACCTTCAAGGTCAACCTCTAGTGATCTGCTTCTGCCATTCAGGCCCCACCTCCTGGAGAACACCACCGCCTAAGAAACCAGCATTCAAACTAGGAGCCTATGAGGAATGTTAAGATTCAAGCCATACCACCAGGCAGCCTGAAGGGGCTTCATTTTCAGATGCATCTTGCTGTTTATGCCCAGCCTTTATGCATGAGCATTGAGTTTCCTCTGGTCTGTGTGAGGAATTTTACAGTTCTGAGACTTTCTGTGCTTGGACATTTTCCCAGGATAGTACTTACTCTGGGTGTTCATTGCACGTGATTCATTTTGTTCCCCACACTGGGTGGGGGGGAGGTGGAGCCCCTTTCTGAACAGGGTGGGACACGCCTTCAGAGGTAGGTCATGGGCCCTGCCTCTCTAGCTGACCCATGTCACAGCCTCATAAGATCTCTAGAGATTAAGTGATTGATTCGCTCTGCTGAGGATGCACCGGAGTGAACCTAGCAATCACCCCCCCCACCCCCGCCCCAAGGGGAGAGGGATGTTTTTCCCAAAATCGAATTAGGTCCCACCTGCATAGCCACTTTCCTGAAGTCCAGGCTCTAAGATAACAGCCCCGGTCTCCAGCAGCATAAATATCTGCTGAAGGGATGAATGAAGTCATTAATAACCTTTGACTGCGTGCTGGAGTCAGTGCTCAGCTGGGAAGAACATTTCCAAAAGAAAACAGAAAATCACCCCTTTGAGTCTGAATAGAAGTGTTTGGTCACAAATCATTCTTTCCTTAGGGGACTGACTTTTAATGAAAATCACAGGGAGTGGGGTAGACACGCCTGTTCCTTGGGTCTGGCTAAAAGGACAAGGCAGTCATGCACAAAGCTGGTCCTTAGTGAAACAATGAAGTCTCAGAGAAACGTAACCAGTACGTTTAATGATTCTTTTATAGTGGAAGAAGGCTACCTGAAGTGGACGCAGAGACAAACCTCTGGCCTTTAAGGGTTTGTAAAGATTTTCTGAGACAACCACAAGTTGAGCAAGATATCTCTAACATACCAGGTTCAGCAAGGACTCCCCTGCTGAGCCCCCACGTATATTCCATTTTAGGCTGCCCCAGGTTGCATGCAGGAGATACAGACAGCCCTCTAAAATGCCCCTATCCCTGTGGGCTGTTCTGTATTCTCTGTTGACATCCCATATCTGATTCTATAAGTCTGACTTCAAAGTCAGAAAGGATTCAAGGATCCATAGGTTGATCAGCCAGCAACAGGATAATGGTATGGCATCCAGACCACGTGTCCTCACCTCTAAATCTCCCGCAAATCCTCTGTTCCTGCAAGCCTGTCATTTGTGATTGCTAACCACCTCAAGATGCCAGAGACGTCTTTGGAAATCACCCTGCACATCCCACAGGACAAACAATTCAAGTGTTGTCTCTCCAACCTGAAGCTTAGAAACCAGAGTACAGCCTCTGGCATTAGTGCCCTGCTCAGCTGTGTGGCCAGGGCCAGGTTACTAGAATTTGTCTGTGTCTTCATTTCCCTTGCTGTAAAGTGAGTGTTTCAGTAGTCTTACATAATCTCATTGCTGGGAAGATAAAGCAATCCCGTGTTCATAAAGCTACAGAAGCTCAGCGCATAGTAATAAGAGCTCAGTAATTGCTAACCCTCCCCGATTTCATTGAGCTTGATACAATATCCTGTGCCTCATGGGATCTCACATCTGAATGACTAGTGTCTATCTTATGAGTATCAGTTTAATCCTGATATAAATGGCCTAAAAACATGGGAGGAAACATAAGACAGAAATGGTAGGTGTGCTGGCTAGATTTATGACCACTTGACAAACTATAGCCATCCTCAATTAGAAAATATGCTTCCATAAGATCAGGCTGTAGGCAAGACTGCAGAAAATTTTCTTAATTAGTGACCAGTGGGGAGGGGTTCAGCTCATAGTAAGTGGTACCATCCCTGGGGTGATGATGGTCCTGGGTTCTACAAGAAAGCAGGCTGAGCAAGCCAGTAAGGAGCAAGCTAGTAAGCAGCACCCCTTCATGGTCTCTGCATCGCTCCTGCCTCCGTGTTCCTGCCCTGTGTGAGTTCCCGACCTGGCTTCCTTCAGTGATACACTATGATATGGAAGTGTAAGCCCAATAAATCCTTTCCTTCCCAACTTGCTTTTTGGTCGTGGTGTTTCACTGTGGCAACAGAAACCCTAACTAAGGCAGTAGAGAAGACGTATCATCCGTATCTCACTCCGCATGCCTCTGTGCATTACCTGTGGAATCTTTGCCTTTAATTTGGACCTCTTTACAAATACTTAAATCTTCTGCACAGCCCAACAACGTAACCCTTGCTTGTATGTTTCAGCTGATATTTAAACCCAGCCACATAGTCACATAATGTGGCGTATATGCTCACAAGTATCTCAATATAGATATGTTATATTTTACCGTAAGCTTTCTGGTATATAGTAAGTATAATCGCATAATTAATAATATTCAGTGACTTCTATAGTGACAGTTTCAGCGTTGCCTGGTTTTTATAATAGTCTCATCTTCCCAAATGGGCACCTTAAACTTATCTACACTCAATACCAACTCTACCCTTGAGCATCAAGAAAGAGTCGATCCGCTTTTTATCTTGGATGATATTTTATTCGTGGATCCTTACTCTAGAATGAGATATATAAAGTCAATTCGTTGGTATTATTGCAGCATGTGTCAATCTTATGTTCCTTTTCATTACTGACTAACATGCCATGAATAGATATACCACATTTGTTTATCTAGCCTCCAATGTGCATTGCTTCTGTTATTTGACTGTTAGAAATAATATCTCTATCTGTGCTCACAAGTAAGTCTGTCATATATTGACATCTATTTTTACTTATCTTCAACAGACACCTGAGACTGAGTCATATGAAAATTTAACTTTTTAAAAGTATTTCCAACCTTTGTCAAATTAGATGCACTTGGACCTTCTCTGGTTCTGATTTCAGGCGTGTAACCTCTAACTAAGCTCATGTTCTGCCTATGCCTGCTATCCCTGCAAACTCTTAACAAGGCATGCTGCTTCCCCTCTCAGTATGTCAATGCAGATGAAATGGTGTGTAGAACAGAGATGTTCCCATGTGTTGTGCTGAGACTAATCCTTCTAAGGGAAATGGTTTTGTTGGAATTTAGAGGGTGCTGAAATACTGGGGCAGCTTTCCTGCAAAGTGCAGGGACCGAGATGTAGATTTCTTCAGCCATGTAACATGGACTTAAATCTTTCCAGAACTGAGCCTTCCCACTATCAATACTCTTAAATGAGATTCTATTTCTGGTTCCGTTCCATAGGATTTGGAGACAATACCCATGGTTTTCAAATAATAAGACATAAGAAAACATTCCACAAAAGAGGATTGATTCTTTTTTTAGTCACTTCTGTAATAATTTCTCAAGTACAAAACCTTGCTTCCAGGTCTTAGGGTTCCCTGTGGACACCCAAAGAAGACATAAAACCCCAGCGCTCTGATTACTTTCACTGTCTGTCCAGAACCTAGACATCGTATCCCCTCCATTTCCAGTCTGCCTCTCCTGCCTGAGGAATAACCCTTTCAATGATTCTATCACTGCATTCCTGAGGTTTAGTCAGCTAGAGAAGGAACTTCAGGTTATAGGGGATGCTAAACACCATTCTAGAAAATAGGATCTCATTACAGCTTTGATTGGCATTTCCCTGGTGACTAGTCATGTTACATATTTTTACACAATCATATTAGACACAGTGTATATGCATGTGTGTATATGTGTGTTTGTGGGTGTGTGTGTTCATGTATGTGTGCGTGTAGGCGCATGTGTGCACATGTATATGCATGTGTGTATATACGTGTGTTCATGCATTTGTGCATATGTATGCATGAGCATGTGTGTGTGTGTGTGTGTGTGTGTGTGTGTGTGTGTGTGTATTCCTTGGTAAAATGTAATTTAAACCATCTGTCCCCTTTTTTTTTCAGTGTTGGGGTTGAAAGCCAGCCTTCATAAGAGCTAGATAAGTACAAGCCACTGAGATATATCCCTAGCGTATTTTTGAGGCAGGGTCTCAAGTTGACCTTCTCCTGTCTCTAACTCCCTAGTGCTAGGATTTATAGGTGTGTGCCACCATACCTGTCTCTTCTGCCCATTTTTAACCTGAGTTGTTGCGCTCATGTGTCAGTTCTCAGATTAATAATTTACAAGAATTTTTTGCCAATACATGGCTTTCTTTCATTGATATATGTGAGCTAGAGAATATTTAATTTTTGTAAACTAAAAGTCATCAACCTCTTCTTTTATATTTTGTGTTTACACACACACTTGTATTGTGTGTGTGTGTGTGTGTGTGTGTGTGTGTGTGTGTAAAGGTCTAAATTTACTGCTTTGGTTTGAATGTTTTGCCCGAATTCATGCACCAGAAACTAAATCTTCAATGCAAAAGTGTTGGGAGATAAGGCCCATTAAGAGGTGACTGGGTCAAGAGGGCAAGGTCCCCCTGGACAGAGCTCTGTTTACCTCTAAGGAGAAGGTTGGTTATCACAAGAATGGATCTGACAAAAGCAAGCCCACCCCTCATCCTTTATTTCCACTTACGCTTGCAAGCCTTTCCCCTTTCCTCCAGGACACAGCACAGCAGGAAGTCCATGGACTTCCCAGCCTAGTGAAGTGTCTATTCTTTATAAATGACTAAGTCTGTGCTATTCTAGTACAAAGGCAAGAAACTGGTAGACATTTATCTCATTGCATGGGCAATCCAAAGGTGCCACAATTATTTGTTAAAGAGACTATCCTCTCTCCACCATCTGGAAATCTCACTTCCAAATGTGTTAATTCATTTAATTAATTTCACTTCAAAGACTCTGTTATACCCAATAAAGCACATTTATAAAAAAAATAAATCTTCTCTGAAAGTTCCACATTTAAGATGATCTCTAAAGAGCAGCTGTATTCTGATTTTAATTGTTTCCATAGAAAGATCATATAAAAGTTTAATATGATGCAATGTCTCATTGTCACCTGTAAGTACTTATAAAACTGAGGGGGCTGGAGAGATGGCTCAGTGGTTAAGAGAACAGACTGCTCTTCCAGAAGTCCTGAGTTCAAATCCCAGCAATTACATGGTGGCTCACAACCGTCTGTAATGGGATCCGATGCTCTCTTCCAGATTTGTCTGAAGACAGCTACAGGATATTCATAATAAATAAGTGTTTTAAAAATAAATAAATAAATGAAAATTAAAATGATTGTTCACACCACATTGGGGCCATACCACATTGGTGTCATACCACATTGGGGTCATCATACTTATTTTGGGGATTGGAGAGAACTTAGTGGTTAAGAACAATGGCTGCTTTTCCAGAGGACCCAGGTTCAGTTCACAACATCCACAAGTCAGCTTACAGCTGTCTGTAACTCCAGTTCTAAGAGATGCCGCACCCTCACATAGACATACACACAAGTAGAACATCAATGGACACAAAGTAAAAATAAGTAAAATAATTTAAAAATTAAAAAAAAAAAAAAAACCAGCCCTCCAGAAAGAGACTAAGAATAAACAAGAAAAATGGAGAAAGTCTTATGTAATAGTCAAAATATTAAATAATCAACATCTTTTTCAGGGTTCAGCTTTTTCTAAGAAAATAGACTAAGGTTAAAACATATAAGAGCAGTGTGCATGCAGTTATGATATACTATAAAATCAGAAAATTTATGTGGACACTTCCTAGTTTAAAATATGTCATTTTTGTTTGAAATAGCATTCTATCGGCAGCCCAGCATAAATCTGAGTAATATTGAAGCTTGGCTCTGAAATGCATTCTTTATGATTATTTATCTAAAGTTACATTTCAACCAAATGTTTCTAGTGATCTGTGGAGTTTATGAGTGTTCAAAACTTAACAGAAGCAAGGAAGGTTAACACTAACTGATTGCTAATCTCCACAGTTTTGTTCTGTAACATAGAGGAAATGGGAAACACACTGGGAGAAGCAATTAGGGAGAAAGGAAGCTGGTCAAAATAGAAGGAGAGGATGAAAGGAGGGATGCAAAAAAACCAAACCAAACAAACAAACAAACAAAAAACATGGTTGTTTGATAAAGTCCCAAGGAATCAAATTATTTTGTATTTACCTAAAGGTAAATAACACATTCAAGTATTATATACCTTAAATGAAACTATGCCACTTGGGCTGACAGTACTCCCTCAAGAGATGTAGACTATCTAACAAAACCCCCAGAACCAAGCATGAGAATTCTCCATTTGAGTTGTTGGCTAGGGTTGACTAATAGACTTCTTACACAATGTCAGCTCTCACCATTGCCCTTGCTTGCCACCCAGAGACTGAAGCCTTCTTGCTGAAGACATCACACACTTCAGACATAAGATTCCAAAGATTCCAGCTGGATCCAGCCTGAAAGACTTCTTCCTTCCATTCAGTGTTTAAAATACCAGAAGGTGATGTCCAAGCTGCCAAGGGAGGGGAGCAATCAATGGTCCTATCCAGCTGTGACACGAATAGACTACACACACGACCTGTTTGCCAAGACTACCTGTGGTCAGTAAGGTCATGGATCATAGAGGAAAAACTGCCAATACTATTTTATTAGACCAGCATAATTCCTAACTGCAGTCTATAACGTATACCCAAAGAAAAGTATAGCTCTTCTTTTAAGCAAACAGAAACCATTACAGGCAAACCACAAGTGGTCATAAAGCAGACATCAGCTGACCATGAAGAATTTACCTCCCAATATATACAGTTGCAATGCAACTCCTGCACCTAAAGCTCAGGGACCATTTCCAAAGATGAGAGAGAAAAAACTGTAAGAGTCAGAGGACCAAGAAATCTGTGATATTGCATCTTCTAGAAAAGACAGGGAAGATGCTCTCATGACAGTTCAGTAACATGCTATCTAAACAAGTCCTGAACAATGATAATAGCAGTGAGCATGCAAACTGGAAACAGGGAAATTCCCATGAAGTCCTAGCCCCTAGACAGAACTCCAGGCAGCTAATGGCTGTGAAGAGAGGGACAATTAACTTTTCCAAGAGGTGAACCACCTAATTGGTTACTCAACATAAGGTGGTCAGCCCTAAAATTAGACAGATAACAGCACTAAACAGGCCCAAAAGGTTGTGTGCGCATACATATATGGCGCCATCTATTTGATAGTGGGTGATGTGGGAGGGGCAGGGGTAAATGGAAGGGATGAAGTGATGTCATATTTTAATGAAAAGGTTTTAAAGAATCTTCCTACAATATACAGTACAATATATGTTTCCCCATAAGAAATGATTATAGATAATAAGGAGTTTTCTTGAGTGTGTGGATACAGGTGTGGATGGGATTACATATGTATGCGTGCATGTGTGCAAAGGCTTGAAGTGGACTTTGAGTACCTTCCCCCATCATTTCCCACTTTATTTATAGAGATGTGGTCTCTAGCTGAACCTGGGACTTGCTGATGTCAGGTCCCAGCTTGTCTAGTTAGACTGCTTGTCCCAAAGATCCTCTGCCTCTACCTCCTGAATAATGGGTTGTAGGCATCTGTCCCCTTTTCCTGGAGTGTACATAGGTTCTGGGGATGCAAATGCCAGTCATGGGAGTGATTTACCCACGGAACTATTACCCCAGCCCTCTACATAAGAGCTTGAACTTTGCAGGATTAATCCATCATCTTCCAACTATTAAGTCGGTTTATGTATTCACATGCAAACTAGAAACTTGAGTTTAGTTGTTTCTCATGCTTTGTCATGAAGATTTCATCACATCTGTCTCACATCATTGAGGGATGATAAAGATGTAAGTCCACTGTGTAGGCAAGTCAACAGGACAAATCCCAGCACACTGCTGTTATTGCTCAGAGAAGATACAATGACAAATGAAGTAAGCCAGGTAAAGACTACACAGTACCATTTGCTGCATGAAGAGCATTTCTCAGACAATGAGCAATATAGCACTTTGGCTCCTCCAAAATAATTGCGAGTATTAAGGGAATTCTTCAGTCAAAACACAAAAATATGTCCAGAAGATTAATGTGCAAATAGTAAGCCTATGCTTATAAGGAAGAATATATTGCATTTTCTAGACAGAAGAAAGTACAAAAGACATTATCAGGGTTGTGGAGACAGCTTAGTCAGTAAGAGCTTGCTGCACAAAGTTGGGGACTTGAGTCCCCAGCAGCTATGTATATATGAAAGCCAGGCATGGCAGCTCATGTGTTTAATTGCAGTGCTGAGAAGTTGGAAACAGGAAAACATCTCTGGCTCCCTGGCCAGTCAGACTAGTCAGATCAGTGAGCTCTAGGTTCAGTGAGACACCCTATCTCCAAAACCAAGGTAGCTGAGGAAGATACATGATGTCATTTTCTGGCTTCCATATGCATGCCTTTACACATGTGCATGTACATGCTTGCACATAGGTATACATACACACACACACACACACACACATATCAAAAAAAGAAAAAAAGATACCAGTACAAGAAGTTTGGAATTATGTATTCTATTTCATAAAATAATGGAAAATGAGACATAACCTCAAAAAGAAATATACAAAATATTACATCTTCCAACATGAAAAATTAGATACAATCTCAAAAAATAATTATACAAAATATTACATCTTCCAAAAGCTATCATGGAAAAGCATCACCTGTGTTTCAATTACGGCTCCAGAAACCAATGAAAGATTTCCATCATTTGTGGAATTAACGATCTGACCTCAATCTTATAGAATGCTTATAAAATAATATGTTAAAGAATTATGGTATACTTTACAATAACATTTAACTAGCCAGGTAAGATAACAATTATTTCACAAGTACTGCAAAAGAAAAGGTTGTGCTCTATAAAATTATCTTCAGAAATAATTATAGTCATGGATAGGGATGTTCTCAAGAATTACTGACAGATTATCTAGAGCCTGTATAAACTATGCACCATGCTTGGCGAAAAACATTTTTTAAAGAAATGTAAAACTACAGCCATGTCAGGCTGAACTGTCTTGGAAAGCAAACATCCTAAGCATGGGGACAATAAGTACATGTCAGAAGAGTTTTCTGTTGTGGTTTGAATCTAAAAGTATCCCTGAAGCCTGGGATAGCTAGGGTTTGGTTGCTAGCTGGGTTTTAGAGAGATGACTGAATAATGAGGGGGTTAATTCAGCATAAAATGGACTGATAGAAGATGGCCCAGCTGGTGGAGACAGAGCACTAGGGGGCAATCCTTTGAAGCATCCATATTTCCCCAGGGGCTCAGTTCTTCCAGACTGCCATGAGCTGAGCAGCTATACCTTCCCACATCTCCACCAGGCTGCTATAGCCCACCTCAGGCCTAAAGCAATAGAGGCAAGCTGGTCATGGACCCAACCCTCCGAATTGTAAGCTGAAATGTCTTCTCCCCTTTAACTTGTTTTCCTCAGCTATTTTGTCAGCCACAGAAAGCTAGCACTCGTAGTAAGGACAATAAAACCCATAAAACAAGGCAACAGGAATAAGACTCCAAGCCTCAGGGGCTCTAAAGGGTGGTTCTCTTTTTGCCCCAAATGAGGTGGTAAAACCTTAAGCCACAAAGCCCCTAAAGACTGACTAAAAACAATCACTGCACATGGCATGCACTTCTTTTCTTTCTTGAAGTTCTTTCTTGGGGGCCCAGGCCTCTGCCCAGTACTTCTGCTGTCAGCCAATAATCCCCCAACATGTCTGTACTTCTCTCAATACTCTCTCTGTCCAAGGGAGCTCATCCCTCCCAGGTAACCAGGAATTTTGGTCTTTCAAGTTCATCCTAATCCCTGTTAGTTCGAGGAAATGACTATTAATAGGACAGTGAACGAAAAGATGGGGCCACCAAATGAAAGGCAGCTTGGATTAATAATGGAGATGTGCCTCGCCTTGGCTCTGCCATTCAGCTCAACAGTTGTCTGATGAATATCTTCTAGTCATGGGAAAGCATCCCAGTCCCTTTCTGGAAAGAGGTATACTCAGTGCAGCCAGCCCTCACTGTATCTGGTTCTCACCAAACAGAGACAGAGAATATTTGTGGGAGGGTTGAGGATAGGACTAACTCAAAGCACTTGCTGCACGAGAGGACCTGAGTCTAAACCTTAGACCTCACATAGAACCCAGACGCATAGCATGAGCCTCTGGAATCCCAGCACACCTGTGGGAAGAGAGAAGTTAGAGACAGGATCCCCAGCAGCTGCAGGCCAGTCCTGCATAGACAGCTAAAAAACAATGACATTCTTCAAATAAGGTGAAAAGTAAAGACTGACTCAAAGCTGTCATCTGTCTTCCACATGTATGATATGTCAGGGGTACCTGCACTCACACATGAACAGTCCCGTCCCCCCCCCACACACACACAGGATGGGTGAGAAGGATATGAACCTGTATTAAATATGCACGGGTTTTTTTCTTGTCATTATTCTCTAAGCTATATTGAGTAACAACTGCACATAGCACCTGCATTGCATTACACACTCTTAAGTCATAACATTGTGATTTAGGTATGCCAAAGACGGTCATAGACTATGAACAAACACTATAGTTTTTGCATTTGGATTGTGATATTCACTGGGTTTTGGGGAATCCACTTCCTTTGAGCATCAAGGGATAATGACAGTGAAGTCCCATAAACAAGATGGAAAATAAAATACTTATTTTTTACTCCAAAAGCTCCCGGGGACAGATGGATGAAGAAATGGGGACAGCATTTCTCCTGTTCTACTTCTACCCCCTGAAAAGGGAGAAAACAATAGAATATTCTTCCTGTCCTTTTGACACTCCTGTTTGATGGGTGAACAAACCCAAAGAAGCCAGGAGGAATGGCAGCCCACACTCAAAAGCCTCCAGAAGGAAGAGCAGCCCATGCTTGGAAGCCTCTATCTGGATGAGCTTCTGGGGACATATGTTCTGAAGTATTTCCAAAATAGGACAGCTTACATAGAGACATGGAAGCCAGAGAACAGCCTATCATGGAAGCCACAGAGGAAGCAAGCCACATCCAAACCAGAATAAACAAGAGATCCTTGGTGGATTAAATTAAGATACAAAACTGGGGAGAAGATTAGGAAGCAAATGCAAGACCCCAAACCTTTTAAAATAGTCAACAGACTCAAGGAAACCTATCAGTTTAAACATCAGAGCACATTAGTATCTTTACTTCTGAGAGCAAAGAAGAAAAGACCTGTACATGCTTTACTCTTGGATATAGAATCCAGTAGCTTTCATCTGCCAAGGGTAGAGTGGGGTGACTCTTAGTAGCAGGCTTCTAGTGTATGCTTCTCTTGAGTGTTCTACAGTCTGCAGTCATATGCCAGTTTGAGCATATACATCAAAATGCCAAAAAAACCAAAAAACCCATTTACTACAATTTCTAGGATCCAACCATAGAGTGTAGACAGTGATTTTCCCTCTCCTGAACTGTTTGCGTTCTCCAGAAGACACACAAAGTCTACCCAAAATGGGAATCCCTAGGATGCATGGCAACCACTGGCTGCTTCAGAAACTCATCCACTTCGGAGAAGAAATGCTATTCTATTCATGAACTATGGAGTTGGAGAACGTGAGAGAAATGCCATCAGGAGGTATAGACTTCACCTGGGAAACAGAGCGAGTCCAGAGAAAAATACTAGAGAAGCTGACATTCGCTTCTCACCCACAGTCTGCCTTTCTTTCCACTCAGACCAGAAAGTCAGGTCTCTTCTCCCACACAAGAAGGAACCTGCTTCCTGCGACAGGAAGAACACTGTTTGGGGAGATCTCTGTGTGTCCCCTCAAGAACTTGTTTCAATTATAATATGTTATGTTATATGTTAATTATGTTACATTATTGTATATTATGCTGAACAGTTACAATAACATCATGGAATGAATTAGAAAGGAAATCAATAAGTTATTATGACCTGCCATGTGAAGGTGCTTGTAGATACCCACAAAGCTGGGCGAATTCAGTCCTTGGGCGATTTGAGTGACATTTGTCATGCACAATTCCTGACAGTAGCAGGCATCTGGAATCACAGAGGAATACATGCATGTGACAGGCATTAAAGCCAAAACATGACTGTAAAAAGGTAGGATTGGGCTCTAGACTTGAAAAGCTGATAATTAGCAAACTATTTGATTGTACTTTGTGTTTTCAAATCCAGTTTTAAATGTAGATATTTGTTGGAGCGTTTTATGTTTTATGGCTCAGCCTTGCATTTGGTGTGTGTTCTGAGAAGGAGGTTCTCGGCTGAGAACAAGAGGTCCTAATGTCTCTGGTCTGGTGACACAATGATAGGGAAAGATCTCCTCCTTTGGTGATGCCTAAACTAAAAAGCAAACTCTTAAAATAAATGTCGCAAAATTCCAAGACTACATTATAAGAACAGGCAACTACGTTTTCAGGAGAAATTCTAAATTTCTTAAAAAGAAAAAAAATGCTTACAAAGAGCTAAAGAAAAAACTTTTAGAAAGCAGGTTATTTCATGTTCTCAACAAACACAAGTGTCTTAGTTAGGATTTGACTGCTATGAAGAGGCACCATGACCACAATAACTCTTGTAAAGGAAAACATTTAATTGGACCTGGCTTACAGTTCAGAGATCCAATCCATTATCACAATGGCAGGAAGCATGGTGCCACGCAGGAAGACATGGTGCTGGAGAGGTAGCCAAGAATTTTATATATGGACCTGCAGGCAGCAGGAGTGAACTGTCACACTGGGTCTGGTTTCAGCATCTGAGACCTCAATGTCCATCCCCAGTGACACACTTCTCTCCCTCCTGCAAGGCCACACCTACCCCAACAAGAACACACCTCTCAACAGTGCCACTACCTAAGAGCCTCAAGGAGCTATTTTCTATGAAATCACCACAACAAATAAATACAAAGTAAGGAAAGTGAGCCTATTGGAAGAAACTTGGTCTGTAAAGCGCCTTGAGAGCCTGGCTGTCAGTACTCACACAGAATGCTGGGTATAGTGGTGAGTACCTAGATTAAAACTCCTCTAGATAAGGACACAGGCAGGAAGACTCCCTGGCCTCACTGGCCAGCCAGTCTAGCTGAGTCAGTGAGCTCAAGAGTCTATGAGAGAGAGATTCTTTCTCAGAAAATAATACGGGGAGTAATTGAGGAAGACAACCCACATTGACTTCTGGTCTATGTATGCTTGTACACATATATGTAGACACAGACACAAATAAAGGCACACACATAAAAGTTTAAGGGAAAAAAACCAAGAAAGTTAAGACAACGTTTCTGTGAGAGAAGCTTTTACGTTATGGTAGAGCTAAAGGAAAAGGTAATAAAGAAGCAAAAATGTAATCCATTTACTAATTTAGAGAGGACAGAAATGAGAGTGGATGCTATGGCTTAATAATTCAGTAATGCTGAGAAGACATATAAAACCCATCCCTAGAGGCAGGGTAACGGGCAAAAAATGAATACATGTGAAGGAGAATTGAAGAGGTCCACGTGGGGCAGAAAATAATGACAGAAATCCGAGACAGAAAACCATGAGCCACACCACAGAACTCAGGCCAACCTGGGAACTCTGGAAACAACCACACAGAGACAATCACAAGATTTTTCTTATTTTGAATTAGCTAACCCTTATGCCTAAAGAGACAACATTGATCTAAGAAGACTACTGAGTAGCCATATCATTGTAAGGTATTTGGGGTTTTGTTTTTTTGTTTGTTTTTTGTTTTGTGTGTGTGTGTGTGTGTGTGTGTGTGTGTGTGTGTTGAGACACAGTCTCATGTAGCCCAAGATGGCCTTCAACACATAATCCTCTTGACTCCACCTCCCAAGTCTTGGGATTACAGGTGGGATATGAGTTGGGGCCTGAGTGTGCATGCATGTAAGGAAACGGAGTACACATATGTGCATGTGAAGGCCTGAATTGAAATTTAGGACCTTCCTCAGTAACTCTACTCCCTATTCATTAGGGAATAGCTTCTCAGTTGATCTCAGAGATTGTCTATCTAACTAGTATGATATGGAAACTCAATGTCCCTTCTGAGAACTACATACACAGGCAGCCACCATGACCATCCAGCATGTATGTGGGGTCTGGGGACCCAAACTCTGGGCCTCGTGGTGACACAGCAGGTACTTAACTCACTAAGCCATCTCACCAGCCATTAAGTTTTGCTGTCAGTATCAAGTAAAACAAATAATTAAATCAATTACTTCAGAAGCTATGAAAATAAAATTGTCAATGTCTCTCATGCTGAGGTCAAAATGTCAGAAAATGGGGAACAATGTCTACAAAGTCTCAGGGGGAAAATGTTTTAAGTTTTAAAAGAGGAAGCGACAGAGAGCTTGCTTAGCATTCACAACGCCTTAAATTCCAAAATAGCAACAATCAAAAGTATTAAGAAGGAACAAAACAAAGAAAATGAAATTGCTATCCTGAAACTGAGTACCGGTGTTTTAGAGAGGTTGTGACATGTACACCCCATGACTAAAGGTATTGAAAGGTTTATGCCAACTGGCCAAGGAGGAAATAAAAATGAAGAAACAAGGAAAGCATAATTGAAGGTGGCATATTTCAGACATTTACAAGGGGATCAAAATGATGCTTCCAGGTTTTTAAGCAATAACTAGATTTACATTAGAAAAGATTTTTCAAAGAAAGTACTTACGTAGACAATAACAACAGGTGA
>JADRCH010000074.1:5162438-5243820 GCA_019843965.1 Rhynchomys soricoides
AACAGCTCTTCTTATTAAGACAATAACAACAGGTGAGAACAGCTCTTTTATGCTGTATCCAAAATAAGCTGCAATGGGTCAGTTTAAGTCTTCTCAAATTAAGTAGTTTTAAACTACAGATATACACTTTAGTGTCAAAGATGGTACACACATTAAAAACTAAAACTTGGAAAAGAAGGTAAAGAGGAAGGATACAGCAAGAGAGAGACTGAAAACTTCTACAAAGTAATTAACAGCAATAACTAACAATGAGATGTTAATAAAAGCTAGGGAGTATTTTGTGCACAGAGCATAAATCTCATATGTGTGATGTACACAAACTTCTCACAAATCAGAAATAAAACCCAAACACCACTGGGAAGATGTAAAAGTCAATTTAGAAAAGAAAATATATAAATGTCAAAATCTACCACAATGGGTAAGTAAGTCTACATGAAGGCATCAATTTTGTTTCTTATGGATGAGGTTTTAAAAATCGTGGTGGGGGACACAAACCCTCTTGGAGTTAGGGTCAGCTGTCACTCTTACATGTCTCTAAAATTAGAAGAGGCATCGTGACAGATTGTCACACAAACCTTAGCAGCATTTTAAATGTTCTGCGACAAAGCACCTCTGCTTCTAGGAATTTATCCAAATAATCAGAGGCCCAAACACACTCAGGGTACAAGCCAAAATCAGAGATGATAAATAACCCACATGGCACCAGGACAAAACAAGTGTTTTAAGAAAATATCTCTATATTCTACTACTGTGCCTCAAAAAGCATGAGGCAAAAAAAAAGTCATTACATCCACAATTGCCCAGATGGTGTGTGAAGTTGTCGCTCTGTACCACAAAAGTGCTAAGGAAAATTGCTAGATATATACATATAAACACACTGAGAAGGGAAAAATGTGAGTAGAAGCTATCTTTTGGGTGTTGAAATGCCTGGGAATTTTTCTTTTCTGTGTATTCATTTAAAGCATATAATAAGAGTTCTCAGAAACACACTCAGGGTCATGTGAATACGAATGTACTACTGACATTTCAACTCTGTCTATTCCCAGTTCTCAAACTGTTATGAGACAGGCACCAGGCAGGGTCACAATAACCAAAAGAGGAAGGTCGTTAAAGTGAACACCAGGCAAATTAAAAATGAAGATGTGGTCCCACCATTCTGAAAATTTACTGTCCAGATACTCCATCCAGATAAGCCAAGACAGACACCAACTAGCCAGAACATCCAGGATGGCCAAAAAGCACCAGGAAGTCACAAGACCCCAGCCCATCACCACTGATATTGAAACCTCAGTGGAAACTGCTACAAATGGGTATCGAGCCACATCGAGCTTTTGTATAGTTCCCGTGAAGGATTCCGGGAACTCCAGATTCTGTCACAGACATCTGGGCTAACCATTCAATTCCTCATGTCTAATAATTGACTATTTAGGAACCCACTCATTGACACTTCAGCAGAATTTTGCTAGATTTCTCTTATCAAAAATGAAATTAATATAATTTAAGGAAATAGTAATATTTTGAAAAAATCAACTACTTAGGAGATAAGACAAAAATGATTTATATGTTATTGCGAATCAATGTCCCTATCCCCTACTTATAATATATTTAATATGTGCTTTGTTATTTTTAATCATGTGGTGTGGGGCACAGGGCTCTGTATATGGGTGTGTGCTTGTGAGTGCTGCTACCCACAGAGGCCAGAAGCAACAGATCCTCCAGGTGCTGAAGTTAGAGGCAGCTGTGGGACATTCAAAATGAATGCTGAGAACCCAACCTGGGTCCTCTGCAAAGGCAGTCCATGTTCTTAGCCACTGAGCCACCCCTTAAGCCCCTAGTCTATATATATTTAAAATTTGAATAATATGTCTTAAACCCTTAAAGATGTGTCAATGGCTAGGGATATAGCTCAGTGGTACAGTCTAACATGCATGAAACTATGAGTTCAATCAATAATGTCACTTGTAAAACTACTTTTAAAGTGATTCCAAAGCTGCATTCAAAAGAAAATTCATAGTATCAAATACTTCAGTTATAAGGGGAAAGGGAAAAGCACATAAAAACTCAACCCTGCAGTTCAAGGCATTGGAAAAGAAGAATAACTGTTTTAAAACTACAAATAAAATGAAGCACAGAAATACATTTGAGGAGAGATAAGTCCAAAAAAAGCTCAGGACAGACTTTGACGAAGTTTAGGCAGAAAAAAAAAGAATTTATTGTTATATTTTGAAAATTCTTAACACGTCCTTTCTTCTGTCTTTCATGCATGGCCTTCTCCTAGAAAATTTGAATATCCTGTGGGGCACAAGGAGAACCTTAAGATGTTTTACAGAAGGGAGCAAGGGAAAATGAGACTTAAGTATTCCTCTTCAGACAACAAATATTGAGGTTGTTACCAGAGAATTTTCCAGATGGCATTTATACACCTGCCTCCTTTCACATTCAACCACCTCACTGGGAAGACACTTCTCCAGTCCCTTCCCTCTGCTTCCCATAACTTACTATTAAAGCTTATGCTTTAATCAAGACTGCATTTACATTGAGGCCAAAAGGGCAGCCATGGGTTCTGGCTTACTAATAGAAGGTTGGGGCAATACCAGGGTTAAGTTTAAGGTAGCAATGTCAGAAGAGGGTTACTACCTCCTCCAATTTAAAACAATCAAACAAAGAACAACAAACCAATCATTCGATTTTACCAATGAAGACTTGGGAACCAGATGCTGGGTGAAAGCCTGATAGCTCAGAGAAGCAAAGAAAGCACTCAGTTGACCTTCCTCCTCAACCAACTTCGCAAAAGAAAAGAGAAGTTCTCCTTCTCCACATTGTCTCAGAAACCCTTCAAACTGAATGTGCCTTCCTTCTATTTTCTGTGTGGCTCTCTATTTGTCCTCCTGTCTTCCTCTTACTCTCTGTGGTTTTGCCCTATGTTCACTCCCTGTCAACTGGTCGCTTACTCCTCCTCTTGATCTATGACTTTATTTAATCCTATTTAAAATAATCAGAAAGCTCTTGGATTAAGAATGTGTGCTAGGACTGAGCCACACCGTAACTAAAATCTCGTTTTTCCAGTAAATAATACAATCGCGGGGTTCATAGTGTGATCAAATATCCTGCAATAGACAGAAGCAAACATTTTAGTGACAGACTAGAACAGACTGAAAGAAAATCTTCAGCAGATCCCCCCAGAGGTAGTATTAGGATGCCCTCTGGCTTCTGGGATTCCATCAAGAGCAATGTCAAAAGAGAACAAGAGAACCACAAGCTGCAGTTCTTAGAATGGTCACTGACAGGAAGTTGGCCACCAAACAGAAAAGTGACTGGGTGGCTTGCCTCCAAACAGAAAAAGTACATTTCTTTGAAGATACGGGAGTTAAAATATACCATGCCCCTGAACTCCAGCTTCTATGCTCCCTGCCCATGTATCTAGATGCCATCTTAGAGTAACAAGAAGTGGCAAAAATCAATCTGATACATGGAATGTGTACTTCAAGAGAGAATGGATATTATCAGAAAGAGTTGCTTAAAGTGGCATATATGTTCACACACACACACACACACATACGCACACACCAACCACATTGCCTAGAACCCATAAACACACACACAGATGCGCAAATGCACAAGCAGCACACACACACACACACACACACACAGGTACAAGGTACAAGTACACATCAGACACACATGCATACATGCACAAGCACACATGCACAAGCACACACACACATACACACACACACATGCACATACACACAAAGGAGTTTGAGAACAGGCTTTTGGCTCCATGTGGCCTGTCTTTGATTCCTGACTGTACAACTCTATGACAACTGGAAATTATCTTGTGTGTTTCAATTTCTCAGTCTATAAAATGAAAACAGTTTCTTTTAGCAGTTCGAAAGCATAAATGAGTTAATAAATATAAAATGCTTGGATCAGTGTCTGCATTCAAGGGATGATGGCTACTCTTATTATTAAGATCAGTAACAAGGAAGAGCAGACCAGCCACCGAGAAATGAAAAAAATGCCAATTTCTCCACATAGCCAAGCAGTAGTGAATTACAATCTACTCCCCTGCTCCATGAATAATAAAAATCATGAATGAGAAAGATATAAAATAGATCAAAGGACAAAGAGGGTTTTTTGTCACAAACACGGCAGTCTGGTTTAAACAAGTAGAATCTTTTTTAAAAAATGGACCATGTTCAGCAAAAATATGAATTGCCTATATTAGTTCAAGAAGTATGCCAAGTAGATCCTTCAAGAGAAGGATATCAAAGAAATTAAAATTCATTAGTGACCTCTGGAGAGACCTGGGACTAGCCAACTAAGGACTGTATGCTTCTGAACTTCCCCAGGAAAAACAATAGTTGAATGACTGACTTGTAGACAGGAGGGCTCCCAATCATTCAATAAAGAAAGGTACTCTTTTCATGTACATAAAGTTGAGCAACATCAAGTACATATAAAGTGTTTTTATCAAATGTTTCATTACTCCAGGACTTCCTAGTGTTCTTAACAGACTCCTGAATTCCAGTGAGGTACCTGTGGCAGCCTGCAATAGTTCCTCACTGCAGAGTTTCTTCCAAGTACTTCCAGATCTTTCTGAGGATCAGGCCTAGAGCCTTGTGGGAAGCAATGTCCAGTCATGCAATCAGAAGATTAAGGTGGATTCAAGAGCCAAGAATATACAGAAGGATAAATATGGAGAGAGAGAGAGAGGGAGGGAGGGAGGGAGAGAGAGAGAAAGAGAGAGAGAGAGCGCAGTATACAAAATTGCCATCATAATAGCAAAAAGCAAACCAGGATGCAACATGCTCCAGAGACGTGTGGAAGCAGAAATTGATTCAACTCTTCTAGGAAACAATTGGAAAGAAATATGATTTAGAATGTTAAATGCACGTACATTTTGACTTAATAATCCAACTTTCTATCAGTCCTTCTAAGGAAATGAGACTGAAATGAAGGTAAAGATTTACATAAAGGGTAGACGTAATAGAATATCTCCTAGCAAACAAAACGAAATGAAGATAGGAAAGCATTTAAATGAGTAAGGGAGAAATTATTAAATAGACTACAGAATATTAATATGGTGAATAGCTAATAACAAACAACACTGTTGAGTAAAATCATGTTCGGGTTTATGATCCATTAGGGGAAAAAAGATGACACACAGGCCACAAAATACAATCTCACATGGATTTTCACATACAGGAAATAGGCATTACAAAGACATAAAGCAGCCCCAACCTGAAAACAATACCTGGGTCTGGGGCTCTGGGTTAATATTAATTTTTATGCATTTCCCCTATGTCTTTCTGCATTAAGTTTTGCTATTTCTATAATCAGAAGAATAGATATCCAATAATTACTGCACATTAATGCACACAGATAGTGTGTATAAGAAATGTAAGTCCTCGTTCATCCAGAACAAACGCATTCATAACACACGGAAAAACTGCAAGCCTGGGTCTCAACACTGATGCACTTTAAAGCCCAGAAAACCAACCCCACCAACCAAATCCCTCAGTAAAGATAGGCGAGTGGCTTCTCTGGGGTTTTCCACACACCATTATCCACAGAATTCAGCACCCATCTTTGAGAGTGTAGCTGATTTAGTGGGTACATAGAGTCACCTCTCTCTCTCTCTCTCTCTCTCTCTCTCTCTCTCTCTCTCTGTGTGTGTGTGTGAGAGAGAGAGAGAGAGAGAGAGAGAGAGAGAGAGAGAGAGAATCAGACAGACACAGACTAAAAAAGAGAGACAGAGAGATATTCTGGCAAACCACTCGAGCGAGTCCCACAGGTTCAGCCTCGCCCAGTCCTCGCTCACCCGCCCCTAAGGGCCTTAGTACCTGTTCTTGGTGCGTGGTACTGGAGTCGTCGGGCTCCAGAGCGTCCTCAGTGCAGCCGAGGTACCTCCTGTATCCTCTCTGCTTTCCTCCAAGAGCCTGCAGAGCCAGGGAGAAAACTAAGTTATTACACAGCGTGGAAGCCAGTGTGGCTGGCAGACTGGACATTGCGCTCCAAGCATAACCAGAGCATCTTTGTGCACCCCAGCTCCCGGGATGGGTCCCTAATTTTGAAGTTAGGGAGGAAAAAAACCTTAGGACAAAATCGGGAGTAGAATAGGGGAGTCCTGGAGCCTGGCGGGAAACCTCTACAGCAGATTCTGCTCCGCAGCTCCCTTGCCCACAGAGGCACTATCGGAGCCCTCCCAACTCCGACGTGTCCCTTTCCACTTCATACCAAGCCATCCGGCCAAGCGTCGCCTCTCTGCGACCCCCGAGCCCCACCCCACCCTCAAGGAGCTGCTTGGTCAAAAGTCTGAGAGTGGTCAGTCACCCGGATCTTTCCGGGGATACCCGGGAAGCGACTCCCAGAGCACAGCGTGGGCGCACCGGACCTTGCAGGTGGGGCGAGTTGAGGCCAGGGAATTACCTGGAGCGGGCGGGCGCGTCGGCCGGGCACCAGAGCAGACGCAGGAGGAGCAGCAGCAGCAGGATGCCTACTAGGGCAAACAGCATGCCCCCCGGTCGCATCCTGAGCCACGGGCGCCCTCGCCGCCAAAGCTGCCGGGGAGAAGCGCAGCCCGGGCGGCACCGACTCGCCGCTCCGGTCACCGCCGCTGCCGCCGCCGCCACCGCGGCCGCTGCCACGCACACCCCCAGCGTTCAAAGGCGGTGGCGCGGGCCCGCACTCTGGGGGCTGCCCGGAGCCCAGCCTGCAACAGTGTTGCCGGGCACCGAGCCGAGGAAGCAGCGTCCGGGCTCTCCCACTTCTTCCAAAGCAGCCCCCGGCCGCAGAAGCTGGAGGACTGCTAGCGGATGACGATCCTCCAAGCTCGCCGCCTGTCCTCCCGGAGGCGTCGGAGCCGCTGCGGGCTCTGGTCGCTGCAGCCGCCGCAGCTTCTGCCTACCGCTGCCGCTGCTGCCGCGCGGGGTCACCTGAAGGTTGGGGCAGGAGAGCTCAACTCCGCGCTGATTGGGCTCCAACTTTTGAGCTGCTCTCACCTTCGCCTGAGTGCGCGCTTAGCCCCAAAGGACCCACCCAATCACATGGAGGCTCTGCTGCGTAGCTGGGGCCCTGAGCTAGAACCTGGAGGACTGAAGAGCAGAGCAGAAAGGACCCACTTCAAAAAGTTTGCAAACTGAGTTGCTCAGATGGATCCTCCCACTTTCCTGAAAGCTGCCAGGGACTTGGTGATGTTTGAGTAGACCTTGGCATTGTATGGAAGTAGTCGCCTTCCCACGATGTAATGTGGACAGTTGACACCAAATTACCAGGAAATGTCAAGGGCGACTAGTCCACCCACCTTTGGCCGGATTTATCCCTGCCTGCTTTTAAAACCGGTTTTAGTGGACATCTTTGTGTCCAGTACTTTGTATTATTGATGAACATGTGATTGTGTGACAGATTGACTGCTTATGCATTATAAGGGCAGAATTGAGTAGTGGTGACTGAGAGCCTATAGCTCTCAAACCTGAAGTATTTGCCATTGTTTACCAAATGTTTTCCAGAAAAATAGATTTGCCTACTGCCAATAGAGGTGATCCCTGAATTTTAAATTCTTGCCTAACCCAGAACCTAATTGGAGCTATAATGAACATGAGAATTTCACCAATAAAAGAAAAATGCACCACCCTGTCTTGAGGGAAAAAAAAAATAAAAGAAAAGAAAAATGCACCAACCAATCATAGGCAGCCAATTCATCACACCTTGCAAATGGTCAGTTACCTACGTGTAGCCAATCAGGTGATCCCTCTACTAAGACTCTTTGTGCACACCCACCAAAAGCTTGCTGCCCACTGCTGGGCAGATGTCCCCTCTTCTGTTTCCCAGTACTGCCTAATTCAAGAATCCTTCTTTGTTCAAGTAAATCGTTGACATTAAAATGTCTAAAATATTTCTTTTCTCCTTGCTATATGTCGATAGCCAGTTTGTGTGTTGAAACCCTAGCCTCTACGTGTGATTTGATCCAAAGGGTGAATCTCTCAACGTGAGGCTGGAGAGATGGCTCACCTAAGTTGGACAAACTGGCTAGGTCAAGATTCAGTGGGAGGCTCTGGAGCTTCCTTTCTCACTCTTTTGTAAGGGGACTGCCAAAGGCCAACTAGCTGTCCATCAAGAGCTGAGCCTCACCTTGAACTTCACAACGATGGAACTCATATCTTAAACTCATCTAGATCTTTAGATCATCCACCCAGGCAAGAGTATTTATGAATAGTTGTAACTGACAAGGACAAGGGTGCTTGCTTCAGATCATAGTGAGGAATATCTCACTTATTGGTTAAAATCGCATTTATTGATTAGAACCTCACTTGATGCAGAACTGCGAGCCAATGATGAGGTGATATAATCTGGCTTTCAATTATTCATTTAGAAAATTATCCCAGCTCTTTTAGCCTTAAGCTATCCTGTCCAAACATGGGCCATCATCTGCCCTACCCCCTAAGGTTAAGCAAGGCTTCCTCTGCTGTATCTGTAACTCTAGATCCCTGAAGCACATTAACAGAGCACAAACCTCATCATTTGTCTAACAAGTACCTCCTTTGATTGTTCGTTCTACTTGAACAGCTGAGATTATTCCAAAAGCAACCTTACTGCTCTATCACTTGGGAGGGGGAAGCTCAAGTTAAAATATCCGGAAGAGCCAGAGAAATGGCTCAGTGGGTAAAGTGGAGGTTTGGAACTCAGATTATAGCACCCATGTAAACAGCTAGGCAGCTAGGCCTGATAGCTCAAACTTGTAACTCTAGGCAACACTAAACCTGGGTGGGGAATGGAAGATCTCTAGGGCTCATTGCCCAGCCAATCTAACCAAGACTACTGAATGACAGACCCTATCTCATAAACACTGTAGAGAGCAATAATGGACGATATCCATTCCCATTCTGTGCTCCCCTGCCCGCAGTCACACACATTTAAGGATTTCTAGTTCCTGGTACCAATCTGTATCTCCTGGAAAAACACTTGGTTAAAACCAAGCTGGAAGTTTGCACATAGTTGATCAGTAAATGGAGTGAAGTGAAACCACTTCCAAACGAATGTTATTCTCAAAGAGAAGGAGGATCAGGAAGCAGAACATAAATGTGACTATAGATATGATTATTTTTTCGACAGCTTGACACTGTCATTAAAATGTTATTAATCAAGAAAGAAAAAAGCTCTATTACTACACAACTGGACACTTTTAGGGATTCAGTTGCTTATTCTGCATATGATACTGAGTAATGCAGCTACATTCTAACAGTGGTTAAATGATGTAGCAAGATGGCTCAATGGATAATGTACTTGCTCTGAAAGCCTCATGGCCTGAGTTTGATCCCTGAACCCATCAAGGAAGGAAAGAGCCAACTCCTAAGGGTTGACCTCTGACCTCCATACACAGGAAATGGCACACGTGTGTCTATACTCGGGCACACACATCCTGTGTATGTGCACACACAGAGAATAACAACAACAACAACAACAACAACAACAACAACAAAACCCCCAAATTTAAAGAACAAAAGTTAACTAAAGCAAAATGAAGTGGTGGTACAATTCTACATATTTAGAAATTTACTCAGTCTTTTAAATGCATAGGTGCAGCAGAATTATCCTTGACAGAGGAAGGGTTGCCTGGCGTTGGAAGATACCCTGAGTTGTATTTCCGTGCAGACACCTTATACTAACAACAATGTACGGAAAAGGAAAAGGACATTAGGTATTCACCAAGAAGTTACGATTTCACCTAATTTACTAAAGTTTAATATTTCACCACAGCTGAGCTCAAGGCAACTACAAAAGTCACCCCTGTGCTGGGTTCCCTAAACACCCTTGCTGCAAATGGAGTTGCTTTCTATCATGCCCATGGCTATAGTCAGGGGACTTAAAAAAATCCCATTTTAACTGGGAAACCAAGTGTTAATTTGAAATGGGAATTCAGAGCTGAGTCTTAAAATTTGACAGTGGGAACTTTACCTTAAGCTTCATCATTTAAGTCTTGGGTTGGTAAGGTATTAATTAACTTGCTTATCCTTGAAAGACAAGAAACTTACAAAAGCAGTAAGTCATAAATACTACTTATCATCTGAAAACTGATGCCAAAGAAGCTATCAACTTTCTACTTGCAGGTCTGATCCCAATGATCCGTGGCAGGTAAGATGTGGAATATGGTAAGAACAGGAATCCAGACCCGAACTCAAGTCTTTGTGCCAAACTAGTGTGTGAGCAGACAGAAACTCAGCAAATATGCCTGCTATAGGCAGATAGTGGGTTTCAGAGGGCATCTTCTGAGATTTCCAGGGATTTTTTGTGTCTCAGAACAAGGAAGTGGACCAGGGATGTGTGATTAGTGGCAGAAACAAAGATGGTCCTTTAAGAAAGAGAACATTTTGGGAGATCAGAGAACAGGACAGGTTGGAAGCTTAATGGCTCTGGGTTACAAAGGATGGACTGTTTTACGGGTCATTTACATAGTGCCTGCCTTCTCCTGCATTTGTTTATCTACTGTATTAACCAGGGTTCTGTAGAAAATCCAATAATCCGGTGGTTGTTCAGTCCGTGAGACTGGATGGCTCAGCTAATCTTCATTACATGCTGGACTCCCCAAGAAGTAGGCTCTACTGCTGGTGAAGGCATGGACTTGCTAGCAAGGTGAGAGCAAGCAGGCAAAGAGCAAGAGCTTCCCTTTCCCATGTCCTTACATAGGCTTCCAGCAGAAGGCTTGGCCCAGATTAAAGGTGAGTTTTGCCAGCTTTTCAAATGGTCTGGATTAAAGGTTTGTCTTCCCAACTCAAAATCTCCATTAAAGTCATGATTTCCTGTCTCAGAGAAACAGATTACCCCATTGTGAGGAGGTTGGTTAATTTTAGATGTAGTTTGCAGTTAATTCTAGATGTAGTCAAGTTCACAGCCAAGAGTTGCCATCACATCTAACATTCGTGTTCTGTCTCTTGATAGTAGTACTAGGCTTCCAGTCTTTCCTTCTGTCACTGGTTTTTCACATGCTAATTGTGTGTGTGCATGTGTGTTTTATTTATGTAGTATATGCACATACGTGCATGTAGGTGGAAGCCCTGCTCTATCACACTCTGCCATATTTCTTTGAGACAGTTTACGTCACTGTACTTTGAGCTAGATTGTTCACCCACCAGCAAACCCCAGTGATCTTCCTGTCTCAGTTCCCCACAGTGCTGGGGTTACAGGCACAGGTGTGGCCACACTCGGATTTTTACCTGAGTGCTGGAGATTTGAACTCAGGTCCCCACGCTTGCCCAGCAAGCGCTGTTACCCACCGAGGCACTGCCCCAGCTCTAATACATTCATTTTGATTCCCCTTCTCTGCCTTACTATCCTATCACATGGCCAACATTTGCTTCTTATATAATCTTTACTATTCTTTATTCATTTTTCTCCCTGAATGTTCTTACTTCAAGAAAATGACTTTAAAAAGATCGTTTGAATAATTGAACATCTTCCAGAAACTAGAAAGTGTTTCTATCTGGGGCATATGGTTTTATATATATATATAGTAACAAGTGTCATTCAGCCACAACAAAAAAGATGGATCAAGGAAAACTGGAGATACCTTTGGTTTCCATAGGCACAGATTTCAGGATTTGTGAAGATGGATACAAAGTAGAGACTGTCTAAACAATGTGTGTGTGTGTGTGTGTGTGATAGATAGATACAAAATATATCTATCTAAATCTATTTAGACATCAGATAGATGGAGAGATCTCCATGGATGTAGGAATCATCAATATAAGAAAAGGAATGAAGAGTGTACGGTATAAAGAACCGATGCACTAGGGAATCCTCATTTACATGACATTTTCCCCTTTCTGTCTAGAAAGGAAAGTATCTGATGTCTCCAGACTGCCTGATCGGTTTTTGCAATATTAAAGACTGTGAGAACTGTAGGACAATACCACATTCATAATATTAAAACTACTCCTGGGAGAGGAAATCCATAAGAGTAGTAACCAAGGCTGCATACTTTCAATAAATCATAGGATATAAATAAAAACAGAAATAATTTCAAGAAATCAATGACCTTGTATGAGGGACATATGTTCAAATATGTCTAACTGCATATTTTTGTCCACTACTAATTGAATATAAAATATAGAAGGAATTCTAAGGATAAAGCTGGTTTAACTTCAAGAGTAACTGAAATTACACACAAAAATTAGGCTCATCGCTTACTTTACAAAATATATTTTTAATGTAAAAACATTAAAATTCAAAAACATTTCTCTCAGAAATCCACTTAAGAGATCATAAAAGACCGAAGAAAAATGGAAACAGTTATTTAAAAAAGGAAAATCCTGCTGGGCCGATTACTTTCCCATTGCCCATTGTCCCTGTGTTTTATTTTTAAATGGGCCAAAAATATACGATGAAAACAAAAAAGCATCTTCAGCAAATGGTGCTGGTCTAACTGGATGTGGGCACGAAGAAGAACGCAAATGAATACATTTTTATTACTCTACACAAAACTCAAGTCCAAGTGGATCAAATACCTCAATATAAAACCAGATAGACTAAACATGATGGAAGAGAAAGTGGGGAATATCTTCGAATCCATTGGTGTACAGGAATAACCTTCCTGAACAGAACATCAACATCTCAGGCACTAGGATCAACAATTTATAACTGGGAACTCATGAAACTGAAAAGCTTCTATAAGACAAAGGACACTGTCAAAAGGACAAAACAAAGCAAAATTCCTACAGAATGGAAAAGATCTTCACCAACCCCACATCCAACAGAGGACTGATATCCAAAATATATAAAGAGCTCAAGAAACTAAACAACAACAAGACAAACAACCCAATTTAAAAATAGGGTACAGATCTAAACAGAGGATTCTCGACAGAGGAATCTCTAATGGCCAAGAAGCACTTAAAGATGTGTTCAGTATTCTTAGTTTTCAGGGAAATGCAAATCAAAATGACTCTGAGATTCCATCTTACCCCTGTCAGAATAGCTAAGATAAAAATCTCAAGTGATAACTCATTCTGGTGAGGATGTAGAGTAAAGGGAACACTCCTGCACTGCTGGTGGGAAAGAAAACTTACATAGCCACTCTGGAAATCAATTTGACAGTTTCTCAGAAAATTGGGAATACCTCAAAACCCAGCCATACCACTTCTGGGTATATACACAAAAGATGCTCCACCTTACCACAATGATACTTGCTCAACTATGTTAATACCAGCGTTTTGGGTAATCGGCAGAAACTGGAAACAATCTAGATGTTTCTCAGCTGAAGAATGGTGAAAGGAAATGTGTTTCATTTCTGAATTGTGTGAGTAATACACAATAGAGTATTATTCAGCTATAAAACAATAATGTCAAGAAATTTGCAGGCAAAATGGATAGAACTAGAAAAGATCATCCTGAGTGAGGTAATCTAGACAAAGAAAGACAAACACTGTATGTACTCACATGTAAGTGGACATTAGCCTTAAAGTAAATCATAGTCATGCTGTCACTCACACACCCAAAGAAGTTAAATAACAAGGAGGCCCCAAGGGAGCATAATTGAATCTCACTAAGAAGGGGAAATAGAATAGACATCATGGGTGGATGGGGACAGCGGGTGGGGAGGAAGGTTGGATGGAGATAGGAACAGGAAGGATCAGGTTCGGGGAGGCTGGAGAGAAGGAGTACTTGGAGAGACAACTGGAATCGCTGTGGAGGCATGCCTGGGACAAGCTAGAAACCTAGGGCAATGGAAACTCCCAGAATCTCTGAGGGTGACCCTGGTTAAAACACTAGCCATAGAAGTTATGTAGCCTGAACCTGCCATTTCCTGCAACCAGGCAAGATTTCAATTGGAAGAACTGGGACATCTACTCAGCCACAAAACCTTAGAGCTGCAATTTGTCCTGTCTACAAGATGTGCCAGAATAAAGATGGAGCAGGAATTTGAGGGAGTGTCTGACCAATGACTGGCCCAACTTGAGACTCATCCCATGGAAGAGAACCACCCCCTGACACTGTTAATGATATTCTACTATACTTACAGACAGGGGCCTAGCATAACTGTCAGAGAGAGACTTCACCCAGTAACTGATAGAACTACTTGTAGAGAATCACAGACAAACACTAGGCAGAGTTTGTAGTATCCTGCTGAAGAGGAGAAAGAAGGATTTCAAGAGGCAGAGAGGTCAAGGACATCACAAGAAAACCTACAGAATCATCTAACCTGTGCCCACAGGGGCTCACAGAGTGCATGCATGGGGCTATCCTAGACTTGCTGCACATACGTAACAGATGTGTCGCTTGGTCTTCATGTGGGACTCCTAACATCAGAAGCAGGGGCTGTCTCTGGCTTTGTTGACTACCTTTGGATCCCTTTCCCCTAACTGGATGGCCATAATTAGCCTCCATAGGAAATGTGCCTAGTCTTATTGTATCTTGATATGCCAAGGCTGATTGATATCCGTGGGAGGCTTCCCCTTTTCTGAGGAGAAATAGAAGATGAATGGATGGGGTGGGGGATATGGACTGGAAGGAGAAGAAGGAGGGGAAACTGCTGTGATCAGGATGCAATTAATTAACAATTAACTAAAAGAAACTGAGAAGCAGAAACCAGTACAGTTTGATAGAAAGGAAATTGCATCTAATTCCTCCCATAGTGAGCCTCTGGTTAGAGTACAACTTACAGAGAGCCTGGAGACAAAGGGTGTATGTAAATTTAGCTCTGAGGCTAATTAGTCCTTTCCTGGGAAGAAGGAACCTGTATCTTGTATTGCTTCCTCTCTTGGTTATAGAAGCAGTTTAGGGGATCTCCATTTTTCTCTCCATTTTTAAAAGAGGAAAAAATAGAAGTCTCCATTCTAGGCCAGACAGCATTCTTCGACTGTAAATCCATTTCTTGGATACATAGTGTATAGAATACTTTTCTTTGTTTATTTTGAGGCTCAGCTTCAAGATGCAAATGCTTACATTCCTATTAAATACATTTATTTTGAAAAGCAGTTTCAAAGCTAAAACAGGGTGGGAGGGCACAGGTGTCTCTCTTTAGAAAGTCTTCTCCTACCATAGCTTTATATAAAGTTAACCTTACAAAAATGTCACACCCCCATCCCACAAACTCTTACAAGTGTCTATCAAGGTTGAACCGATTGGACAACAATGTTGAGCTCAAGATACACCTCCTCTGTGTGTTTTAAATCTCTGTGAATGATGTAGAAAAGTTTACAAAGCCCTATAATACTCAATTTGAAAGTCAAAGGCCAAGCATAGTCCATCCACACAGCAATCATCATAAAAGATAACAGCTGATATTGCCAGATATCAGAATCAGTGGTCACCTCCAGACATCTTCTAGGCTCCTGTGCCCTAAAACAAGGAACTGGATGGACAGAGACAAGTGGGCAATATCAGGAACAGGGTTAGTGTTAGAGAACAACACACATGCCTCCGAGGGAGGAGCAGGGAGAAAAGGAAGATGCTCAAATATCAACTCTACTCAAAACAGGAGCTTTAACGGCATATCTTTCAGACTTCAAGGGTCAAATTCATAATACAGTCTTTCTCAAATACATTAACACTGTTACATGTAATTCTACAGACAACTTTATGCCTCACGTGTGTCATTGGAGGTTTTGATCTCTACCTCGGAGGTGCAAACTTTAGTGTAATAATGAGGAATCCAGAGTTCTTTTGTGTCTTCTCTGTGCTCTGTGTCTTGACAATTCGAGTCAGGCTCACTGGGGGCTTGTTGCCTTCCCCCTTGTCACAGTTTTCTCTCTTGTGACAAAGATCTTTGCAGATCTCACTCAGCACTGCTATCCAACCTCCAGGTAGGCTGATGAAAGATGGTGACCACCATTTCTGTTTTCAGTGATTAGAGGATCCTGTCAGAATAACTTTGACCCTCAAATAATGTGCATCTTGGGAAGAAAAGTTGTATCTCCTGGGCAAAGATGATCTCTCAACTAAGATCTCATTGTGGGTCCCCGTGACTCCCCAGCCCTCATGATCTCCCTTGAAAGAATTCAGAGGAGACACACAGAGCAAAGTGAAGAAGATAGGAAATTTGTTGAAGAGTAAAGAAGAGCACACTTCCAACAGGTGATCAGTGGCATCAGGTCAGTATGGGAGACCATCACATTGATATACATTCTAAGCAGACTACTACTGTCTCTAGGACAGACAGCCTTTTCTCGGGCAAATTTCCTGTCCAGGTGCTTGACAGGCTCTTTAGAATGGCTCTTATAGAAAAAGACAATAGTACGTGCTTGTTTCTTATCAGAAAGCCTCTGACTAAATAGTAGTTTCACAAGGTTCACATGGATGCCTATCAGTGGACTTCCAGACAGATGGGTCTCCACCCAGGTCCACAGTTATTAAGGCCAAATAGTAAGGAAGAAAATGAAGGGCAAGAGGTTCTTTCTCTGAAGCTGAGATTTTCTAACAGAGTCAGCAACTGTCAAACTACACTGAGAAAGCCAAAAGACACTGTGGTTCCAAAGATGTTGAAGACAACGGGGAAACTGTCTTTAAGACAGTATCAAAATTATCCACAAATTTGACTTTGTTAGCATACCTTATAATTCATAATCCTGTACCATACTCCTTATAAACCCACATTACAACTTTGTTTACAATGAAAAAATCTTTAACCTTTAAATTTTGTTATAAATTATATTATCTGAACAGTAAAATTGAGACAGTCACAGGATCATATACAGCTTCTATAAAAACAAGACGTGTCCTTATTACATGTTGAAGCTTCTTCGGGGTATATATCCAGGAGTGGAATAGCTGGGTCCTCAGGTAGTATTATGTTCATTTTTCTGAGGATCCACCAAACTGATTTCCAGAGTGGTTGTACCAGCTTGCAATCCCACCAGCAATGGAGGAGTATTCCTCTTTCTCCACATCCTCGACAGCATCTGCTGTCACCTGAGTTTTAGATCTTAGCCATTCTGACTGCTGTGAGGTGGAATCTCAGGGTTGTTTTGATTTGCATTTCCCTGATGACTAAGGATGTTGAACATTTCTTTAGGTGCTTCTCAGCCCCTCGAGTTTCCTCAGTTGAGAATTCTCTGTTTAGCTCTCTTCCCCATTTTTAAAATAGGGTTATTTGGTTCTCTGGAGTCTAAATTCTTGAGTTCTTTGTATATATTGGATATTAGCCCTCTATAGGATGTAGGATTGGTAAAGATCTTTTCCCAATCTGTTGGTTGCTGCTCTGTCCTATTGACAGTGTCCTTTGCCTTACAGAAACTTTGCAATTTTATGAGATCCCATCTGTCGATTCTTGATCTTAGAGCACAAGCCATTGGTGTTCTGTTCAGGAACTTTTTCGCTGTGCCCATGTGTTTGAGACTCTTCCCCACTTTCTCTTCTATTAGATTCAGTGTATCTGGTTTTATGTGGAGGTCCTTGATCCACTTGGACTTGAGCTTTATACAGAGAGATAGGAATGGATCAATTTGCATTCGTCTACATGTTGACCGCCAGTTGAATCAGCACTATTTGTTGAAGATGCTGTCTTTTTTCCACTGTATGGTTTTAGCTCCTTTGTCAAAGATCAAGTGACTGTAGGTGTGTGAGCTCATTTCTGGGTCTTCACTTCTATTCCATGCTCCACTATATTCATAGCAGCCACATTTATAATAGCCAGAAGGTGGAAACAACCCTGATGTCCCTCAACAGAGGAATGGATACAGAAAATGTGGCACATTTACACAATGGAATACTACTCAGCAATTAAAAACAATGACTTCACGAAATTTGTAGGCAAATGGATGAAACTTGAAAATATCATCCTGAGTGAGGTAATTCAGTCACAAAAGAACAAATATGGTATGTACTCACTGATAAGTGGATATTAGCCCAAAAAGGAGAAAGCAGATGCACTGAAGATAGATACTAAACATAGATGTATAGGTACTAGCTGATTCCTTAAAATGAATCATTAAAAATTAAACATTGGAAACTTTCTAGAGGCTAAAAAATGTAGGAATCATTGATGTTTTCTATTCTCTTCTTCTGAACTTATTATGTGAGCCCACAGTTTTTACTGAAAATTTCAATCAAGAACAACTAACTTTTATCCTAAAGGTATTCAGACAGAAAAAGTGAGGCTGACCTGATCTGCCTATGCCTTCATCCAGGTAACAGCAGCCACAAAAGGAGCAGAATTGTTTCCTTGTTGTTTTTCTCTGTGCTGTGTTATTTTGGTTGGCATGGCCTGATATTGAAAATAGGGTCTTACTGAGTATCTCAGAATAACTTTGAACTTGAAATCTTTCCATCTCAGCCCCACCAACCCTGAGGCTGTAGCTATGTTTGCCCATACTTGACTATTTACAGTCTTAAAGCATAGGCCACTATGCTCGAAATCTTATACTAACTGAAGATAATTTTCATAAGTAAAAGCAGTTATATTTTTGCACATAACGTTTAAAAGATTGTAAGTGTTCAAATGCTCAGGAGGTGACATCCATGTGCATTGCTCAGAAAAAGAAAATCAACCTGAGTCCTACCCTAACCATAAAATACAAGTCAAAATAACTCAGTTGTCAGTCATCTAAGGTTTCAGTCATCAATGGACCAGATATACCAACATGGTCCTACGGGGTTATAGTAAAATTTTAAAATCCCTATCATCTAATTTTTTATTATACCTTTTCTGTGCTCTACTCACAAATTTGTGTCACTGTGTTAAAAATACATCCTTTATTCAGTGCAGGAGATAGGTTATATCACAAAGCACAGGTGCATTGCTGTAAAATAAATCATTTAAGTTTATTTTTTCACCTAACAAAATTGTCTGATGATGCTTTTCCCAGAATGCATCTCTGCTGTTAACTTACTTTTGACTATAATTCACAATGAAGAAGTCTTGATTGTAAAGAATTCAAGTGATAGAAAATTTCTCGTGTAGACTTATGAGTAAATAACAAACGTAAACTATGAAAACATCATGATCTCTTTTTAAATAGCTAGGGATATAACCCAGTTGGTACAGTGCTTGTCTAACAGAAATGAGCCCAGTTTGATCCTCATAAAACCAGATTTGGTGGCTCATGACTATAATCTAAGAACTCAGAAGACAGAGTCAAAGGATCAGAAATTTCTGGTCATATTCAACTACACAGCAAGTTTGAAGCCATCCTGGACTATATGAGACCCTGTCCCCATCCTCCTTAAATATGGCTACATAAATTGTAGAAGCAATATCGTGGAAAGAAAATTCCACTTGATGGTGCATAATGAAAAGGATGGACATAAAAGAGTAAAGAACAGCATGAAGGAACATGTGTTGCTCTTCTCTTCTTCAGGTTAATATATATAAGTAATCCATTAAAGATTATCAATCAAACAAGCAGTAGTCATTTTACTAAAAATTAGTAAAAGAGATAATGTCTGTGTAGGCATTCTATTTGGAGCTCATACATTTAGGAATGTTTTACAAAATACAACAACAAAAATTAATATACGTCAAGTATAATATATGCTATTATAACCCCGGAACTAGGAGAAGCTGAGGTAGGAGAATCATAAATTGGAGGACAATCTGGACTATAGAATGAGTTACAGTCTAAGCTGAGATGTATAACAAGACTTCTTCTGAAAAGAATGCTGATGAAATGGTTCAGCAGATAAGAAGACTGGATTCTATTAGAGAGAACCCAGGTTCAGTTCATGCTCAAGAGCTTCTGTGACTCCAGTTCCAAGGGATCTGCTGCCCTCTTCTGGTTTCTGTGGGTACCAAACACTCACATAGTATACATAATACATACATACATACATTACCTGTATATCTAATATATGCAGGCATAACACTCATGCACACAAAACAAATAAAATCATTTAATTTTAAAAATAGATTTCTGAATAAATTTAATACGTAGATGAACTCAATTTAAAAGCTCTCATGGCCTGGGGAGTGGCTAAAATGGTTGGTGTGTAAGCTTGAGATGTGAACTTCAGACCCTTGAGCCTGCACTTAAAAGTCGAGTAAGGAGAAGGAAATTCAGTTCTGATTCTAGTTCTGAGAAGCCGGAGCTCGGCAGATCCCTGGGGCCTGCTGGCCTGGTAGCTCACCACACTGGGCAAGAGATGGAACAAAATGAATAAAAAGCCAACAGATCTGAAAGAACCTGTAGGCCATTGCCATCAACTGTGGCATATAGCACTACACTAAACATCTAGTGATTAAAAACAGTAACTAGATTATTATATCTAAATAAATACGCTGTGGGCCAGAAATTCAGGCAGCATGCAGGTAGATGACACTGTTTCACATGGTGTCGTGCCTGATCTGCAGGGTCTGGTATAATTTCAATGTGCAGATAGCTAAAAAGAAAGGCTCAGCAAGGACTGCCAAATAGTGTAAACATAAGCATCATGTGGTATCCAGACTCCTTACACAGTGACTCATGCATGATTCCCAACAAAAACACTTAGAGAAGCTACAAATGTCTTAGAATATATCCCCAACAAGGCCATCACTTTATGTCTGCTCTGTTTGATTAATGGTGTAAGTCCCTATGTCTGGCCAGATTAGACTCAACTCTGGTATAAGCAAATAAGCTGGCAGCTATCTTATTTTTTTAGATTTATTTATTTATTTTTTATATGTGAGTACACTGTCGCTGTCTGCAGACACACCACAAGAGGGCATCAGATCCCATTACAGATGCTTGTGAACCCCCATGTGGTTGCAGGGAATTGAACTCTGGATCTCTGGAAGATTAGTTGGTGCTCTTAGCAGCAGAGACATCTCTCTAGCCCTGTTTATTTATACCACCATTCAATGTTTATTTATGTAAGAGGAATTTTGGGAGGAATAAAGAAAGTAGAGAACCAGGGTAAGAGGAATAATTGAAGAGCAGTTGACTGCAAACCAGGCCCAGGGAGACGACCCTGGATGGGAAGATAAACTATTACAGATGATGCTGGGACAAATGAAGCTGACACCAGAAGAAGAAGACATATAAAAAAGTGAATAAGGACAGTGGTAAATAGTATCGACTGAATAAAAGAAAGGAGGGACCATTGATCTGTAAAGGAAACCATAAAACAGGACTGAAGTAGAGCAGAAAAGAGCAGTGTGAGTGTGTGTTTGGAGGAGTCAGTCAGAGCATTCACCATGTGAGCTACAAAAGTAGTTACCGACACATGTGAAATGCACTCATCTACAATGCTAAGACATCTGACAAAAAATAATCTTAAGTGACATTTAAAACAACATAGAAGAGAATGCAATTAAAGAAAGACTAACCCATTCAGTAAAAGACAGAAAAGGCAGGGAGAGAAGGGGGATTTTAAAAGCACAAAGAGATGGCATAAGTAAATCTAAATACAGCGCTTATTTTGTGAATATAAATACACTAGGATGGCCAGTTAAAACTGAGAAATTCACAGTCTAGATACACATAAATAGAATTAGATATAAGGCAAATGTTGTCTGTAAAATGACATATAAAGGGTTTGCTACCTAAAAGAAAGCTAAAACAGGCACAGGGGTGAAGAGAACAATGAGAAATGAAGAGGACTCTCCATAATGAAAGCCACAGCTCACAATGTAGAGATAATGATGCTGAATGCACACCACACAACAAACAGCACAAATTCAAACCACACAACACAGGCTTCACAGAGTCAAGCCTCTTCTTCTCAAGGAGACAAAAAAAGATATATAAGGGTCACAAAATAAAACAAGGATTTTACAGTACAATGTAAAAGAATACTTTTTTTAAGCTAGCCATGCTTTAGCCTTTAAAACAAGCCCAACAAATCATAAACATGTATATATCTAGATAGATGGCAGATGATAGGCAGATAGATAATAGATTGATTGATAGATAATAGAGATCACAAAACATACAAGCTAATTTTAAAATATTAATAAAACTATCCTCATTCTTAAATGCATTTTCTAATAATTCATAGGTCAGAGAAATCATCTTAATTACGTTTAAAAATGGTTCAACAAAACTAGCAATAAAAAATAACATATTAAGTTACAGGAAAGCAGGGAGATGTTACATTTGAATGTTTATACTGAAATTCAACATTGAAAACCAACAGGTAAAGCATTCAACTCAGACTCATAAAATATGGCAGAATTAACTCAGATAATGTGAAATACAACGCCCTAAACAAACACTAAAAGATAAGAACATTAGATTAGTCTGTGGAACCTTTTTTTCTAAATAATAAGCTGTCTTCAGCAGACCCGGGTCTTTCTCTCACATCTGAAAGCAGAGCTGAGACAAGTGCTTTTGTGCAGAAGCTTTTTAAAATATATATCTCCAGGAGAAAGGATTTTTAATAAAAGACCTGAAGGAAGGAAAGCAAAGGAAAACAAGCCAGTATAAAAATACACTCACTTTGTGAGTGACCCAGGCTGGGGATTCTCAGATGAGCCTTTTAGCATCTGCCTGAGGATTACCTGCCAGAGGGAAGCCTGGCACTTCTCCATTGCCTCTTGTTACAGATTCCATTATCAGGTTACACAAGAATGAGTGACAGGTGTCCTGCAGTGTGCCAGGTCCCTAGATCAGACTTTGGTTCACAGAAGACTGTTCTTTTACACACACACACACACACACACACACACACACACACACACACACAATTCCCTTCTTCAGTCTTATATTCTGCCTCTCCTGCCCCTACACTTTTGAGATCCAAACCCATATGAGTGAGCCCTGCTGGCCTGCTGCACCACTGTTGGTGGTCAGCACCTCCCCGACTGTACATTGTCTTGTTCCAGGCATACTGTGGTGTGACCCTCATAATAGATCCGAAGTCAGCGAGGAAGAGGGCAGATCTACAAGAAGATACCATAGTGTTAATATCTACCTTTGAAGGTTTTGTAGTGGATGAGGCAAGGGGGAGCTGCTCTCTTCTAGCAGTGGGAAAGAGCTGTACCTGGCAGCCCATAAGGATGTAAATGTGTTTAATCACGTCAAAAGTTCAGGTGAGTCTAGCTTTTTAACACTAAGACATGATGTTGCCATCTACAATTACCTTTGAGGACATGGCATTCCCCCCCCCCTCAATATTTTAAGCAAGGGTAAGATTTTTGTATTGATTTGTATCTTATCTTTGGTTCCAAATAGTCCATAGACCATAGGTTAGACAACACTGGCAGGGAACCTTGAGGGTTCAAGATTCTTTAATAACCCTCTCAAACATTCCCAGGACAGCCTTCAAAGACTCACTCATTTCTATCATAATCTTGCTACTTGCATAGGCCATTTGTCTACACCATCTATTGACATAATCCTCGGCACAGCTCTTTACCCTCAGGAAATACAATCCTAGACCAGAATTCGCTGCAGCTGGAAGTGATGCTCTCCTCTTGAAACCCTACCTTGGGGGTCCTCTAGCATTCAAAGTCTGCTTGCTTTTAGCTAACAGTGTGGTGATGATATGTGCCTTCCATTTTCTTAGTTTCTAAAGAATTCCCCCCAAAATCTGCTAGCCCATGTTCCTTCTAACCACCATGACCCAACTATGCAAAGGTCTTATCTGTCTGACTGCTCCATCTTCACCTATGCCTCATCCCAACTCACTCCAGTGAAGTCACAGGACTTGTGATGTGAAGGTTCCTCACCCCTCACATCTGGCACTAGCACAGAAACCTTAGTCACTGAGATAGAACACAATTCACATACAAAATACCCAAAATGAAACACCAGGAAAAGAGGCAAAATCCTCAGGCTAAGAAAAAAGTTGCAAGGTAGATTCTCCGAGTTTCTATCTGAGCCCTTCCATGTTCCTGATGTGGAAGTTTTCAATATCTTTATGTTAAAAATGGAGCTAATAAAAATAGTACCTACTTCCTAATGCTGCCATAAATCTCTGAGATTTCCAAGCCAGAATTGTTAGTGTTTATTTGCATGATGCAAGGATGGTTCAATGTGAGAAACTAATTTCCTGCCATGATTGAAGTGAAATCATGACCATTTTAGCAAACGACTTCCCTGAATTGAAAACAAATCTTTGGTAAACGGAAGATGAATTTAATAGCATATTCTAATAAAAATAGTAAAATAAATAAACACCTAATGTTGAAGATTTATGATACATAAATGTCTTATGCTCAGTTCTTTTCACAATAATGCCTTTCAAGTTTGGAATTAATATCTCAGTATGCTTACGGAATGATATGATCTGCATAGATCCTTCATAGGCCACGAGAAAACTCAACATTCTAAAAATAAATTTCTTAATATCATTAAAACTTTAAGCCAAAGTAAGACCATCTGAAATATTCAAAACCTTTATTCATATTCTAAGAATCAATGCAATTGAAAAATCATCCATTGTTCTGTCTCTATATTTAGTCTTCAGGGTTAGAATTAATGTTACAAATATCTCATATAGAGATATCATGTAGAAAATGTCTGACTGTATAGTCAATGGCAATTACCCAGAGTGACAAATACACCTCGCTACTCACTTGCATGGCAATTGGTCTCCAAAACGTTGACTAGAATTTAGATATAGATGAGAGCCTGTCGCTCTCTTGACACAGAAATTCAACCTTTCATTGTCACTGGTGACATTTTTCTTCCAGACATCTCTCTACTTCATGTTGTCATATTTCCAGATGGAGAAAAAGTACCCAGAAACACTTGGAAATGAGTCAGGAATCCTAGATAACCTTCTTCTTGACTTTGTGTTTCTGGCACTGTAATGGGAAGAGTCATGAGGCTCATGGGAAATGAAATCAGCATGAATTTGCCATAGTCTCTTTGCACTGGCTATCCCATACTGTCTTCCAAGAATGTTGCTTGAACTTTCTATCTTTTTAGTCTGATAAGATATTATCTGAACAAGGTAAGAAATGCACTTCAAACCTAAATAGCCGAGCCTTCTATTCTCTTTTTTTGCTCTGTGTCTCCTCAGCACTTAGACTATCAAGTTCCTTTTGTATTTATTTTCTTCTTCTCCATTTCCACCAATTATGCAGAAGTTTCACCAAGGCATAGAGCACTTTCTCCTATTTCCCTACTCCTAGTGCTTAGAACACTTGAAGGATAAAAACAGGTATGTGCTAAGTAAAGGAACAGATGTAAATTCCTGAGTATTTATGATACATAAGTGAGTTTTTTTCCTTGCTACTGATTTTCTCCTGGATATTTCAGGGATGTTAAGTGTAGCAAGAATTATGATGAAAGTGTCAAGACATGGAGAAACTTCCATCACTGAACGGAGCAGAATGAACTATAATCAAAGACCAGAAACGAAGCTGAAAAGTTCTAGTAGGTCACTTTCCCATGAGAATATTTCTTTTCATTAAAATTATCAGATATATATATTTCCTTAGGGGAAAATGGTATGCAAACATGAAGTGCTGAGATGTTAGTGGTCTGTGCCATGGTTTGCCTAGCCTAACACTTAGGCCCCTTGTTTAAGTAAAGAGGCATGAGACCTCTATATCAGCAGTCCAGTGTGTGCCCAGGATAGGTGTGTGCCTCTCAGCAGGTGATTTTTTTATTCCCTATGAATTTTCTCACTGGCAAAGGTTGGGTAGTCCACCCTGCTAAAGACTCCCTTCCTCCTCGTAGGCCTTCTAAATGAAAACAACCACCCAGTCTGTGTATAATAATCCTGCTCATATTTATCAAATGAAACCACACAATTTGGCCCTATGTCCTTCGGAATTTAGACTGATAATCCTTTTTGAACTATAAAGATGCTTTCATCCAAGAATAAAAATTAAAGTTTGAACAAACAACTCCTATCTTTTCTATCCCTTAATACTGAGTCTCCTCTGATGTGATAGTTCTAAAGATTGAAAGCCCAGGAGAGAGATAACTCAGTCAGAGAAGTCCCTGCCTGAATGAGGACAAGATCATCCTTAGAACCCCAACTAAGAAAGTTTAGAACTCAGTGATCAGGAGCTAGAGACAGACAGAACTCACTGCCCAGCCAGCCCAGCCTAAACAAAGAGTTTCAAGTCACTAAGAGACCCTGTCTCAAAACGAAAGTTGGATGGCTCCTGCAGAGTAACTTCAGGTGGTTTGTTCTCTGGATTCCACAAACATAAAGAGAGAGAGAGAGAGGGAGAGAGAGAGAGAGAGAGAGAGAGAGAGAGAGAGAAAGAAGTTGCATGTTTGAGACCTTCTAGAACTTCTAGAACAAGCGTACATCTCGACCCACTAGAAAGTATGTCCCTCATTTCAATTACCTGCTGAATGTCTGTCAAGTGTCCCTCACAGGTCATTCTCGTGCTTTCAACTCCATTTCCATATCAATAGCATGTTTGTCTACTTGTCCATGTTTCTGTTTCCATTATGTGTATGTGTGGGGGGGGGATACATGAATGTGCAGAAGAAAGCAAGGCTTAAGAAAAGAATACTGACCCAGCGTGCCTAGTGTAATGTGAAAACCACAGTGGCTTCTCCACTGCTCTAATGAATAGAAACAAGCACAAAAGACGTGTGATGCCCATAAGCAGCCAGTGCATCCTGTAAAAGGTTATCCAAAGTCATGGTCCAGAGACCTATCAAGTATTTATGCTGTTTTTATACATACTGTACACATTTAATTTGCTAGCAAATATAAAATATTCACCTTTTTTTCTTTAAAAGATACTGTAAATTATTCAAAGTACAGTACAGTTCACTGTTTCTTCCCACAGGTAAAATAGGTTTCTTGGATTGGTAACAAAGTCTTTAAAAAGCAAGACGGAAAGCCCTGCGGTGGAGGGAAACACAATAAAAGAAAAATCAAATGCCCATAAGGAGTCTTAATTTTTCCAGCATCTAAAAATGGGAAATTGGCTATCCAAATGGAAAATCAGAGGTGGTCACTTAGGGATTAAGAAAGAGCCCTATTGTGATTGGAAATTAGCTATTCCTCCTTTCATGCCCACTGAGGTAGAAGATGAAGATTAAACTTTAGAGGCATTTTGTGTTTAATCACATTCATGGCACCCGAATTCTGAAATTTTAAATTTGAGACAGGGTTTCAATGTAGCTGGGACTAGTCTAAAACTTGTTATGTTGCCAAGGATGGCCTTAAACTCATGATTCCCCTGCCTCCAAGTTCTGGGTCATGACTAGATAAGAAATCCTTGATAATGAGATATGTCATTTCAGACCTTTTATGTATGCATGTATGTATGTGGGTAGTATGTATATGTGTATGTGTGTATATATGTATTATGTATGTATGTAATGTGTATGCATTATTATGTATGTATGTATATATTATGTATGTGTATTTTATGTATGTGTGATGTATAAATTGTGTATGTATGTATGGATGGATGATGTATGTATGTATGATGTATGTATGTATATATGATGTATGCATGTATGATGTATGTATGTTAGTATGATGTATGTATGTATGTATGTATGGCACATGCAGCACTAGCCTAAGAGTGCAGTTGATAAGGACACTCACTTTTGATTTGTAATGAGTATTTTCTTATCCTGTCTCTGTTGCTGACTTTCTGAAGATTGATGACTCCATGCCTGATACATTGATCTCTGCAATGTTCCGGAACACTTATGTTACAAACTAGAATTCTTATTCCCTTGGAGTCTACATGATGTGCAAAGTGGTAATTTTACACTTAAGTTATGCTATAACCCATATGTTTATTCAGTTTAATGAATTTTCCCCTGGAAAATGGTCCTTTAATTAAGTTTTGCATATTTGAATGATTTTCATTTTCTACCTATGTTCAAAGGCACCTCACTTTAACGGCTTGCTTCTCTGAGTGATGGAAAGGATGCCATTACATTTTCTCTGTTTTGATAACAGAGCTTACAAATTTGACCTAGCTAGAATTCTGTGCCCTGTTTTCTCACCTCATTAACTCAATTAAGATGTTTCAATGACATTTAACACCTTATGACTATCTAATTAAAATACAAATTTAATTAAAGTTACTTCATAGCCAAAATGATAGACTGAAGACAACTCAGAGTTCTCTTTTTGCTTTCTCTGAGGGACTTAAACTTGGCTCTTCTTTCAGCCAGTGTTCCAAACTGTTCCCTGACCTCCTCCACAGCACCCAGGCTTGTTTGCTTTTCAGAGTTTTAATTGAGTATCCCTTCTTTTCCTTCCATCAATCTTGTAAGGCATACACTTTGTATGGATGACATGTTAAAAACATTTGAGTCCGCATCATGCTTTGCGTTTGGATTGCTGCAGAGCAATGAACAGAGCTAGAATTTTCTTTCCTGCTCATCCAAACAAAGCTTCATTACCTTTTCTATTCCAGCTGCGAAAGCCCAACCAGTAGGAAGTGAAATGATTTCTTTTCCAGGTCCCAGAGCAAGTTATTAGCAGGAATGGACTGAGGCATCTCTGCTGTCTCCTCGGGTACCCATCAGACATTATGCTTTGTGTCCACTGATCTGGAGGAAGATACTTTTTCTTCTTCCTGGAAACAGCTGCGTGTTGCCCAGGTCCTGAGATGTCTCACTGCCTTAGAATTACTAATGTCCTGATTATTTTAAATTTATTCCTAAAAATAGCTTACACAAGTACTATAATGTTGGTATATTATTGCTGCCCATACTTTCAATTTAAAAAATGTCTAAAAATTAAAAGAATTTTACTTAGAGGTTTCTTTGTCAGGTAGATTCATACAAATTGGAGTCATTTGTTGGTAGTGTAGAGATAGGGAGAACAGAACAGGCCAGAGCCTCCAAAAAATGTTTAGAGATTTAATTAAAGGCAAAGACATCTGGAGAATTAATTTTTAATACCAAGGATTGTGAAATTTAAAATTATAGGGGGATGATGAGTTGACATTTTAAGAAATGTACTTTATAGAGTCAGCAGGGAGCTTTAAGAAGAACTGAATGGATGAATGTCACCTCACATAGGTAAGATCCCCCCACTAAAAACAGGAGAGTGCTCTGTGCTTCTTTTCTCATTTGTTCATTTTTAAACAAATTACATTTCAGAATATATAGCATTTCAATAATAAAATGAGGATAACAGATCTTATTTTGAGACAAACATTTCAAATTTTCCACTCCACCATTTGTGTGTGTGTGTGTGTGTGTGTGTGTGTGTGTGTGTGCGCGCGCGCGCTAAGGGGATTTAATACTCTAACCAAGTAACTGATGGTATTTTGAGTGGTAGGAAAGTGCTTGTCCATTGAGATGCCCCCCCATTTCCCTTCTCATAAATCATTTCACTTAAGAAGATTGGTTAAATTTTGAAAGTCAAATGTCTCTGGAGATGTTTGCAGAATGAATGGATAACTGAGGCATTGTTAGTTAAACACAGAATGAATGTTCCTTTGTAACATAAGCATTATTTCTGAGTATTATGGCATACAACTGTAAACTCAGCACACAAGAGGTAGAAGCAGGGATCATGAATTTAAGGCCAGCCTGGGCTACATTGTGAGACATGATCCTCCAAAATATGCATGAATTATTAGGGTTTCTTATAAACTATGCATTATTTAGATTTTAAGTCTAATTACGAGTTTTGCAGTGGCAAAGCCTGTGGGCATCTCCATCCTGGTAGACATAAAAACTATAACATTCTTTTCTGAGACCATGGGCAAGCCTGACTGAAATGTTACTTTTCCTAGTGAGGGGAGACAAGTTCTATTCGCAAACTGGTGACACCTATACAGGAATGGTGTTGTCAGACACAGGAACCCCAGAAAGCATGAAATAAGAGCTTATTCATGAAAATCTGCAGCTAGCAGAGGTGGGTGGGTTGACTCGTGTGTGTACACCCACACACACCACAGGAATGAGCCATAGAAAGCAGAAAGAATGTTTCCTTTCCAGGGAGAGAAGGATGGGTGGTAAATACCTACGAGCAGCTCTCTGGTCAGTATGCCTTGTTTTAAATTCACTCAAGTCACATACTGGTCAGTTAACTGGTCTGTTAGTAAAGTGCGTGTGATGTATGTTGGAATCAGAAAGTGGAAGATGGAAACATATAAGAACATTTGGCCACTTCCCCTTCCCCCAAGCCCCTCCAACCCATCCTGCTGCTGTGATTCTCAGGGGATATCCTTTTTGTTTGATGGATGGTTTCAATGTTTGACTTCTTGAATGAGTAATAACCCATCTTTCTAGACACTTCCTGGGTATCTTCACCTTGATATTCCACCAGTACCTCCCTCCCTCAAGCTCCTAAACTCACCTCCTCTTCTTCCCCAAGCTACTCCTTCCAGACAACCTTGCTAGGTCACAGGACACCACAGTTGTTGGCAGTCTTGTACATTCCCCAAGGTCCTCTTTAATGGCTCTCACTCTTCTTCCCACCACTTCATGCCTCTCCACAATGTCTCTCCTCTTCTCTTAAGACATCAAAACAGGGCCTTTGACTTCACTTATGTCCTATCTGGCCCATTCCATATCTAATAAAACTTATTTCTTTAGAATTCCTGCGAAGCCATGTCCTGTGTCTGGCCTAAAATCAGTACATCAAAATCTCTCAACTGACAATCAGTTGGGAACACATCTGGTGATCTACAACCAACATTCATGCTCTTTTAACCATTAAGACTGACATCTGATGTCAACATTCTGCATTTGTCACTATCTGTGTCCTCTCAGATGCTAACTCTTTATCAATTTCTCCACTTGAGAGTCTCCTCTTAGAGCTGTGTACAGTAGTACTAAGTATTTAGCATTTGTCATATCACTGATCTTTATGATGGCCAACCTTATACCATTTCTTCCACACACCTTCACTTTGATGATTTCTGAACCATCCTTCACATAGATCCCTTGGCATTAAATGTACTTTTTACACACCCAAGTCTACTTTTTTTTTAAATCTACCTCAAACACCAACATTTCTCTTAAAACCTCATTTAAAATATTTGCCATATTCTGAATCCAAAGTATCATGTTTCTCTTAACTGCTAGTATTTACTGATGTAATGATACACACCCTGGCATCTTTAGATGTCCATATGAGATGGTTGTCTACAGAGTTTCTATGCTTCTTCCACTGGTCTCTTCTGCATCTATGTTCTGTAATTTTTATGATATTACTTGATTTCATATGTTTATAACTCTCAATGTGAGATTGTTTTCAATAGCAAAATCACAGACAAAAATCACAGCTTTGGGAAGAGACTTCTAGAATCATGACACTTTGGGGTTTAGGAATACTTTTAAAAAGAGGACCTAAATGCTTTTAAAAGTATAGACATATGAAGCATTTTGTGGGAAATTAAGCACAGTGCCAGTATTGTGGCATTTAATGCTATTTCATGAATAATTTTTAAAATCGGATGACTGTGTTTTCCTTTCATCCCTTCTTTTCCCTGCTGTATTTGATACCTTGCATTGTTTTAAAGATTGATCTCTCATGGTTAGACAAATTATACCTGGGGAAATTAGTCCAGGTGCAGCCAATTAATTGTGGTGCCAGAAACTCCCTGGTGAGGTAGGATGAGCTTCCCCACTGTCTTCTGTACTCCAGGCTTCCATGACAGATCTTTTCTTTAAAGAAAGAAAAGTGACCCTGTGTGGTTTTTGTATTCGACCTTGGATTTTTTTCAATCTAAACATTATTCCCTTTTCTTAGGACAAGTAGGAAGAAGGTGATATTTGCCATGGCTTCTGTTTACCTCTTTGTCATGTGACTTTTCTAAGGAATCAATTAAAAATATCTACTCACCCCATGTAGCATTGATAATGGACCGAAGAAACAATTCTAACCAAGCCTATCTTAGTGAAACTGAGTTTACAAGGATTAGGTTTAGTAATATGGGCAAGAGATTACTTGTAGGTGCATAGATGATTCAAAGACAGACACATCACTGAAAAATGTATGTTAGCATGGGTAACCACTCACAAAAGCTGCATCCATGGAGCTCTGTGCATAGTTTGCAGGCAGTTCAGCCTATTGGAGAGTCTCCTCCCAAGAAACTGTTATTACTCCTATAACCTTGGGGAAGGATCTTATGAATCTTGTAAGTTTCAGAAAATTCCTGGGACATGAATTGTTTGCTTCTGAGTCTTAACTAAAAGCTTCTCCCCAGGCTGGAATATTTGAATATGGAGAAAAGTGTGATGCAATCTCCTCCGTGGGATTCTTCTGCGTGGCAGGTCTTCTGATCTCAAATTGATGAGCTTATGCCATCCCCCATCCATCAGTACCTGTGTATCTTCAGAACAAGGAACTTTTGATGAGCCAATCCATTCTAATCTTTTAACAAAACAGAACTGCCTTCGAGCAGTGATCCGAGAATGACTGGCTTTCTAATCATTCTCCTTTTTTCCTTGCCCACTCTCTTTGTCTACAACCATACTCTCAACCTTTTCAATTCATCCAGTGTATACTCTCTGGCTTGTGTTTATTCTTCTAAGTTATTGATCTTGATTCTGTATGTCTTTATGGTTTTACTTAAGTAGTATTAGTATCAATACTGTGGATTGTCTTCTTTCTTATGCTAGTTATTCAGGACCCCGTCTTTAAAACTTGTTGGCATTGTTCTATATTCATATAGTGCCTTGTTCTTTGCCACTTCTCAAACTACCGTAGTGGAAATGTAGAACATTATATCCATCCTCTAACCCAGTGCTAGATACCTGGATTGCTTCCAGCACCCAGAAAAAAAATGAGCACTCACAAGCAGGTTTCTAAATAATACTACACATGAGCATCTTCAGGAAACTGTAAGGAGTAGCACTCTAGAACCTTGAACTGCACATATGGTTAATTTGCTTGTTTCCTTCCAGAATGTTCTGTAGCGTGATTTTTCTAATTTATATTCCTATCAGCCATGCATAATCACAGGAGTCCACATCCCTATTGTTTTTCAAGGCTATTGTGTGTGAAATCTTTCGTTGTAATGTAACTTAAATGCCAATGAATGATGAATTTAAGCAGCTTTTCAGTGTGTATCAACCTTTAGGGCTTTCTGTTCTGTAAATCTCCTATTCGCAGTCTCAGCCTGATTTCATGTTGGAGTTTCTCCCTTCTCGTTGATTTTCAGAAATCCTTAGTGCATTCTGTATTCTGGTTGTTGGTCTCTTGTCAGTTTGGGGCATTGTCAAACAATTTCTTAATACCTGTCACTTCTATTTTTGTTCGTGGCATCTTTCATGCAATGAAAACCTTGTGTTATCCAATTTGCATGTTCTTTCAGAAAAGAACAGTACTTAGTGCAGCTGAAAAATAACCAGTTCTGGCAGGAAATTTTATCCATTGGCCAATAAGCACAGAAAGGAAGCTTTAGAAACACCATTTTCCCAAGCAGGCCTGGCGTCTGGTATACATGCTGCCATCAGAGCCATGCATGGGAGGGTAAAAGCTGCCCAAGGATCAGGAACAGCTTCTGTCTTTCCCTACTTAAACATTATTAGCTGTGTCTTGGTGCTGCAAGTGTCTCCGTACAGCTCAGGCAGGCTTTCAGCTTGTAACTCTGCTGCTACAGCCAAGTAGCTGGCTGATGTTTGTTGTTTTGTCTTGTTTACACACACACACACACACACACACACACACACACACACTGTGCTTGGCACTCTCTGAGTTTCTTAAGGCCTACTGTGGTTAGTGATTCATCTGAAAACTACTGAAAAGAATAAGTCTTATGATTTAGCAGCATCCTTGGCCATAATCTGCCTGCTCTATGGATTTACAAGGTCAGGAACAAAGGAAAAGAGAATGTGTCTACTTCCTTCTCATCTACCTTCATAAATATCACACTCCTGCAAGGATCTTTCTCTACACTGGCACTGTCTCAAAGATCCTAGCACTCCACAGGGCTGGGTTAGAAAGAGCTGATGTCTGCAGCAGAGTGTCTGGCAACCATTGACCAAAGACCAAGAAAGGAGGAAGCAACAGTAGTTTGGTTGTTGTTTTCCAACCCATGTGCCTAGCTGTTCTCCTCAGGCTGTTCTTATTTCCCAAACCTGCCTCCCAACTCATTCCATGTCCACCACACTCCCAAGAGGTTCATGCCCTTTGCCCTTGATTCTCAGTTCTACATTTTCTTTGCATTTCTTCAAGGTTAATTTGGGGAGAGAAGCAGCAAACCCATCCCATTCCACTCTCCCAAAATGAATCCAAAATTAGGGGAGTTTTAAAGCAGCTCTGTGGGCATGATGGAGTTCAGCATTCCCCTTTTGTCCATCATTGGCAGTCCTCGTTTTCAGCTAGCAGTGGTAAACATGAAGAAATGTTATAGAGGGAAAAACTTAATGAACTCTTTAGCATTACTAGCATCTGGTTGGCTTCTAAAAGTGACTGATTTGGGAAGCCACAAAGATAGACAGCACATTACTAGTTTCCTAAAAGCTTTGCTATAGATAATACTACTGATGTGTAGGTCATGATGATGGTGGCTGCCTGAATGGCTGACTTTTCAGGGTCTGCCTATCCTGAAATCACTGCCTCTTCCCTTGGACCAACAAACACTACCATCTGACTGAAGAGGCTGAGATGGCTTGGTGTCTTTGCCTTTGTACAGATTGCTTTTCTTCTTGCTGCAAATATATATATACATACCAGGGAAAAGAAACAAGAAGGAAAATGTTCACAGCTCATACTTTGAGGGTACAGTTTTTCAAGGCCCAGAAGTCATGGTAGTGAGTGCTTAAGGCAGCTGTTGACATTATACCTGCAACCAATCAAGAAGTAAGGGATGATACTGTCACTCAGCTTACTCTATCCTTTTTGTTCATCCTGGGGCCCCAGCCTATAGGACGGCACTGCCTACATTTAGGGTACATTTTCCATGCTCACTTAAACTTTTCTGGAAACATTCTCATAGAAACACACATGTATTTCCATGGTGATTCTAAATCCCATCAAGTCGACAATGAATGTTAAGCATCATAGCCTTCGTAATATGTTCATCTTTTGTTTCTTTCTCGTTTCATTATTTTTGCTGCCCTAACCTTTGGATCCAATGTTACTCAGTTCTAAATGTGGAGATGCATATGCATAGTGTGAGAAAAGTTTGGTCTGTGAGTTTAATACACAGTTAGCTTGAGCTAGACATGTCTAGTCACTCTTCTTCCCTATCAGGAATTAAGATGCTTACCTGATACCATGATTGGAAGATCTCCTGTTCTCATCAGAAAAGACAGGAATATTCTTCCCTTTATCAGACTAAGCATCCCTTATTATTCCTGCTCTACGTCTATCACTTCCCAGCCCCTTAGAGCTGGTGAGTTAGGTTGTCAGCACAGCTTCCTCCTTTCCATTCTTCATCTACTGACTAAAACCTTTCTTTCTCCTCAACTCTCTTCATCTGAACATTTGTCTCTCTGTAGGATGAGAATCCAGACCTCAGTGAACAGAGTAGAAGAATGTATCTTGAGAAAGAGAAACACTAGAGCCATAAAACTATTATGGCACTATTATATCAATTGCCCTGTCTTATTGTAATTGTTATCGTTAATCTCTCACAGTACTTAGTTTAGATATTAAACTTTATCCCCAGAGACCCTAAAATGTATCTACTCAAGTTATTAGAAAGAGCAATTCTTATTTTTTATTATCTTTCATCTTTTATTACAGTCCAATCATTATCTCTCTCCTAGTCCCTCCAACAGTCCCTCATCCCATTCCTCCTCCCTGTCTCCAAGAGGATATCCCCACCTCACCCCATCCCACCAGACCTCACTGGGGCCTCAAAATTCTTGAGGGTTAGGCACATCTTCTCTCACTGAGACCAGAGCAGGCAGTCCTCTGCTGTATATGTATCAGGGGCTCAGACCAGCTAGTGTATGTTGCCTGGTTTGTGGCACAGTGTCTGAGGGATCTTGGGGGTCCAGGTTAGTTGAGACTGCTGGTCTTCCTATATGGTCACCCTTCTCCGTAGCTTCTTCAAGTCTTTCCCTAATTCAACCACAGGGATCCCCAGCTTCTGTCCATCTGCATTAGTTTCAATCAGCTGCTTGTTGGGCCTCTCAGAGGACAGTCATGCTAAATTCCTGTCTATAAGCATACCATAGCATCAGTAATAGTGTCAGGCCTTGGAGCCTCCCCTTGAGATGGACCATAAGTTGGGCCTATCACTGGACCTCCTTTCCCTCAGTCTCTTCTCTTTTTTTGTCCTGCAGTACTTTTAGACAGGAACAATTCTTAGTCAGAGTTTTTGACTGTGGGATGGCAACCCCATTTCTCCAGTTGATGCCCCATTTTTCTACTGAAGGTAGACTCTACAATTTCCCTCTTCCCACTGTTGGGCATTTTATCTAAGGTCCTTCTCTTTGAGTCCTGAGAGTCTCTTACCTCCCAGGTCTCTGGTACATTCTAGAGGGTCCCCACACCTTTTACCTCCAGAGGTTGCCTGTTTCCATTCTTTCTGCTAGCCCTTAGGGCTTCACTCTGGTACCCCAACTACCCCATACCTGATCATGCTCCCTTCTTCCCATCCTTAGCCCCTTTCCCACCCAAGTCCCTCCTTTCCCCCCAACCCCTGTGATTGCTTTCTTCTCCCTCCCAAGTGGGATTGAGGTATCCTTACTTGGACCCTTCGGCTTCTTAATTTTCTTGGTTCCTTGGATTGTATCCTGGGTATTCTGTACATTTTTGGCTAATATCCACTTATTAATACATACCATGCATGTCCTTTTGGGTCTAAGTTACCTCACTCAGGATGATATTTTCTAGTTTCATCCATTTGCCTGCAAAACTCATGATGTCCTCCTTCTTAATAGCTGAGTAGTATTCCATTATGTAAATGAACCACATTTTTGTATCCATTCTTCTGTTGTCAGAATCTGGATTGTTTTTAGCTTCTGGCTATCACAAATAAGGCTGCTATGAACATAGTGGAGCACATGACCCTGTGGCATAGTAGGGCATCTTTTGGGTATATGCCCAAGAGTGGTATAAATGGGTCCTCAGGTAGATCTATTTCCTATTTTCTGAGAAACCTCCAGATTGATTTCCAGAGTGGTTGTACCAATTTGCAATCCCACCAGTAATGGAGGAGTGTTCCTCTTTCTTCACATTCTTGCCAACATGTGCTGTCCCCATTCTGAATGATGTGAGGTAGAATCTCAGGGTCATTTTGACTTACATTTCCCTGGTAACCAGGACTTTGAACATTTCTTTAAGTGCTTCTTGGCCATTCGAGATTCCCCAGTTGAGAATTCTTTATTTAGTTCTATACCCCATTTTTTGATTGGGTTGTTTGGATTTTTGGAGGTTAGCTTCCAGAATTCTTTATATATTTTGGATATTAGACTTCTACTGGATGTAGAGTTAGTGAAGATTTTTTTCCCAATCATTAGGTTGCCTATTTGTCCTATTGACTATGTCCAGAAAGGACAATTCTTATGTTAGTGAAACTTTTAGTCTTAAAAAGAAAATGAAAAATGTAATCACTCTAATCTGGAGGGGGAAAATCATCCAGATGAAACATTGCTAGGCCACTTATTTCAAACTTTAGAGATAAATGCAAATTGTTCAAAACCATCTAAGGCTATGTCTGAGAAAGAGTAACATTTGGAAATTCCCTAGATGGCTTCCTAACTGGGATTTACCTTAATTTCTAAGCTGAGCAGTGGGGAGGGGGATAGAGAAGTCTGTGAAAGCTTTCTTCCCCATCACCAATCAGAAACTCCTTACATATTGGACACAGCCAGAATCATAGTGTCTTGGAGGTGCTGGGTGGGTTATTCATTATCTACATAGAAACCAATTCAAGGGCTTTGGGAAAGAATCATCATTCAGGTCACTTTGTAGCATACAAAAAAAAAATGCAAGTGAAGTAGTCAAAGGATTCTGGATGCCTGCATTGCTCAATGCTGCTGAGTCAACTTGACTTTGATTGAACCCAAGGACCATTTAGAAATCAAGCCTCTGGGCACTGTCACAGCCCAAAGCCCCAAAGAATCTGTCTGGGACAGGGATGAAACTGATGGATGTCACGAATGGGAGAAACAGTCCTAAAATATTGCATAAGAAGTTTGATGAGTCTAAGTGTGATTTTCCTACCTTTTCCAAAGAAAAAGTAGAGTTGTCTACAGTTTAAAAAAATACAAATCTCAGAAGAGCCCTTCTTTAAAAAATTATAGAAAAATATCAACAGAGGATAATACTATTAACTATGAGGCCAGATTGATCTAGAGATAATGTGTTCACACACTACCTTTATGATCTGCTTTTCAGACTTTATTCTCTCCATCACATCATCTCCCTCTAGAGACAGCTTTGCCTATTAGTATTAATTAAATGTGAAAGTTAACATGTAGGAAGATTTATAACTTCCTTGGCCTGACAGCTGTGCAGGAGCTGAAATGCATCAAAGAGGATGAATGGCCCTGTCTGCCACACATGAATTATGACCCACTTCTCCAAATTGTCCAGAGCATTTTAAAAAGCATTTTGGGGAACTTGCCAAACAAGCCTTTCCAACCCCATCTCCTTGCTCCTCTCTAAGCATTACCACCATCATAAATGGTCCATGTCTACATGAGGCTGTGGGTAAAATCAGGGCTCAAGTTTAAAAGCGGGAAGAGGGCAATCCAAGAGGTTGGGGTAGGAAGATCACAAGCTCAAGGTTAGTCTGGATGACATAGTAAACTCAAGGTCAAGTTGGGCTATATAGTGGGACCCTGTTTCTAACACCTCTAAAATCTCAATATGAAAAAAAAATAAAAACTAATGATAGAGTGGTAAATATTTTGGCCTCAAATTTAATCTGTTTGGAGCACAATTAATTTGAATTGCTAAACCAATACATGTTTCATATACTTTGCTTCTATAGGTTTAGGATAGGGCAGAAGCTAAATTCTTGTCCTATTTTCAACTGTAAAAGCACTGACAAACAGGATGTATGTCAAATATCTCTGAAATGTCAGAACAGAAACTGGCAATCCCATATAACCATGACATTACACGTAATTTCCAAACCCGACTCTTTAAAACTTTAAAACTTTAGCTTGTATTATGATATTTGAAAATCACACAAAGATTTCAATGCCTAGTTTTGCTGGGTATATTGCTTAGTAGCAATATGCTTGCCTAACAAGCCCAAGGCCCCAGATTCAATCCCCACTACAACAAATAAATAAAATATGCAGTATTGACTATATATTCAACTTACTATTATAATCAGAGTGACCTCATTATCATGCCTCTTATTACCCCATTGTCTTTTCAGCTTTATTAGCATAACTTTACTATTTCAGATTACTCCTACCTTGGGAAAAGATTTAATTGTTCATTACTAAAATATTTCTGATAGACCCATTAATACTTCACAAGGACCACCAAGAAGATAGTTGGCTTATGCTTCCTTAAACACTTGGGCCTATTGTTTCAAGTTTCCTGCTTTGCATATCCACCAATTCTAAATTGTTAAACATGACCCATCCTGTAACCAGATCTGAAAGATTCTCCTTAAGCCAAACTTCTGGCTCTCAATAGAAATTGACCTTTCCCTTCTCCAAAATACCCCTGGAACCTGGTGGAGGAAATACCCTCCCTTTCTGAGCCAAGAGACAAACTTGATTCTGTGTCATCTTCAGGCTGTGTTGCTGAAGTGTATGGGGGGATGTTCTTCAGCAGGTACTGCAACATGCAGAAAAAGTACTTAATGACTTACAGAGAAAAGAATGACCTACATGACAGACTTTTCATATCAGTAAAAATAGATGTGGAAGAGGAGCTGGCAGAAAGATTGTGCTGTTGGAAATGCTAAATGTGAGTCTCATGTCACAACATGCCCTGTTCCCCATATCTAGCTGCTATGGTTTCAGGTGTTTTCAACACTTACCACTATCTGACATGCAAATCACATACATACATATTTTCTTATTTATTTTTATCTGTTCTTAGTGAAACGTAAACTTTATAAGGACAGAATCTTGGCTGATTCCCTGCTTATTCTCATCATCATAAGCAATAAAATGGGAAGGGGAAAAGAAAGAAAAAATGGGAGAGGGAGGGAGGAAGGGAAGAAGTAAATGATTTCTTTTTCTTCTGTACATCATGAGACCAGATACCTACAATTAGATGGACAAGATACAGATTAGCATATAATGGATTTTGTACATTGTATGTGCCCACAAAGACTTCAATGATGATAACATCATATAGCATCTGGATTTGTTCAGCATCTTAACAAAGAACAATAATTTTGTAAAGAAGTGAAAAGACAAAAGAGGCTTTGGGCTTTGGGGGTCAACACAACACACCATGGAAAGGAAAAATACAGAAGGAAAGTTAATGGAAGATGAGGCACTTTTGCAAGGCTGATTCCACTGCCCTGGCACTGTCTCCCTCTCTGATTGTCATAAATCACCCTCTCTGGTAGGTGAGTGTCACCCCTGGCATCTCAAATGTCTTCTAAAGCCCATGTGCTAAAAGCTTGCTTTCCAGTCTGCCACAGTGGGAAGAAGTGATGTTATTGAGGATGTAAACTTGAAGGGAATATTATGACCTTGGTTACTTCTTCCACTTCCTCCTCATCTTCTCCCTACTTCCTCCTCCTCATTTTCTTCTTTTCCTCCCCTGTCTCAGGTACCATGAGGTGAACACCTTTCTTTTGCTAGATAATACCCATTAAAATGCTCTGCTAAACAACCACAAACTACAACTTTTGAAACCACAAGTCAAAATAATCTTTTTTTCCTTTAAGCTGATTGCCTCAAGTATTTTGTCACAGTGATGGAGACCTCTGTAGTAGTACAATGCAAGATGACACAGATCTTTTCTTGTGTGTGCTTTTTCTCAGTTCAACATAATCCCATGTGCAAGACTGGCATAGTTACAGGCATGTCCATCCCATAGCCTTCAGGTCTGTCTTAGTTAGGGTTTTACTGCTGTGAGGAGACACCATGACCAAGGCAACTCTTGTAAGAGCAACATTTAGTTGGGGCTGGCTTACAGGTTCAGAGGTTCAGTCCATTATCATGGGAACATGGCAGCTTCCAGGCAGACATGGTTCAACTGAGAGTCCTACATCTCCATCTGAAGGCTGCTAGCAGAATACTCACTTCCAGGCAGCTAGAACTAGGGTATTAAAGCCATGCCCACAATGACACACCTACTCCAAAAAGGCCACACCTCCTAATAGTGTTACTCCCTAGCCCAAGCATATATAAACCATCACAAGGTCCTTGCAACAGTGACTAAAGACAGTTATGAAAAGCAGGTTTTTTGGCTTTTGTTTCATCTTGTTTTGATTTGATTTGACATGATATTTTTAAAGAAAAAAGCATAAACTTTCTTAAAATCAGAATTTTGTGATTTTTTTTTTTTGGTATCTTGGTTGCATAGTTCTTAAATGTGAACTTTATAAATGACTCCATTGTGTTACAGTGTCCAAAGTTTGGATTAGTTACTAGAGTGTCACACTACTTTCTGAATAGGGAGAAGAGATGGAGAAAGAGAGTATAGCCCATAAGAAATTCCCTAGGAGAGAAACAACGGTACCTTCTCAGTTCAGGTTGTGAAGTCTATGTACTCTCCTCTTCTATTATTTTAAGCCTTCTGTGAGAGTTGACTGAAGATACCTGGGTAATGTTAGTAGCAGTCTGGGGACTTTAGATATGAGCAGCAATAGGAAGTGCAGCTGTCCCATGACCTCCAGGCTTAGATGCTGAAGTGCCTTTGAGATGCATTCTATAAATGGAGAGTAGTACTTGGAAGTTCCACAGGCAGCAGGTAAGCATGCTTCAGCCTCTGTTGACTCAGGCACAAACAAAACCAGGTTTCACATGCCGGAAGGGAGCAGAAGAAAGCCAGAGCCTGCTCCTGTATTGACCCTGATTTGGGGAGGTATGGTTTGAATGTAAAATGTCTCTCAGAGGCTCATGTATTTGAATACTGGCTCTCTAGATGGTGGCTCTGTTCGGGGAAGGTGTAGAAGCTTGAGGAGATGGTAGTGGGACTAGATTATAGATTACAGGCCCCTTTGCCTCTGGCCTGTGCTTCTGGGCTCTGAGCTTCTATGCCTCTCAACTTTTGGGACTGCTTTGATGGGATCAAGTTGTACCCCAGGAGTTGGTTCTGCTCTGAGATGACAAACTGATCCTCCCTGCAGCCATTAGCCACAGCAAAGCCGTCCTCTCTAAAATTGTGTTTACTAGCTATTTGGTCACAGTAAAGAAAACAGTAATTAATACAGGAAAGCAGATATGCTGAGAGATGGAGGGAGAGAGGGAGGAAAGGAGGAGGAGGGAGGGGGGTTAGTTAAAGGAAGGTAGCAGGCTCAGGACAAGGACATGGTCAGTGAAGTACTCTCTTCAGTAACCCAAATTTCAGAGCATTTCAAAACATTTGGCAATACAGGAAATAAGCTTTACACACAGCATTTTAATAAATGAAAATTAACGCAGAGCAACCAGAGTGAACAAGCATCCAATTTGAAAACAAAGGCAGAACCATTGCAAATGGTTTGTTTTTCCTTTTGCCTCAAGCTCCAACATGGCTCCCCATAGTACTGTGACTGATTCAGACTTTATCTAAAATGTTGATGTTTTTCTTCACTGTGGATATTTTTGCATTAATGTTGATACATGAAAATAGGTCTCAGGAGAAGGCACAGTTGACAACATGCTTGCCACATGAATACAAAGACCTGAGTTCATTTGCCATCATCCACATAAAAAGTGGACATGGCAGCATGCACCTAGAATCTAGGCACTAGGGAGGTGGAGACAGGATAATCGCTGGAGCTCATTGGCCAGTCAGTCAAATTAGTGAGCTGCAGATTCAATGTCAGACCCTGTCTCAAAAAATAAGGTCTTGAGTGACTGGAGAAAACACCTGTTTTTAATTTCTGGTCTACACACACACACACACACACACACACACACACACACACTGTATTTGTCATACTTCATCAAAGTAAGAGAGCCAATAGGAAATATACTGGCATGGTGTATATAAACGAGATTTATTATAGAGCTCATGTGATTACAGTGGTAGGAAATACTGTGATCTGCTTTCTACATCTAGAAATGAAGAGAAGCCAGTGTCTTCATTTTTTCCAATTTCTGTGATAAAATACCCTGACAAGAGCAACTAAATGGGAGACAGGGTTTGTTCTGGATCACAGTTCTGAAGTGAGACAGTCCATCATGGAGGGGAAGACATGGTGGCAGGAAGAGGAAGTTGATGAGTCACGGTGCATTCATACTCAAGAAATAAAGCACGAACAGGAAATAGAGCTGAGTTATAAAGCCTGACCCCCCTCCACACACACACACACCACAATGACCCACTTCCTCCAATAAGGATCTAGCTCCTAAATGTTCTGCCACCTTCCCAAACAGTATCTTCAACTTAGGATCAACCACGTGTTCATATGAGTGAGATGATTATGGGAAGATTCACATTGTCAACAAGTCTGAAAGTCACAGAACTAATAGTGTATCTTATAGTCTGAATCTAAGAGAGAGGGTGCATTCCATCTTTTTGTTCTATCCTGGTCTTTGACACTTTTGATAATGCCCGTGGTGCTGTGATATAGTTCAGGTGGCTAAGTTCAATATTCAGTACTACAATAAATAGAAAAATAGATGATGTCTATGCACACTGGAGAGGACCATCTGTTTTAGTCACTATCTTGTAGCACTCCTCCAGACACATCCAGAAATAATGCCTAGTAAATGTGATGGCTTGCTTTTGTTAACATAGAACAAACTAGAGTCACCTGGGAAGAAAAAAAACCTCAATTGAGTAATTACCTCCATCAGATTTACCTGTGGACATATGTACAAAGTATTTTCTTGGTTGCCATAATTCTTCAAATTTACATGGAAGGGATATGAGGATGAAATCCAGTGGCCTTTTCTCCTGAAAAGTATTCTAGATCCTATCCAATGTTTTTCATTGTATCTTTAAACAGCATTATGTATATTAGAGGAAAGGGTGAGTCTATTACAAAGAAAAACAAACTCTAACCTTGCATTTTACATGCTTTGAAATGTCCACAGTACCAAAATAACCAATAATCAAAGGGCAGCTGCAGCAGCACCAGTGACTGTCTTTTTTTAAATCGCCTCTATATCACTTCAACAAAGAGATGGAGCCATTGTTATGAGAAAACAAAAGCAAGGTCCATAAATGACATATACAACAAAAGCAAAACTTTCCCATGAGCAGGCTTCAAATCACCAAGAACAACAAGATGCCTGTGCTCTCAATTAAGAGGAAAGGCTGAGGAAAGGCAAAAGACATCTAATGAATGGCCAGAAATTGAGTTGTCAGTAGGTGACCACCCATCCCTAAGGGGAAGAATCCACCCTCATCATGGATAGTGACCAACCCCAAGGGAGAAAATTCAACTTTCTGCATGAATAGTGCCAATTCCAGGTAAGGAGAGGGAACTATTTTCAGAATGGAAGGTGTCCAATCCTAATCTGGTAGAATCTATCTTCAGCATAGGAGGTACCTAGTTCCAAGGCAGAGTTCACCTTCAACATAAGTCCAATGGAATGGGAGAAGCCTACTATCAAAACTTGTAGGACTTCTTGCCAGGAAGCATAAAGATGCTAAGACTTCAAATCATTTGCTGTCAGCATGGATGATGCGTAGTCTCAAGGGGAAAAGGTCCAAACTCAGCATAAATGGTACCCAATCCCAAGTCTATCCTTTGCATGGTGGATGGTGCCCACTGCCCACAAGAACAAATTGGGAAGTACCTTTGCAGGCTTCAGATCCTCTGAAAAATTTCAGATCAGTATATTTATTTAAAGATAAAGAAGTCTTCGTGATTCTAAAAGCCATAATTTACAAAAAGATAAAATAATGGATTTTCAAGCATTCAATGCCACCTTAGAAAATTAGGGAAGGTCTTCATACCTCAGGAAACTATTAGGCATTGTGTGAAAATGGAACAGAATAGGGACATCCAGGCAAAGGAGAAGGGTCAGACCTCAGTAGTTGAGTCTGCTCTGAGGTACAAACACAGCACACTGGCAACAAGGAGTGGGGTACTAAAGCACCAAGCTCATAAGTTGTCTGTTTCTGTGCTCTCTGGCACACTGGAGAACCAGAAACAATGGTGATTAGTTGACTCCTGTGTCATGTTCTCTTAAGAAATTATAATTACAAGACATTATTTCTATAGACAATGAAATCACGTCATAAAGACAAGAACAGACAGCAATGAAAAATCTTAATATTGTATTTCTATGTGAGCTTTGAGAGTTTGGAAACAGTAGAACCCAGGTGACAGTAACTGAGGCTGAGTGATTGACAGAGAAGAGAAAATTATTCAGATCATGGTTTGGAATTGGAACACCGGGTGCCTGGGTAAGGTTTGAAAAGTGGGCTGAGAACATTTAAGAAGGAATTCAAAGTGAAAGAAAAGCTCAGGATGCAGACTTAAGTAGGACACAGTAAAGAGCAGAAGAACATCATAAAGGAAATGATGAGAAAGGAGAATTAGATGAAGTGAAACATTGCAACAAAATGTGTAAAAGGATCGAAAGTGCCGAAGGGAAATGTAAGAATGGTTACTTGAAGCTGAGGTTGGGAGATTCTCACTAAGACTCAGTTTGAAATTCAATTGAATATTAGAGGGACCTTTAACTGTCAATGTCATAAGCAAACTGCCCTCATCAGTGGAAGAAAGCCGTTATAGAAGCAATGGTTTGTCTAGTCAGGAAATGGGAGCCCGGCAAAGGAATAATGTTACTCATTTTTCTATTTTGCTCATACTCTTGTTTGCTCTTCCACTATGACAAAGCACAGAGAAGATCCTTCTGAGATGCTAGTGGAACACTCTCAGACTTCAGAGCCTCTTAAACAGCAAGCCAAATAATACCCCATTCTCTAAAAATTACTCAGTCCCGTGTATTCTGTTACACCAACACAAAATGGATTAAGATACTAGCATATATCTGCAATAAAAGTCTCCAAAGAAGAAAATCAAAGCAAAGACAGCAACTATATATTGAAAATATTTCTGGTATACAGAAGATCTGTGTCTATGTTTACAGAACACAGAAGATGCCTTTGAAAATCAGTCCAGAGTAGTTAAAATAAAATGTTTTAACAAATTTGTTAAACATACAGAAAAGAGAAAAATAAAACAAAATTTTTAAATGAAAGCAAAAGAAAATAAGACGGGCAAAGCTTTCTCAGTAGCATTAACAATAATGTAACTGAAGAACATGTTAATATTGAGAGAGTTACAAAATGTAGACAAAGGTTTTGTACCCAGACAAACAGACATTGGATTTAAAGTTATATACAATTAAATTAAATTTTTTAAATAATTTGAAACTATTATATTAACATTGTTGGGAATGTGTATATGAACTATGAATACAACCAAAAAAGGTCCTTGAGTACATACAAGTTCCAGCTGCATTCACTAACCAACATAACAGTGAACACTCACACTGCCCAAGTTGTAGAGCATAAACCACATTTTGCATTAAAAGAAACCCTTCTCTCTTCCCCAGATCCAAGTCTCCAGTTTTATACCCAGCAGAATACCTATGGTAGCTTTCCCTGTCCCCTGTTCCCATCTCTTTTGGATCCCACAGACCTTTCCTTTCCACCTTCTCTTTCCCCATTTGTTGCTTTGTCCCAGGCCCCAACCCCAGCAGGCACTGCTTACCATCCCAGGGCAACAAGTAGGTTTAAAGTAGAAACATTACTTACCTTCTGTTCCTTCCACCCAATACCCCTATTCTCATCCCCAGCTCTGTGGCAGAAAACCTGCTGTAGACTGCTTATTAATCTCTGACCCCATCTACAATGGATCAGAACGATCTTCTTCTCCAACCATCCTATCCCAAACTCATCTCATTACACTAACCTCCAACACCAGCAGATATAACCTGGTAACACACTAGCTGAGCAGGCCAGGGAAGCAGGTCGTCAGAAAATTTCCTACCAGTCAGCACATAGCCACCACAACCTCCTACAACAAAGAGAGAAAGCAGAAAACAAGGAACAAAACACTCACCAACAGACACAAAACTAGATACCATCATCTAGGTCTCTATTTATCCCAAGCCCAGATGCCATCATATAAACACAATCAATAGCAGCCAGGACAATATGTCTCCACTAGAGCCCAACAATGCTACTACAGAAGGCTCTAAATATTCCAACATAAGTAAAAACCAAGTAAAAGACCTTAAAATAGCATGGATGAAGATGATAGAGGTCCTTAAAGAGGAATTGAATAAATCTCCTAATGAAATCCAGAAAAAAATACAGAAAGTATGAAGAAATGAATAAATACCCTAAATAAATCCAGGAAAATACAAATAAAGAGTATATGGAAATAAATAAAAATGTTCAAGAATTGAAGTAGAATTCATAATGAAAACCCAAACTGATATAATTCTGGGGGGAAAAAACTTCAGTAATTTAAACAAGAACTACAGAAGCAAACCTCACCAAGAGAATGAAAGAGATAGAAACTCAGAAATAGAAAACAAAAGCAGAAAACAAATGATACCCTCAGGAATTGAAGATATGATGAAAAAAATGGATACATCTATCAAAAAATTAAATCTAAAACAAAACATCCAGGAAATCTAGGACACTATGAAAAGATCAAACTTAAGAAGGATAGGAATAGAGGAAGAAGAGAAAAAAAAAACAGCTCAACAGCCCAGAAAGCATTTTCAACAAAATCATAGAAGAAAAATTTCCTAACCTAAAGAAGAAGATACCTGCTTGCAATCCCACCAGTAATGGAGGAGTGTTCTGCTTTCTACACATCCTCACCAACATCTGCTGTCACCTGAGTTTTTGATATTAGCCATTCTGACTGGTGTGAGGTGTAATCTCAGGTTGGTTTTGATTCACATTTCTCTGATTACTAAGGATGTTGAACATTTCTTTGGGTGCTTCTCAGCCGTTTGAGTTTCTTCAGTTGAGAATTCTCTGTTTAGCTCTGTTCCCCATTTTTTTGGTAGGGTTATTTGGATCTCTGGAGTGTAACTTCTTGAGTTCTTTGTATATATTGAATATTAGCCCTCTATAGGATGTAGAATTAGTAAAGATCTTTTCCCAATCTGTTAGTTGTCATTTTGTCCTATTTACAGTGTCCTTTGTCTTACAGAAGCTTTGCAATTTTATGAGGTCCCACTTGTTGATTCTTGATCTTAGAGCATAAGTCATTGTTGTTCTGTTCAGAAAATTTCCCCCTGTGCCCATGTGTTCCAGATTTTTCCCCACTTTCTCTTCTATTATATTCAGTGTATCTGGTTTTATGTGGAGGTCCTTGATCCACTTGGACTTGAGCTTTTTACAGGGAGATAGGAATGGATCAATTCGCAATCTTCTACATGTAGACCTCCAGTTGAACCAGCACCATTTGTTGAAGATGCTGTCTTTTTTCCACTGGAAGGTTTTAGCTCCTTTGTCAAAGATCAAGTGACCATAAGAGTGTGGTTTCATTTCTGGGTCTTCAATTCTATTCCATTGATCTACCTGCTTATCACTGTACCAATACCAAGCACGTTTTATCACTATTGCCTTGTAGTACAGCTTGAGGTCAGGGATGCTTATTCTCCTAGATGATTTTTATTGTTGAGAATAGTTTTTGCCAACTTGTTTTTTTGTTTGTTTGTTTGTTTTGTTATTCCATATGAATTTGAGAATTGATCTTTCTAAGTCTATGAAGAATTGAATTGAAATTTTGATGGGGATTGCATTGAATCTGAAGATTGCTTTCTGTAAGATGGCCATTTTTACTATATTAATCCTGCCAATCGATGAACATGGGAGATCTTTCCATCTTCTGAGGTCTTCTTTGATTCTTTCTTCAGAGACTTGAAGTTCTTGTCATACAGATCTTTCACTTGTTTGGTTAGAGTCACACCAAGATACTTTATATTGCTTGTGACTATTGTGAAGGATATCTTTTTCCTAATTTCTTTCTCAGCCTATTTATCTTTTGAGTATAGGAAAGCTACTGATTTGTTTGAGTTAATTTTATATCCTGCCACTTTGCTGAAGTTGTTTATCAGCTGTAGGAGTTCTCTGGTGGAGTTTTTGGGGTCACTTAAGTATACAATCATATCATCTACAAATAGTGATATTTTGATGTCTTCCTTTCCAATTTGTATCTCTTTGACCTCCTTTTGTTGTCTAATTGCTCTAGCTAGAACAAGTACTATATTGAATAGATAGGGAGAGAGAGGGCAGCCTTGTCTAGTCCCTGATTTTAGTGGGACTGCTTCAAGTTTCTCTCCATTTAGTTTGATGTTGGCTACTGGTTTGCAAACCTATTAAATTACACCTGATTTTTCAAAGAAGACTCAAAACTTCAGAAGGATCTGGACAGATGTGCTACGGATTCAAAGAGACCAGAGATGTAAGGCCAGAATACTATACCCAGAAAAATGTTCAGTCACCATAGATGGAGAAAATTATATATTCTATGATAAAAAATAAAATTAATCAATATTTATCTACAAATTCAGATTTACAGAAGGTGCTAGAAGGAAAACTCCAACCTAAGAAAGTTAAATGAAACCATGAAAACAAAGAGAATAAATAATCACAGAAACCTAATACACACCCACACACACACAGAGAGAGAGAGAGAGAGAGAGAGAGAGAGAGAGAGAGAGAGAGGTACCATCACCATTACTGTTTTTATGATGAACAACAACAAAATAACAGGAATCAACAATTGTTAGTGACTGATCTCTCTCCACATCAGTGGTCTTAGTTCTCCAATAAAAAGACACAGACTAACAGAATAGATGCAAAAACAGGATTTTTTTTCCTTTTCTTGGATTCAGGAAACACATCTCAATATGGAAGACAGATTCAGGGTAAAAGGATGGAAAAAGACATTTTAAGAAAACTCACCCAAGAAACAAGGTCCTGTAGCCATGTTAACATCTAAAAAAACAAAATACTTCAAACCAAAACTAATCAGAAGAAACAGGGGAGAACACTACATATTCATCAAATAAAAATCCACCAAGATGACATTTCAATTCTTAACATCTATGCCCCAAACACAAGGGTGCCCACATTAGTAAAAGAAACACTATTATCACTTAAATCACACACTGAACCTAACATACTGATAGTAGGGGACGTCAATGCCCCAGTCTCACCAACAGATGGATCATCTAGACAAAAAGTAAACAGAGAAATTCTAGGGCTAACAATGTACAAAACCAAATGTACTTAACAAATATTTATACAGCATTTTACTAAACACACACACACACACACACACACACATTTTTCTCCACACCTCATAGAATATTCTCCAAAATTTACTACATACTTAGACACAAAGCAAGTCTCAACAGATTACAAGAAAATTGAAATATCAGCCTACATTCTATCTGAGTACCATGGATTAATGCTTAATATTAAAAATAACAGAAAGTTTACTAACTTATGAAAACTGAACAATTTTCAACTGAATGAAAAAAATGAGTGAAGGGAAAAATAAAGAAATGAAAGACTTTCAAAAGTTGGATGAAAATGGATATACCTCCTACCCAAACTTATAAGACACAATGAAAGCAGTTTTAAGAGGCAAATTCATAGCACCCAGTGCCTACATTAAAAAAGAAAAAAACTAGACATATATTATACTTGCAATTTAATAGCATAACTGAAACCTTTAGAACACAAAGAAGAAATCAAATACAAAAGGAGTAAATGAAAAAAAAATAATAAAACTGGAGACCAAAATCAATAAAATGAAACAAAGAGAACAATAAAAAGAATCAATTAAACGAAGAGTTGGTACTTTGAGAAAATCAGTAGGATTAACAAACTTTTTTCAAATTAATTAAAAGGTGGAGAGCACATATACAAATGAACAAAATCAGAAATGAAGAGGGGACACAGAGGAAATGCAGAAAATTATAAGGACATACCTTAAAAACCTGTCCCCATAAAATTGAAACATCTAAAAGAAATGGATAATTTTCTCAATAAATACCATATACATGATCTTGTTAAATATAGATCAGATAAGCAATTTAAATAGACCTATAAGCCCTAGTGAAATAGAAGCAGTCATTAAAAGCCTACTAATCAAAAAAGGCCCAGAGCCAGATAGTTTTAGTGCAGTACTCCTCCAGACTTTCAAAGAAGAGTTAATGCTAATACTCCTCAAATTATTCCACAAAATAGAAAACAGAAGGAACCTTTCCCAGGGCATTCTATGAGACCACAGTTATCCTTGTACCCAAATCACACAAAGACCCAACAAGAAAAGAAAATAACATACCAATTATCCTTATGAAGATAGATGCAAAAATACTCAATAAAACACTTACAAACAGAATCCAAGAACACATACAATACATACAATGTACAAAAATTTAAAAATGTATCCACCATATAAACCATATAAACAAATCAAAAGAAAAAACTCACATTATTATCTACTGAAAGCAGAAAAAGCCTTTGATGAAAAGCCTGGGGAGGTTAGGACTACAAGGAACATATCTAAACAAAATGAAGGCAATTCACAACAAGCCCATAGCCAACATCAAATTAAATGGAGAGAAACTCAAAGGAGTTTCACTAAATTAAGAAACAAGACAAGGCTGTCCACACTCTCCATACCTAATCAATACAATATTTGAAGTCTTAGCTAGAGCAATAAGGCAACTGAAGGAGATCAAGGAGACTCAAATTTGTAAGAAAGATGTCAATATATCTTTATTTGAAGATGGTCTGATAGTATAGATAATTGACTGTAACAATTCTGCCAGGGAACCCCTACAGCCAATAAACACATATTTCCAGCCAACTATCTGGATACAAAATTAAGTCACAAAAATCGGCCCTCCTATATAGAAATGACTAATGGACTGAGAAAGAAATAAGGAAAATAACACCTCTCACAATATCCTCAATTAATATAAAATATCTTGTAGTAACTTTAACCAAGCAAGTAAAAAACAAGACTTAAAGTTTTGTCTTTGAAGAAAGAAATTAAAGAAAACAACAGACGATGGAAAGATCTCCCATGCTCATAGATCTGTAGGATTAACATAGTGAAAATGATCATCCTATCAAATGGTCTACAGATTCATTGTCAAAATTCCAACACTTCCTCATAGACTTAGAAAGGACAATTCTCAACTTCATATGGAAAAAGAAGAGACCTAGGATTTCTCAAACAACCCTGAACAATGAAAGAACTGTGGGAGGTCTCACCATTCCTGATCTCAAGAGATACTACAAGACTATAGTAATAAAAACAGCATGGTATTGGCATAAGAACAGACATTGATTAATTAAGTGGAATTGAAGACCCAGACATAAATCCACACACCTATGGACACCTCATTTTTTATGAATATACCATAAATACTTTTTCAAAAAAGGGCATCTTCTGGTATACTTAAGTGACCCGAAAAACTCCACCAGAGATCTGCTACAGATGATAAACACCTTCAGCAAAGTGGCCGGATACAATATTAACTCAAGCAAATCAGTAGCCTTCCTGTACTCGAAGGATAAACAGGCTGAGAAAGAAATTAGGGAAATGACACCCTTCACAATTGTCACAAACAATATAAAATATCTTGGTGTGACTCTAACCAAACAAGTGAAAGATCTGTATGACAAGAACTTCAAGTCTCTGAAGAAAGAAATGAAGAAGACCTCAGAAGATGGAAAGATCTTCCATGCTAATGGATTGGCAGAATTAATATAGTTAAAATGGCCATCCTGCCAAAAGCAATCTACAGATTCAATGCAATCCCCATCAAAATCCCAACTCAATTCTTCATAGACTTAGAAAGATCAATTCTCAAATTCATATGGAGTAAAACCCAGGATAGCAAAAACTATTCTCAACAATAAAAGGACTTCTGGGGGAATCAGCTTCCCTGACCTCAAGCTGTAGTGATAAAAACTGCATGGTACTGGTACAGTGACAAGCAAGTAGATCAATGGAATAGAATTGAAGACCCAGAAATGAAACCACACACTTATGGTCACTTGATCTTTGACAAAGGAGCTAAAACCTTCCAGTGGAAAAAAGACAGCATCTTCAACAAATGGTGCTGGTTCAACTGGAGGTCTACAGGTAGAAGATTGCGAATTGATCCATTCCTATCTCCCTGTAAAAAGCTCAAGTCCAAGTGGATCAAGGACCTCCACATAAAACCAGATACAATGAATATAATAGAAGAGAAAGTGGGGAAAAGTCTCGAACACATGGGCATAGGGGGAAAGTTCTTGAACAGAACACCAATGGCTTGTGCTTTAAGATCAAGAATCAACAAATGGGACCTCATAAAACTGCAAAGCTTCTGTAAGGCAAAGGACACTGTAAATAGGACAAGACAGCAACCTACAGATTGGGAAAAGATCTTTACCAATCCTACATGTGATAGAGGGCTAATATCCAAGGTATACAAAGAACTCAAGAAGCTAGAATCCAGAGATCCAAATAACCCTATCGAAAAATGGGGAAGAGAGCTAAACAGAGAATTCTCAACTGAGGAAACACGAATGGCCAAGAAGCACCTAAAGAAATGTTCAACATCCTTAGTCATCAGGGAAATGCAAATCAAAACAACCCTGAGATTTCACCTCACACCAGTCAGAATGGCTAAGATCAAAAACTCAGGTGACAGCAGATGTTGGAGAGGATGTGGAGAAAGAGGAACACCCCTCCATTGCTGGTGGGAATGCAAGCTGATACAACCTCTCTGGAAATCAGTCTGGCGGACCCTCAGAAAAATGAACATAATACTACCTGAGGATCCAGCTATTCCACCCCTGGGCATATACCCAGAAGATGCTCCAATATGCAATAAAGACACATGTTCCACTATGTTCATAGCAGCCATATTTATAAGAGCCAGAAACTGGAAGCAACCCAGATGTCCCTCAACAGAGGAACGGATACAGAAAATGTGGTATATTTACACAATGGAATACTACTCAGATATTAAAAACAATGACTTCATGAAATTTGCAGGCAAATGGATAGAACTTGAAAATATCATCTTGAGCGAGGTAATGCAGTCACAAAAGAATTAACATGGTATATACTAACTGATAAGTGGTTATTAGCCCAATGGTTTAAAATACCCAAAAGTAACTTCACAGCAACCATAGGGTTGAGTGTGAGGTCCCAGATTGAAGAGTTGGAGAAGGGACTGAAGGAACCAAGGGAGTTTGCAGCCCCAGGGAGGGAGCAACAGTGGCAACTGGCCTGACCCCTCAATACTCCTGGAGACTGAATCACCAACCAAAGAGTACACATGGAGTAACCCATGGTGCTGGCCACATATGCAGCAGAGGAAGGTCTTATTAGACATCAGGGGTCCAGAGGTTCTTGGGCCTGAGGGTGTTATATCCCCCAGTATAGGAGAATGCCAAGGAGGGAAGACGAGAGTGGATGGGTGGGTAGGGGAATACCCCCATAGTGGCAGGGGTGGGGGGAAAGAATGAGGAGGTTCCAAAGGGGAGATCTGGAAAGGGGAAGACATTTGAAATGTAAATAAAGTATGAAAAAAAAGAAAAAAGGGCATTTTCAATGAATGGTGCTGGTCAAACTGAATAACTACATGTAGAAGAATGAAAACAGATCCATACCTGTTAGTCTGTACAAAACTCAACACCAAATGGATCAAATACCTCAGCATAAAACTAGGTACACTGAACCTGATAAAAGAGAACTTGGGGAAAATGTTGTACTTATTGGCACAGGAAAAGACTTCTTGAATAGAGTACGGATAGAACAGGCAGTAAGATCAACCATTAATCAATGGGACCTCATGAAATTGAGAAGCTTTTTCATGGCAAAAGGATACCTTCTATCAGACAAAACAACAGCCTACAGAATAGGAAAATATTTTACCTATCCCACATCCAATAGAGGGCTAATATCCAAAAGATATAAAGAAGTCAAAAAGCCTGATTTCAAAAACCAAACAACCCAATTTTAAAAGGAGGTACAGATCTAAACAGAAAATTCTCACTAAAGGAAACTCAAATGAGAAACATTTAAAGAAATTTCAACAGCCTTAGCCATCAGGGAAATAGAAATCAAAATGCCTTTGAGATACCATCTTACACCTGACAGAATATCTAAGATCAATAACACAAGTGACAGCTAATGTTGTAACAATGTGGAGCAAAGGGAATACTCCTCCATTGCTGGTGGGAGTGTAAACTTGTACAGCTACTATGGAGCTCAATCAGAAAGATAAGATTCCATCAACTTCAAGACCCAAGTATACCACTCTTGTGCATATATATACCCAGAGGATGCTTCATCCTACTACAAAGATACTTGCTTAACTATTTTTATTGCTGCTCTTTTCATAATAGGCAGAAATTGGAGACAACACAGAAAAACAGATAAAGAATATGTAGTACATTTACACAATGGAGAACTATTTTTTTAAAAAATGACATCATGAAATTTGCAGGCAAATGGGTGGAACTAGAAAAAAATCATTCTGAGTGAGGTATCCCAGATTCATAAAGAAAATATAGTATATATATTCACATATAACTGAATATTGGTCATTAAATAAATGACAATCAAGCTACAATCCAAAGATTCAGAGAAGTTAAGCAAAGAGAAAGGCACTGGATGGGGGCACATGGATCTCTCTAGGAGGGGAAATAAAATATATTTTGATGGGTGGACTGAAGCTGGAAAAGGAGATGAAAATAGAGAATTAGGTGGGAAGTGAAACAGGGTAGAATTAAGAGAGAGAAAGAAGGGACAAATGGCTATAATTGAGCACATTTGAGGGACAGTATGGAAACCTCATAAAGTGGAAAGTTCCTATAATATATGAAGGTGATCCTAATGAAATCTCCAAGTCATGAGGGAGATTAAATCCCCACTGGTCATCTCTTGTCACCAAGCCAAGCTTTCAGTCCTGGGACTAGGTTTCATCCAACTAAATTGTTGGCCAAAGGTTTTCCATGGAAATCTCAGAAGACCAAAATCAAAAAAACAAAAATCTCAGGTGGTTGCCAAGACAGTGGGTTGTTCCCCACAAATGGTTCATTGCTTAAGACAATATCCACACAACTCACTGATCATGGAGAGGCCAAGCTGGTGCCTATAAAGAACCTTCACCTCCATGTTCTAGTGACTATGACACAAAAAGATACTCTGCTGGCTGCCAAAAAGAGAAATGTAAACACCAACTCAATCACAAAACTTTTGATCTACAATATGTTCTGCCTTCAAAGTATGTTAGGGCAATGGTGGCACAAACCTTATGCAAGTAACTAACTAATATCTGACTTGGCTTAAAGTTCACTCCATGGAATCCATACCTGGCACTGCTTGGGTGACCAAGAACCAGAGACTAAATAGCCCAGAAACTTAGGGTAAAATCAAATTCTACTGGCCTAAAAACAAAAAAAAAAAAGTAACAGTAAAAAGACTCCTAATCTTATTTTTCTACACTCAGACGAGTGCCTTTTTCAGCCATCATCAAAGAGGCTTCCTCCTGCAGCAGATGAAAACAAGTACGGGGCTGGAGAGATGGCTCAGCAGTTAAGAGCACTGACTGCTCTTCCAGAGGTCCTGAGTTCAACTCCCAGCACCCACATGGTGGCTCACAACCATCTGTAATGGGATATGATGCCCTCTTCTGGTGTGTCTGAAGACAGCAACTGTGTGCTCTTATACATAAAATAAATAAATCTAAAAGAAGAGAAGAAAAGAAATACAGAGACCCACAGCCAGATATTACACAGAGAGGGACCTTAGAGTTGTGTAGCTCTAAATAAGATGTCTCCATCAAATCTCTTCCCTCAGAGGTCAGGAAACCCGTCAAAAAGAAAGGCAGAAGGAGTTGGGGAGGTCAAAGGGATAGAAACACCAGGAGAAGAAGTTCCTCTTAAAATAACTGGGCGAAGTTCACATGAATTCACAGAGACTGCAGCAGCAACCACAGGACTTACATGGGTTTGCACCAGGTCCTCTCTCTCTCTCTCTCTCTATATATATATATATATATATATATATATAAGTGTGTAATTGAGTGGGTCTCTGATTCTTGTGCCTTTTGGGGGGCTTTATTGTTTTTGTGTTTGCTTGGCTTGTTCAACTTTAATATGATGGTTTTTTGTTTTACGTTATATTTTATTTTATAAAGAAAGAATGTAACACTGAAAAATTATGTGCTGCTTGATTATAGTCATATGGTAGTCTACAAAAATGAAAGCTGTAGATAAAAACTATATAAGAATGTCAACAAAAAAAAAAGAAAGAAACCACAGCTGCTCATATAAATGGCTTCCTTGGGGTCTAGAACAAGAAATGTACAAGGTAAGCCTAAAATATTGTGATACTTAAAATAAACCTAAGAAATCATGCCAAAAGGACTTCAAGAGCCAAGCTGAAGAATTGGCCGATGATGGATAAATTACAGCTATAATTAATTGAAACACATCAAACTCATGTTAGGCCATTAGTCAATGTTGGTTCTAAGAAAATGTCATTGCCTCGATGTAGAAGATGCTGGGCACCAACTTGTTATTTTGAAAACTCATGAAGGCACTATAAAATCAAAGTTTTATCTTTATCTTGGCTTACATGTTTTGACTGTAACCCATAATTAATTAATTAACCCAATTAATGAAGGAAAAAAATTGGAAGTTTTATATGGCTAATATATGAAGAAAAATGATAGAATCAATACATTATGCAAGTGACAAATCTTGTTTTTTAATTGAGGATACAGTTTTCTTTTATTTTTTCTCATACTTAGGATAAATAAAACAAGACACTAAGAAAGCATAACAGCATGCAACTGCCAGCTGGACAGCTTGTAGGAAACAGGCCACAGAAACACAAATGGCCTCAGACAAGTCAGCAATGCTCCATATTCTTCAAAACCATCATCCATGACAAGAAGTAATCCCTGGCTAAAGGAACTATTTGAGTCCTATTTTCACAGAAGAAGCCTCTGTTCTCAGTACAGGACATGGCAAACACTATTCCCCCTTGAAAACAAAACATTTTTATTAACATTATTCGTTAAGTAGCCATTTATAAATCTATAACAAATAAATCTGGATCCAGGCAGTCATCATTAATGTCTGCTGATATCACAGAGTACCTCCTGTTGGCAAGATGCAAAGGCATTTGAAAAGTATTACCATCAAAACATTGAGCCAGTGTTAACCCTTTACTTCTTAATGTTCAGCTCATGGGAAATGCAAAGGAAAGAAGCAATTTACAGCAGACACTATGGCTATGCAATCATAAAATTATAGGTGTGGAAGCTAAACAAACAAGGAATCTGGTTCCCTTAATAAGTAACTTATAGGTGGGCATGTTGAGATATACTTATAATCCTGCTTTCGCAAGGCAAAGGCGGGAGAGCTGTGATTCAAGGCCAGCCAGGGGGAAAATGAAATATCAATAGATTAAAAGAGTATGAGATATGTCGATAAATTCCACAGACTTTATTTGGATCTCAATTCAAACAAGTCAATTATTTAAAAGTATAACAGAACCGGACAAATTTGAACACTATGTAAAGAGGGTCTAAAATTAAGAAATTGAGACGCGGAAGATAGCTTAGTTTGTAAAGTGCTTGGTATACAAATATGAGGGCCTGGATTTTATCCCTAGTGCCCACGTAAACATCTGAACATGATGTATGTGCTTATAATGCCAGCACTGGGAGACAAATACAGAATAATCCTTGGGACCCTCCAACCAACCTGCTGCCTACTCTAATTGGTGAAAACCCAGGATGCAGTGAGAAACATCTCAAAAGACAAGGTGGATGAAACTTGAAAAATGACATCTGAGGTTGACTTCTGGCTTGCACATACAACTACACACACACACACACACACACACACACACACACACACAAACACTACAGTGTATTTAGTTTTAATAATGAATTTCCAGTTATATTTCAAGGAGTTCTTATGCTTTAATGATGCATACTAATACACTTTTGGACCAAAACATAAATAAAGGATTTGATTTATTGCAAAGTGAGTTTGCCCTCCCCGTCCCCCCAAAAAAGACAAGCAACGAGCCAAAATTGCTCTTGAGTTTACAATGGTTACAAACAAGTGATGAAATATGGGGTTTGTTATGCTATCCTCTATGCTCAAAATTTTGCTTAAAGTTTTACATCAAGAAGCCTATGTTGCTTATTGTTTTGGTCTTTGTCAATTTGACACAAACTAGAGACACTTGGGGAAAAGAATTTCAACTAAAGAACTGATTCCATCAGATTGGCCTATGGGTATATCTATGGGGCGTTGTCTTGATCAATGATTAATGGAATAGCCTGGCCCATTGTGGGCAGCATCACCCCTAGGAAGGTGGTCATTGACTGCATAAGATAAATATCTGAACCTGAGCCTGGAAGCAAGCCAGGAAGCAGCATTCTGTCTTAGTTTCTGCTTCAGTTCCCACCTCCAGTTTCCTGCCTTAAGTTTCTACTTTGGCTTGTCTCAGTGAAGGACTGTGATTGGGAAGTATAAGCCAAATAAAACCATTTTCTCCCCAAGTTGCTTTGGGCCAGAGTGGTTTATCACAGCAAGAGAAAGCAAAGTACGAAGTTTCAAGCCCACATGTTCAAGTTCCCATTTTATTATTCACAGTTTGTCTCAGCCAGTCCACCTATAATGAGCATGTTAGATTAATGGCCTGGGTTACCAAGCTATTTGAACATGAGCTCCATATTGGAGGAATAAATCATACTGTAACTGTGACATATTTCCCTTGATGGTGTTGTATATCATTTGTCAATGAACGTTAATAAACGCTAGGTGGCATAGTGATTACTTTATACTAAATGGGCAAAAGAGAAACCCGATTATCTCACTCACATGAGTAAAACTATCTGTCAACTTTGGGGCATGATGACATCATTTTTTAAATTATGTCATTTTGTAATAGATGGAAGTATACTTTTTCTCATTTCACAATTACAATGTTGTCTAGATATTAAAATTCACCTAAACTTAATCTTTTAAAATTTTGTTTACATGGTAACAATTATTCTTGCATTGTTCATCTTCTAATATTTTACAACATGGCTGTAGATGAAAAACATCTTTATTTGTTTTTAAATTACAGTGCTGCTTACCTATTACTATCTAACGTTATTTTTTAAACTTGTCTTTATATAAGAATATTTATTTTTGTATATTTTCATATCCCAATATTTTATAACATGGTTGTACTCTGGCAGAATAAAACTGAAATTGAACTCTGCATAGTTATGTAGGAAGGAGAATTTTGTATTCTTCAAACAAGACTGACAAAAAATATTCCAATGCTACAAAAATTAATATGAAGTAGCCCTGGGTGTTTTCTCTAGTACCTGTATGCTTCTTCCAGCTTCTAACTCTTGTGTCATTAATTGGTCCCAACTCTTATGCTAGTGTTCCTTCCAGCTGAGTTTTTCATTACCCAAATAATATATCATTCTATTTTTGTAGTACATGACTAATTTAGGAAAACACTGAGAGTTTAATTAATGGCTTTTGATTTAAATATTCCATCTCTAAGTACACTATTTTAAACAAAAGAAAATAAACTTAGACTCCAGAGATACGGTAGAAAGACCAGTGCATTTGGCCGACTAGAAATTTAATTTACTTGGTGATATTGTCTCCCTTTTTTTCATTTCTCTGGATTCCAGTATACTTCATTTAATCCTTCATTGACGAGATGAGTGATTCGGGCAGATTCTAGGAATACAGAGGTGAGCACAGCACTGAATCTCCACAGAGGGACCTGAGGGAGAAATCTTTAAGGGTTGGCAGGAGGCAGAAATGTTAGGAACAAACGTAAATTCCGTGGTGTTGAGGAAAAGAGCCAGTGTACCATGGAGAAGCACGGTCTGGCATAAAGAAGAAATAAAAGACAGCAGAGAGGCACATCACAGTATGGTGAGGTTGAACTCAATGACCCGTTAGATCCTTCCGTACACATAATTGTGTAGCTGTGGCATCAGAATATCTTGGCTTCACTGTTTGCCATTTCCATGATTATTTGTAGATTCATTTCTTCTCTAAACCTCTGTGTCCTAAGCCATCAAATAGTGGTGTTTACATAAGACGATACACTCAAAGCCTGTGCTTGGTGTTCTCTACCTAAACAGTGATGGTTAATATTTGCTTTTGCATTTCCCGTCTCAAAGCATCTTTTGTATGTGTTCTTATTTTATTCCAGCAAAAGCGCTAAGAGTGACTTGTGAGATTTATAACAGCCTTTATCATTTTTTGTATTTACAAAAGAGAAGACTCAAACTCAAACAGGATGCATCTGACACGACCGCCGAATCCCTCGGACCTCCCACTCAGCCTTCTTTTGACTATCACACAGGATTCTATTTTAGCTTCCGTTTGAACAAGCGAGGAAGTTCATCCCCTTCTGGGGACTTGTACAGATCTGTTCATCTCCCATCTCGAGATGTCAGGTTCCCCTTCGGGTTTTTCCTACTCTTCCAAAGGATCGATCTTATACAGAAGCACTTTCTCTCCTGCTAAGCCTTGTGTTTCAGAGGTTCAAGGTTATGATTGTCCTGTCAGTCAACCAGTTTGAATGAAGACCTGTAAGTGTTTTTAATCATTTTTATGTGCACTAAAGTCTCGCTACTATCTTTCTTCCATTATTATGGATTTTCTGAAATAAAGCTTTCTCTACAAGCTGTTTCTCAGGAAATCTTTAAAGCTTCCGACAGAAATTGCCTCAATGGGGATAACACGCCGCAAATAAAAAGTCACACCATCTTAGTCTTTAAGTTCATCCTCTCTTGAAAACTCAGACACAAAGCCATGCCTAGCCTACTTTTTACTTGAATTGCAGATAATAAAGAGATATAAAAATCTATCAAGGCTTCAGGAGAAAGAGGAGAGCGATGGCTCCCTGGGCTCACAGTGCAACAGTCTCCCCTCCATTTAAACATTTTAGAGCTGACCTCTCTGCTAGCTAAAAATGTCAGCACAGGGCTTGCCGGCTTTAGCTTTCATGCACCCGGGTGTATAACACCACCTTAATTCTCTCCCAGACAGTTCCTGTGTGATCCAGAAGGAGGAATAAGATATTTCCTTTCTGACAGCCACTGGAAGGTGATGCTCAATGATGTTCCATAATCTGTTAAGGAAAAGTAAATGTACTTTAAGTTTACTAAAGTTCCTTCTCCTCCTTGTATATGCCAAATCCGCCTACTACCCCAACACAGGGTCTTTTTCTTAATTCTCTGAATCCTAGTTGGTTTGGAGAAATGCCTGGAACCTGTGCTTTGTGCCTGTACCCGTGGCTCTGTGGCCTGCCTTTGAGCTCTGATTTCCCTTCCTAAGCTAAGCCAGTGGCATCCTACTTTAATTACTTAGCATAGCTCCCTGCAAATGGTAGGCAGGAGCTGAGAAATGTAAATCGAACAGAACTCTCCAATCTCAAACCCAAAGGACTGTATGTATCAAAAAGATGACTCTAAGAAGAATAACCCACTCCTTTGAAACCTTAGAGAAGTAGGGGGGAAAAGATATTAACAATGAGACACTATAGTTCAAATTATGGATCTCAGAATCCTAAGTTCTTAATTCAATCCATAAATGTAGGCATCAAATTGTTCTTGCTACAAAAGGAAAGAGAGTGAGAGGAGAGAAGGGGTTACATTCTGGTGATTTGGGTTGGTTTTATGCTGGGAGAAGCCTGTCTATCATGAAACTCAGATTGCTGCAAACAGCAAAGTCATTACAGCTCAGCAAGCACAGGCTGTCAAAGGTCTCTCTTTAAGTGTGTTTCCCTGAAAATTATCTCTGACCATTTTTCTTGAACAGTTTTTTTTTTTCCTAAAAACAAGTTCTTTGCTGGAAAAAAAAAAAGGACAAAAGTGAAAAGAATTGAATATTGATGCCAGACATCAATACTGACAAGAGATTCCCAGAATAGACATGAACACAATGCTTGGCCTTGTAGGTTTCCTGACTACTCAAGGAGCTTGGAATGATTTATTCTATAAAGATAAAAATTGCAGCTAGGATACCACCATCAGTAGACTGTTACAAATTAGTAATTAGTCAGTTAAGCCAGGTGGTCCTTTAAAACCTTACACTGTTATGGTTTGGATCAAAGATCACAAGCGGCAGTGTAATCGTTAAAAGATGAGCCATAGTATAAGGATTAAGGTCACTGGGAGAATGTTCTTGAAAGGGATATTGAGACCCTCGCTCACTCTCTGTCTCTCTTTGCCTTCTGGCTGCCATGGGATAAACAATGCTCCCACCATGGTATACTGCACCATGAGAGGGTCCAAACAACCAAGAGCTAAAACTCCTGAAACTGTGAGCCAAAATAAACAGTGATTCCTTACTAGAAGTTTATCTTAGGATGCTTGTCATAACCATGGAAAGTTAATAAATACATGGACAGTACTAGTTAAATACATGGATAATGTGAGTTAAATAGGCACACAAAAAGATTTATAAACTTCTCTGAAATGTCTCCTAACATGTTTCATAACTGCTGATACTGCCGGACATGGTGGGTCAGATCTTTAACGCTAGCACTCAGGAGTCAGAGGCAGCAGATCTCTGAGTTCTATGTGATATATGATTCATGGCTCACAGCCTTTGATTCCTTGTGCCTTTTGTCCCATGAGAAATTGAATTTTGGAGCAATTCGAGTTTCTCTTTTTGCACCAGCCACCTGGATGTTCAGTGTCAATCTTTGGCTTAATTTAATAAATACAAAGAACCATTTTAGGTATGTTTATATTAAATTCTCAAATATTATTTCATCTTAAAGGCAATGTTAAGTAACTGAGCTAAGACTAAGCTCAATTATCTTTGCAGTCTAACCTCTAAATATGCTAGGAAGTGAAGATTAATAACAGCATACTCTGAGGCTAAAGGATACAGTCCTTAAAATGAAAAGGGTTGGGGTGGGGAGTGGTAAAGCTAGACTTGATGGCAGTAATAAAAAGAAGGGAAGTTTGTTTTATTGTTATAAAATGCAATATTAATGATCATGAATGAGTCAACCTTCTTAAAATTAACCAGTCTGAGAAGTATTCGAGGATAGAAAGGAAGTCAATCAGAGTTGGTTTTGTGTGCTTTTTAAGTGTCTTGTAGATAGTCTTACATTGCTAGTGGACTCATATTTGTTCTGGTCTTGACCTTTAGTTCTAAGACTATGGCCACGTTATATATTGCTTTTAAGCTAGACACGAATCTTTATAGAGTAAATAATGGTAAGAACTTATAAATAATTCTAGCTGCTAGAGAATGCAGTTGAGGCAAAGCTTTTCTAGAAGAGTGAATCTCAGACCAGAAAAATAGTAGGAAAAAAGACCAGAAGTGAAATAGCATCATGCTTAATAACTGTCCACTAGGAGTTTGCCAGACGTCTTATCACACAGTAATCCATCTAGTCTCCTGAAATTAATTATCTGTCTTAAACACAGATTAGATTGCATTACTTACCTAATTTACATAATCATATTGCTTATGTAATTATCTGTCTTAAACAAAGATGAGATCATTTTGCTTTTCTGTTCAGAAGCCATAGCAGCCACTGTCACAGAATGAAGTACAAGCTCATGAACGTGACATTCAAAGACCTCAGAACAAGCTATCATACCAGGCAGACTTTAAATCTTTTCCCATCTCTGACCATTACCCCACCCACCCCTATAAAATTGCCACCAAGACTTCCTGGATATACCCTGCCCTGTCCCCCACCTCCAAGTCTTTTCCCTCCCCTCATTCTCAACCATACAAAAATAACCTTTGTTGACATTCTTTCTCTAACCCAGCGTACTTCCCAGCCTCAGTTGATTGGAAGACAAATTACTAGTAGCTACAAGTAGAGTATACAATATTGGAAACTTTCTGAACCTGGTGGCAAAAGGCCTGGAAGGCTAGCTCTCCAGGAGTCTGAAGTAGGAGGATCACAGGTTCAAGGCCCATCTCCAAAACTTAATCAGATTCTGTTTCAAAAGAAAAAGCAAAGAAAGAGCCAGGGTACAGCTCAGTGGAGAATAGTCATCTGGTGAGCTGGTCAGTTTTAACTGGATTTAAAAGCTCCTATGACAGCAGTGCCTGGGAGGTACTTTCCAGAGGGTATTAACTGAGAAAAGAGAAGCTACACTGAATGTGGATGGCTAATGAATGGGCTGGAGGAAATGGAAAACGAGCATGTAGTTGAGAGCTCCATGTTCATCTTTCTCCACTTCCTGATCCATCAGGGTAAGCAGCCCTCTTCCCACTGTGAAGAGAAGCTGACCCATGTTGTGCCTTCTCTACTATGAATCACCAACCAAAATAAACTGTTCCTCCTTTCAATCGCTCCTTCTCAGGTCCTTGGTCACTACAATAAGAAAAACAACTATGTCGTCAGCCATGCAGAAGGCCACTGGTTCAACACCCCCAGGACAGCAAAGAGAAAATGAAATGAGAACCTAAAGCATGAGACAATGATGTGGAGGCTGCTGCTTGGCACTAAGTGAGTGGATTTAAGCAGGGGTTCTCAACCTATGGGTCTCAACCCTGGGGGTTGTATATTAGATATTTACATTATTATTCATAAAAGTAGCAAAATGACAGTTATGAACTGGCAACCAAGAGAATCTTATGGTTGGGGGTCACCACAACATGAGGAAATATAGTAAAGGCTTGCAGCATTAGGAAAGTTGAGAACCACTGATCTTAAGGAGACTGTTAGTGGAACCCTAAAATGTAGGGGAGGTATTTAGTGGGAAATTAAAGAGAAGCCAGGGAACTGCTCTAAGAAAGTAGAAGATTAAAACAAACAAACAAAACCTTTATAACCTAGTAGTAGAGAGTTGGGCCAAGTGTTCCCATGTGGTAATGCAAAAAACCTAAAAAGCATTCCAATGGAATTTGATGACCTACTTAAACAGAATTTCCTGTGAAATATTAAAAGATCCACCTGCTTTCTTGCTGCCTATAAGAAAAACACATAAGTAGGCAGTTGTGCTAAAATACAAACTGTTTCGTCCTCAAGCAAAAGGTTAGAGAGAGAGAGAGAGAGAGAGAGAGAGAGAGAGAGAGAGAGAGAGAGATTGCTGGATGCAAAATAAAACTGCTTCTGATTCCTCACATGTCCAAAGCACAGAGAAAAGGTTTGAGTGTGAGATCCCATCTGAAGTGGGAGTTGAGAAAGCATTTGTTACATCCTCAAAAAGATATAAAGCAATGCCTGCTGCGATCTCATAGATGTAAACAAAGAACTTCACAGGGCCTGGAGAGCTGCCTCAGTGGTTTGGTGTTTGCTACTTTTCCAGAGAACGACCGTTTGTTTCCTAAAGGCATGTTAGACAGCTACCAACCACCTGTATGTAACTCTAGCTTAATAATTGTGTGTGTATGTTTGTATGTGTGTATGTGTATGTATGTATGTGTATGAATGTGCATGCCCTTGTGTATGTATGAATGTGTGTGTACATATGTGTATGTATATGTAAGTGTGTGGCTATGTGTGTATGTGTGTGTTTGTGTGTGAGTGTATATGTGTGTGACTATGTGTATGTGCGTGTATATATGTATGTGTGTGTGCATGTGTGTATGTGTATATGTGTATGTGTGAGTGTGTGTACATGTGTGATTTGTATGTGTTTGTGTATGTGTGTGCCCATGTATATGTGTGTGTATGTGTGTGAATACATGTGTGTGAGTGTATATGTGTGTGTATGTGTGTATATATATATGTATGTGTGTAAGCATGCATGTGTGTGTATATATATGTATGTCTGTGTGCGTGTACGTATGTGAGTGTGTATGTGTATTTGAATATATATGTATGTATATGTTCATATGTTATGTATGTGTGAGTGTATGTATATGTGTATGTGTGTGTTTGTGTGTGAGTGTGTATGTGTGTGAGTGTGTATGTGTCTGTGCACACTTGCATAAGGGTAGGAGGTATGACTATGGAGTCCAGAAGGGCCAATGGAAACTGAACTCTGGTCACTGATCTCCAGTCCTCAAGAAAAACAGCAAGTGCCTTTATCTGCTGAACCAGCTCTCAGACCCCGGTCCATGAAGTTGTAAGGGAATTCTATTGACAGAAGCATGTCAATTTCTCCTAAGAGGGATAGAAACAATACACGAAGGGAAACTTTTGCCCTGGAGCCACAACTACACTATGAGCAGAAAGTAAAATCACTCATTTGCAAATGTGGATCAAGTCTGTGGAAAATGAAGGCTATCTTGAAGGTGGAGCAAAGAGCTCAGCTGGTTGAGTCAGGACCTGTAGATGCAAACTCACAGGACAGAGCTGAGCTCTACTTGTGTAGCAGCCTTGTGCCCTGCTCTTCTTAGACCTGTATCACTAATGCACTATTAGTTACTGTTCTTGCACTGTCACAGAATGCCTTACAGACAGAACAGAGAAGCTTTACGTTTTTAGGCTTACAATGTCAGCTTATAACACTGGGGAAGGAATGTTGGATGAAAGGGCCTTCTTATGATGGGAACACATGAGAGGCTTCTTACATCTTACTAGACCAGGAATAAAGAACATGGGCCAGACTAAGTGGGTGACAATATCCAGAGACTCTTCCTTGGTGACCTACTTCCACCACCGGTGCCTCACCTCCTAAAGTTCCATAGACTTCAAAATAGCACCACAGGATAGAACCAAGCATTCAGAATATGAGCCTATGGTGGCCAGGTCAGGTCCAAACCACAGCTACCAGTGATTGTGATGTGCCTCCCAGGTTTGTATACAGCAAGTAAGATGTGCCTATCTCACCTGTGAGTGTGAGGTGCACCATTTGTTCCTTTATCTCACACATCCTAAGCTAAGGACCTGAGCTTGAGCTGACTGAATCACCAACAAACTTGCACTAACAATGATACCATCGTAGATCTCAAGCTTTAGTCTGGTGGGTCATAAATGTCACTTTTAGGGTGCCCTAGGATGAGACAAGTGCTTTGTGTGACATAGATTGCATCTATTCTAAAACAAGTCAGCAAATGATTCCATCCCCTTCCCTTCAAGTAGTGTGATCTCTGTTCTTTCTTTACCCTATCCCCCATTAAAAGAGTGCACACAAGTGTACTTGCATGTGTGTGTGCACACACACACACAAACACACACACACACACATACACACACACATTGCCAATTCTGCTATGACAAACAAAATCATTTTAAACAATTACAAATTGTAAATATCACTGAAAGACACTGAGACTACTCATAAAACCCAGTATACTTCACCCTCTGTTGTCTAGAACACTCACTCTGGAAGATCTGGGTACAGTCATACTGAGAGGACATTCATATGACATGGAAAATCCACGTATAGATGTTCCATTCAAAATCCCTCTGTGCCAGTCAATATCACCATTCAGACATATAAATAAAGACAGTTCCAGGTAACTTGAACCTTGGAGCTCTCAAGCAACTGCTGCTGAGACCTTATTTCATGTGTCATCCTTGTGGTCTAAGTTTTACACACAGTTGTGAGCATGGTGGGCGTGGTTATGGTAAGCCACCGAACGGAGAAGTCTTTGTGCTGAATATCAGCACCTAAGAGATTACTGTGAGGATTAAATAAAAAGTGTGTGTAAAGCTGAGGGTGTGGTGAGTAGCAAAGTGAATGTTCACAATCTAGCTTTTCTGTTTATTTTTCTCTCCTTAAAATATCTAGCATGATATTGTTGTTCTTCCTAGGGGTTTGCAAACCCCTTCAGCTCCTACAGTCCTTCCCCTAACTCCTCTATCAGGGTTCCTGTGCTCAGTCCAATGGTTGGCTGCAAGCATTCACATCTGTATTTGTCAGGCTCTGGCAGAGCCTCTCAAGAGACAGCTATATCACTTTCCTGTCAGCAAGCACTTCTTGGCATCCACAATAGTGTCTGGTTTGATGGCTGCATATGGGATGGATCCCCAGGTGGGGCAGTCTCTAGATGGCCTTTCCTTCAGTCTCTGCTCCACACTTTGTCCCCCGTATTTCCTTTAGATAGGAGCAATTCTGGGTTAAAAATATGGAGATGAGTGGGTAGCCCCATTCCTCAACCGGGGAGCCACGCCTAACCTCTGGATATCCTGGTCTCAAGAGGTTTCTCTCCCCTCTTTATTGGGTATTTCAGCTAATCTCATCCCCTTTAGGTTCCGGGAGCCTCTTGCTTTCCTGGCATCTGGGACTTCTTGATCCCCAGATGCTACATGCCTCTGTTCAATTTCCTGACCCTCTGTCTATCATCCTTGTCTCCTCCCATACCTGATCCTGCCCCCAGAGCTCCCAGGGACTAAACCAGCAACCAAAGAGTACACATGAAGGGACCCATGGCTCCAGCTGCATATATAGCAGAGGCTGTCCTTATCTGGCATTAGTGGGAGGAGAGGCCCTTGGTCCTCTGAAGGCTTGATGCCCTAGTGTAGGGGAATGTCAGGGTGGTGAGGTGAGAGTGGGTAGGTGGGTGGGGGAGCAACCTCTTAGAAGCAGGGGGAAGGGGCATGGGAGAGGGGGTCTGTGGAGGGGAGACAGGGAAAGGGGATAACATTTGAAATGTAAATAAATAAAATATCCAATAAAAAAAATCTAGCATGGCACAGGAGTTTGCAAGAGATGCTCTCTCTAGACTTTTGGACTTGAGGTGGTGGCAGAGGTAAGCAAGATGAAGGGAAGATTCTAGAAAGAAGGCAACCTCAGCTATATGTCAGGAAAAGGTTTACAGTGTTAAGCAGAAGTGAAATTCCTTCTGTTATGGTCCATCACATTCTGAAATTGGGGAAAATCAGACTGTATCATTTATTTGGTTCTTGCCTCCTCAGTTGTCCTTGGGGCAAAATTACAAATGTTTGGATAGCTTGAGTTCATTCATGAAACGAAAGACAGTGCCCAGCAATTGTAGGGGTGGAAACAAAGGAGCACACGTGTGTTCCAACTTCCAAGGCATCTTCACAGTAAGAGAGATGGTTTAGTGCTCTCCCCTTGGCTATTCCTTGCCCTCCTGCCTACTCTATAATACAATGTATTTCTAGTCATTCTTTATCACTTTCACTATGCCTCATCTTGTAAAACCAATACTGGGGGGGGGAGGATTTTTTGTTGTTTTTATAGTATCTAATATTTTTCTGGAAAAAAAAAAAACCAACCCTCAATCTAGAATTTAGGGGTAGGTGGACCATACTTAAGAAACAAATAAATTAATTTAATTTTTTTTAAAGAAACACTTTGAATTTCAAGGTACATTGGATAAGAAAATCACAAAGCCCTTTCATAAGTTTTCCCATGCTTGGTCACAGTTTATTTAAGAGACATAGGGAGGAGCAAATGAACCTTGCTGATTCCTACCTATGAAACCATCACTTCACATGGGGATGGTGGTGGAGGGGTGAGTTTACTAGTTTCATCTTATTTAGGAGGTATTTATTTGCATAGTCTGAGCTCAACCAGTAAGCATGCATTCTCAAGTCTATGCTTTCGTCTGATAAACGGTCAGTACTCCATTTTGATTTTGGAAACTCTGCCAACTCTTAGTTCTTCTTGGACAAAGGTCTTTCTTGCTCTGGTTCTTTTGTTCCTCTACTTGGGAATGTTTAATGTCTTTTTATGTTAGTTCCTGTTTTACTTACTTTTCCCTTATTATAACTAAATATCCTCCAGAAATACTTTATTAGAGGAACAATTTGCTTGGGGTCATGGTTTCAAAGGATTGCTATGCATCATGATGGGGAAGGCATGTTTGAGGGTTCTTGTGGTGATGCTGTTCACATGACAACAGACCAGGACATAGGGAGCCCTAGGTTGGAACAGGATCTGGGCTATATAACCTTAAAAGGCCCAACCCTAATTATCTACTTCTCCACCTGGGCCATTTCTCCTTCAAGGTTCCCCAGTCTCTCAAATGGCCCACTAACTGGAAAACAAGTATTTAAAACCTGAACCTTCAGGAATTATTCCAGTTTAACCGTAACTGTCAGTTTTCCATTACTATAGCAAAATACCTGAGATCATCAGTTTATAAGAAGAGAAGGTTAATTTGGTTCACAGGTGTGTGAGGAGGGGTTCTAAGGAGGAACAAAAGTGGTAGAGTATATATGTGGTGTAAAACGGTGTTTATTAGATTGGTTTACAGGACAGGAGATGGGTAGTTCAAAAACTGGCTGTCTGAAAAGCTGAGAAGCAAAGAGCTGCTCAGTCCATGGGTTAGGTACTCAACAGTCACAAACCAGCCCTAAGGCTCAGAAATCCCTGCACAGACACTGCTATTGAGTCAACATTGGGAGAGCTGAAGAGGATGGAGTGGCTATGTCAGTGGAGAATGGCCACAGGATGCACATCTCAGGATGAGGAGGCAAAAGCAGGCAGACACACTTCACTCTCTCCTCATGCCTGTTTAAGGTACAATGTGGAAGGCACCATCCACTCTGAGAGTGAGTCACACCCATCAGTTGGTGGATCTGGGTTGGTAAGTTTTCATTGTCAATGTGGCTGATTTAAAGTCATCCAGCAGATACACATTGGTGAAGCATTTGCAGAGAGGTTTAGTTGAGTAACATCAGCATCCATTGCTTTCTTTTTCCTGACTTTAAACACAATGTGACCAGCCACCTCACACTCCTGATGCCACCTGAGGACCACTTATCACCATGCTTTCCCCTCACCATAATAGTCTATACCCTCAAGCTAAAGTCCAAAGCAGCAGAGCCTATGAACTGAAGTCTCTGAAAGCATTGCACTGGGTACATTTTCATTGCTTTCATCAAAGTGGTACTTTAGGACAGAAGTTTACTTTCACTGATAATTTGAAGGTATAGTCCACCATGGTGCACAGGACCTCAGGGTGAGACCTTGTGGTAGTGGAGGTCTGTTCAGCAAGCTGTACCCAGGAGGCAATGTTGGAAGCACATGAACCTTGCATCTCAGTATTTACTCCAAGGACACTTTCCCCAGTGACCCAATATCCTTCTTCTAGGCACCATCTACAGAAGGTCCGTGTCTCATCCCAGTAATGCCAAACCTTCAACACTTTGGGAGAATAGTCAAGATTCAAGCTAGTGCCTACCTAAAACCTTTGAGGTACCTAAAGTCTGTGCTATCAGAGAGAGATCTCTATGCTTCTAAGGGTCCTTAATTAAGACTTCAAAAGCCAGGCCGTGGTGACACATGCCTTTAATCCCGGCACTTGGGAGGAGAGGCGGGCAGATTTCTGAGTTCGAGGCCAGCCTGGTCTACAGAGTGAGTTCCAGGACAGCCAGGGATATACAGAGAAACCCTGTCTTGAACCCCTCCCCCCCCAAAAAAAGACTTCAAAACTTACTCATACCAACCTTCTCCCTTGCCAAGGCAGGGAAGTCATCTGAGCACTCTGATGCCAACATTCCCATGGAACAAATGTCTGCCACTACACAGGATTCTCTCCACATCCAAGGGATGAGAGCCATTTTGTGGTGGTTAAGCAAAGCATGTGAAATGAACTGAACATGATGAGAAGAGAAAATGTCAGCTCCTTAGAATGCTCCATTCCATACTCACAACATGACAAATTAAATATGCAAATGCCTTTGCTCCTTGAACCACTCCTTTGTAGATGAGATTCCAAAAATATCTATAAATTGAAGCCAGAGGACATAGCTTCTGGTTATCTGAATAACAATTTTGCTGCTGAGGAAAGGGCAAACAATAAATACTTTCTTTTTCTTAATACTAGAGATACCAAAAAAAAAAAAAAGGACTTTTACATTTATCTCTAAAACACTGTCCAAAAATTGCCTTGGCTCTAGGGAAAGATTTTAAATACAACCAATAAATAACAAAAGGGAAGAACACTCCAAAGATTGGTTTTTATACTTATTTTGAATTCAAGATGTATTCTCTTAGGAGAGGGGGCTGGGGAAGAGAGAATAAATGTTAAAGTCCATAGACTTTTCCCAGCGGGACAAACTCTTGGAGATAATGGGACAGAAATGCTTGACAGGTCTCCCCAAGGAGAAAGCCAAAAAGCCCTTTAAGCAGCTGCTGCAGGAACCTAACAGAAAATTGCTAAGATTTCTCACCCACTAAAATTCTAGGAAAATGAAGCAAAATTTGCAAATAGCTAATTCTAACTTCAGGTCTTATGCTGTTCTTGTTAAATGCCAAGGAGTGGATTATAATGACAAGAATACTTGACTATGTATAGCTAGGTTTCCAGTTACACATAGACGTTTAGTAGATTTAATGCATATTACCTGGTTTCTCTGCAAAACTACTAATTTAAATAATTAATTAGAATGTCAAGCACAAAAGTACTATCAAAATTGGTATATTTATATAGGACATTTCTCTGCTTCTGTACCCACAGATTCTGCAAAGCCCTGAAAGGTCTTTATCCTATGGTATAGGATGAACAGTGATAAGCCAAAAATTTCATAAACATGGAGGGAAAATTCTCTGGCAAAAGTGAGGTGAATCATTAAGATAATAGAAAACACAGGCTGTTGACCCCAGTGAAAGTGATCAGCTATTAGGGTATACAATTTTCAGCAACTTTCCCTCTTCCTGTAGGGAACAACTCCATCCATCAAGAGGAAAAATCTCTCTCTCTCTCTCTCTCTCTCTCTCTTTAATACTTTATTTACATTTCAAATGTTTTCCCCTTTCCAGGTCTCCTCTTTGGAGACCCCCTATCCCATCGCCCTCTCCCTGCCTAAATGAGGGTATTCCCTCACCCACCCACCCACCCACCCACTCCCTTCTTCCCTCCCTATATATGGCATTCCCCTACACTAGGGCATCTAACACTCTCAGGTCCAAGGGCCTCTACTCCGACTGATGGTCAGCAAGGCCCTCCTTAGCCACATATGTGGCCAGGACCATGGGCCCCTCCATATGCATTTTTTGATTGGTAGTCCAGTCTCTGGGAGCACCAGGGGGCCTAACCAGTTAACACTGTTGCTCCCTCCCCATGGAGCTGCACACTCCCTCAGTTACTTCAGTTCTTTCTCCAACTCCTCCATCTGGAAACCCATGCTCAGTCAAACAGTTGCTGTGAATTGAATCATGGGAGTTCCGAACTTTTAGGCAAATATCCACTTATCAGTGAGTACATACTATGTTCATTTTGAGTGTGTGTGTGTGTGTGTGTGTGTGTGTGTGTCTGAGTTACCTCACTCAGGATGATATTTTCAAGTTCCATCCATTTGCCTGTGAATTTCATTAAGTCATTGTTTTTAATAGCTGAGTAGTATTCCAATGTGTAAATGTACCACATTTTCTGTATCCATTCCTCTGTTGAGGGACATCTTGGTTCTTTCCAGCTTCTGGCTATTATAAACATGATTGCAATGAACATAGTGAAGCATCTGTCCTAATTACATGTTGGAACATCTTCTGGGTATGACCAGGAGTGGTATAGCTGGGTCCTCAGGAAGTATTATGTCCAATTTAATGAGGGTCCAGTAAACTGATTTCCAGAGTGGTTGTACCAGCTTGCAATCCCACCAGCAATGGAGAAGTATTCTTGTTTCTCCACATCCTGGCCAGCATCTGCTGTCACCTGAGTTTTTCATCTTAGCCATTCTGACTGGTGTGAGGTGGAATCTCAGAGTTGTTTTGAGTTGCATTTCCCTGATGACTAAAGATGTTGAACATTTCTTTAGGTGCTTCTCAGCCATTTGAGTTTCCCCAGTTAAGAATTCTCTGTTTAGCTCTGTTCTCCATTTTTTGGTAGGGTTATTTGGTTTTCTGGTGTCTAACTTCTTGAGTTCTTTGCATATATTGGATATTAACCTTCTATCAGATGTAGGATTTAGAAAGATCTTTCCCAAATCTGTTGGTTGCCGTTCTGTCCTATTCACAGTGTCCTTTGCCTTACAGAAGCTTTGCAATTTCATGAGGTCCCATTTGTCGATTCTTGATCTTAGAGCATAAGCCATTGTTGTTCTGTTCAGGAACGTTTCCCCTGTGCCCATGTGTTCGAGACTTTTCCCTACTTTCTCTTCTATTAGATTTAGTGTATCTGGTTTTATGTGGAGGTCCTTGATCCGCTTGGACTTGAGCTTTGTACAGGGAGATAGGAATGGATCAATTAGCATTCTTCTACATGTTGACTGCCAGTTGAGCCAGCACCATTTGTTGAAAATGCTGTCTTGTTTCCACTAGATGGTTTTAGCTCCTTTGTCAAAAATAAAGTGACTGTAGGTATGTGGGTTTATTTCTGGGTCTTCAATTCTATTCCATTGATCTACCTGCTTATCGCTATACCAATACCAGGCAGTTTTGATCACTACTGCTCTGTAGTATAGCTTGAGGTCAGGGATGCTGATTCCCCCAGACGTTCTTTTACCGTTGAGAATAGTTTTTGCTATCCTGGGTTTTTTGATATTACAAATGAATTTGAGAATTGCTCTTTCTAAGTCTATGAAGAATTGAGTTGGAATTTTGATGGGGATTGCATTGAATCTGGAGATTGCATTCAGCAAGATGGCCATTTTTACTGTATTAATCCTGCCAATCCATGAGCAGGGGAGGTCTTTCTATCTTCTGAGGTCTTCTTCAATTTCTTTCTTCAGAGACTTGAAGTTCTTGTCATACAGATCTTTCAATTGTTTGGTTAGAGTCACAACACAATACTTTTTACAGTTTGTGACAATTGTGAAGGGTGTCATTTCCCTAATTTCTTTCTCAGCCTATTTATCCTTTGAGTATAGGAAGGCTATTGATTTGTTTGAGTTAATTTTATATCTGGCCACTTTGCTGAAGTTGTTTATTATCTGGTGGAGTTTTGGGGATCACTTAAGTATATGATCATACGATCTGCAAATAGTGATATTTTGATTTCTTCCTTTCCAATTTGTATCCCTTTAACCTCCTTGTGTTTTCTAATTGTTCTAGCTACAACTTCAAGTACTATATTGAATAGATAGGGAGAGATAGGACAGCCTTGTCTAGTTCCTGATTTTAGTGGGAATGCTTCAAGTTTCTCCCCATTTACTTTGATGTTGTCTACTGGTTTGCTGTATATTGCTTTACTATGTTTAGGTATGGGCATTGAATTCCTGATCTTTCCAAGACTTTTATCATGAAAGGTTGTTGAATTTTTTCAAACGCTTTTTCAGCATCTAATAAAATGACCATGTGGTTTTTTTTCTTTGAGTTTGTTTATGTAGTGGATTACATTGATGGATTTCCGGGTATTGAACCATCCCTGCATCCCTGGGATGAAGCCTACATGATCATGATTAATGATCATTTTGATGTGTTCTTGAATTCTGTTTGTGAGAATTTTAATCAGTATTTTTGCATCGATATTCATAAGGAAAATTGGTCTGAAGTTCTCTTTTTTCGGTCTTTCTGAGGTTTTGGTATTAGTGTAACTGTGGCTTCATAGAATGAATTAGGTAGTGTTCCTTCTGTTTCTATTTTGTGGAATAGTTTGAAGAGTATTGGTGTTAGGGCGTCTTTGAAGGTCCGATTGAATTCTTCACTAAACCCATCTGGTCGTGGACTTATTTTGGTTGGGAAACTTTTAATGACTGCTTCTATGTCTTTAGGGGTTATGGGAACATTTAGATGGTTTATTTGATCCTGACTTAACTTTGGTATTTGGTATCTGTCCAGAAATTTGTCAATTTCATCCAGATTTTCCAATTTTGTTGAGTATAGGCTTTTGTAGTAGGATATGATGATTTTTTAATTTCCTCAGAGTCTGTTGTTATATTTCCCTTTTCATTTCTGATTTTGTTAATTTGGATACTGTCTCTGTGCCCTCTGGTTAGTCTGGCTAAGGGTTTATCTATCTTCTTGATTTTCTCAAAGAACCAGCTCCTGCTTCTGTTGCTTCTTTGTATAGTTCTTTTTCTTTCTACTTGGTTGATTTCAGCCCTGAGTTTGATTATTTCTTGCCTTCTACTCCTCTTGGGAGTATTAGCTTCTTTTTGTTCTAGAGCTTTCAGCTGTGCTGTTAAGCTGCTAGTTTATGCTCCTTCCAGTTTCTTTTTGGAGGCACTCAGAGCTATGTGTTTTCCTCTTAACACTGCTTTCATTGTGTCCCATAAGTTTGGGTATGATGTACTTTCATTTTCATTGGATTCTAGGAAGTCTTTAATTTCTTTATTTCTTCCTTGACCAAGTTATCGTTGAGTAGAGCATTGTTCAGCTTCCATGTGTATGTTGGCTTTCTATTGTTTTTGTTGCCATTGAAGACCAGCCTTAATCCATAGTGATCTGATAGGAAGCATGGGATTATTTCAATCTTCTTATATCTGTTTAAATTTGTTTTGTGACCAACTATATGGTTAATTTTGGAGAAGGTACCATGAGGTGCTGAGAAGAAGTTATGTTCTTTTGATTTAGGATGAAATATCTATTCATATCTGTTAAATCCATTTGGTCCATAACTTCTGTTAGATTCACTGTGTCTCTGTTTAGTTTGTGTTTCCAAGATCTGTGTATTGATAAGAGTGGGGTGTGGAAGTCTCCCCCTATTATTGTGTAAGGTGCGATGTGTATTTTGAGATTTAGTAAAGTTTCTTTTACGAATGTGGGTGCATTTCCATTGGGAGCATAGATGTTCAGAATTGAGAGTTCTACTTGGTATTTTTCCTTTGATGGGGAAGAAGTGTCCTTCCTTATCTTATTTGATGACTTTTGATTAAAAGTTGATTTTATCCAATATTAGAATGGCTACTCCTGTCTGTTTCTTAGGACCATTTGCCTGAAAACTTGTTTTCCAGCCATTTACTCTGAGGTAGTGTTTGTCTTTAACCCTGAGGTGCATTTCCTGGATGCAGCAAAATACTAGGTCCTGTTTATGTATCCAGTCTGTTAGCCTATGTCTTTTTATTGGGGAATTGAGTTCAATGATGTTAAGGGATATTAAGGAATAGTGATTGTTGCTTCAATTTGTGTTATTTTCGATGCTTTTTTTTTTATGTTTTGTAGCTATCTTCTTTTGGGTTTGTTGAAAGATTACTTTCTTGCCTTTTCTAGGGTGTAGTTTCCCTCCTTGTGTTGGCATTTTCCAACTATTATCCTTTGTAGGGCTGGGTTTGTGGGAAGATATTGTGTAAATTTGGTTTTGTCAAGGAATATTTTGGTTTCATCATCTATGGTAATTGAGAGCTTTGCTGGGTATTGTAGCCTGGGCTGGCACTTGTGTTCTCTTAAGGTCTGTATGAGATCTGCCCAGGATCTTCTAGCTTTCATAGTCTCTGGTGAGAAGTCTGGTGTAATTCTGACAGATCTGCCTTTATATGTTACTTGACCTTTTTCCCTTACTGCTTTTAGTATTCTTTCCTTATTTTGTGCATTTGGTGTTTTGACTATTATGTGGTGGGTGGAATTTCTTTTCTGGTCCAATCTATTTGGAGTTCTGTAGGCTTCTTGAATGTTTATGTTCATCTCTTTCTTTAGGTTAGGGAAGTTTTCTTCTATAATTTTGTTCAAGATATTTACTGATGCTTTAAGTTGAGAATCTTCACTCTCTTCTATAACTATTATCTTTAGGTTTGGTCTTCTCATTGTGTCCTGGATTTCTTGGATGTTTTACATTAGGAGCCTTTTGCACTTTGCATTTTCTTTGACTGTTGTTTCAATGTTTTCTATGGTATCTTCTGCCCCTGAGATTGTCTCTTCTATTTCTTGTATTCTGTTGGTGATGCTTGCATCTATGACTTATGATCTCCTTCTTAGGTTTTCTATCTCCAGGGTTGTCTCCCTTTGTGATTTCTTTATTGTTTCTATTTCCATTTTTAGATCCCAAATGGTTTTGTTCATTTCCTTTGCCTGTTTGATTGAGTTTTCCTGTATTTCCTCTTTAAGGGCTTCTAGTTGTTTACCTGTGTTCTCTTGTATTTCTTTGAGGTAGTTATTTATTTCTTTCTTAAAGTCTTCTATCATAATCATGAGAAGTGATTTTTAATCTGAGTTTTCTGATGTGTTGAGGTATCCATGGCTCGCTCTGGTGGGAGAACTGGGTTCCGATGATGCCAAGTTCCCTTGGTTTCTGTTCCTTATATTCTTGCCCTTGCTTTTTGCCATCTGGTTATCTCTGGTGTTAGCTGGTCTTTCTCTCTCTGTCTGTGTCTTGTCCCTCCTGCAGGCCTTTTCATCAGTACTCCTTGGAGACCAACTCTCTCTGAGAGGAATTTGGGTTTGGAGAGCTGTAGTACAGGGTCAGCTCTGGGGTGCAGACAGAATCCAGAAGGTTTCTGTCTCTAGCTGTTCCTTGGTTTCTGTGTCCTGATGGCTCTGTGAGGGTCCCTCTTGATTGAGGAATTTGAACAGAAGTGGTGGTCTTCCTGTGCTCAAAGGTGTATAAGCACTCCTGGGAGACCAGCTCTCTCCTGGCACTGAGTATGGAGCCCTGTGTCGAGGGATCAGCTCCCCGGCCTCAGAAGGAAACCAGAAGGCCACTCCTCAGTCCCTGTGTCCTGAGGGTTCTGGGCCAGTCTCTCTAGCAGAGGTGCTGGCCTTACCCTTGATCATAGGCTTGTCCACACTCCTGAGAGGGTAGCTCTTTCCCTGTGATATTTGGGTATGGAGCCGCTGCACAGACCACAGGCGAAAACTGGAAGGCTCCTTTCCCAGGCTGTTCCTCTGTCCCAGTGTTCTGCAGATTCTGTGAGAGTCCTGCTGAGCAGTTGTGCCCTCTTACCTCCACTCACAGGCTTGTCCACACTCCTTGGATGCTAGCCTTCTCCCTGCACTATTTGGTTATGGAGCTCTGTGGCACAGACTGGGGTCCCCGGCCACAGAAGAGACTAGAAAGGCTGCTGTCCCAGGCTACTTGTAGATCCCTGTGTCCGGGAGGTTTCAGGCAGGTCCCTCTGGGCAGAGGTACTGGCCTTACCCCCTGATCACAGGCTTGTCCACACTCCTGGGAGGGTAGCTCTTTCCCTGTGCTATTTGAGTATGGAGCCGAGTCACACTTTCTTTCTTAACTCAGAGGTAAGACCTTACTTTGAAAGCAAAGGTAGTGAGAGGTCTACCCTTCACCAGGACATCAAAGCAACAACCTGAAAATGCCTTGCGGCTCCCACTTACTGGAAGTGAGCTACTGTAAGGCCATGTGACCACATAAAAAAAATAAGAACATGAAGCTGCTATGGCTTGGATGTAAAAATTCCCTGCACTGGTTTATGTGTTAGATTACTTGATCTCCAGTTGACACTATTGTTTAGGAAGTGTCTTAGTTCAGGTTTTACTGCTGTGAACAGACACCATGACCAATGCAAGTCTTATGAAGGACACTATTTAATTGGGGCTAGCTTACTGGTTCAGAGGTTCAGTCCAGTATCTTCAAGGTGGGAACATAGCAGCATCCAGGCAGGCATAGTACAGGAGGAGCTGAGAGTTCTACATCTTCATCTGAATGCTGCTAGCAGAATAGAGGCTTCCAGGCAGCTAGGATGAGGGTCTTAAATTCCACAGTGACACACCTACTCCAACAGGGCCACACCTTCTAATAGTGTCACTCCTTGGGCCAAGCATATTATACAAACCATCACAGGGTGGTTGTGGAACTCTTGATAATAGATGCCTAACTGCAGGAAATTGGTCTCTCTGGGGAAAACCTTGAAGTTTATAACTCGGCCCCACTTTCTTTCCCATCTCTGCTTCCTGACTCATTAATTTATTAGTAAGCAACTGTCATATACTCTGGCCACCTTCAAGCCTCCTGCTGCAATGCAGTAGAGGACTGTATCACCTCACACCCTAAGCCAAAATAAATATTTTACCATTTAAGCTATTACTTGTCATAACGATGTGAAGTTTTAAAAAAAAAAAAACTAATAAAGTCAACTGGTACCAAGAATTGAAGTCTTTTTTGGAAAGTGGAATCAATCTGATCATGTGGTTCACAGGCCCTCTGAACTGAATTGAAGTTTGAAGCTGCGGTCTGGAGAACCCTGGGATGCTGTAAAGCCATCCTGGAAAACCAAAATGCCTGTAGAAAAATGGTAAGTAAAGGCTGTGCTCATGAAGTTTTAGAGGGGAACAAGGACTCTGTCAAGGTTTATGCCAGGAGCCATCCATGTTATATTCTGGCAAAACACTCACTTAAGTTCTGTCTGTGTCCTCAAACTTGAGTGAGACTAAATTCAGAAGTAAGGGACCAGATCCTGTGGTGGCAGAGATTTCAGGACAGGGTAGCATCTGGCTGTTCTGTACTTACTTCTCCGTACTTGTTACCATTTTGTAGTAATAATGAATAGCAAGCAGGACAGGAAAATATGAGTAATGTGCATTTTGGCACATTGTGGAAGTAACATTGTTGACAGCCCATTTGTAATTCTTAAGGATATTAGTGCTACAATTAAAGAGCAGCAACAAGCTTTGCATAGAAACAATAAAAATGGTGAATTACCTAGGCTGCCCCCATAGGAAGCTCTGGGGTTCAACCTTTAAAAACACATGTGAAAGAAGGGGGAGGGGAGATGGCCAAAGGGGAGACCTGGAAAGGGGAAAACATTTGAAATGTAAATAAAGTATTAAATAAAAACAAATAAGAAGAAGAAGAAGAAGAAGAAGAAGAAGAAGAAGAAGAAGAAGAAGAAGAAGAACAACAACAACAACAACAACAACAACAACAACAAGAACAAGAAGAAGAACAAGAAGAAGAACAAGAAGAAGAACAAGAA
>JADRCH010000074.1:5243830-5286462 GCA_019843965.1 Rhynchomys soricoides
AAGAACAAGAAGAAGAACAAGAAGAAGAACAAGAAGAAGAACAAGAAGAAGAAGAGGAAGAGGACTTTAAAAGATAGAAACCTCAAGGTATGCTACTGGAAAATGACCACACTAAAGGAATGTTTTTCCAGGCTCAGCCACAGAAGCACACAAAAACTGCAAAGGTGTAGAGCAAAGTACCCATTCTACACCTTGAACTGGCAGCAAACCTTGGCTATGGTGTCAGAGTAGTGTTGCTTTACAAGTATGCAAGAATGGGAAGGATCATGAAAGGTTTTATCATTTCAGAAGCTGTTGAAGTTAAGTAATGTATACTATAGTTGAATTCTTTGACTCCAACTACTGAGAAGGTTGTACATGAAGCTGTAAAGGTAAAGTTTAAAATAGAGACTGAGATTGATTTTCCTGGCATTTCTAAAGTCTGATCATGTGATGTGATGGTTAAACTTAATAGTTAACTGGACTGGACTAAGAAAAGGCTAGATTTGTAAAGCATACCTCTGGGTGTATCTGTGAAGGCCTATCAAGAGATAGTCAGGTCATATGGTTCTGACTTAGTGAATGAACTGGTACCTTGAAGGATCTATACAACAACAGCATTATTTAGAGGTCGTGAAAGTAGAAGAGACCCAGCTGAGTGTATGACATTGTAAATCCATCCTTCGAGGCTGTATCTTTCCCTAGATCTGCTCTGTATTTCCTTTGTCTGGTTCCTGACTGCCATCATAATATAAACTGCTAAGCTTTGCCATGCCCTTCCAATCATGATGGGTTGAAACTTCTGAAACCATGCATCAGAATAAATCTTTCTTACCATAAATTTCTTTCCTTGGGTGTTTTGTCATAAACACCCAAGTAATGCAAAACACTAATTAATGCATGCCCCATGGTAGAGTCCCAGAAAGCTGAATGACAAAATAAAATAAGAGTAGCTTCCCAAAGTCAGTCATACAACTCTGTGTAGCATGAAAAGAGAGCATGGCAATATTTTGGATACAGAGAAAAAGAGAAGAGAAATTTATAAGTGGGTGTCAAAGTGACCAAAGTTATCAGGTCCATTACTAAAGCCAGTGATTAAAGATTCCCAAGTAACTTCAGGAATTAAACCTCAGTGTCATCCAAGTCAAGACGGAATGAGTAAATGAGCTCACACATACACAAACATACATGCACACACATAGCTATTGATGGTTTTCCAGGAGCACTGAGAAAGAAGTGGAATGTGTTCTCAATATGTTCCAGCTCCCTAACATCTGGAGAGAGAGGCATATATACTTAGTGAGGTTTATATGTGAGCTGTGCAGGCCTTCTCAGTGAGCTAGACCTCACAGACTGTATCTTTGCCAAGTGTACAACTAGACAAGAAATGGCCATATCTCAGAACTGAAGAGAATTCCACAACAGAAAAGATAAGTAGAAGGTTTTACACTGGGAAGTCATATCTCACTTCTAGATGCCAACATTCTATAGGCTGTCGAGTGACAAATTAATTAATGTATCAACCAATGTCCTCAGAAACTGCTAGGACAATAAAAACTGCTTCATGGGGACATAAATTTTATTTGGTAATGAGATAAAATATAATAACTACAGAAGCCTGCAATTTCAAAACGTCTGACAAATGAATTATTGTTTTCATGACAGAAATCTTCAAGGTGACAAGAAAGAAACTGAACATTAAGCAACTTTAATAAAACATTCTGCATACAGTAAAATGAAAATAACTTTAGATTAGAATTTTCCCTTTCTAGTGCTTATTTCTAAATTGACTTTTTGATAAATCAACATATGTATTTGATACTAAAATACAGTCTTCAAATATTAATTCACTAGGTTGTTCCTAATTTTTAGATATTGTCACAATTATGTTATCAAAAGCATATATGGTTAGCTTCTAATGAGTCTATAAGACTTTTCACACTTGTATTCTTCCTGCTATCTTTGTTCACTAATTAATTCATTTATTAGGTAGATAAAACTACCTTAGAGAAAAATTCAAGGACGTGATATAATTAGATGAAAACAAAGAAATGGCCACTTGTTCTGCATGTTTTTATTCTTTCAGTCTTTCTGTGTCTAAAATATAACTACTCTAATGAAAACATCCCTAAGAAGCATAGTAGAGCCAGCATCCAGCTGTGATAATAAGACTTGAGACTAAGCCATATCAAAAATTATTACAAACAAAATAATCATTTCTTGCAATACTATGTAGTCAGAAAGAATGATAGGAAAAACAATAAAACATTTTTTATTGAAGGAAAAACTATTGAAGAGAAGAATTGATTAAAATTTATTGATAAATTGATTTTATCACTAGTCAATTGGTAAATTGCATTCTATGGCCTTTTATACCCTATAATCCGATGTAGTTCTGATAATACCTAGAAATGCATTTCATAGATGAAAACACCAAGTGGGAGACTATGAAAACAGTAGAAAACCAACCACAAAGTCTATAGTGACCACTTCGAAACAATACAAGAATTTTGGAGGCTTTTGTAACATCAGGAATTCCTCTCCATTTGGGAGAATCAGATTGACATATTACCAAGCATCTAGGATCAATGTCATCCATTTTTAAAATAACAGAGAAACCAGAATAATGTGAATAAAATTCGCATTATTTTAATTTGCTCATGCTAACACTTCAGCAATGCTTTAACTAGGAATATGTAAGTACTAATGATACAAATTCCTTATTAAATAATTTCAATTAGCAATAAATGCTCCTTCTGTGGTACTAGAAAGAAAGAGGATAAGTTTAAAAGATAATGTTGTACTCAAAGACATAGTACAACATTTTAACAACTGTATAGACAAAGTTCTTTTGGAAAGAACCTTGTGGTTTTAGTCCATATAACAGTTCTCAACCTGTGAGTCAAGACCCCTTTAAGGTATAATGACCCTTTCATGGAGGTTGCCAAAGACCATCATAAGACACAGAAATTTCTATTATGATTGATAACAGTAGCAAAATTACAATTATGAAATAGTAACGAAAATAATTTTATGTTTGGAGGTCACTACAACATGAGGAACTGCATTCAAGGGCCACAACATTAGGAAGGTTATCTGTCTTAAATAGTAAAGGTACAGTTTATCCAATGATGCTCCCTGATGACATGGCCACCAAGAGATAGAGAAAAGACCAGTCCAGTCTCTTGCTTCCCCAGATACTACTCCTTTCTCTACTTGATGGCTGTGCTTATTTGAACCTGAAATGTTGCCCACAGGCTTATGTTTGAGTGCTTGTTCCACACATGGTTACACTATTTGGAATGGCTGTGAATCTTCTAGAAGGAAAGTCCAGTTAGTGTAAATTAGTCTCTATGGGTGGACCTTCAATTCCAGCCTCTTCCTCTGCTTCCTAGACAGCTTCAGCCACATGTTTCCACTGCCATGCAGTCTGCCATGCCCTTTAAAACTAAGAACAAAAATAAGCCTTCTTTCCCTTAAGTTGTCTCTGTCAGATCAGAGATGCAAAGTTAAACTAATACAATGTCATCCTCTTATACTTAGGCATGCACTGTAGCTGTCTTCAGACACACCAGAAGAGGGCACCAAATCCCATTATAGATGGTTGTGAGCTACCATATGGTTGATGGGAATTGAACTCAGGACCTTTGGAAGAGCAATCAGTGCTCTTATCTGTTGAGCCATCTCTCCAGGCCTATGTCATCCTCTTTAACTTTGGTACAGCAAGTGGTCCAGGACTTCTAGAGCAAATGCCACTGAAAACTCATTGCTTACCAGCTAAAAAAAGCACCAGGCCCTAAAAAAAAAAAGACTTGCAGCTCATAGCCCAGATAAAGACATATGTCTTCTATCATATACATTAAAATACCATCTTGGTTAGGGTTCCCATTGCTATGAAGAGACATCATGACCAATGCAACTCTTATAAAGGAAAACATTTAATTAGAGCTGGCTTACAGTTTTAGAGGTTTAGTCCATTCTCATCATGGCTGGAAGCATGGCAGTATGCAGGCAGACATGTTGCCAGAGAAAGAGCTGGGAGTTCTACATCTCGATCTGCAGGCAGCAGGAGACTGTGTGCCACACTGGATGTAGCTTGAGCATAGAAGTTCACAAAGCCTGCCTCCACACTGGCACACTTCCTCCAACAAGGCCACACCTAATCCAACAAGGCTACATCTCTAGTAGTGCCACTCCCTATGGCCAAACAGTCAAACACATGCATTAATGGGGGCCATTCCTATTCAAGCCAACACAAATAAAGAATGTAAATAGAGATGCAAGTCATGATGTCCTTTAGAAGGACAAGCTTCAGCTCGGTCAAACCCATAGTCCATCATATGAGTGGGTATGAACTATGTCAGCCTATCTTCCCGACTGTAAGGCCTTTGATAAGACTCAATACCACTTCAGAAAGTATCTACTATGGTTTGAATTTCTGATTCTTTTTAAAAGTTTGTAGAGGAAATTTCAATTAATTTTAGTCTTGTAGTACTTCTGCAGAGGACTGCAAGATGGTATGCAGTATTTTTAAACAGGAACTAATAAAAAATTACATAAATTAAATATACATAGATAAAAAATTACAGACATAAATTCATGCATCTGTGGGTATGTGTGTCTTGAGGTTTGGTCTGTTGCTATGTCTTGTAATGCTAAATTCTATACCCGAAGGTCTAGGCCTACAAGTGACTTATCATGTTTACAAAGTTTTGTTGTGCAAACTTTGTTCCTTGATTTAAAACTATTGGTAAAATAAAATTGTTATGGCCAATTACTGGAGGGATCAGAGGTAAGTGGGTTTGGAGTGACCTGGTTGGGATGGAGGAAAGACCAGGGGAGAAGAAAGAACAAGAGGGAGGAGGAAGCCTCCATGAGGGGAGAGGAACCATGAACACATGGCCAGGAGAAACAGCAAGTATCTGGGGCACTCCTCTGGGGAGGTAGCAAGGCCAGTAGTTAGAAAAGTAGATTAAGGGTTACCCGCAGTAATCGACAAAGCCAAATAAAATAACCATAGTCTCAGTCTCATTTATCTGTAAGTTAGTCAAGGATAAACTTAAATTGGTTGTACTACATGTGGTGCATGTGTGTGTGTGTGTGTGTGTGTGTGTGTGTGTGTGTGTGTGGTGTGGTGTGTTAGTGTGTAGTGTGGAATGGTATGTAGTGTGTGTGAGTGTGTGTTATGGGAGCGTATGGTGTGCATATGTGATTTGTGTGTATGTGCATAAATAAGTGTGTGGGTGGGTGTGGAGGAAGTATGTGTGGTGTGTATGTGGTATGGTATGTGTGTGGAATGACTGTGGTGTGTGTATTTGTGGTGTGGTGTGTGTACGTGGCATGGGGTATGGTATGTGTGGGGTGTGAGTTTGGTGTGAGTGTGGAGGGAGTATGTGTTGAATGTGTTGTATGTGTTGTATGTGTTGTATGTGTGTAATGGATGTGGTGATAATTATCATATCAACAAAATGTATTTGCAAGTATTGCTACCTTCAGGCACATAGAGAGCTGTATCACTTTAATTTTCAAATGAATTGCTCAAATATCCATGTGGTGATTAACCTTCATAGTCAACTTGATTGGATTTATAGTCACCATGAAAACATACCTCTTTGTGTGTCTTCAGGAGTATTCCCCAAAAAGTTTGGTTAAGGTGAGAAGATCCAATATTAGGGGAACAATAACTTTCCATGGGGTGGGACCCCTAATTTAATAAAAGCAAGAAAATAAGCTAAGCTTAAGCAACAATCTCTTTCTGCTCCTTGACTGACCCTACTGTGACCAGCTGCCTCTGCTCCCACTACTATCTAAGATGAACTGTATACACACACACACACACACACACCTATACATATATACACATACATATATACATGTACACACACACATAACACACAGAAAAACGCATACATACATATGCATACATACATTCATATATGCATACACATACACATACACCCATACACACATATAAGCACACACACCACAAGCTACAAAACCAAAAACCTTCTTTCTTTCTTTTTCTTTCTTTCTTAATCTAGTTTTTTTTCATGTATTTGTCACAGAAGTGAGAAAAATTACTAATACAGAAAATTGGTACAATAAACCTGACAATGTGGGTTTAGGCCTTTTGACTTGGCTTATGGGAGATGTCTAAGCATTCAAAGCTGCATGATAAAGAAACCATAGACTGCTGTAAGCCGAGCCTAATGGTCCAGTCTTGTGGGAGTTCAGAAGGCCAGAACACCAAGAAAAATGTGAACATTGGAAGCAGTTCATGGAATTTCATAGGGGAACAAAGACTCTACCAGGAGCTGGACACGACTCATTCCTGTTATATTTTGGCAAAGGGTCTGACTACATTCTGCCTGCGTCCTTGAGTTATATGACAGATTGTATATTCAAACTGTGAACCAAAATAAACCCTTTCTTTGGTGGCTTTTGTTGAGTATTTTGTCATCCCAATGAAAACAAAAACTAATACTCACTGTATCAGAATGATCCAATAATTCTGAAAAATACCTTTAACCAAGAGTGACCAATCTGCCTTCCCAAAAGCAGGTATTGAGTAAGCAAGGAGCCTAATAAGTCCTGTACTTCTTACTTTTCTTAGCATTGTGACCAAATACTCAACAAAACAACCTAAGAAAACAAAAGTGTGTTTAGGCTCATAATTTTAAGGAATATTAAACGTCATGGTGGAGAAAGAACCATACTATCTCAGCATCAAACACATGACTTTCAAGCCATAGCAAGTCTTGATTTCCATTGTCAGTGTGTGTGTGTGTGTGTGTGTGTGTGTGTGTGTGTGCGTGTTGTTGCCAGCAAAGTTTTTCAAAGTTTTTCAAAGCTGTGTGCCACTGTCTACTCTACAAGTGATACCATGGCTCAGCTCATATGGTATCTTAAAGATACCTCCTAATGGTACTTCTTTTTATTATTTGAATTGACCTGTTCATCTACAGTGCTGCAAACTCAGCTAGGATAATGGAAGCAGGAGAGAGATCTCCATCTTCACCCAACAAAGGCAGTGAAACCAACAAGTAATATCTTATGCGGATTCATGGCTCTAAGCCTAGACATCTTCTTCCTGATGTGACTTACACCTTAGAAATCTGTTTTATCTTTGCAATCTAGCAAGACATCAGTCGTTTAGCCACCTTCATCCTCAATGATACACTAACCAGCTGACTTTTAATAATAGCTAATATTTAATAGTCTCTCCTTCACACATTGTTTGATCCTTACAGAGATCCTTTGAGGTAAGTATATTTACCCCATTTTGTTTTTCATAAAGAAGAGGAAGATAAAGAGGTGATATAGAACAGCTAGTAACAAACAGTAATTGGGGCTGGAGATTTGGACCTAAGAAGGCTGGCTATAGAGTCTGGACTCTTAATCATGTCTACCTTAAACTCAGAGAAAGGAAGCTTCATGCTTTCTGGAAGTGCCATAAATCCTATGTAAGATTGCCCCTTCCTTGGTGCCATCTCTACCCAATATCCAAAATGTAGTTCAGAGATTTTTCACACAAGAAAAGGAGTAATGCATTTTGCATAGTAGCCAGCACCTGTGTGTCCTAGAGGGTAGAGGTCATCCTAATGATCCTTCAAAAGCAAATTATTAGAGATCTACTTTAAATATCTTTGTTCTCCACCTGCATAAGAAATGTCTGGAAAATTTAAAACAATTATTCATAGCATACATTCATGAATCCTGCACAAAGATAAAAGTCTTCACTTTTACTGTCTTTAGACTGAAATCTAGCACTTTCTTTAGTTACAAATATTGTTGACATGTTGAAGTAGAATTGTCAAAAGCTGTGTTTTCATTATCAATTGAAATCACATCTATTTTCAAAACACTACAGGCTCCAGACACTTCAAAAGAAAAAACCATATATTGAGCCACTTCTTTGAAATTTCTGCTAGTTAACTGTACTAAGGTCAAATTCTTGTTATTAACATGTAATAAAAATATCTACATTGCTAAATTGGAACTAGATGTTAGTTGTTTGGTTAATGATATTTCAATGAAATTGTTGTCCTTCTTAAAGCTATTTATTTATTTTCATTTAAAACAATTGTTTTTGTCTGCTCATGTATAAATGCAACATGGGCATTCCCTGTAACTAGAGTTACAGAATGGCCAAGAGCCGCAAAAGCTCTTGACTACTGAGCCTTTTCTCCAGCTCCAATGCTGTGTATTGCATGTAATAGATTTAGTAAGATCATCTGAGAGGAAATCTCTAGACATGGAAAGACTCAGATATCACTTTCACGTTATTTCTTTTTTTCGTGGCATTGTGTGTGTTAAGTTAGCATTTATTGCTGAGTTATACCCTCAGCCCCACGTCCCTGTTGTAAATAGATTTTTCTCTTCTGCTGCACAGCCTTGGTCTCTTTCAATCTATGGCACACCTTAGATCTCATTTGTTTGGCGCAACAGTTCTTATATCTTATTGTTCAGTTCAACTGTAGAACTTGTCAGGCCCAGAAAATGCATAGCAAATTTGAAGGTTTCCCTTAGAAAATTCTGGAGCTTAGGCTTATAAATCAAAGCAAAACCTTTATGAAGAGAGAGGAGGAACTAGATGGAGCAGATGTAGGATGCTTTTATGTTGTTCCTTTCTTCTCTCCCTCCCTCCCTCCCGCCCCATGTCATGTAAGTATCAAAACCATTACCCTTCCTCCTCCTTTATCCTTCATAGATGTCTGAAAGTCTCCTCCCCATACAAGCCCATCCTGGGACCTGTCCCTCAGAGGACCTGAAATGACCTGATTTACTTACGTCCTGTTGGTTTGTAGAGTATTACTATTGCTGTGGCTACGACCCTTATTTGTTATAACTAGGGAAAGCACACCTCTTGGTTTGCCCAACAAAGTCTCTTTACATTTGCTGTCAGCATAATTACTTACAGTCCCCTGCACACCCTCAATGTCTCCCTTATTGTGTAACAAATTCTACATTTACCTCAGGTATAACCTGGTTTCAAAGAGTTACCCAATAAAATGTTTCCCATAATATATTTTATGGAACACAACTCTTAAAAGATGCTTTAGGAAGGAAAAAAATGGCTCACTGGATCAATCACTGTGGGAAATAAGCCTGTGGATTCACAATTACTATCAGTGTGTTAAAATTGGGAAGAGCTCTTGAAATAGAAAACCTTTCTTAACTTTGCTAGTACTAAGTGTTTCCCAAGCTACCATAAAATCATTTTCCCTTGAACCCATAATGCATTTTGGGTGGATCTTCCCCGAGTTCGAGTCTCTCTATTAACAGCTGCCTTTCAAGGCAGCTGGAGGTGTTGGGAGGTTCAGAGGGCAGCAGATTGCTCACTCAGAAACTCAGACTGGATTTGTGAAGCAACAGGGTTCCAGTCTGTTCTGGCTCCCAGTTCACCTCTGAGTGTAATTCACATTAGCAACTGTGATCCACAAAGCCATTTTGGCCCTTGGTTAAGTGAAGTAATTTGGATCTCAGCAGTGCTCTTAATGGCTTCTAATTTCACTCATAAAATTTTTCAATCAGAAAAATCCTCATTTTTAGTACTGAATGGGGAATTTTATCAGCAAATTACTTGATCTACAGTCAGTAAGGTGATTTCAAAGAGCCCCTTCCATCTGGCCAGTTTTCCTGCTCCCAGCTTTGCCAAGACTATGCCATATACTCAGCTTTTCTATTGGAAGCAGGGGCTAGACATACTGAGCTCATTCATCTCTTGGTTTTCCCTGGTATGTTGTACTCCCACTAGATGCAGATCCTTAAAGGATAAACAACACACTATAGACATATACACACACATATACCTGTTCCCTTGGTGCTGTGGTTTGAATCTACATCTCCCTGAACATTTATGTGTTAGGACTTGAACTACAATGAGGGCCTCTGGTGGCAATTATTAAGTAGTTTCCATCTTGGTAAGTGATCATGTCCATCCTCATAGATGAGGTTGATGTCATTATAGGTTGCAGGCAGCTGCCTGGCTCTATCCATAAGGACCCTGGCTGCTTCTTCATGTTCTATCTTTTTCACCATTTAAAGACAGAGTTACCCTCTGAAGCATGCAGAAATGACATATCACCTGGAAAACAGAGAGAGGTTCACAAGACATTAAATCTGTAAGAGCTTTTAGACTGGACTTTCTGGTGTTTTGAGCCAGCAGAAATCAATTCCAAAGACAGAATCTGAGATACTTTTGTATTATCAGCAGCATTAGACTAAAACCACCACATATTTGGTCAAATGCTTTGAGCATTGTGCTTGTTTTGTTTTATTTTTGCATAAAGGGAGAAGGGGAAAAGAAAGAAGAAGAAAAGAAAGAGGGAAGGGAACTTAGGATGTTGTTGGTAGAAATTGAAGAAAATCCATTGTCTAGCTTTAGGTTTGCTCTTCAGTTTCACGGAGCCTTGCAGGATCCCAAGTGCAGTCTGCTCCCCCATGAAATCTTTGCTGACCCTAAGACTAACCAGCTTGGAACTCTGCCCCACCAATCCATCCCAGTTGGGTACAACTGAGACACAGCCTTCAGAGGTCAGTTGTATGAAGTATTGAACTCCATTGTCTAGCTCTGGGATCACTCATTGGTCCCAAGGAGCTTTGCAGGACCTCAAGAGCATCTTATTTCCCCATGGAGACCTGCAGAGACCCCAAGAACTATGAGCTGGGAAAAATTGCCCAACCAATCCCTTGCCAGTGGGGTTCACCTGAGGCACAGCCAGCAGAGTCTGTTATCCTGACCTCTATTGTCTGGCCCATGCACCTTCCTGAGAAGTCCTGCTGCTATCAGGATCATCCAGTCAACATCAGGAAAAACCTCATGCCTAAAAGACATTGAAAGAACACAATCAACAAGACCCAGGGCAGTATGGCACCACCAGAGCCCAGCTATCCTGCTACAGCAAACCCTGGATATCCTAATGAATATGAAGTACAAGAAGATGATCCTAAATCCAATATTATAAGGATGATAGAGGCCTTTAAATGAATAAATACCTTAAAGAAATACAGGAAAATATATCCAAACAGGTAGAGACATTAAAAGAGGAAGCAAATAATTATAAATACAGGAAAATACAATCAAGCAGATGAAGGATATGAATAAAACTGTCCAAAGCCTGAAAGGGGAAATAGAAGCAATAAAGAAAGCACAAACTGAGGCAATCCTAGAAATGGAAAACCTAGGAAAGAATAGTAACTACAGATGTTAGCATCATCAACAGAGTACAGGCGATAGAAGAGAGACTTTGGGGTGTAGAAGATACAACAGAAGAAATCAAAATATCAATCAAAGAAGCTGCAAAACCTAAAACGTTCATGACATAAAATATCCAGGAAATTTGGGACACTATGAAAAGGCCAACCTAAGAATAATAGGAACAGAAGGAGATAATTTCTGGCTCAAAGACCCAGAAAACATCTCCAACAAAATAATAGAACATTTCCCTAAACTAAGGGAAAAGATGCCTATAAATGTACAAGAACCTTACAGAATACCAAATGAATTGGACCACAAAAGAAAATCCTTCTGCCACATAATAATCCAAACACTGAATATAGAAGAAAGAAAGAGTTTTGAAAGTTGCAAAGGGAAAAGGCCAAAGAACAAATAAAGGCAGATCTATCAGAATTACACGTAATTGTCCAGCTAGGACTCTAAACGCTATAAGGGCATGTGTCTTGTGGACTCTAAGAGCCCACAGATGTCAGCCCAGACTACTATGCCTTCAATCGCCATCGATGGAGAAATCAACATATAAATAATACTTTTACACTAACCCATCCCTTCAGAGAATGCTAGAAGGAAAACTCCAACACAATGAGGCTAACTACACTCAAGAAAACACAAGAAATAAATAATTTCACACCATTAAAACTAATAAAAGAGAAACACACACTAACCAACATCAAAATAACAGTAAGTAATAATCATTGGTCATTAATATCTCTCAATATCAATGGACTCAATTCTCTGGTAAAAAGACACAGGCTAACAGAATGGACACATAAACAGAGTCCATCATTCTTCTGTAAACAAACAAAAAAAAATCTCAGCAACAAAAATAAACATTACCTCAAAATATAGGGCTGGAAAAGGTTTTCCAAGCAAATAGACCTAAGAAACAAGTAGCAGTAGCCATTCTAATATCTAATAAAATAGACTTTCAATTGAAGGTAATCTAAAGGCACAGAGAAGGACACTTCATACTCATCGAAGGAAAACTCTGCCAAGAGGACATCTAAATTCTGAACATCTATACCCTAAATGAAAATATCCACATTTATGAAAGAAACATTACTAAAGCTTAAATCACATATTGCACCCCTTATATTAATAGGGGGTGACTTCAACACCCTACCTTCACCAATGGATAGGTCATCAAGGCAGAAACTAAACAGACAAATAACAAAATTAACAGAGGTTATAATTCAAATGAACCTAACAGATATCTATAAACATTTCATCCAAATACAAAATATACCTTCTTCTCGGCACCTCATGGAATCTTCTACAAAATTAACATTACAATTGGTCACAAAGCTAGCCTCAACAGATACAAGAATAAAAAAAACACCATGCAACTTATCAGATCACCATGGATTAAAGCAGGACTTCAACAATAACAGAAAGCCTACATACTCATGGAAGCTGAAGAACTCTACTCAATGACCACTGGGTCAGGGAAGATATAAAGAAAGAAATTAAAGACTTTTGAGAAGTCATGATAATGAGGGAACAACATACACAAACTTATGGAACACTATAAAAGCAGTGCTAAAGGGAAAGTTTATAGCACTTAATGCCTTCATAAAGAAGTTGAAGAGTTCTCATTCTAATGAATTAAAAGTATACCTGAAGGCTTTAGAAAAAAGAAGCAAAAACATCCAGAAGGAGTAGACAGTAGGAAGTAATCAAAATTAGGGCTGAAATCAAACAGTTAGAAACAAAGAAAACAATACAAAGAATCAATGATACCAAGAGCTGGTTCTTTAATAAAATCAACAAGATAGACACACCCTTAGACATACTACCTAAAAGGCAGAGACACAGTACCCAAATTAATGAAGAATCATTAGGTCATACTTCAAAAGCCTATACTCTACCAAATTGGAAAATCTAAATAAAATGGATGATTTTCTAGAAAGATACCAAATACCAAAGTGAACTCAATATCAGGTAACTTATCTGAACAGTCCTATAACCCTTAAGGAAATAGAATCATTCATTAAAAGTCTCTCAATAAAAAAAAATCCTAGACCAGAGTAGCACAGAATTCTACCAGACTTTCAAAGAAGAGCCACAAAACAGAAACACTACCAAACTCATTCTATGAGGTCACAGTCACCCAATACCTAAACCACACAAAGACTCAACAAAGAAAAAGAATTTTAAACCAATTTCCCTTATGAAAACTGATGCAGAAATATTAGCAAACTGAATCCAAAAATACATCAAAGACATCATCCACCATTATCAAGTAGCTTCATCTCAGGGATGCAGCAGTGGTTCAATATATAAAAATCCATCAATATAACCCACCATATAAATGAATCAAAAGAAAAAAAAACGTACATGATCATCTCATCAGATGCTGAAAACACCTTTGACAAAATCCAACACCCATTCATATTAAAAGTCTTGGAAAGATCAGGAAAACAAGGTGTACACCTTAACACAATAAAGGCAATATACATCAAGCCAATAGCCAATATCAAATTAAATGGAGAGAAACTTAAAGAAGACCCACTAAAATCAGGGACAAGTCTGCCCACTCTCCCTATATCTATTCAATATAGTACACAAAGTCCTAGCTAGAGCAACTACATAACAAAAGGAGATCAAGGGGATACAAATTGGGAAGCAAGAAGCCAAAATATTATTATTTGCAGATGATATGATAGTGTACATAAGCGACCACAAAAATTCTACCAAAGAACTTCTACAGCTGATAAACACCTTCCGAAAGTGGCTGGATATTAAATTAACTCAAATAAATCTGTAGCCCTCATCTATACAAGCAATAAATTGGCTGAGTAAGAAGGGAGAAAATACCCTTCACAATTGCCACAAATAGTATAGAATATCTTGGTATAACTCTAGCCAAGAAAGCAAAAGACCTATATGACAAGAATTTCAAGTCTCTGAAGAAAAAATATTGAAGAAGATATTGGACAGTGGAAAGACCTTCCATGCTGATGGATCCATAAGATTAACATAACAAAAATTATCATCTTACCAAAAGCAATCCACAGATTCAATGCAATCCCCACCAAAATTCCACCACAATTCTTTATAAATCTTGCAAAAACAATTTTCAATTTCATATGGAAAAACAAAAAACCTAGTATAGCTAAAACAATCCTGAACAATAAAAAAACCTCGAGGTATCACCATCTCTGACTTCAAGCTGTACTAAAGAGCAATAATGATAAAAACTGCATGATATTGGTATAGAAACATAAAGCCTAATCAATGGAATCAAATCAAAGACCCAGAAACAAATCCACGTGCCTATAAACATTTGATTTTTGACAAAAAAGCCAAAATCATACAATGGAAAAGAAAGAACGTCTTCAACAAATGGTTCTGGTCTAACTGGATGTCTGCTTGTAGAATTTGAAACCAGATACACTAAATCTAGTATAATAGGAAATGAGCAATAGCCTTAATACATTGGCACTGGAGACAACTTCCTGAACAGAACACCAATGGCTCAGGCACTAAGGTCATCAATTAATAAATGGGACCTCACCAAACTGAAAAGCTTCTGCAAGTGAACAGACACTGTAATTTGGACAAAATGACAGCCTACAGATTGGGAAAAGATCTTCACCAACCCTACATCTGACAGGGGCTAATATCCAAAATATGTAAAGAACTCAAGAAGTTAAACACCAACAAACCAAATAACCCAATTTAAAAAGGGTACAGAGCTAAACAGAATTCTCAACAGAGGAATCTCAAATGGCCAAGATGCACCTAGAGAGATGTTCAATGTCCTTAGTCATCATGGAAATGCAAATCGAAACAATTTGAATTCCACTTTACAACCATTGGAATAGCTGAGATCAAAAACTCAAGGGACAGCACATGCTGGTGAGGTTGTGGAGCAAAAGGAATACCCCTCCACTGCTGGAGGATGGGACTACTATTCTGTACAATTTGGTGGGTTTCTCAGAAAATTGGGAATAGTTCTACCTCAAAACCCAGCTATACTACTTCTGGGAACATACCCAAAAGATGCTCCACCATCCCACAAGGACACTTGGTCAACCATATTCACAGCAACTTTATTTGTAATAGCTAGAAACAACCCAGATGCCCCTCAAAGAAATGAATAAAGAAAATGTAGTTCCTTTATGCAATAGAGGATATCATGAATTTTGCGGGCAAACAGATGGAACTAGAAAATATCATCCCAAGTGAGGTAATCCAGACCCAAAAGGACATATATAATATGTACTCATAAGTGGATATTGGCCACAGAGTACAGAATAACAACACTATAATCAAAAGAGGCTAAATAATCAACCTAAAGAGGCCAAATAAGAAGGAGGGCCCAAGGTAGGATGGTTGAATCTTTCTCAAAAGGGGAAACAAAATAGACATCAGATGTCAAAGGAAATGGGGAATTGGGTGGGGACAGGAGAGGGAAACAGGGGGAAGAGATCAGATATATGAAGATCAAGGAAGAGAGAAGGGAAATCGGTGGTTGGGGCAAGCAATCTCTAGGATGTGTCAGAGATCTAGGATGGATGGATATCCCAGGGAGTCTATGGGAGTGACTCGAGCTGTGACTCCTAGCCGTGGGGGATATGGGAAATATGGATTTGGAAGTGACCACTTCCTCTAGCCAGGCAGAACTCCCAGTGGAGGGATATTGACAATAGCTCACCCAAAATGTGTCCTGCCTACAAAAAGTCCAGGGACAAAGAGAGCACAGAGGAAAGGATTTGCCAATTAATGACTGCCCCAAATTGAGACCCATCCCATGGGCAAGAACCAATCCCTGACATTACTGATGATGCTCTGTTATGCTTACAGATAGGAACCTAGCATAACTGTCCTCTGAGAGGCTCCATCCAGCAGCCAACGGAAAAAGATGCAGAGACCCATGACCAATCATTAGATGGAGTTCAGGTAGTCTTAGGGAAGAGTTAGGAGAAGGACTAAGGGATCCTAAGAGAACAGGGACTCCACAGGGAGACCAACCGAGTCAACTAACCTGGACCCTTGGGGTTTTCCAGGGACTGAACCACCAACCAAAGAGTGAGCATGGGTTGGACAAAGGCCCGCTGCACATATGTAGTATATAAGCAGCTTGGTTTTCATGTTGCTTCATGTTGGGTCTCCCAACAACTGGAGTAGGGGTTGTCCAGAATTCTATTGCCTGCCTACCTGTGGATCCTGTCCCCAAATGGACCACCTTGGCTTGCCTCATTGGGAGAGGAAGTGCCTAGTCCTGCAGCAACTTGATGTTTAGGAGAGGAGGGTAGTGGGGGAGCTCCCACTTTGCAAAGCAAAAGAGGAGGGTGGAATGGGGCATATTGAAGGCATACTGGGAGGAGAGTGAGGCTGATACTGGGATGTAAAATAGTGGCAGGGGGAGGGGAGGAACTGAGGAGGTTCCAAAGGGGAGATCTGGAAAGGGGGAAACATTTGAAATGTAAATAAAGTATGAAAAAAAGGTGAATAAATACCAAAACCTACTTTCATAAGTGTTCACAAAGCAAAGACCCCAGGGGGAAAAGATTAACAAATCAAGTACTAGGGCCCACTGGATTTTCATGACGGGAACCCTGATTCAATTCACATTTGCTTCATGCTACCTTTTGCCATCTTCCAAACTACTACTTAGACAAAGTAATTATGAATCCAAAGAAACACTGTATTCTGTAGTGTTGATATGCAGAAAGGGCCAAGTGCTGAATAACACCCAGGATAAGAAGGTAGTTCTTGTGATGCTACACAAATAACAAGACTTTATTTTGAAAAATACAGAAACACAGGAGGGACTGTGAAGAGGAAGGGCACTTGTAAGAAGGAATAGAGAACCAAGAGAAAGAATTGGGAGGTTAATCTGTGCACAGTATGTTGATGCACATAAAGGGACTTCCAGGAAGGAATTCATTATTTGGTATGCTAACTAAAGCAAATTAGTAAGATGCTAACAAAACCATAATGCCAAGCCCTTACTTTAAAAAGAGCAATACACCACAATAGCATCTCTTTAACCAATAAATGACAAGGATTCATGTACGCTAAGTAGTGATCTATCAAAGTGTAAACTGAAAAACAAAGGACATAAACCAAAGGTGATGGACCATGCTTGTAATGTCAACACCCATAAAATAGAATCAGGAGGGTGACAGCAAGTTCTAGGGCAGGCTAGGCTGAATAGTGACTTTTAGGTCAGCCTGAGCTATTAAAGCAAGTCACCATGCATGCTAGGAAAGTAAGCCACCTTGGTACTTCAGTTCTTAGCACACATTTAATTTTCTACCTTTAAATTACTTAAACTACAGGACCACTTTTCATGCAGCATTAAAAAAAATCAGAACATGGGAAACTTAACCATTTGGTGCACAATAATGTCCATCGAACAAAGGCTAACCTGACTTCCTAAGCTTCTCTTAAAACATGTTTATGCTGCTGGGCTGGAGAGAAAGCTCAGCTGTTAAGAGCACTTACTGCTCTTCAAGAGGGTCTGGGTTCAGTTCCTAGAGAATACACATGGTGGCTGGCAGTGGTGGCACACACCTTTAATCCCAGCACTTGGGAGGCAGAGGAAGGCGGATTTCTGAGTTCGAGGCCAGCCTGGTCTACAGAGTGAGTTCCAAGACAGTCAGGGCTATACAGAGAAATCCTGTCTCAAAAAAACAAACAAACAAAAAAAAAGAGAGAGAAAGAGAGAGAGAATACACATGGTGGCTCAAGACCATCTGTAATTTAAGTTTTAGGGCATCTAATGCCCTCTTCTGCCCTTCAAGATCACCAAACATGCGCATGATACACTTAAAGACATGCAGCCAAAACACTAGATAGCATTAATAGCTCTAATTTTCACAAAATGTATAAGTGTTGTGTGACAACAGGGCAGTAAAATGAAGACATGGTCGCACTCTAGGTCACTGTATACAATGCCTCCCACCACTACTGCCATTATCTTATCTGGTCCCTGTTATGCCTCTTGCTGCCTCCATTTCTCCCTACCAGCAGTCCCTTCTCCTACATTGTTACCTTCTAAAGCATCTGGGTCATTCTGTATACTATAGCTTGGTGGAACTGCAGCATAATTGACCCTCAGCAACTGAAGAGAATGACCTGCCTGACTCAGTGATGCTCCTAGGTCCCAGATGCAAAGCCCAGTTCAGGGAGCCATAAGTGCAGCTGCCGCTGTTCTGCATGAGTCCACTTTAGAGATTTTAAAAAAAAAAAAAAGCTATTGGGCTCTTTCTTCTCCACTGCATTCCTCCCCAGGTGTTGGCAGGTCCTGTCTTCTAATGTCTATCTGGAGGTTGCGACCACCAGAAACTCTACTCCATGGCAAAGCAAACTGCAAGCTGGAAGTGGTGCCTTCCAATTTAGAAAAGTCATTAGCCCTGATTTGGTCAAAATCAAAACATCTGTCGGGGGACAGCCAGATCTCATGCCTCACTCCAAACTGTGTACTTGACACCACTCCACTTACAAGTGCTGCTGACAGCTGGAGTCCAGGGCGAGTTGAAAGCCTTTACTCTCTAGCTTACTAAGCCACCAGTGCATCTCTGTCATTGAAAGGCAACACCATTCGATCAGCTAACCATGCCTTAAGCCAGAAAACTTTCATTCCCCTCTGTCAGAGTTGGTTCTGCCTTGTATGTCTCTGTTGACAGCATTTTCTAACCCTTATCTTCATACCACTTCCAGCCAGCATCTGCACTTCCATCAGTACTGATGGCATGATGTACTATATGCCAACTTGACTGGGCTACAGGCTGCTCAGACATCTGGTCAATGTTATGCCAAGAGCGTCTGGAAGGGTGCTTCTGAATGGTATCGGCGTTTATATCAGTAGGCCAAAAAAGACAGACACATCTCTCTGACAAAAATGGAGCCCATCTCTTCAGATGAAGGTCTGGTTAAAACTGAACAGTTAACTCTTTTAATGAAATAATGCCTTCTACCCAAACTACCCAGGTTGCAAGACCTGTGGACAGAGACTGGAACTGCAGCAGCCAGCAGGTGTCCTTGGGCCCCCAGCTACTGACTGCAGACCTTGAGGTTTGTCAACCTGAATGACCAGATGAACCACTCCACAAGACATGTCTCTCAGTGGATGTAGACACTTGCTTCCTGTTTTCTGTTCCTCTGGAGCACCTGGCTGCTCCAGTTAGCCTCCTAAATATCTCAGGGCCACTGCCAACTCTCCCTGTCCCACTTTCAATAGAACACCGAGAAGGAGTGATCTTGGACTACAACACTCATCCAACACAGCACCACCCTGCCTCAAATCCTTGCAGGTTTCTGGTTCACCTCAGGGAAAGGCCTCCAAGGTCCCACAAGGCCTGTATATCTGCACAGCTGGGTTCTTTCTCTTGGCTTTGGCCACATCTGGTTTCTATTGTCTAATGGTCCTATCTCAGAAGTTTTGGGATGGCACTAAATCTAATTCGTCCTTTATTGCCTCTGCCTAAAGACATTTCCACAACAGTTCCAGAACAGAGGTGCTATTGCATAGTGCCTGCAGCATTTTCCGTTCCAATCAGAGGTAACTACAGGTGACTTACGGAAATTACTTATGCACAGCTTGTTGGCCATTCTAATGGCTCTCCTCAGGGTAGTCCCGGTGCTATCAAGACTGCACATAGGAAGCTTCGAAAAGATATTAACAAATATTCACCTCAAGAGTAACAGACACTGTACCTCAGTAAAACCATGTTAATAAAACATTGCAGGTTAATATAAAAGAATAGGGAAACAGTACATTTTGTTTGAGGTAAAGGGTAAATAATGTAAGTAGCGGAACACAGAATCAGTGTTTCCAAAAAACTCCACGGGTTTCTGATGTAGACCACAGTTAGAGAGACATCAGTACAGACCCTCTCCATGGAGCTTGATGCAGGTTTATGCTTTAAACCCACCACCCAGGGTCTGGGGAAATGTCTCGGTGATTAACAGCACTTGTTCTTCTAAGGGAACCAGGTTAACTGTTAGTATCAGTCTCCAGGGATCTGGTGCCCTCTTCTGGTCTCCTTGAGCATTGCACACACATGGTGCTTTACACAGGAAAAACACCCTTCCACAGAAAATAGAAATAAACCTCTTTTTGTGTGTCTCTGTGTGTGGTTTTTCTTTAATACTTTATTTACATTTCAAATGTTTCCCCCTTTCCAGATCTCCCCTTTGGAACCTCCCTATCCCCTCCTCCTCCCCCTACCTCTATGAAGGTATTCTCCCACCCACCCACCCACCCACTCTCATCTTCCCTCCTTGGCATTATATAAATAAATCTTAAAAATCAAACAAAATAGATCACCACACAAGATACCACAGTATAAAACCATCAATAAAGTCTTCAAGAAAACAAATCTCTGAAGGAATTATTAGCACTCTTCACTTTCCCTTTCTTTTTAAATTTATTTTCTATATTTCTTGATGTTATGTTGAGATGAAGATCTCTCTCTCTCTCTCTCTCTGTCTCTGTGTGTGTGTGTGTGTGTGTGTGTGTGTGTGTGTGTGTGTGTGGTCAATGTTGAGTGTCTTCCTCAACTACTCTTCACCCAGTTTTTGAAATAGAGTCTTTCAGAGAAGTTGAGGTTAGGCTGGCTGGCCAATGAGCCACAGAGATTCCTCTTCCCTGTCTCCACTTCCCAGTGGGTAGTTACAGGTGCATTCAACTATGCCTGTTTGTTTGATTGCTTTTTAAATCAAAGCCAAATGTTTTCACAACAAGAACTTTACCCACTCTGCAAGCTCCCCTGTCCCAAGATGCATGCTTTTAAAATAAGGAAGCGATGTTTTAAAAGTGATTGGTATATACTATTTTTAGTATATGATCCACTTACATCAAAGACGAACACACAGAAACTATCTAAAGGAAATAGACTAACATATGAAAGGCAGTTATAGTCTTGAGAGAATATATTTTTCTTTCTTAGATTTCTTATCACTTGGCTCATTTTTTTTATGGAAGAACATTAACTTTATTTTTAAGATGAAGTACGGATGTTTGCCTATCCAAAGACAAACCTGACAGTTTGACAGATGTAACACAAAGTCCCCCTGACAATTCTTGCTCAGGCACTGAAAACAAGCCCAGGCAAGGCTGTGATGGATGGGAAACTGTTTTTTATTTATTCATGTCTCCAACATTCTCCTTTGGTTATGCTCTCCCTCTTGTGTAGGCTTCGCTTCCTTCATCCTCCCCTCCCCCCTCACACAGTCTCTCTTTCTACTTTTAAATCCCTTCTTTCCAAACTTTTGTTTCATTTTTGTCAAGAGGTGATTCACCTCTTGCCCTGAGTGTTCAAGTGTTCACTCCTGCCCTGACCCTCTCACCTCTATACATCCTTGCTTCCTTGGGCAGAAATAATGAGGTGCCTAGATCTTCCCCCTCCCCACTGCATTATCCCTAGCACCACAGTCAATACTTCAGGAAAGAAACTCATTCCTTCCTTTGTCCTTTGCCTAGTCTGCACTCAGCCCCAGAAGCACATCTTCTGCCTACACCCTAACAACCAAACAGTCTTACAAATGTCTTTCTGTCCTTTATTCCAATGTATTTTTGCTTAAAACCTCACACAGGAAAGGGAACTTACAACATATTCATTGGCACAGCCTTCTAATGCTCAGCCCCTCTCTAAATATGGTCCATTCTGTTTTTTAAAAACTGTGTGGATATTACAGAAGATCTCTGCGCTGTAGAGAGAGTATTTTACATATATTGTGTGGATGCATCACCTGTCGATTAAAAAGCCTATGGCCTATGGTTTAGGCAGGAAATGGAAGGTGGAATGTCTGGGAAGAGAAAGAACTCTGGGATAGAGCCAGGCATGGGAAGTCTGAGGAAAAAATGTGGTGAGAAGAGAATGACTAGTGAGAATTCTACCATTGAGCCACCAATGCTCTGTCAGTAGAGCATGAGATTCTTAATCTCAGGCCATGGGTTTGTGCCACACAATGGGCACCATTTTGTTTTAGTTAAGCCATGGTTCTTCCTACAAACCCACATTCCCAGAAATAAGACTCAGACTCAAAATATATTTACAAATAATTTGGCTGTATAACTAGGCTCTTCTCTGACTAGATCCTGACTAAACTAACCCAATTATTTTAGCCACATGGCTGGTTACCTGTACTCGGGTACCATGCATCTCGTCACATCTTTTCTTGCCTGGCTCTATCCAGAGTCTGAGGGGAGGGAGAATGTCACAGTAGGGAACACAGTAGATTGAGGCTATTCCTTCATCATGGTGAGGAGGCAAAAAGAGAAAAAGAGAGGAAGGAAGGATCTAGGGGTGTGGTTACCCCCTTAAGAGCACCCTTAGTGGTTTAGTTTCCCAGCCAGGCTCTGCCGCCTATTGCCTCACCACCTTCCAAGAGGATGATCAGCTGATCAAGGACATGTTGGGGATACAGGCCAATCCTAAACATACCCTACAAAACTGGTACAACTCTACCATTCGACACACTCATCTGTGGCTGTTTTTAAAGTTAGCGAAAACAGTAACATCCTTTTGTGTATAATAAATGGCTATGACACCTATAATAAGAGAACTGATTCTTTACTTTGAGAGAATCTGAATTGTGCCCATGCGGTGGATTACAGAAAAATCAGACCCCCAAATCAATGACATCACTAGAAAATTTCATGAATAATTAAAAAATAATCACATAGCATGCTCATTGGTAAGCCGTGGAACCAAGAAGAAATCACAGTGGAAAACAGAAACTGTTTTGAACCCAGTGATAGTAAAATGTGATACATGCACATCTGTGGGATACCAGGGAGGTGGTAAGTAGGGCAAGTTTTACATTGGCTGAGAAGATGGCTCAGTCATTAAAGCAACTAGCAGTGTGATTATGAGGATGTGACTCCAGAGCCACAGCACCCCCATAAAAAGCCAGGCTCAACGGCACATGCCCGTAATCCCAGCAGAGGGGAGGCAGAAACAGGCACTCCTTAGAGCTTGCTGGCCAACCAGTCCTGACAATTGGTGAGCTCTATGCTTAGTGAGAGACCCTGAAGAATAAAGGAGAGAGATAGAGAAAGAGACAGAGAGATAGAGAGAGACATAGAGACTGAGATGAGACAAGAGAATTATACAGTATATGGTAAATATTCTATATTTTAACCAGCAGCACACCACATATTCTTATGGGTGGCCCCATAAGATTACGGCATTTAATGGCATTGTACTGTTCTGGTTTGAGCATGGGCACTCTATGGTGTTCACACAACAACATCACAATGTGTCTCTACAATGTGTCGCCATAGTTGAGTGACATATAACTGCTTCAAATAAAATACCCACATTTGCTAAGATTAATCCTGAAGAATGATAACCACAAAGTGAGCCGTGGACAGTAAGGTAAGAAGCAGATACAGGTAAGAAAAACCCCATGGAATAAAGGAAAGGACAGAGGGCAGAGAAATCAACAGAGCCAAAGGCGGTTTTGTTCAAAGTTAGTAAAGCCAATAAAGCATAGAAAGAGAAAAAAACATGATCATGACTGGCATGTGGGTCCTGTGATACTAACCAAATTAAACAAATAGCGTGGAAACCCTGCTGTAAGGACACGTGAGACAGTCCCTGGAGTCAGATGAAACCCTTTACAAACAGAACTCTAGAGAAAGTGTCACAAGAAGAAAGAAACAAAAACTCTTGGGACTCTAACTCTGGTAAAGAAATTGGATGTTGATTTAAAGAAAATCCTGGGCCCAAAATTCACAGGTGAATTCCAATATAATTTTAGGGAAGAAATAATTGCAGCAATATTCAAACCTGTTCAGTGTATGAAGAGAAAACATTTCCTAGGCTCGTTTATAAAACCAATACAAACATTGAGAAAAAGCTATTACAAGAAGCTACAGACTGATATTATTCCTCGTAAACAGAAAGAGAAAAATTTTTAATAAAATATTTTTTTAAAAAAGAATTCAGCAATGTATCAAAAGAATAATGTCTCAATACAGAGTGAGATTTGTTGTAGGAATGCAAATCAGTTTAACATTCAAAAGGTAAACTATGTATAATATCATTTGAATGGCTCCCCTCTGGTATTTATACATTATAAGTTAATCCCCAGTGCAACAGATTACTGTGTATCCCTGGAGAGGTCATCAGAGCTCCACCTTCATGAGTGAAGAACACTGCTCTGAATCGGGCTTGGAGAAGTGGGTTATCCCTCTTGCCCTTCCACCATGTGAGTATGTAACAACAAGTTGGGCACCTTGATCTCGAGCACTCCAGCTTCCAGAAGAGAGAGAAGAAGTCCTTGTTTATAAATATTAGCCATGGGCAATCTGCTATAAGTTCACAGACAAACAAATTGTAATTCACCATATTAACAGAATAAAATATTAGAACTAGCAATGTACTCAAGACATAAAGAAAAAACCTTTGAGAAAAGGCAACACTAGGCCATGGATTAAGATATTAACCAGCCTGGAAGAATAAATATTTTCTCAATTAGATAAAATATGTCTATAAAAAACTTCAGTTACTGTCATTCCTAACGTTGGACTATTTATTATGTGCTCTCTCTAAGAGGAGAATATAAAAACAATGTAATGAAGTTCACTCTTACCAAGTCTAATCCAATATTGTACTGCATTAAAATAGGAGATGGAGAGATAGATAGATAGATAGATAGATAGATAGATAGATGACAGAAAGAAAAATAGATTTTAGACAGACAGACAGACAGACAGAAAGATTGTAGCAACTGGAAAGAAAACTTAAAATGGTCATTCACTGATAAAGTAGTTTTGTGCTTAAATACCCAAAGGATTCAACAAACAGCTAGAACTGATTCAGTTTAACATGACTGTTAGATACAAGGTCAAATCACAAAAATCAATTGCATTTGTCTATATCAGAAACAACTGAAAATTAAATTTTAGAAATCTACTATGTATAATAGTATCAAATAACATACAATGCTTTGGGATAAATTTGATTTTAAAACTACATAAAGGCTCTAAAAGGAAAACAGTGCTGATATAAACAAGACATAAAAATGAAGACATAAGCTTAAGAAGAAGGAAGACAAAGGTGTAGATGCTTCAATCCTACATAGAAGAGGGAACAAAATAAGCACAGGAGGTAGAGGGAGAGAATGATCTGAGAGGGAGTGAGGAGGGGGATGGAAAGAGGGAGCAGGATTAGGTATGGGAAGAGACAGGAGAGAAGTACAGAGGGTCAGGAAATTGAATAGAAATATGTAGCAGTAGGGAATGGGGAATTGGAGGTAGCCACCAGAAGGTCCCAGACTCCAGGGAAGCAAGAAGCTGTCAGGACCCAACAGGAAAAACATTAGCCAAAATACTCAACAAAGGGGTGATAGAACCTGTAGAGACCACCTCTAGTAGATAGGCACAACCCCCATTTGAGTGATGGGGCCACCACCCATCTCAAAATTTTTAACTCAGAATTGTTCCTGTCTAAAGAAAATTCAGGGACAAAAAATGGAGCAGAGACTGAAGGAAAGGCCATCCAGAGATCACCCCACCTAGGTATTTATCCTATCTGCAGACACCAAACCCCTACACTATTGCTGATGCCAAGAAATGCTTGCTGACAGGAGCCTGATATGGTTGTCCCCTGAGAGGTTCTGCTAGCACCTGACTAACACAGATACTCACAGCTAACCATTGGACTGAGCCCAGGGGCCCCAACGGAAGAGCTAGGGGAAGGACTGAAGAAGCTCAAGGGGATTGCAACCCAATAGGAAGAACAATATCAACTAACCAGACCACTCAGAGCTCCCAGGTACTAAACCACTAACCAAAGAATACACATGAGAAGACCAATGGCTCTGGTTGCATATGTACCAGAGGATGGCTTTATCCTCCATCAAGGAGTGGGGAGGTCCTTGGTCCTGTGGAGACTTGACACCCCAACGTAGGGATGCTAGAGTGGTGAGACAAAAGTGGGTGAGTGGATGAGGGAGCACCCTCATAGAAGCAGAGTGAAGGGGAATGGGATGGAAGGTTTACAGAGGGGAAACCAGGAAAGGGGATATCATTTGTAATGTAAACAAATAAAATGATTAATTTAAAAAATGGAGACAGAAACACTGTAAACCTCTGTAGTATTGAGATTTCTTTCTCCCCTAAGTTAGTCTTTAGTTTTGCTGCACACCCAACAGATGTTGGAGCGCCTGGTATATATTTTGATTACTATAACAAGTTATAATGAAAGAATCAGCTTATAATGGGGAAAAGTTTATTTTGTCTCCTAGTTTTAGAGCATCCAGTCCACGTTGTGTTGACTGTGTCTTTGGGCCCATAGCAAGGCAGCACACCATCATGATAGCATATTACATAACTCTAATCATAGACAAGGAGCAAAAGAAAGTAAGAGGAGCCCAGTGTTCCAAAATACAAGAGTACATTCCCATGACTGAAGTCCTCCGTAGAACCCCACCTCTTAGAGACTCCTTCACTTTCCAGTGGCTCCATGCTGAGGTCAAACCTTTGACACACAATCCTTTATGAGACATGTAAAATGAAAGCTTTAGAGAGAGATGGTCAAATATTAGTGACGGGATTATAAGATGATATAAATCCATGTGGCTGCTAACAATACAGTTAGACAGGAGTGGTTCTAACACTCACAAATTCTATTCCTTCCTCCCAAAGAAACAAATGAGTATATTCACTAAGACTCCTCCAGAAGCACTCATCCATGCTGGTCAAACTGGAAATAACCATATTGTCCATTTAAAAAAGAATGTCTAAACCTATTATGCTATATTATCATAATGGGATACCACTCGATGTCAAAAAATAAAATGGGCCATGGTTCAAACCCAGAACTTACATAGTGAAAGGAAAGAATCAGCAGCTGGTATTTTCCTCTGGCCTCCATTCTCCCCCTTTGGCACAAGTGCACACACATGTGAGAGAGAGAGAGAGAATAATGTAAAAAGCCTGACACAAAACATACTGTCCTTAATGCTAAGCTTCCCCTGACACTCCTGTCTACCCATACTCATAGTGGACTCACCAAAGCCTTTACACATAAAATTTCATTGCCCAAAACATCCAGTGCTGTGAACAAGCAGCATCCCTGGAAGAGACCAAAATTACAAATGCCAGTGCTAGGGAGGAGTCTAGACCCTTGGCTGAGGATGCAGAGAACATGTTGGGGACCTCTACTCCATCACCTTTCCAAGGGGGAGGCTCTCTGGTGACTCAAATAGAAAAGGGAGAGAAAGTAGTGGTTTTCATTCTGATTATAGACACAGGAGGACTCCAAAAATGAAAAGCAGAAACCAACTGCTTTAAAATGGCTCATTGTGCAAATAATACCAATTATAGTCATTTGCATGAACTAATAGCCATTTCCATAATCACCATGCAGCCTATTAAGCAATAGTCTACACCAACCCATATGTGTCAGATTAAGCTTAATTGAACATTGTGAACTGGATCATCACAGCCCATAGACTGTGTAGCCTAACCTAGCCTATCTGCCCACAGGGTTAAAGACTTTCAGGGAAGAGTAGCTCCACAGTTGGGAAGTTAGTCATTGTTCGCTTGTGTTTACAAGCCTCTCTCCATGGCCATTCATTGCAACTGCTGCTGGGCTGCCATCTGTTGGGACGCCAGCTAACTTCAAGAGATACAATCAAAATTGCTGATATCCAAACAAGAAATTGGTTAGTGTGATGATTAATCAAGGAGAAAAATGCAAGTTCTGCCCTCTGCCTTGATTATATAACTCATCAACTTGGAAATCGTAAGTTATCACTTGCTATGCTATATGTATGCCAACAGAGTCCAAATTTCCCAAAAGTGAAGTTTTAACTACTCCCATCCTACATTCTTCAGCTTAGAAAGTCTGGTTTCCATGCCTTTTGTTCATGTTTGTCTTGCTGTTTGTTTCCCAAATAATGATAGTTAAGAAAATAATGAGTTTTTACTCTGATGCAAAGCAGAGCTCTCTGTGATGCCATTCAGTGGTGAACCTTCTCCCTGGAGGAAAGTAATGTCACAATGCAGGGCCACCTTGATTATCAGGTCATGGAAACTGGTCTTGCTCTACTCCTGTGGACCAAAGTTCAATCCATGAATGCCCAGATGCCTTGGTTTGGTTGCTATTTCAGAAAGTTTGCTCTTGGGAAAATAAATTGATCGGAAAATTGTGCTTCATTAGGTCAATAGTGAAGCACATTTTACCATAATTGCATATGATGTTTCTTGCTGCATAAGCAAATTAACACAAATCAATGGTTAAAGACAACAATTATTCTGTTGGTCAGAGATCTAAAATTGGTCCGTAGAGCTGTGTTTCTTGTGGAAGGTCTAGAACACATTGTACTTCCCAACTTCTAGTTTTAAGATTTTCCCAGCATTTCTCAGTTCTTGGTCCCCACCTCACTCTGACCTCTACTTCTATCTCCTCATGTTCTGCTGCCTCCTGTGGTAAGAGTTGTTAGTTGTGTGGCTGGTTGGTTGATTGGTTGCTTGCTTGCTTTGTTGCTTGCTTACTTGCCTGCCTGGTTGCTTGCTTGCTTGGTGGTCTGCCTGGTTGCTTGCTTGGTTGCTTTTGTTGCTTGCTTGTTGCTTGCTTGCCTGCCTACCTGACTGACTGGCTGCTTGCTTGCTTAATTGGTTGGTTGCCTGCTTGGTTGCTTGCTTATTTGTTTGATTGCTTGCTTGCTTCTTTGCTGGTCTGTGTACCAGAGGCTATCCATGTAGATCTCTGGTCTGGCCAGGTGGGAGGGTTCAAGCGAAGGGGTAAGGGCTTGAGCAGGGAGGGAGAATTGCCTCTGCCTGCCACTGCTCTGGCACCATTGCCCCATCAGCCACTGTTGCTCCAAGAAGCTGCACTGGCTTGCTGAGCCAAGCCAGGCTGAGCCATCAGGGGGCATGGCTAGCCAATGAGCAGAGTGCAAGGGAGCTTCTGGTGTGTAAAGCTTCAGAAAAGCAGTTCTCTTCCCAGGCAGTGTTACAGCTCTTATGACAGGTACTCTCAGACAACAGAGTAATTTTCACACACCTTTATTCCTTCTGGTTAGGATCTTGTATATAGTTTTAGAGTGGGTTGGGGTCTGACAGTAGATGCTTCCTATTGGCTTGGTCTGAGATGTTAGAGATGCCCCATCTATATGTGAAGTGGGTTGGTGGCACTGCCCCTGCATGACTGATGTCCACAATTCTCTCTATGAGAGCTGTGGTTACATAACAGGAGCCTGGTTCCAGGAGCAGGCAAAGCTCCTACCATCCCTTCAGGGTCACAGGGGCTTCAAGCCTTCACTTGACCTTACTCACAGTCCACCACAGTCCACTTCTTTGCTTGGTTGGTTGGTTGGTTGGTTACTTGCTTGCTTGCTTGCTTGCCTGCCTGCCTGCCTGCCTGCTTGCTTGCTTGGTTTTGGGGGTGTTGAGATTGGAACTCAGAGTTATATGAATGCAGGGCAATACTCATGTCCTGTACTTTCATAAAGACCTTGACATTACTACAGGCTCAGACACATTATCAAGATAATTTGTCCATCCTAAAACCCATATTGAAGTTTGGATCTTTAGTGCCCCCATGTGTTAAAAGTTTGGTCCTCTGAGCAGCATCTTTAGGAGACAGAGACTAGAGGAGGCATGAGTTCAGGTCACTGGTCTATGCTGGTACAGGGGACAGTGGGAACCTTAATCTACTTCATCCATCCATTGAACTTCTTCAATTTTTAAATTTTTGTTGGATATCAAACCCAGAAACTTTTACATGGTATGAAAGTGCTATACCACTGACCTATATCCTTTGCCCAGTTGCTTTCACTTCTAAACCATGAGATGGGTAGATCCATTCTGCTGCAAACCAAAGAAATAAGGCCAATCATATACTAAATCCTCTACAACCATAAGCCAAAGATAAACCTTTTTTCTTTAAAAATATTAATTTGAAACTTATTTACTTCTATGTATATGGGTGTTTTGCCTGCATGTGAGTCTATGCATAATTTGCATGCAGTGCTGTAGAGGCCAGAAGAGGGTGTCAGTCCCCCTGGAATTGAAGTTACAAACACCATGTAAGTACTGGGAATTGAATCTGGATCCTCTAGAAGAGCAGTCAGTGCTCTTCATCACTGAGCCATTTCTCCAGCCCCTAAATAAATTTTCTTTGTAAATTGAGTATAACATATATTTGTTACAGTAATGGGAATATGGCTAACACATAATGCCCAATCTAACTACTTTTGAAAAGTCTTTGCTATATAAGGTAACAGTCACAAAGCTGGTATTAAGATCTAAACATCTTGAAGAGAGAGATAATGATTATTTTTCATGCAATAATGATTAGGGGATTAATGAATCTGCAGATAACAAACAGCACTTGATCCATCATCAAGATTGGATTCTGGATTCCAGCACTCATGTAGCATGAAAACATCCCCTGCAAATATGTAAAACCCACACTCCAAGAGGGTGGAGACAGAAGGATCTCTGGGTCTTTCTGTCTTCTGGGCTCACCAAGCAGGAGACCAGAATTCAAGACTAAACCCTGCTGTAGAGAAACTAGCAGAACAATGTAGGAGGTCACTGGATTCTCTCTTCTGCATTTGTGCATGCCCACCCATTTGTATATACAGAGAGAGACAGAGACAGAGACACAGAGAGATAGAGAGAGACAGAGAGACAATAGATACATACAAACCTACATACATACATGCATCAGTTTTTAAAATAAATTTGAAACCTATATCAACATAAAAAAACATCTCTGATGAAAAGTTACTTGAAGTGAAATAAAAATTTGACAATTTGACATATGCAAAAATACACATGAATTATGTGTCAGGGTTAAATTGTAGAAAGTTCTAGAAAAGAAATAAGGCCATTTTTTTCCTTGCTAACATCCCTCCCCTTCCTCTAGGGAGTATATTTCCTTTCCTTCTGCCATGTAGGTCATAGCGATCCAAATCAGGTTCTCAAGCTTAGTGGAAGGTGCCTTTATCCACTAAGCCATCCCACAAGACCAAAATAGTGAATCATCCTAACACTGTATATTCTGAAAAATATTGGACATTTATCAGAGCATCAAAAGAATAATGGTAATTAAATTCACAAATAGTGTGCTTTCTTTATATTGACAAAGTCCCACCATCCTTCCAAATTTTAGAAAAATAAAAAAATGAATAAAAATGAGAATTAGATTGGTCAGATGATATTCAGTAAAGCAAACAATGGTAGTATAGTAGTTGTCAAGATTAAAAAACAAAGAATAGCTAATACAAGGCACTAAACCTTCATTCTGCATTACTCTCAGTAAAGTGTTTATAGTCTAAGTGTAAGTATCCTCATCTTTCTCTCAGAATATAATCTACATACCACAAAATCTATAATTATTGATTGTATGGTTCCTGGTTCTGAGCACATTCCTAAAGTTCAAGCATGATCAGTATTTTATTTTAGAACATTTTCATTACCTGAAAAAGAAACCACAGGCTCAACCATGAAATATGACATTCAAAGAACTAGTGTTTACTTAATTCTCTCAAGGGTCTTCCACACTGTAGTGTGGATTTCAATTTCATTCCTATTTATGGCCCAACAATATTCCATTCCAATAAGAACATTTTTGCATCTGTCTACTCATCCATTGCAGGACATCTGAGTTCTTCAATTGGAGAGCTATTTTTTGATATTTTATTTACATTTCCAATGTTTTCTCCTTTCCAGGTCTCTCCTTTGGAAACCCCCTATACCATCCCCCATCCCCTGCCTCTATGAGGGTATTCCTCCACCTACCCACCCACCCGCTTCTGTCTTCCCTCCCTGGCATTCCCCTATACTGGGGCATCGAGCACTCTCAAACCCAAGGGCCTCTCATCCCACTGATGGCCCACAAGGCCTTCTTCTGCCACATATGTGGCCAGCACAATGGGCCCCTAATTGGAGAGCCATTATGCAGTATTGTTGTGAATATTTGTATATAATTATGTGACAGTTTTTATTTCTTTTGGGCATATACATAAAATGGAATTGTTGCTATTTCTTATTTTGAGAAAGTGGTAAACTGATTTCCTAAGTAACTGCACATATTATAAGTACCTTGGCAATGTATGAAGGACCTCTGACCTGGGCACCCTCTCCAATACTTGCCACATATCTTTTTAACATTTTGACCATCCTACTAGACACAAATAGGCATCTCATTGTGGCTTTGATGTCTTTTTGAAATCATGTTTAATAATGTTTCCTTGTGGTTGTTGGCCATTTGTATACATTCTTCTGAAAACTGTTAATCTAAAAGATTCCAATCATCTGTCCATTTTAAAATTGAGTCTTCTTGTCATTAATGATTTTAGAAGTTTTCATGGCAGCTAGAAAGATAGCTCAGCAGTTAAGAGCACTGGCTGCAATTGCAGAAGGTACTGAATTCAATTCCCAGCTCCCTCATGATTGTTCATAACTGTCTATAACTGCAGGACCCTTGGATCTGATGCCCTCTTCTGCTGCGCAGATGTACATGCAGACAAAACATTAGAGAGAGAGAGAGAGAGAGAGAGATAGATAGATAGATAGATAGATAGATGATAGATAAACGCTATTTTTTTAAAAAAGGTTTCATATATCCCAAATTGAATTCTCTGACCTGATATAAGAGCCACAAATATTTTTCTTCTACGAATGTGTTGTAATTTTTTTTAAATGAGGTAATACACCATAGGCGCCTATTCAAAGTTATAACAATGCCAGCAAGCCTACAGTTGGGTATTATTCTTTTCACTCTTGGGTTTTCCTCTCTAGTTCTTTCCTTTCTATTTAATGTTTGTGTTGCCATTCTGCATTATTTAACATGGGACTCTCAAAGCAAACGCTGCTTGGACACTGCACACACAGCACAGCCCTCCCTCTGAGTTACTCCATTTCATCTTACCTTTCAGGTTTCCTTTCTCTATACCAGCAACCAGCCAAAAAAGCAAGGAGGGACGCTTCTAATAAAGACTGTCGCCTTTTATCTCTTACTTAAAAAACAGGTTAATGCTCCATCTTATAGCTCTAGGCAGTCCTCACAGGTTGCTGCTATCACATTCTGAATACCTAGAATGAACTTTCTGACCTACTTGGTGAGGTTGCTTTTAACGTCTTTCCTGCTGTCAATGTTTGCTGCTGTGCTTTTCAAACACGAAAGTCTTCTGAGAAGGTATAATCCTTAATTGCTCAGGGATAATCTCTATCCAGGCTGCCTTGGAATTTTAATAGTCTATAAATTTATATGAAAGGGAACATCAACCAAAATAACTTTTGTGGAATAAAGAAACCATCACACTCATGTGATTATCATGGCCTGTATAGTACCATCCTCCTAACCTCACTTCCTGTTCTTACACATCTGTCATTATCAAGTGATTATCACGTGATCATCTTGGCCTGGATGGTACCACCCTTCCTACCTCTCTTATTTTTCTTACATGGCTGTGATTATCATGTGATCAACTTCTGTGATTATCCTGTGATTTTCAGGTGATTATCAGGTGATTATCATGGCCTGGATGGTACAACCCTCCCTAACTCCCATCCTTTTTTCTTGCATGGCTGTGATTATCATGTGATCATCATCATGGCCTGGATGGTACCACCCTCCCTACCTCCCTTTCTTTTTCTTTTTTTAAATTTTATTTTATTTTTATATGATTTTTTTGATACTTTATTTACATTTCAAATTCTTTCCCCTTTCCAGCTCTCCCCTTTGGAAAGCCTCTATCCCATCCCCCTCCCCTGCCTCTATGAGGGTGTGCCCCCACTCACAAACCCACTCTCGTCTTCCCTCCTTGGCAGTCCCCTATACTAAGGCACCTAACACCCTCAGACTCAAGGACCTCTCCTCCCACTGTTGGCCAACAAGACCCTCCTCTGCCGCATATGTGGCCAGCACCATGGGTTACTCCATGTGTATTCTTTAGTTGGTGGTCCAGTCTCCAGGAACACCTGGGGAGAGGGTCAGACCAGCTGACACTGTTTCTCCCTCCCTGGGGATGCAAACTCCCTCAGTTCCTTCAGTCCCTTCTCCAACTCCTCCATCTGGGACCTCATGCTCAGCTAAATGGTTACTGTGAAGTGATTCTTGAGTATTCCAAACTTTTAGGCTAATATCCACTTATTAGTGAGTTCAGACCATGTTCATTCTTTTGTGACTGAGTTATCTCACTCAGGATGACATTTTCAAGTTCCATCCACTTGCCTGGGAATTTCGTGATATCATTGTTTTTAATAGCTGATTAGTATTCCATTGTGTAAATGTACCATATTTTCTGTATCCATTCCTCTGTGGAGGGACATCTGGGTTGTTTCCAGCTTCTGGCTATTATAAATATGGCTGCTATGAACATAGTGAAGCATGTGTCTTTATTATGTTTTGGAACATCTTCTGGGTACATGCCCAGGGGTAGTATAGCTGGATCCTCAGGTAGTATTATGTTCATTGTTCTGAGGGTCCACCAAACTGATATCCTGAGTGGTTGTACCTGGTTGCAATCCCACAAGCAATGGAGGAGTGTTCCTCTTTCTCCACATCCTCATCAACATCTGCTATCACCTGAGTTTTTGATCTTAGTCATTCTGACTGGTGTGAGGAGGAATCTCAGGGTTGTTTTGATTTGCATTTCCTTGATGACTAAGGATGTTGAACATTTGTTTATGTGCTTCTCAACCCTTTGAGTTTTCTCAACTGAGAATTCTCTGTTCAGCTCTGTTCCTCATTTTTTGATAGGGTTATTTGGTTCTCTGGAGTCTAACTTCTTGAGTTCTTTGTATACCTTGGATATTAGCCCTCTATTGGACATAGGATTGGTAAAGATCTTTTCCCAATCTGTTGGTTGCCATTTTGTCCTATTGACAGTGTCCTTTGCCTTACAGAAGGTTTACAATTTCATGAGGTCCCATTTGTCTATTCTTGATCTTAGAGCATAAGCCATTGGTATTCTGTTCAGGAACTTTTCCGCTGTGCTCATCTGTTTGAGAATTTTCCCCACTTTCTCTTCTATTAGGCTCAATGTATCTGGTATTATGTGGAGGTCCTTGATGCTCTTGGACTTTGAGCTTTGTAAAGGGAGATAGGAATGGATCAATTTGCATTCTTCTCCATGTAGACTGCCAGTTGAACCATTTGTTCAAAATGTTGTCTTTTTTCCACTGGATAGTTTTAGCTCCTTTACCAAAGACCAAGTGATCATAAGTGTGTGGGTTCATTTCTGTGATTTCAATTCTATTCCATTGATCTACCTGCCTGTCACTGTACCAATACCATGCAGTTTTGATCACTACTGCTCTTTAGTACAGCTTGAGGTCAGGGATGCTGATTCCACCAGAAGTTCTTTTATTATTGAGAATAGTTTTTGCTATGCTGGGTTTTTTGTTATTCCAAATGAATTTGAGAATTGCTCTTTTTAAGTCTATGAATAATTGAGTTGGAATTTTGATGAGGATTGCATTGAATCTGTAGATTGTTTTCGGCAGGGTGACCATTTTTACTATATTAATCTTGCTGATCCATGAGCATGGGAGAACTTTCCATCTTCTGAGGTCTTCAATTTCTTTCTTCAGAGACTTGAAATTCTGATCATGCAGATCTTTCACTTGCTTTGTCAGAGTCACATCAAGGTATTTTATATTATTTGTGACTATTGTGAAGGGTTTCATTTCCCTAATTTCTTTCTCAGCCTGTTTTTCCTTCGAGTATAGGAAGGCTACTGATTTGTTTGAGTTAATTTTATATCCAGCCACTTTGCTGAAGTTGTTTATCTTCTGTAGGAGTTCTCTGGTGGAGATTTTTTGAGTCACTTAAGTATATGATCATATCATCTGCAAATAGTGATATTTTGATTTCTTTCCAATTTGTATACCTTTGACCTCCTTTTTTTGTCTAATTGCTTTAGCTAGAACTTCAAGTGCTATATTGAATAGATAGGGATAGAGTAGGCAGCCTTGTCTACTCCCTGATTTTAGTGGGAATGCTTCAAGTTTCTCCCCATTTACTTTGATGTTGACTACTGGTCTGCAGTATATTGCTTTTACTATATTTAGGTATGGGCCTTGAATTCTTGATCTTTCCAAGACTTTTATCATGGAGGGATGTTGAATTTTGTCAAATGCTTTTTCGGCATCTAATGAAATGACCATCTGGTTTTTTTTTTAGTTTGTTTATGTAGTTGATTACGTTGATGGATTTCCCAGTATTGAACCATCCCTGCATCTCTGGGATGAAGTCTACTTGATCATGCTGAATGATAATTTTGATGTGTTTGGGTATTCATTTTGCTATAATTTTATTGAGTATTTTTGCATCAATATTCATAAGGTAAATTGGACTTAAGTTTTTTTTCTTTGTTGGGTCTTGGTGAGGTTTTGGTATCAGTGTAACTGTGGCCTCATAGAATGAATTGGGTAGTTTTCCTTCTGTTTCTATTTTGTAGAATAGATTGAAGAGTATTGGTATTAGGTCTTCTTTGAAGGTCTGATAGAATTCTGCACTAAACACATCTGGGCCAGGGCTTTTTTTTGGTTGGGAGACTTTTAATGATTGCTTCTATGTCTTTAGGGGTTATGGGAGCATTTAGATGGTTTATCTGATCCTGACTTAAGTTTGGTATTTGGTATCTGTCCAGAAAATTGTCAATTTCATCCAGATTTTCCAATTTTGTTGAGTATAGGCTTTTGTAGTAGGATCTGATAATTTTTTTTAATTTCCTCAGATTCTGTTGTTATTTCTCCCTTTTCATTTCTGATTTTGTTAATTTGGATACTGTCTCTGTGCCCCCTGGTTAGTCTGGCTAAGGGTTTATCTATCTTGTTGATTTTCTCAAAGAACCAGCTCCTTGTTTTCTTGATTCTTTGTATAGTTCTTTTAGTTTCCACTTGGTTGATTTCAGCCCTTAATTTGATTATGTCCTGCCTTCTACTCCTATTGGGTGTATTAGCTTCTTATTGTTCTAGAGCTTTCAGCTGTGCTGTTAAGCTGCTAGTATATGCTCTCTCCAGTTGCTTTTTGGAGGCACTCAGAGCTATGAGTTTTCCTCTTAACACTGCTTTCATTGTGTCCCATAGGTTTGGGTATGTTGTACTTTCATTTTCATCAAATTCTAGGAAGCATTTAATTTCTTTCTTTATTTCTTCCTTGACCAAGTTATCATTGATTAGAGCATTGTTCAGCTTCCATGTGTATGTGGGCCTTCTGTTGTTGTTGCCATTGAAGACCAGCCTTATTCCGTAGTGGTATGATAGGAGGCATGGGATTATTTCAATCTTCTTATATCTGTTGAGTTTTGTTTTGTGATTGATTATATGATCAGTTTTGGAGAAGGTACCATGAGGTGCTGAGAAGAGGGTATGTTCTTTTGATTTAGGATGAAATGTTCTATTAAATAATATCTGATAAATCCATTTGGTCCATAACATCTGTTAGTTTCACTGTGTCTCTGTTTAGTTTGTGTTTCCAAGATCTGTCCATTGATGATAGTGGGGTGTTGAAGTCTCCCACTATTATTGTGTGAGGTGCAATGTGTGCTTTGAGATTTAGTAAAGTTTCTAGTACGAATGTGGGTACCCTTGCATTTGGGGCATAGATGTTCAGAATTGAGAGTTCTTCTTGGTAGATTTTTCCGTTGATGAGAATGAAGTGTCCTTCCTTACCTTTTTTGATGACTTTTGGTTGAAAGTCGATTTTATCCTATATTATAATGGCTACTCCAGCCTGTTTCTTGGGACAATTTGCCTGGAAAATTGTTTTTCAGCCCTTACTCTGAGGTAGTGTTTGTTTTAAACTCTGAAGTGCATTTCATGTATGCAGTAAAATGCTGTGTCCTGTTTATGTGCAGTCTGTAGTCTATGTCTTTTTATTGGGGAATTGATTCCATTGATGTTAAGAGATATTAAGGAATAGTGATTGATGCTTCCTGTTATTTTCTATGTTATTTTTATGTTTGTGTGGTTATCTTCTTTTGAGTTTGTTGAACGATTACTTTCTTGCTTTTTCTAGGGTGTAGTTTCCCTCCTTGCATTGGCATTTTGCATATGTTATCCTTTGTAGGGCTGGGTTTGTGGAAAGATATTATGTAAATTTGGTTTTGCCATGGAATATCTTGGTTTCACCATCTATGGTAATTGAGAGTTTTGCTGGGTATAGCAGCCTGGGCTGGCACTTGTGATCTCTTAGGGTCTGTATGACATCTGCCCAGGATCTTCTAGCTTTCATAGTCTCTGTTGAGAAGTCTGGTGTAATTCTGATAGGTCTGCCTTTATATGTTACTTGCCCTTTTCCCATTACTGCTCTTAATATTCTTCCCTTGTTTTATGCATTTGGTGTTTTGACTATTATGTGACAGGAGGAATTTCTTTTCTGGTCCAATCTATTTGGAGTTCTGTAGGCTTCCTGTTTGTTCATGAGCATCTCTTTCTTTAGGTTAGGGAAGTTTTCTTCTATAATTTTGTTGAAGATATTTACTGGCCCTTTAACTTGAGAATCTTCACTCTCTTCTATACCTATTATCCTTAGGTTTGGTCTTCTCTTTGTGTCCTGTATTTCCTGGATGTTTTGGGTTAGGAGCTTTTTGTATTTTGCATTTTCTTTGACTGTTGTGTCAGTGTTCTCTATGGTATCTTCTGCCCCTGAGATTGTCTCTTCTATTTCTTGTATTCTGTTGGTGATGCTTGCATCTATGACCCCTGATCTCTTTCCTAGGGTTTCAATCTCCAGGGCTGTTTCCCTTTGTGATTTCTTTATTGTTTCTATTTCCATTTTTAGATCCTGGGTGGTTTTGCTCAATTCCTTCACCTGTTTGGTTGTGTTTCTTTAAGGGATCTTAAAAATCTTTAAGGGATTTTTGTGTTTCCTCTTTAAGGACTTCTAGCTGTTTACCTGTGTTCTCCTGTATCTCTTTAAGGGAGTTATTTATGTCTTTTTAAAAGTTCTCTATCATCATCATAAGAAGTGATTTTAGATATGAGTCTTGATTTTTCAGTGTATTGGTGTGTTCAGGATTTGGAATGGTAGGAGAATGGGTTCTGATATTGCCAAGTTGCATTGGTTTCTGTTCCTTATGTTCTTGCCCTTGCCTGTTGCCATCTGGTTATTGCTGGTGTTAGATAGTCTTGCTCTCTCTGACTGTGGCTTGTCCCTCCTGCAAGCCTCTGTGTCAGTACTCCTTGGAGACCAGCTTTCTCTGAGGGGAATTTGGGTTTGGAGAGCTGTGGTACAAGGTCAGCTCTAGGGTGCAGACAGAAACCAGAAGGATCCTGTCCCCAGCTGTTCCTTGGTTCCTGTGTCCTGATGGCTCTGTGAGGGTCCCTCTTGATCTAGGAATTTGAACAGAAGTGGTGGTCTTGCCTGTGCTGGAAAGTGTGTCAGCACTCCTGGGAAATGAGCTCTCTCCTAGCACTATTTGTGTACGGAGCTCTGTGTCACAGGATCAGCTCCCTGTCTGCAGAAGGAAGGCCACTCCTCAGTCCCTGTGTCCTGAGGGTTCTGGGTGGTTCTTGTCTTACCTCTGCTCACAGGCTTGTCCACACTCCTGGGAGGCTAGCTTTCTCCCTTCGATTTTTGGCTATGGAGCCCTGTGGCACAGGCTCAGTTCCCTGGCCACAGATGGAAACCCGAAGGCTCCTGTCCCAGGCTGCTCCTTGTTCCCTGGGTCCTGAGGTTTCAAGGCTGGTCTTTCTGAGCAGAGGTGCTGGCCTTACCCCCCCCCCCCCCCCCCCCGCTAATAGGTTTGTCCACACTCCTGGGAGGTTAGCTCTTTCCCTGTGCTCCCTTTCTTTTTCTTACACGTCTGTGATTATCATGTGATCATCATCATGGCTTGCATGGTACCCTCCCTACCTCCCTTTCCTCTTCTTTTCACCTCTGTGATTATCGTGTAATTATCATGGCCTGGATAGCTCCATCCTCCCTATCTCCTTTCCTTTTCTCAGCTTTGCCCGTTATTCTCCATCACCACCAAAAAGCAATCAACACATTCCCACATCTGATCCCTATTTCTTTCTCTTGTTCTTCCAATGGCAAGATCTGACCTGAACTTTTCATTCTGATTTTAATGCTTTTTCACTCCTGGAATATTTGTTAAAACTCCAACTGTTCTTTTCTTAGGTCCTCTCTTAACATTAACAGAGTCATTGAGAATTCAGTGCATTCTCCAATTATACAGCAGGAGATCAAATTATTTGACAAGGCTACATAAGAAAGAGTTCTCTGTGTACTGAAGAGTGTGTGACCTTAATTGTTACTTAATTGTTACTGTGAGTTTCAAGAACGTTTAATTTCTTGGAGGAAACATCTAAAAGCCTATCGATACAGTTATATAAATAAGACTAAGGATATAGCTCAGTGGTAGAGCACTTATCTATCATGCACAAGGGGCTGGGTTCAACCCAGTAACACATAAAGCATAGTTTTTAGGACAAAGGAAATATGAATCCAGAGAGATGTCCAGCAATTAAGAGTACTTGGTACTCTTCAAAAAAGATCCAAGTTCTGAGCACCTATGTAAGGTAGCCCATAACTTCTTATAATTCCCTCTCCAGGGGATTGGACACTGTCTTCGGGCCTCTGCAGGCAAATGCACACCTGTTCTCTGCCCACCTATTTAAAAATAATAAAAATGAATAGTTTTAAAATAAAGGAAATACAATAAATTATTCATATAGTTGACAGTACACATTGTTTCTCTGTCAATAATTTCTAAATTCCCACCAACGCACATTAACTGATTTCAGAGCATCCTTTGTAATCACCCATTTCAACCAAGCACCCTTTGTAAGAATCCATCTTAGCCAGAAAATTACCATTGTCACTCAGTTATTACTGAGTAACATCCTGACCATCAGATGATCCTGACTTGCATCCCAAGTGTATTACTCAGGGTTCTCTAGAGGAACGGAACTTATAGAATAGATAGATAGATAGATAGATAGATAGGTAGATAGATAGATATATGGGATATGTATATATAATTGTTTATTAGAATGGTTTACATGTTGTCTACTAATAGAAGGTACAAGAATCCAGTAGTTGTTCAGTCCACAAGCTGGATGTATCCACTGGTCTTCAGTATATGCCAAAATCCTGAAGAAAGATGTTCTGAGACAGGAAAGGAAAGGACTTGCCAGCAAGAGAAATTAGAAAAACAATAAAATGCCCCTCTTTCATGTTCATTGTATAGGCTCTGAGCAGAAAGTGTGGGCTAGATTAAAGGTGGATCTTTCCATCTCAGAAGATTTGTATTAAGTTCATCTTCCCACCTCAGGAGATCCAGATTAAAAAGTGGGTCTTTCTACTTCAAGTGATTTAATCAAGAAAAGAATTCCTCAGGGGTTCCCAGCCACTTGTGTTTTAGTTAATTCCAGATCTATTCAAGTTGATAACAAAGAATAGGCACCATACCAAGCTATAAGATAGAGTTGTTAAGCTAACAATTAGTGAATCATTTTGTATCAACCACCGATGATGCTTGGACTGTTTATTAACAAATGCTAGGCATATTGATTGCTTGGAGAGAAAGGTCAGGAATAGTGTAGTTGGCTGTGACCTACCTTTGTCGAGCTTATCATACAAAACCCTTCTGCCAACAGCAGGTGTGTAGATCCAAGTGGTTTTGGTCAAGAGCAGGACACACTTCTGTGCATCCAGTCATATTCAAACATTACACACAGATGCACATCACTGCAGCTATTCCCCTGTTATTTCTTTTCTGTTTTGATTTAACAAAGTTAAACTAAAGGTAGTTTAAGTAGGACTGTGGATCTTTAATGAAGTATCTATAAAATTAGAATATAATCTTAAAAAGTGAGGGCAGACCCAACTAGATTTAAAAATAAAATGGAAGTCCCATGTCTTCAGAAACCTGAGATTTGATTTGCCCAGATGTTTACCATCCATTTACTTTCTTGCTGAATTCTTGCCATTGGTGAAGTCCAGTGGGTCTGAGGATTTATGTCCTTGTGGCTTTGTAAGATAATTGTATTAGCCTGGGGGTTTCCATGGGAGTAGAATGAATGATATGTGTGTGTGTGTGTGTGTGTATATACAGAAAAAGAGGGGGCCGATTTTAAAGAATTGGTTCCTGTGATTGTACAAGTATGAAATCTTCAAAGCAGCCTGGTCTGGCTGGGAGCCGCATGCTCCCCCTAGAGTCAGAAGGCAGCCAGATAGCAGAAATCCTTTCCTTCTGGGGAGATCAGTCTTTCTCTTATGACCTTTAATTAGATGAAGTCTGCACACATTGTCTGCAATACTAAAAGTCTACAGATTGAAGGGCTAATAACATTTTTAAACATGGTTTTATAGAAACATCTATACTCATGTTGGACTAAAAATCTGGGTACCAGATTGACATAGGCAATCAAATACCAGATAAGCAAACACAGCTTTCTGCAAAGGAATGAGAATCTTAAGAATCAATCTCTCTCTCTCTCTCTCTCTCTCTCTCTCTCTCTCTCTCTCTCTCT